>JARQOC010000005.1:453615494-454307685 GCA_033576535.1 Allobates femoralis | reverse complement strand
CATCAATGACCTTTCACTTTGAAATCAGCTTAATAACACACTTATTAGAAAATGTGAGCATGGGTTGTAATTTCTAGTATACAGGAAGAAAAATTTTAAACACCAGGAACAAATGAAACATAAAATAATTAGCTATGTAGGGAAAGGAAGAGGTGAGTGGTGACTGAATAACCGAATGCAAGAATTGCCATATATCCGATGCTATGAGGAATGTGATAAGGGTTCTGGAATCTTTTGCATAAACTGTAGTTTTTCCATTGTCATACAATATCTTTTTCATCTATTTAATTCAGCCACTAATTCATAGAGGGTGGCTTGAAAGCTTAAAGTATGACTCAATTTAAAGCTGTTAGAAAGTACCAAAATCATTTATTTTCAAAGGCTGTAACAAATCTAGGAATCATCGATAGGTGAGCTATTAGAGATTTATCAAGCATCCATATGACACTTAACTAGTTGATATTTGTTGTAGGCCAGTGGAATAACATGAGGATCTCGGGTACCAATGCAATATCTCCAATAGGATCTCCAACTATCTTGTAGTTACTGTTCCTAGTGGGTGCTAATTCATTTTAATTCTGCATTTATAATTACTATGAAGCCAAAGAATATGAGTCTGCACACATTGGAAGCAGCAATGTGAACTGCGACCAATCCCCACCAAAAACATGAAAAACCAATGCAAAAACCGTATAAGTGTCACACAAAATTACTATTCATTATATCTTACTAGCTGTGAGCCCGATGCAAATGCATCGGGATTCTAGAACGTGGCAATATTATTTGCATTAATAGCATTATTATTACCATTAATAGCATAATTATTAGCATTAACAGCATTATTATTAGCATTAATAGCATTATTAACAGCAATAATAGTACTATTAATAGTATTGTTCTTAGTATTAATAGCATTATGACCATAAATAGCATTAATAATAGCGTTAATAGCATTATTATGAGGAGTAATAGCATTATTAGCATTAATAAAATTATTAATAGCATTAATAGAATTAAAAATAGCATTAATAGCATTATTAATAGGATTAATAGCATGATTATTAGAATTAATAGCATTAATATTAGCATGAATAGCATTAATAGCATTATTAATAACATTAATACCATTATTAATAGCATTAATAGCCTAAATAATAGAATTAATAGCATAAATAATCGCATTAATAGCATGAGTATTAGCATAAAGAGCATTAATAGCAAAATTATTAGCATTAATAGAATTTTGAATAGCATAAATAGCATGATTATTAGCCTTAATAGCATTATTAATAGCGTTAACATGATTATTATTAGCATAATTAGCATTAATATTAGCATTAATAGCATAATTATTAGCATTAATAGCATTAATAATGGCATTAATAGCAATATTATTTGCATTAACAGCATTATTATTACCATTAATAGCATAATTATTAGCATTAATAGCATTAATAATAGCATTAATAGCAACATTATTTGCATTAATAGCATTATTATTACCATTAATAGCATAATTATTAGCATTAATAGCATAATTATTAGCATTAATAGCATTAATATAATAGCATTAATAGCAATATTATTTGCATTAATAGCATTATTATTACCATTAATAGCATAATTATTAGCATTAATAGCATAAATATTAGCATTAATAGCATAATTATTAGGATTAATAGCATTAATAATAGCATTAATAGCATTATTATTGCATTAATAACATTATTATTACATTAATAGCATAATTATTAGCATTAATAGCATAATTATTAGCATTAATAGCATTAATAATAGCATTAATAGCAATATTATTTGCATTAATAGCATTAATATTACCATTAATAGCATATTATTAGCATTAATAGCATAATTATTAGCATTAATAGCATTAATAATAGCATTAATAGCAATATTATTTGCATTAATAGCATTATTTATACCATTAATAGCATAATTATTAGCATTAATAGCATAATTATTAGCATTAATAGCATTAATAATAGCATTAATAGCAACATTATTTGCATTAATAGCATTATTATTACCATTAATAGCATAATTATTAGCATTAATAGCATAATTATTAGCATTAATAGCATTAATAATAGATATTAATAGCAATATTATTTGCATTAATAGCATTATATATTACCATTAATAGCATAATTATTAGCATTAATAGCATTAATAGCATAATTATTAGCATTAATAGCATTAATAATAGCATTAATAGCAATATTATTTGCATTAATAGCATTATTATTACCATTAATAGCATAAATATTAGCATTAATAGCATAATTATTAGCATTAATAGCATTAATAATAGCATTAATAGCAATATTATTTGCATTAATAAGCATTATTATTACCAAATTAATAGCAATTCATAATAGCATTAATAGCATATAGCATTATTTGCATTAATAGCATTATTATTACATTGATAGCATAATTATTACCATTAATAGCATAATTAATTATTAGCATTAATATGCATTATAGCATATATAGCTTAAGCATATGCATTATAATTATTACATTAATAGCATAATTTAAATTAGCATTAATAGCATAATTATTAGCATTAATAGCATTAATAATAGCATTAATAGCAATATTATTTGCATTAATAGCATTATTATTACCATTAATAGCATAATATATTAGCATTAATAGCATAATTATTAGCATTAATAGCATTAATAATAGCTAATAATAGCAATATTATTTGCATTAATAGCATTATTATTACCATTAATAGCATTATAATACATAATAGCATATTATTCATTAATAGCATATTATTTAGCATTAATAGCATATATTAATTATAGCATAATTATGCATTATAGCATATATATAATAGCATTATTAGCTTAATAGATTATTATTAGCATTAATAGCATATATTACATTAATAGCATATATAATAGCATATATAGCATATATTAGCATTAATAGCATTATTATTACCATTATAGCATAATACATTAATAGCATAATTATTAGCATTAATGCATTATATAGCATAATAATACATTATTGCATTAAGCATATTATTACATTATAATAATACATATTATTTTAAGCATATTTCATAATAGCATAATTATTTAGCATTAATAGCATTATTACTTATAATTAATTATAGCATATATTCATTAGCATTATATATGCATTAATATTTATAATTAGCTATATTAATTAGCATTATTATTAGCATTATCTATTATTATTTTGAAATAATATTACATAATCATATTATTAGCATTTTTTTTTATATCTTATTTTTTATGTTATTATGTATAATTTTTTATTTTTTTTTTTATTAATTTTTTTAATTATTTTTTTTATTATTATAATTAATTTATTATTTGTTTATTTTAAGTGAGCCTGAGCCTGAGACACAGTTCTCCTTCAGGTCTGCTCAAAGGGCTCATATTATTAGCATACTTGTATTTTTTTATTATTATTTTTTATAAATTTTTTTATTATTTTTTATTTATTTTTGTATTATTTTTTAATTATTTTTTAATTATTTTTTTATTATTAAATTAATTTATTATTTGTTATTTTAAGTGAGCCTGAGCCTGAGACACAGTTCTCCTTCAGGTCCGCTCAAAGGGCTCATATTATTAGCATTTTTTTTTTTTATAATTATTTTTTATTAATTTTTTTATTATTTTTTATTTATTTATTTTTTTATTTTTTAATTATTTTTTAATTATTTTTTTTATTATTAAATTTATTAGTTATTTTAAGTGAGCCTGAGGCTGAGACACAGTTCTCCTTCAGGTCCGCTGAAAGGGCTCATATTATTAGCAGTTTTTTTTTTTTTTTATTATTATTTTTTATTTAATTATTTATTATTTTTTATTTATTTTTTATAATTTTTTAATTATTTTTTAATTATTATTTTTATTATTAAATTTATTAGTTATTTTAAGTGAGCCTGAGGCTGAGACACAGTTCTCCTTCAGGTCCGCTGAAAGGGCTCATATTATTAGCATTTATTTAATTTTTTTTAATTATTTTTTATTTAATTATTTATTATTTTTTATTTATTTTTTTTATTATTTTTTTATTATTTTTTTATTATTTTTTTTATTATTAAATTTATTTGTTGACATACATTAGCGGTGTGTCGGCGAATTAACGGCCGGGCCCCTGGTTCTATTTGTCGGCCCCAAAATCGCGGACACACCGCTAATGTATGTCTATGGGCAGTGAGGTCGAATTGTGATTGGTCGGCGTCAGCAGAGAGCGACCAATCAGAAATCGGGCTGACTGCCCATAGACATGCATTAGCGGTGTGTCCGCGATTTTAGGGCCGACAAATAGAACCAGGTGGGCGGCCATAAAATCGCCGACACACCGCTAATGTATGTCAATGGGAAATGAGGTGCTCTTCTGATTGGCTGAGGGCAGTAGACAGCGACCAATCAGAAGAGCGCCTCACATCTCAGAGATAGAATGGCGGATTTTTCGTCCATTCTATCTTAATGAGAAGTGAAGAGGACGACAGAGCTGGAAGTTGGCGGAAAGAAGACAGAAGACCCCGGGGGCCGGACGAAGAGCCGGAGATGGCGGAAAGAAGAGAGAAGACCGGCGGGGCCGGAGGAAGAGGACGCCTGGCCGGATGGAGGACTTGTGGATCGGACGGACGATCAGATGACTAAGAAGGCATGTAAGTGATCGACGGGGGCGTTAGGTTAGGGGACGGCGGGGGCTTCGGGTGTAGGGCCTTAGGTGTTAGCGACAGCGGCGGGGGAAAGCGGCGGGAGCTTAGGAGGCGGCGGGGCTTAGGGGATAGGGGCTTAGGTGCGGCGGGGCTTAGGTGTGGCGGACTTAGACTTAGGGGGTAGGGGCTTAGATGCGGCGGGGCTTAGAGGGTAGGGGCTTAGGTGCGACGGGGCTTAGAGGGTAGTGGCTTAGGTGCAGCGGGGCTTAGGGGGTAGGGGCTTAGGTGCGGCGGGGGCGGCGGCGGACGGTAGGGGCTTAGGTGCGGCGGGGCTTAGGGGGTAGGGGCTTAGGTGCGGCGGGGCTTAGGGGGTAGGGGCTTAGGTGCGGCGGGTCGGGGCTTAGGTGTGGCGGGGCTTAGGGGGTAGGGGCTTAGGTGCGGCGGGGCTTAGGGGGTAGGGGCTTAGGTGCGGCGGGTCGGGGCTTAGGTGCGGCGGGGCTTAGGGGGTAGAGGCTTAGGTGCAGCGGGGCTTAGGGGGTAGGGGCTTAGATGCGGCGGGTCGTGGCTTAGGTGCGGCGGTGCTTAGGGTGTAGGGGCTTAGGTGCGACGGATTTAGGGGGTAGGAGCTTAGGTGCGGCGGACTTAGACTTAGGGGTTAGGGGCTTAGATGCGGCGGGGCTTATAGGGTAGGAGCTTAGATGCGGCGGGGCTTATAGGGTAGGGGCTTAGGTGCGGCGGGGCTTAGGGGGTAGAGGGGAAGGGGGTTAGGTGCGGCGGGGCTTAGAGGGTAGGGGCTTAGGTGCGGCGGGTCTTAGGGGGTAGGGGCTTAGGTGCGGCGGGGCTTAGAGGGTAGGGGCTTAGGTGCGGCGGGGCTTAGGGGGTAGGGGCTTAGGTGCGGCGGGTCTTAGGGGGTAGGGGTTTAGGTGCGGCGGGGCTTAGAGGGTAGGGGCTTAGGTGCGGCGGGGCTTATGGGGTAGGGGCTTAGGTGCGGCGGGGCTTAGGTGCAGTGCGGACATTGGGGGGAGGGGCTGTGCGGACATTGGGGGGAGGGGCTGTGCGGACATTGGGGGGGAGGGGCTGTGCGGACATTGGGGGGGAGGGGCTGTGCGGACATTGGAGGGGAGGGGCTGTGCGGACATTGTGGGTGGGTGCTGTGCGGACATTGTGGGGGGGTGCTGTGCGGACATTGTGGGGGGGTGTTGTGCGGACATTGGGGGGGGTGTTGTGCGGACATTGGGGGGGGGTCCTGTGCGGACATTGCGGGGGAGCTGTGCTAGACTGTGGATGGGGGCTGGCGGCGGAGGTGTGCGGGCAGTGAGGGGGGGGTGTGCGGTGCTGGAGGTCGGTGCGGGTGTGGGGAGCGTTGCTGGGCTGTGGATCGGGGCTGGGGGGGAGGCACAGGGGGCAGCTGCATAGTCGGAGGTGGGCTGTGGGTAGCGGGGAGCAGAGGCGGCATTGGCGGCCATTGCGAGTCAAGTTAAAACGGCTCGCGCATATCCACATGACCACGACGGAAGTAGCGCCGAGAGGGGCGCTTTTGCGATTCGCGATTATATAATAGATGGATTTGTCTGCGGCCAGAGCTTGATTGCTGCTACTGATACAGTAGTGCTCAAAAGTTTACATACCCCAGCAGATTTTTTGCTTTCCTGGCATTTTTCAGAGAATATGAATGATAACACAAGACCTTTTTTTCCACTCATGATTAGTGGTTGGGTTGAGCCATTTATTGTCAAACTACTGTGTTTTCTTTCTAAATCATGACAACCAAAAACATCCAAATGACCATGATCAAAAGTTCACATACCCTGGTGTTTCAAGATGCACAATAAGGAGGCACTTGAAGAAAAAATTGGCTGCATGGTCGAGTCGCCAAAAGAAAGCCATTACTGTGCAAATGCCACAAAGTATCTCACCTACAATACCCCAAACAGCACAGAGACAAGCCTCCAAACTTCTGGAACAAGGTAATTTGGAGTGATAAGACCAAAATCTAACTTTTTGGCCACAACCATAAACGTTACATTTGGAGAAGTATCAACAAGTCCTATGATGAAAGGAACACCATTCCTACTGTAAAGCATGGAGGTGGATCACTGATGATGTGGGGATATGTGAGCTACAAAGGCACAGAAACTTGGTCAAAGACGAAGGAAAGATGAATGCAGCACGTTAATAGCAAATACTAGAAGCAAATTTGTACTCATCAGCCCAGAAGCTGTGCATGAGACGTACCTGGACGTTCCGACATGACAACGATCAAGGCCAAGTCAACCTGTCATTGGCTACAGCAGAACAAAATGAAGGTTCTGAAGTGGCCATCTAAGACTCCTGACCTCATTATCATTCAGCCATTCTGGGGAGACACAAGCGTACAGTTCATGCAAGAAAGGCTTGGACATTTACAGGAACTGGAGGCTTTTTGCCAAGAAGAATGGGCATCTTTACCATCTGAGAAAATAAAGAGCCTCATCCACAACTACCACAAAATATTTCTAACTGTCATTGATGTTAGAGGGGGCAATACATGGTATTAAGAACTGGGGTTTGTGAACTTTTGATCAGGGTCATTTGGATGTTTTTGATTGTCATTATGATTTAAAAAGAGAAAACAGTAGTTTGACAATTAATGGCTTCACGCAACCATTAACCATGAGTGAACAAAAAAGATTTTGTGTTGTCATTGATATTCTCTGAAAAAAGGCAAAGAAAGCAAAAAATCTGCTGGGATATGTAAACTTTTGAGCATAACTGAATCTTCTGCTTCTGTTTGTGTCCTTTTCTCAGGCTCTGTATTTTGAACTGTTCTTGGTTGCTGCTCCTGGATATCTTTACTGATGTGTCTTAGGTTTGGCCCTCACTGCTCTAGGTTGCTAATCCTTGTATTATCTTGTTCTATGAATGATGTGTCTTGATTCCAGCTTCTAGTCTTTTCCAGCTTGAGTCATTCGCTTACCTAATAACTGGACTTTGACTGTTTTCCATCCTCTACATTTCTGCACTTGCTTCATGCTCCTTTTCTCATGCTCAACTTCTGGTCTTGTTACTGTTGTGTTGTTCATTCTGAATACAGCTGTCCTGCTGGTGACAAACTTTTGTAGACCACGACTATGGGATATTACTACCGCAAAGTCCAAACATCTTTGTGAGGGTTATGGATAATAACCAAGGGGTCCCTTAGGCACCATATATTGCTGTTTTACTAGCATAGAAACACAGAGTAAAACAGCCCTGGCTCACATCACAAACTCGATTGATCCAGCGATGCTCTAGGAGTGCTGGTCGTCAATGGGAAAAACCCACACACCAGAAAACTTTATTCACTATAAATTTATGCTGAGAACTTACAACTCTGCCCTCCACCTCGCCAAACAAACCTACTTCACCACCCTGGTCTCCTCACTATCCAACAACCAAAGAAACTCTTTGACACCTTTCACTCTCTACTAAGTCCTAAAGTGCAGGCCACTATCACTGACCTCTGTGCTGATGATCTGGCTTCTTACTTCACTAAGAAAATAGAAAACATCTGTCAGGAAATCAACTCCCTACCTCTCCCCACATTTCCTCCGGCTCACTTTCCACATTTGACCCAGTCACAGAAGAAGAAGTCTCAAGGCTCCTCTCTTCCTCTCGTCCCACCATATGCACCGCTGACCCCATCCCCTCACAGCTACTCCAGTCTCTCTCTCTCCAGTGGTCACCACTCACCTAACCAAAATCTTCAATCTCTCCCTCTCTTCTGGCATCTTCCCCTCCTCCTTCAATCACTCGATCATTACTCCATTATTAAAGAAAACTTCTCTCGACCAATCCTGCACAAATAACAACAGGCCAGTCTCCAATCTCCCTTTCATTTCTAAACTCCTGGTGCACCTGGTCTACTCCCATATCACCCATTACCTCTCCACTCACTCTCTTCTAGACCCATTACAGTCTGGTTTCCGCCCCCTACATTCTACAGAAACTGCCCTCACCAAAGTGACCAATTACTCTCTGACAGCAAAACGTAATGGTTACTACGCTCTGCAGCCGTTGACACTGTTGACAACCATCTCCTATTCTCCATGCTGCACTCCATTGGCACCAAGGACATGTCTCTCTCCTGGTTCTCTTTCAATCTTTTTGACTGCTCTTTCAGTGTATCATTTGCTGGCTCCACTTCCTCCCCTCTTCCTCTCACTATTGGGGTCCCTCAGGGTTCAGTCCATGTATCTCCTCCCTCTCTACACGGCCCCAATTGGACAGACCATCAGCAGATTTGGCTTTCAGTACCATCTTTATGCTGATGACACACAACTACACTCCTCTTTCCCTGACCTTACTCCCGCTCTAATAAAGAAAACCAATGACTGTCTAACCGCAGTTTCCAACATCATGTCCGCTCTCTATCTGAAACTTAACCTTTTCAAAACTGAACTTCCCTTGCTCCTGCCGTCCACTAACCTCCCTAAATCTGACATCTCTCTCTGTGTGCAGCGCCACAATAAAGCCTAGGCAGCAGGCTCGCTGCCTGAGTGTTATGTTTGACTCTGATCTTTCCTTCACCCCATATATACAATCTCTCGCCCGCTCTTGCCGCTTGCACCTGAAGAACATCTCTAGAACTCACCCCTTTCTCACCTTGGAAACCACAAAAATCCTCACTGTGGTCCTGATTCACTCCCGCCTTGACTATTGTAATTCTCTTTGAATTGGCCTCCCCGCACTAGACTCTCCCCTCTCCAGTCCATCCCTAATGCACCAGCCAGTATCACCTATCCAGCTAACCGTTACTCAGATGCTCCTGCTCTATGCCAGTCATTGCACTGGCTGCCTATACACTACAGGATCCAATTCAAACTGCTTGTTCTCACCTGCAATGCTCTTCACAGTGCAGCACCTCCTTACCTCTCTACCCTCATCTCTGTCTATCACCTCACCCATTCTCTTCGCTGAGAAAGTGACTTTAGGCTGACTTCTGCATTAATCTGAACCTCCCAATCCTGACTCCAAGAATTCTCCCGAGCTACACCAATTCTCTGGAATGTCATATCCCTAGAAATCTATCCACAACATACATAGTTTCTGGCGATCCCTAAAAACACATCTTTTTTGGGCGGCCTATCATGATCCCTAGTCAAAGCCACTTAGACATAGCCTATCCGCTCCACCAGTGTCACATGCATCACAAATAGTGGTTGATGGCCACGTATGCTGATCCTATATGTTCCCCATCTCCTCAAGTTGACTATGCCATCATTGTAAATAAGCACCTATACTTTGTGTCACCCCCACCTCATTGTTAGATTGTAAGCTCTTATGAGCAGGGCTGTCATTATTTTGCTTTAATCATTGTATTATGCTTTGTATTGTATTTTCTGATAACTGTTACTTATGATTGTTTGAACATGAACCTCTGAATTTTGAAGCGCTGCGGAATATGTTGGCACTGTTTAAATAAAGATTATTATTATTTGCAGAGGAAAGATCAGCTTTCCAAATCATAGTTTTAACCCTAAGGAGATAATATCTGTCTTCAGTATGCAAATACAAATATAGCAGGAGTCACGCTTCATAGCTATAAATTCATGGGTGGTGCTAATATCATTACATCATCAACTCCAAGTGTGTTACTTTTGTCTGTGTAACAATGAGTTTTCTTTAGGGATGAGCGAGTATACTTGTCACTACTCGGTACTCGCACGAATATCTTGGTTCTTGGAATACTCGGCGAGTACCGAGTAGTCTCACGATACTCTTGCTATGCTCGGGGTCCACCTCCCTGCATGTTGGCGCTCTTTACAGAGCCAGCCCACATGCAGGGATTGGCTAACAGCCACTGTAAAACTCACCGAAAATTAGCCATGTAAAATATCCATTGCACCTAGCAGGAGGCTGTCAGCTCCTCTGAGAGGTAACACAAGTGTCTGAATACCGATGCTCAATCACCTGCAACCAACAAATGCTGTGGGGGCAGTTGTGGCACCTGCGTCCAGCCATACTATGGGGGAGGTGACTGGTGGTATTTATAGACACAAGGTTATCATTGGGCATCAGTCATCCAGGCACATGTGATGCAAAGTGTCAGATTGCAGCCTATTTGTCACACCCTGCTATTAGATCTCTCCAGGGGCATTGAAGTGCCTCCCAACTTTTGGTTGCCCTGCATAGGGCAATACTACAAAAGACCCACTTCCTTATAATGGGCACATTATTTAAAGAGGTCCTCATGCACGCCTCTATCCAGGGCATTGGGGTGCCTCCCAATGTTTAGCAGCCCTGCCTAGGGCAATACTACAAAAGACCCACTTCCTTATAATGGGCACATTATTTAAAGAGGCCCTCATGCACGCCTCTATCCAGGGGCATCAGAGTTCCACACAATTTTTGGCTGCCCTGCCTAGGGCAATACTACAAAAGACCCACGTCCTTATAATAGGCACATTATTTAAAGAGGCCCTCATGCACGCCTCTATCCAGGGGCATTGGGGTGCCTCCCAATGTTTAGCAGCCCTGCCTAGGGCAATACTACAAAAGACCCACTTCCTTATAATGGGCACATTATTTAAAGAGGCCCTCATGCACGCCTCTATCCAGGGGCATCAGAGTGCCACACAATTTTTGGCTGCCCTGCCTAGGGCAATACTACAAAAGACCCACGTCCTTAAAATGGGCACATTATTTAAAGAGGCCCTCATGCACTCCTCTATCCAGGGGCATTGGGGTGCCTCCCAATGTTTAGCAGCCCTGCCTAGGGCAATACTACAAAAGACAAAGTTCTTTAAAAAGGGCACAATATTTAAAGAGGCCCTCATGAACGTCTCTTTCCAGGAGCAATGGGGTGCCACATAATTTTTGGCTGCCCTGCCAAAAGGCAATACTACAAAAGACCCACTTCCTTAAAATGGGCACATTATTTAAAGAGGCCCTCATGCACCTCTCTATCCATTGGCATCAGAGTGCCACACAATTTCTGGCTGTCGTGACAAAGGGCAATACTCCAAAAGACAAAGTTCCTTAAAATGGGAACAATATTTAAAGAGGCCCTCATGCATGCCTCTATCCAGGGGCATCAGAGTTCCACAAAATATTTGGCTGCCCTGCCTCGGGCAATACTACAAAAGACCCACTTCCTTATAATGGGCACATTATTTAAAGAGGCCCTCATGCACGTCTCTTTCCAGGGCATTGGGGTGCCACACAATTTTTGGCTGCCCTGCCAAAGGGAAATACTACAAATGACCCACTTCCTTAAAATGGGCACATTATTTAAAGAGGCCTTCATGTATGTCTCTTCCCAGGGGCATGGGAGTGCCACACAATTAAAAAAAAAAAAAAACTTTCATGTAATCCAAAAACTAACATACAGTTGTGGCCAAAAGTATTGACACCCCTGCAATTATGTCAGATAATACTCAGTTTCTTCCTAATAATGATTGCAATCACAAATTCTTTGGTATTATTATCTTCATTTCATTTGTCTTCAATGAAAAAACACAAAAAGAATTATCCTAAAGCCAAATTGGATATTATTCCACACCAAACATAAAAAAGGGGGTGGAGAAAAATATTGGCACTGTTATAAAATCATGTGATGCTTCTCTGATTTGTGTAATTAACAGCACCTGTAACTTACCTGTGGCACCTAACAGATGTTGGCAATAACTAAACCACACTTGCAGCCAGTTGACATGGATTAAAGTTAACTCAACCTCTGTCCTGTGTCCTTGTGTGTACCACATTGAGCATGGAGAAAAGAAAGAAGACCAAAGAACTGTCTAAGGACTTGAGAAACCAAATCGTGAGGAAGCATGAGCAATCTCAAGGCTACAAGTCCATCTCCAAAGACCTGAATGTTCCTGTGTATACCGTGCGCAGTGTCATCAAGATGTTTAAAGCCCATGGCACTATGGCTAACTTCCCTAGATGTGGACGGAAAAGAAAAATTGACAAGAGATTTCAGCGCAAGATTGTACGGATGGTGGATAAAGAACCTCGACTAACATCTAAACAAGTTCAAGCTACCCTGCAGTCCGAGGGTACAACAGTGTCAACCCGTACTATCCGTCGGCGTCTGAATGAAAGAGGACTGTATGGTAGGATACCCAGGAAGACCCCAGTTCTTACCCCGAGACATAAAAAAGCCAGGCTGGAGTTTGCCAAAACTTACCTGAGAAAGCCTAAAACGTTTTGGAATAATGTTCTCTGGTCAGATGAGACAAAAGTAGAGCTTTTTGGGCAAAGGCATCAACATAGAGTTTACAGGAGAAAAAAAGAGGCATTCAAAGAAAAGAACACAGTCCCTACAGTCAAGCATGGTGGAGGTTCTCTGATGTTTTGGGGTTGCTGCCTCTGGCACTGGACTGCTTGACTGTCTGCATGGCATTATGAAGTCTGAAGACTACCAACAAATTTTGCAGCATAATGTAGGGCCCAGTGTGAGAAAGCTGGGTCTCCCTCAGAGGTCATGGGTCTTCCAGCAGGACAATGACCCAAAACACACTTCAAAAAGCACTAGAAAATGGTTTGAGAGAAAGCACTGGAGACTTCTAAGGTGGCCAGCAATGAGTCCAGACCTGAATCCCATAGAACACCTGTGGAGAGATCTAAAAATGGCAGTTTGGAGAAGGCACCCTTCAAATATCAGGGACCTGGAGCAGTTTGCCAACGAAGAATGGTCTAAAATTCCAGCAGATCATTGTAAGAAACTCATTGATGGTTACTGGAAGTGGTTGATCGCAGTTATTTTGGCTAAAGGTTGTGCAACCAAGTATTAGGCTGAGGGTGCCAATACTTTTGTCTGGCCCATTTTTGGAGTTTTGTGTGAAATGATCAATGTTTTGCTTTTTGCTTCATTCTCTTTTGTCTTTTTTCATTTAAGACAAATTAAATGAAGATAATAATACCAAAGAATTTGTGATTGCAATCATTTTCAGGAAGAAACTGAGTATTATCTGACAGAATTGCAGTGGTGTCAATACTTTTGGCCACAACTGTACACCAACTCTGTCTCACAAGTGGGTATGAGCCCTTAATATTTTTTTCCATGAAAATCCATTTTGGTTTCATTTTGTAACGTTTTCTTGACAGTCCGTAAAAGTGGCGTAGTAGTCTGACAACATTGTTCACAGCAGTGACCATGGAGTCTGAAATGCTTACAGGGGTCTTCCCCATGCTGTGCCCATGTCATTTGAGCACTGTTCTGATACTTTTGTGACATTTTTAGGGTTTATCCATGCTGCCGGGGGTCATGCCAGAAAAATACTTGGGTCTCCCATAAGATAACATTGTGCTCGGTGCTCGGGCTGAGTACACGAGTATCTTGGGATGCTCGGCCCGAGCTTTGAGCAGCCGAGCATTTTAGTACTCGCTCATCTCTACTTTTCTTCATAGAAATCCAATCTTACTAATGTAAATGGTACCAAATCTTCTTGTGATGTATCTTCCTAGTTTAGAATTTTCTTACATGACTCACAATCTAATCCGTTATGTTGCTTCTGCACAGTAAATGAAATACATTTACTGTAAACAGGTTCACATCTAGTTTTTTAGTTTCCCAAACTAAAGTGGTAAATGCCAATTGTTATGACAGCACATGTGCAATGTATGCAGTTTCCTAATGTATAATTGCAAGTCCATTAAAGTTATGCTTTCTAGTACACTATACAATGCTTGTCCTTATATTTATTGGGATGAAAAGTTAGTAAAATGACTTATGTTTTCAGCATGTCAGCATCAAGATGTGAACTGTGCTGAATAACCACGGCCTCTTTGGCATCCACGGCACTGAACTATTTTTCTTCACATAAAATCGATCTTTCATTAACACACTTCAACTTTACCAGATGTTTTTCATCATATTATCATGTAACAATGTATGCCTGTATGGACCTAGATGAGGCAGAACCGAGAGATGATTAATGAATCTCAAATGCAACTTGACCTCTAAATATTTTCAATGTCATAAACATGTAGCACATTGAATGGGACCACCAACTACTTCCTAAAATATAGATTGTCTGTTCATAGCAATTTATTTTACATGTATTAATATTTGTCAGTTAATTACTTCCAATAAATAAGATATGCGCCTAAAGAATTGTAAAGTATAGTCTTATCCTTGAATAAAATTTAAAAAAATGAAAAAAAACAAGCATGTGTATTTACTTATCATTTAAGCTTCTCCAAGTAAAAGCACCTTAAAAACATCACCCAACAATCCAGGAATATTATCCTTATTAAAGAATGATTTTCCACATCTCACTTTCTCTATATACAGTACATAAATCAGCCATAACATTAAAACCACTTACGGTACATTAGATTCTGGAGCTTTATGTTAAGCCAATAAAACAGCACTGACCTATCAGAGCATGTACTCCAAAAGGCTACTAAAGGTGTCTTGTAGTATCTGGCACAAAAATTTTATCAGCATGTTTATTTGTAAGGTGGGGCCTCCATGCATCAGACAGTGCACCCCACAAATGTTTGATGTAAAATTAAATCAGGAAACATCTATATCTTGAGCACATTGTGTTAAGTGCGTCAGAACAAACAAACCACCATTAGAGGAGATGTCTGACTTAAAAGAGTATCCCTAGTTTACTTATCACGATTCCTCCAATCAGTGAACCTAGGATGTACTACTTAGCTGTTACAATGGAATCAGGGTGTGCTGAGCTTTCAGTTTAGTGAGTGACAACTCAGTTATGCAATCTGTTACTGGGGTATGCTGAGCTCTGTGTGTGTTGAGTGACAGCTCAGTTGTCCAATCTGATTCTGGGAGATGCTGGGTTATTCAGGTATTCCCTGTTCATAATGACTGCCCAGCTACTTAACTGAGCAATTTCTCCCAGAACTCTGCCAGTCGTAGTATTTTGTTCAGTGGTGCATGTTGGTCTGTATTTCTGTGCTGTGTCTGATTGATAAATTGCTGCCTGATCTTGGATCTTGTTCTTACTATTCATTTGTTAGCCCTCTTGCTTTTATCCACTACCCTCCAGGTATTTTGACTTTGAACCATGACCTGATGCCTCTGTGTATCCCCTTAATCATTGACATACTGTCCAGGTATCTGACACTATAATGCTTGATTACCCTTCCTCACAACTTGTCATTACTTATGAGTGTCACATTAGCTACATTGATGAACAAAATATTAAATATGTTTTGAGCTTTTGAGTTTCAGGCTCTATATCTCACCATCCACTTCAGCTTTGACCGTAAGACTACTTTCATTTTCTAGACAATTATGTTGGCTACCTCATGAATAAATTTGACTTGCAACTATTTAGTATATGATAAGCTATGCAGATTTTTGTCATGTCACTGCATTGTTACTGTTTTGCTCTTGGTGGTTGTATACTTGCTGTAAAGCCCCCATGAATCCAGGTCATTCCACCACACAGGCACACTGTCACCGCAGCAATGGCCACCACACAGCAACAATACAGGGGAAAGAGACTGGAAAACATTCCTTGCACAATTTCTCAAACTGTTAGCTGAGAACAAAAATTGGAGGAACCACATAAATTATTATGAGAAAATGTGATCTCAGATCTCATAATATTGTATTGCTTATAGCAGAGGTCCCCAACTCCAGGCCTCAAGGCCCACCAACAGTGCAGGTTTTCAGGATCTCCTTAGTATTGCACAGGGCTTGGACTCATCACCTGTGCAGATGATCACATTAGCACCTGTGCAATACTAAGGATATCCTGAAAACCTGCACTGTTGGCGGGCCTTGAGGCCTGGAGTTGGGGACCTCTGGCTTATAGTATAGTATTGCTTACATACTGAACACCTATCAACATGTGTTAAACAACAACTAATACTCTCGCCTGACAGAAGGGAGAAGTGGAAATTGGATTTTTAACAAGAAAAGAACCAGTCTGGACATCAAATGCTTAAAGCCTATTTTAACCTTATACTAGATCATAAAAAGCACCAATTTAGGGTACATTAGCTCTCAATGGAATCATACAGCAGTAGCTAACTTTCCCAACTCAACTAAACACAGGAACGCTTGGTGTTCTTGTGTTCTCCATGAGAAAGCTGCTGCTATTCTTCTCTGGAAGGGTCTTATCTTCCCGTAGAGTAAAAGGATCAGCTGATAAAATACAAATCCTTATATCAGCAAGTTCAGCCAACTTTAGTCTAATGTGTATGATGGCTTTTAGATACAACTCAAGGTTGGTACTAGTTCCTACTTAATAGACATAGCATTTCTTTCGTTAAGAGGAGTCTCTAGTTTTTATGTTATAAAATAGCTTTCTTTCCTCCAGGGAGTAATAATTTGCCCTTGGAGAATTCCATGTAAATAAGTGTCCATAGACCACTGTGTCTCTTCATTAACATCAGTAACCTCACTGCACTGCCAACCAGCAACATCCCCTGCCCTGATTATCTGTAGGTGGTTCTATCTGCTTTTTGAAAAAAACAGTAATTGTGGGTAGAATAAAGCAAGCTTTCTTTCTTTCGGTGAAGATCTCCTTTGCATACGTATTAAAATCATATTATTTGTACCTTCCATGAAAACCAGACAAAATAATGTACCGTAGCTATTTATGTAATGAACAACTGCGTGCCTTGTCCCCATATTGCCTCTGATTCACAGATGATGAAGACAGATGAATCAGACAGCGTTAGAGTGTGACACGCTAGCTCGAAAAAAGAAAATACATATATAACGTAGCAGCACAAAGATCATCATTCATACTAGAAAACAGCAATCACTTCATCATACATGGAGATAAAATCACTGCTGGAATGTCTCCATCTTCTGTCATTTAGCACAACACAATGGGCAGAATAGCTTTAAATTAATGAGTAATAGGTTTTTAATTTCATGACAACAAATTAACAAAAAAACACAACGTAATGCATCTTTTATGTAAAAAGAATTGTGAATTGATGTATACAGAATTAGACACATACATTAAATGAATTTTTGCCAATGTTTTTTTATACCTTTAGGTCATCAGTGTTTGGTTTGAGTCCTGTGAGTGCCACCTACTCTTTATTATACAGGCTCAGTTTGTCCATATGTGATTTGGCATCTCATACAGCGGGTACATTCTATTAGTTCCATTAAAGTAAATTGTCAAAGCCGTAGTACTTTGCTCATTTGTAAACTATGCAGGTGGTGCAGCCACTATTTGTTCTAGTCCCCCTCGGGGTCCTGAAGGTCACTCACTCATGATGCAACATCAGTGTTACAATCCTGAAAAAAACCTAAATAATTGTAATATTCCTTTTCGTTTTTATTCATATATAATTATTTGCAGTACTATTTCATTCCATACACTATGTATAATAAAAATACTTCAGAACTGTTAATATGCAATAAAGTATCTTACACAATTACACAATTTTAGACAATCTTAAGGCCCTTTCACATCAGCGTTTTTTCCAAATCGGGGCAGATGCGGTGAAAAATCCGCATCTGCCGCGATTACCGCATACCGGCTGCACTTGCGGCACGGTTGCGGTGCGGTTGCGGTAAATGCCATACAAGGTATAGGCGGACTTGCGGCAGGGGCGGCAAGTGTGGTTTTGGCACTTGCGGCAGGTGCGGCCGCGAAAAAAACCGCGGATGACAGCATTTTTTTTCGCGGCGGCACCTGCCGCAAGTGCCGAAACCGCACTTGCCGCACCTGCGGCACCCTTACCGCAAGCCCCATAGACATTGCATGGGGCTTGCCGCAAGTGTGCCGGAAGTGTCGCGGTTATGTGTTAAACGCGGCAGATGCGGATTTTTCACCGCATCTGCCGCGAATTTCAAAAAACGCTAATGTGAAAGGGCCCTTATAGTTACAAAATTTAAATTAGAAGGAAATAAGATTAAGGCTGGGGTTCCACATAAGCCCTCAGTCCGTTTTTGGCTTCAGTTTTCTCATTTTTTTTTTTCTAAGTCCAAAAACTGACAGAAAACGGATTGGATGTAATAAACACCCTGTCCGTTTTTCTCTGGAGCTCCAAACATTGCCCTGTCCGTTTTTGAGTCAAAAACGTTGCTAGCAACGTTTTTGGCATCAGTTAAAAAACGCATGCGTTTTCATGCGTTTTTTTTAACATGGGGCCCTATGGGAAACGCATGCGCGAACGCATGCATATGCGCACTTGCGTTTGCGCATGCGTTCGCGCATGCGTTTTTTTAATGAAAAGTCCAAAAACGTTCAGGAGTGCAGGAGGCTCAAAAAGCACCCAGAAAAAAACGGATTGGTGATGAAAATCACTTCCAAAAATGGATTTCTATGTGGAACCACAGCCTAAGGCTGGGGTTCCACATAAGCCCTCAGTCCGTTTTTGGCTTCAGTTTTCTCATTTTTTTTTTCTAAGTCCAAAAACTGACAGAAAAACGGATTGGATGTAATAAACACCCTGTCCGTTTTTCTCTGGACCTCAAAACATTGCTCTGTCCGTTTTTGAGTCAAAAACGTTGCATGCAACGTTTTTGGCATCAGTTAAAAAACGCATGCGTTTTCATGCGTTTTTTTAACATGGGGCCCTATGGGAAACGCATGCGTTAACGCATGGCACATATAGGCACTTGCGTTAACGCATGCGTTAACGCACATGCGTTTTTAATGAAAAAATGACTAAGTCCAAAAACGTTCAGAGGTGCAGGAGGCTCAAAAAGCACCCTATAAAAAACGGATTGGTGATGAAAATCACTTCCAAAAACGGATTTCTATGTGGAACCACAGCCTTAAAAGGAACAGAAATTATTTAACAGAAAAAAACACTTGAAATGGATCACTCTGTTTGTAATGACTCTAAATAATATATGCATTTCACTTTATGTATTGAATTACTGAAAAAATAACTTTTTGATGATATTCCAATTAATTGAGATGCATTACTAGTTTGATTTGTGTGTCAAGAAATATTTTTCTAAAGGCCGCTTCACACGCAAGGATATCCTGAACAATATCCTTGAAACGTCACGAATTTGTGATTGTTCAAAAGATATGGGTTGGGCGTCGTTGCGTGTAAACGAACGATATAGGAAGAAAAAATCCTTGGATCGTTCATCAAAGATTTGAGATCCTGACCTCAAATCTATCGTTTGTCGTCCAATTAACGCTGCTGGAAGAAGCTACATTGTTCAGTGTGACACCTTTATGAACGATCTCGTTCAAAATTCTCCTATTCCTGCCACTTTAAAAGATTGTTCAGTCCTTGCTCTCCTATTTAACTGGTGCGTTGCCGAATGGGATATCGTTATCGATATCTGTCGAGCCCCAGGCCCTGGGGTTCTCGGGTACCAGGCTCGGTGGGTGTTTTAATGGGGACGTCATGGGTGGCAGCGCCTGAGCCCATGGTCTGGGTAACACTTCAATAAAGGGTTATGTACAGGGGATAAGAGTTATTGTCACGTGACGCCACCTGTAGTACCTGGTGATGAGTCACCAGCACCGCCACAGTCCTCTGGAGGGCGATGGTATCGCGGCAAGGATGGCAAAGCTCCCTACAGGTGGAGCTGGTCCTCCGAGGAAGCGTTCCTGAAAGCAAACAGGTTGAATTCTGCAGCACAAAGACACGGAGGCAAAGTCACTCTCCAGTGTACTTTCCTGTAAACAGTCATCAGCATACAAGTCCACAGTTCAGCAACAGTTGTTAAAGAAACAGGTAGCCCTATGGGTGGCTGCAAGTGGATACCAGGTGGTATGGTGGTTCCCATGGTATGTCTTAGTTGATGAACCCGTGTCCTTTCTTCCCCGCCTAGGACGAGTCTATACCCAATGGCTCCTTAAAGGTAGACTTGGGGCTCCCCTCCCTCGTCGTGAAGAAGCAGGCAGACCGCTCCGTCTGGCAGGGGGCTGCAGCCGGTGAACAGACCGCAGCAGCCAGTTGACGACTGCAGAGGTAGACTCTGGCCGTTTCCTCGGGCCCGGCGTTCCTGGGGTGGACTGGGGAATTACCTGGAGTATGGTCACTCCACGCTGGGGTTCCGCCTTTCTCTCTAGGGCCCAGATTCCCGCGTCAGGCACCCTCTCTCAGGACCCCCTGAGGATCCTCTCTCATCTTCCCTCCCGAACAGCATAGAGCTGTCCAGGTCCGCATCGCTCCACACTCCTCCTTGACACCTCTCCTCCATTCTCTTCTGTTCTGACTCACTAACTCCCTCTAGAGGTGAATATATATCCCCCTTGAGGTAACCTCCCACTCCAATTCTAATGTGAGAGTGCAGGAATGGGTCCCACCCACCAGCCTAGTATCCACTTGCAGCTGGGGAAAATTACACCATTCTTACGGGTGCAATACCCCACTGTGACACCTGACCATGTGGGGCGCCACATATCCTTGTGTGTGACAACGCACTAATGATGTCAGAATGATCACTGTCACGTGATCGTTCTAAGGATATCGTTAACGATATCCTAGCATGTGAAATGACCTTAAGGCTGAAGGCACACTGTCATGCATCAAAAAGGGAGCGTTTTTGATGCACGACAGTGATGCAAGTGCTGTGCGTGTGGTGGTGCGAGTGTGGTGCGAGTGTGGTCCGAGTGTGGTGCGAGTGTGGTGCCAGAGTGATGAATGTGGTGTGACTGTGGTGCGAGTGTGGTCTGTGTGCAATGCATTTTAACATGGTCTTTCTCATGCTGTATAACATGAGAAAATAGCAGATACAATAGCTAGATCAGGCTTAATAGTCTCCCACTGTTACTTCCAGGGCTGCCTATTAAGCTCATTACATATTCACTGCACTGTCAAACAAACAGCCAATGACAGGACCTCACACTCTATGGGAGCCTCTGTGATTGGCTGTTGTAATCAGACTGGATTTCCTCAATCTGGACAGTGATTCTGTTTGGTTGCCATACACATTAGTGTATGGCAACAAACCTGGTGTTTTAGGGTGTTAAATAAATAATTACACAGCAGGGGGCGGAAGTGCGCTCCCTGTGCTGTGTGATGAATCAGTGAGACTGTGGGCATTAAGCAGTGATGTCACCGCTCGCCCCGTTGCTATAGTAACCAAATTAGCGGTTACTATAGCAATGCTAAGCATTGCCGAAATCACAGTGGCTTATTAATGAGCTGACTCATTCACAAACCGCAGGATTTAACTCCCTGCTTACCAAACACAGCAGCGCCGGTAAAAGCAGGGAGTTAACTGTGCTGTGACCGCAGCTGCAGTATGAGCGGCAGCGGTCACAGCACAGTTAACTCCCTGCTTTTACTAGCACTGCTGTCATCGGTATGAGTCGGCTCATTCATGAGCTTAATAGGCAGCCCCGGAAGTAATAGCGGGAGACTATTAAACCTGATCCATGCTAACTTTTACCAGCATGGTGCTACAAACTTGCACAGTGTGCTGTCTGGGTGCGAGATTTTCTCACACCCATAGACTTGCATTGTCCGCACGCACTGCGAGCTTAGTACGGGGACTCGCACCAGTGTGCCCTGCCTGATAGGGCAACATTGGTCTGAGTGCAATGCAAGCTTTTCTCGCATTGCACTCGTGCGAGTCTCACGCCAGTGTGTTTCAAGCCTAAAAGAAAAAATGGGTCTGGTACCTTGTTAGCCAGTTGAAAAAAGATTGATTGCTCTCAGTGGGAGAAACAAAATAATAATCTTGTAGTTATGATATCTTTTAATGGCTAACAAAAATAATCATATTGTTTTTTTTATTACAGAGTTTTAGATATTTATTACATAGACTATTTTACTGAGACATTTATTTTTGTACCTCTTCAAGAAAATGCAGTGTGAAAGTAATAGAAAATCAGTTCTTACTTATCCATTAGATGCAAGTCAAGTAGGATGTTCTTGATGTTGCCAAAAGAGTAAAAGAGATAACATCTGACAGTATCTTTAGTTTCATTTAATCATCAGGCTACAAACAGGAAGATAAGACAGAGGCAGACTCGGTCAACAGTCTTTTTAAGTACATTGTACTGGATACACTCTTCTAATAAGCCATTCAATAGCAGTAAGGCTGGGTTCACATCTGTGTTAGAAATTTCAAATCCTGATCCGGTTTTGAGCTTTTAAAAAGCTCAAAACCGCATCAGGAAAGGCTCCTCATAGGAGCCCGTTATAAAAACCAGATTGAATTACATGCAATCCGGTTACCGCATCCGGCTCTGCAGCCTGCGTGAAAAATCATGCAGGCTGCAGTTTTTGGAGCGGTTGCAACATCCGCAACGCGGTAACCACATTGCTCAGGATGTGTAATCCTGAGTAATGCGGTTCCCATATACTTTGCTTATCCCGGTTGCCGCCAGGATAAGCAAAGTGTTTAATGTGTTAAAGAAAGCTTTAATATTAATAATAATTGTACCCATCATGTCTCTAGGGGGGGTGGACACCCCCCCTAGAGACATGATGCCTACTCAGGTGGGCATGTAATGTGTTAATATTGCCTGTACAGTAAGCTGGCTCCTGTCGGCTCTGTAGAATTTTGTGAATGAAGCCGCGGCTCCACTGACAGCGGTGCTCATACAATACGTAATGTACGTATTATATGTGCCGCTGTCCGAGTTCCTGAAGGATTTTACAGTAGATATATGGCGGTGCACTGCCCATAGATCTACTGTAAAAGCCTTCAGGATCCTGGACAGTAGCACATACTATACGTACATTATGTATAGTATGCACACCGCTGTCAGTGGAGCTGTGGCTTCATTCACAAAATTGAACAGAGCCGACAGGAGCCGACTTACTGTACAGGAGATATTAACACATTACATGCAGAATGTCTCTAGGGGGGGTGCACACCGCCTAGAGTCATGATGGGCACAATTATTATTAATATTAAAGCTTTCTTTAACACATTAAACATTTTGCTTATCCCGGCGGCAGCAGGGATGAGCAAACTGTACGGTAAGCAGATTGCTCCGGATTACACATCTGGAGCAATCCGGTTACCGGATTGCGGCTTCAGCAACATATTTTGCTTGCAAAATGTGTCTGAAGCTAATTGCGTTCACCGCATCCGGATCTGGATGCGGTGAACGCAATTCTCTATTAAAGTGTGACCCTCGCCTAACATAAAGTAAGAGGCTGTTGGGAGTGCAGGCAGGGCAAGCACAAGTTTAATAGGAACCTGACAGCTGATACATGCTACCCGATACAATAGCATGTATCAGACATTGGCTGCGTGTTTTCAGCTCTATACCATATTTTTCGCTTTATAAGACGCACTGGATTTTAAGACGCACCCCAAATTTGGTAAAGGAAAAGAGAAAAAAATAGTTTTTAATGTTAAATGGGGTTCATCTTATAATACCATTGTCCATCTTACAATCAGTATATTTGTCACTCATCCTGGTACATTATCCCACCCATTCTGGTATATATGTCCCCCATCCTAGTATATATGTCCTCCCATCCTGGGATATAGCCCTCCTATTCTGGATATGGCTCTGTGATGGCACATGTCCTCCTGTGCTGGTACTTGTCCCTCTGTGCTGTCACACATCCCCCAGTACTGGCACATGCCCCCTCTGCTTGCACATGTCTCCCTGTGTGGACACACATCCCCCTGTGCTGGCACACGTCTTCCTGTGATGGCACATGTCCCCCTTTGATGGCACACATGGATATGCCACCCCCCCATCCTGGATATGACCCCCCATCACTGTGTATCCCTGCATGATGTTGCCCACACTAAAATAACAAACACATTCAACTTACCTCTCTGGCGCTTGCCTCCATCTCTCCCTGCTTGCCCCACTTCCTGGGTCCCGTGGAAGCCGGTTATGTGATCGGCACAGCAGAGTGATATAATTAGTGCGCTCCCCAATCACATAACTGGCTTACATGGGACCCAGGAAGTGCGGCAAGCAGGGAGAGATGGAGGTAAGCACCAGAGAGGTAATTTGAATGTGTTTGTTATTTTAGTGTGAGACTCATGGGGGGCATACACAGTGATGGGGGGCCATATCCAGGATAGGGGGACTGCAGGCAGATATGATTTGCTCGCTCCCCTGTCCATATCTTGGCATGGTTTCAGCACCGAGGTGATGGACAGCAGGTGCAAACCATATTACAAGAGGCTAATAAGAGGGAGAACATGACCTCCCGCCACCTCTGCAGCCGAAGACATCCTCTTCCAGCCCCCAGACACGGCTCCAGAGCCGCAACCCCCCCCTCCCCTACAGCACAGAAAGTAATTTCGGATTATAAGACACACCCCCCACTTTCCCCCGAAATTTGGAGGAACAAAAGCGCATTTTATAATCTGAAAAATACACTTTGTTTAACTCTGAAATGCTGCAGTCTGACAGGCAGGACCCAGAGGCTTCATCACTGCACAATGTGTATATGGAGAGACCTTTCACTCCCAAGTAGTGAATCGCTGGGAACCCACCTATCCAACTAGTCTTTTCCTCCTCATGTGATTCTTTATCTATGAACCAATTTACCTGGTGACAATGCAGATGAGACTTTATTGTACATTGTTATTGCATTATTTCTTTCATATATTCTTTTGATACAGCATTTTACAGTCATTTCCGAAAGTGTTTGCACCCTTAAAATTGTTCCAAAATGTGAAGTATTTCTCCCAGAAATGTATTGCAATTACACATATTTTGTCATACACTGTGTTCCATATTATTATGCAAATTGGTTTTAAGTGTCATAGGGTTTTATTTTTATTTTTTTTCAATGAAATCCATTGATGGTATTGTGTCTCAGGGTTCTTTGGATCATTAAAATCAATCTCAGATATCTGTGAGGATCAGGCTCCAAGTGGTTAACGCTCCTGTGTCACGGGGAGTAGTGGCGGAGCCTGATCCCGTGTCCTGGGGGACTTCTTTGAAAAAGGGGAAACTATTTACAGGAGATTATATTTACAGTTGTCGTGACGCCACCTGTAGTTTCTGGTAAGGAGTCACCAGCGCCGCCACCGGAGGTAGATGGTAGTTGACAAAGTCCTCCACAGGTAGGGCTGGACCTTTGGGGCAGCGTAGTGTGAAGGGGCAGCTTGTAGTGGAGCTGTGGATGGGATGGGGAGTGTTGGAGTAGTCTATGAGGGGCAACGGGAACGGAGAGGAATGACACTTCTGCAGAAGTCTTTTACCTTTTACTGGTGGTACGCAGGTAAAGATGTCCAGGGCACTGACAGGTGACCAGGTTGCACAGTGGGTTCCTGTGGAGCCAACTGGGATGGGGTACTCAGTACCGGACCGGGTTGCTGCTGGGGATGTCACGGAGGGCCTGGTCCGGGCCGTGTCCAGGGTTCCGCAAGTAAAAGGGGGTATTTACAAGGGATGAATGTTTGTCGTGACGCCACCCACGGTGTGTGGTCAGGGTAACCACCGCTGCTGCACAACCTTCGGGGATGATGTTGGGCAGATTAGATGGAACGGCTCTCCGTAGGTAGAGGCTGGTTCCCCGGGGCAGTGGTGATTAGAGTCTATGATGGATATAATAGATGTGATAATAAAGGGGTTGATAGTGGAGACGGGTTCAAGGAACACACACTTACGTTTCTGAAGTTTTCCAAAGCTTTACTGCAGATGTTGTAGCAGATTATTGTCCACAGAGTCTGCACTGGGGCCGGGTTGCTCCCACCCTGTCCAGGTCCTCAGCTTCCTCCTGCTGCGCTGTGTGTGTGGCCCTGCTGCTGCTTCTAGCTGAGCTGCTGGCACTGTCTCTCTCCTCACAGGTACCAATTGGCTAGGCAACTTGAGTCTTCCGTGTGCTTCTGACCCCGCTCTGGTACAGTGTTGATCTACAACCTTCACTATCCCGGGATTTACTGTGCTGTGTGTGTCAGTTACAGTTTCGGATCCGGAATCCGATCTGTGCGCTTCTTCGGGGGCGAGTGGTGATGGCACTCAGTCTCCCAGATGTGTTTCTCTGTCTTCAGTTCTCCTTCCCTCAGACCCTGGCTAGGCGTGGAATCAGTGAGCAGACTGTAGAGAAGCCTGATGCAGCTCCTTTACACTACAGTCTCCCTCAGTTCTCCCAGGAACTGGTCTCTTCACAGTACTGCTACGTACTGTACCCTTCTAAGAACTAGACTAGACTAACTACTTACTTTTGACCCGAAGTATATAAGGGAGCTGGTTTAGCTCCCCCTCCTGGCCCAGAGGTGCTAGTGTCAGTCTGTTGTGGGGAGGGAACCTGTGTGATGTTACTGTGGCACATTAACCCTTTGGGTGCCACATTCCCACAGCAAGTGGGTATAAGGCCTCCTCTGTTCCTCTTTGGTAATTGAAGCCCAGCCTGCATGCAGCCAGACCGGCCTCCTCTCTCTTCCTGACTCTGATATCTGTCCTCTCCCCCTGTGCGGTCCACGGGTTACCCTCTCTGATCACTGCGGTGGAACACTGCTGTGCCTGACTCCCTCTCCTTAACCCACAGGGGGACCGGGTGGCTGAAGCCTCCACAGTGTGACGGGGTTCTCTGTAGTCCTGGAGTATCCTACAGGTGCAGATCCCCGATGTCCGGTACGTCTTTGGGCGAACTTCCACTAGTTCCTCACTCCCTTTAGACTGTCTACTTCTTGCCTTCTGTCCCCACTTAGGCTTGCGGTACATCAGAAGGGCCACTCGGGTCACTGGCTCGGGCCTAACAGCGGCACCGACCACAGGGACGTCTTCGCAGCTCTCCTAGCGTCTGCACACTCTAACTAACTCCTCCCCCAGCAGCAGTATTTATACGGGATCTTGCCTAAGGTCAGCAAGTGGTGCTCCCCCTACTGTGTCGGGGTGGAAGATGTTGCATGTAGTAGGTACCTGCTGTGGAAACCCAGCTGTGCATTAGAGAAGTCTGTGGCTACCTGCGTGAGCAGGGCACCACATACCCCAATAGGTAATTTCAGTAATCCTGGACTGAGCATTTTTGTTTAAACAAAAAGGAATAACAATTATTAATAACATATTTACAAAGTCGGAAAATATAAAAACTTACAAAAATCACTGAAAAATTTTGGGATAAATAGAAAAACAGGAAAATTCCATACGGTGCTAGTCCATTCACCGCAGGCTTTGAAGAGTTTGTGGCTACATTAGTCCTGTAACTGTAGTCTTTTTAGATTGTAAAAGTGCAAAGTGAGAAAGTTCAAAGTTCAAAAATTCAATATGTCCTTACAGGTAAAGTCTCTGTAGGCTCAACGGTTCAAAATACACAACAATGGGTGTGTTCGGCGTAGGAGTTTTAGGTACTATGGGCCCTCTACGGTCATAAGTGCTGTAGGCCTCCTGGCTCTGGGGTCACCTTTTGGCCAAGTTTTTACTCTCCCTAGACAGCTCCTTACGCCAACTCCCCTCTTTTGGTGTTGTGTACCTGGCTTTTGGCCTACTCTTCACCTTTTTAAACACTATTTACATTTCTTAGTTTACAATGACCATTTACATGGTTACTTGTTAGTGTATTCTACCTCTGACTTTACTGTGCCCATTCTCCATACCTAGACAGGGGCTGACCTTGTGTGCTTCTGTGTGATCTACGCACTACAGGTGACACTGTCTCAGGTGATGTTTCTAGTGGAGGGCTTGGTGCAGGTATGTCAGGTAAGCGTCTGCATTGCCTTAGTCTCACTACAGGGCTAGCAGGTGTACCGATTGCAGCATCCTCAGATTCTCTAGCAACGGGTATTTCTTCCTGATTCCTTTGTACGAACTTTTCTTGGGGCTGGTAGAAATTCATTAAGGGCACTAGGATGGCTCCATCTTGTTGAGGCCAATCTTCTGGGAAATCTCCCAAGATGGTTGAGATTACCTTCTCCTTTGGTTCTTCATTTGAACTTTGCTCTTGAACTGGTTCTGTTTCTTGGATTGGTTGATTGGAGGGATTTTGGTTTTCCCAGTCTGTTGGACACTTTTTGATGTGATTGCTGGATACAGTTTGAGTGTTTATTCCACTGTTCTTGCTGATAAGACAAACTTTGCTGTTGTCTTATCCAAAATCCAATAGAACGTAGGGTTCTTGTTCCCACTGATCATCCAACTTGTGTTTTGTTCTTTTCCTTTTTAGCACAATACTTCCAAGTGTAATTGGTTCTGCTGGAGCATGTTTGTTATAGTCCCTTTCTTGTTTTTCACAGGATTTCTCCAGGTTATCATCTACACAGGCTTGAACCATTTTTTTTTGTTCGAGGTGATGGGCATTCCAATTGGGAATGGTGTTATCTGCTTCGGAATCTACTACTCCGAGTTCAAGTCTATGGGTAACTTTCCTGTACAGGCTCCCATCAGGTATGCTCGTGTACAGTTCGTAGAGCTTACTGGAATGTGGTTGTACATGTCAACCAAATCAGGTAGTTTCTCTTGCCATTGGTTGCGTTCTTCTAAGGGTAAGATGTTCAGCATGTCTATGATGATATGATTAATTTCCTCACAGAGTCCGTTGGCTTGAGGGTGATATGGGGTTGTTCTGATATTTTTGCACTCAATACATGTGGCAGAACTTTTGGAAGATCTCCGCTTCGAAGGCTGATCCTTGATCCGTTAGGACCTGTTCTGGGTATCCCAATGGTCTGCAGAAGACATTCTGGAATGTTCTAGCAGCTGTAGCAGCTGTCAAGTCTGTTTCGGGTAAGCCGATGAATAAATGTGGTATCCACTTGAGGAAGACGCAGTCAGCGTCGAAACGCGTTGTGGCAGGAGGGCTTTTATTTGTTGAATGAATAAAACTCAAAGGTAATATATATTTAAGAGCATTGTGTATCCTGTTTTAGCTCTCAGCGCTTACTATTATTATACCACATTTATTCATCGGCTTATCTACAATCTCCCTTCGGGGAGCGTGGTGTTGTGAGCTGCTCCGGAGCAGGACCTGGCTACATTTATCCATCCTTAAAATCGGCACATGATCCTTCACGCGAGCCAGCTAAGGAGAAGGCAGGAATCTTATATTAAAAACGTTGAAGGGGAACACCAAAGATCAGAAGATCAGTGAATACAAACCTTCACTCACCACATATCCACAATCTAGTTGTGCGGATAAGGCACAACTAGTAAAGGTGAGTGAAAATCCTGAATATCGCTTAATCTAGATTCCCCAATGCAGCGTGGCGCAACCTTTGTTTTTTCTTTTGCAAGTCTGTTTCGGGGGCAACCATTAAGAATCTTGAGTAATGGTCCACCATGGTCAACGCGTAAGTGTAGCCTGATATACTAGGAGTTAGTTTTACATGATCCAAGGCTACTATTTCCAGAGGTTGTTTAGTCACGATGGGATGGAGCTGTGCTTTCTGGCTCTGTAAGTCCTTTCTTCTCAGGCTGCAGGGCTTACAATTCTTACACCATCTTTCAATGGATGTCCGCATGCCGACCCAAAAGAACCTATACTCAGTAGCATTTCTAGCTTCTTCCACCCGAAGTGACCAGTCTGGTTGTGATAGGCGTTCAAGACCACATGGATTTCTGATTTTGGCACGATGATTTACCAGACCATCTCATGTGTTCTTGGGGTGATGTACCTCCGACAAAGCTTTCTTTGGTATATGAACAGCTTGCTCCGCTCGTTCCACAGATGTTTGGCTTCAGGCTGGGGATTTTCTGGCAGCTTCGCTGACTCCTGGGTTATCAGTTGTTTTATTAAACTTACAGCTGGGTCATTGTCCTGCACCTCCTTATAACCAAAGTGGGGCAATGGGTTCACCATTCTTGCAGGAGGATCTTGACGGGTTTGCTGGCACTGAGTTACTCTTAGTTGATGGAATGCAGGTAACTCCACTTCTTCCAGCTCGTCTTCATCTACACCCTCTTCTGACAGGTGAGGCATTCTGGATAAGGCATCCGCATTTCCATTCTGGTGCCCAGTCCGATACCTGATGGTGAACTGATAGTTGGACAATCTGGCCATCCATCTCTGCTCCATGGCTCCCAACTTTGCATTTCCAGGTGGGTCAGCGGATTGTTATCCGTGTAGGCTGTAAATTTGCTAGAGGCCAAATAGTGTTTGAACCTCTCGGTGACGGCCTAGACCAAGGCCAGGAATTCCAGCTTGAAGGAGCTATAGTTCTCTGGGTTCCTTTCTGTGGGGCGCAGCTTCCTACTGGCATAGGCGATCTCACTTTCCTTGCCGTCTTGTTTTTGAGAAAGGACGGCTCCGAGTCCCACATTGCTGGCATCCGTGTATGCAACCTTCTTGGTGTACTCCTTTATGAACCTCCTATAGTAGTCCACCAAACCCAGGAATTGACGTACTTCCTTTAAAGGGAACCTGACCCCTCCAAATCACCCCCAACCCTATTAACACCTGTCCCTGCACCCTAACATATCAGTATTAGCGCTCCTTTTCTATAAAAAAAAAAGAGCTCTGTAACATTGGAATAATCAGCAATATACACTTACAAATCTGAGACTTCTTGTCCCTGAATAAGTCTCACAGGGCGTCCCCTGTGAGACTCTAGGCCCACCCTAGGTGCTCATTTTCACGCCCTGAATGGTCCACCCTCTCTCTGTCTGTGCTGCTGTGATGTGGAGCTGAAGGCAGGACTAAAGATTTGCATTCTGTGAGTGATAGAGAGGAGGGAGGGCAAACCCTGCACAAGCACAGCACACAGACAGAGAGGGGCTGGATCCTGGAGCTGCAAAACAACATGCCCTAAGGGCTAAAGAATATAGCCCCTGCTAATTATAATCCCTAATGAGTAAGTGTTAAAACGTTTTTATGCACTTTCACAGGATGCTTTTAGGAGACAAAAGAAGAGTGAGATTAGTGATAATATGCTGCAGAGACATGTTTTGGTAGTTTAGGAGGCATTCTGGAGGTGACAGGATCCCTTTAAGGTCTTGGGTTCTGGCCACTCCTTAATTGCTGTCACCTTGTCTGGATTAGGGGCCACGCCTTCGGCACTGACTATGTGTCCCAGGTACTGTACTCTTGACTTCAACAGGTGACATATGGATGGTTTTAGCTTCATCCCGTATTTGGCCAGAGCTTCAAACACCTCTGCTAGATGAGTGACGTGTTCCCCATAGGTCTGAGAGTACACGATCACGTCATGCAGGTAGTGCAGGACCGTCTCGAAGTTCTTATGTCCCAGGCAACTCTCCATTAATCGCTGGAAGGTTCAGGGTGCATTACATAGTCCGAAGGGCATGCTGTTGAATTCACATAGGCCTATGGGTGTTGTTAATGCCGTCTTTTCGCGGTCTTCCTCGGACACCTGCCAATACCCACTAGTGAGATCTAAGGTAGAAAAGTAATTGGCAGACTTCAACGCAGCTAAAGATTCCTCTATACAAGGTAATGGGTAAGCATCTTTGTGTGTTATGCGGTTTATTTGCCTATAGTCTACACACATTCTCATACTGCCATCCTTTTTCCTGACTAGGACTAATGGGGTTGCCCAGGGACTACAACTATCTCGCATAACCCCTGCATCCTTCATGTCCTGTAACATTTCCTTGGCTTTTTGATAATGTGCAGGTGGAATAGGCCTATACCACTCTTTTTATTGGTGGATGTGTACCTGTGAGGATGTGATGTTGTACCCCTTTTATCCTACCAAAGTCAAGTGGATGCTTACTAAAGACTTGTTCGAATTCTGGGACTACCACTTTTCATACACAGGAGTCGTGTCAGTTCCGACATGGAGCTGCTGGCACCAGTCCTCCAGTGGCCCAGTTGTTTGATCAGGTTTTGCCCCTTTAGTATAGGGTATGGGTCCCACTGTTTGGATCTCGTTGTTGCTGACTGTGTACAATTTAGCTACGGTGGTATACCTGGGTAATTTAACCTCTTCACTGCCACAATTTAAGATGCGAACAGGTACTCTCCCATTGTGTACGTCAACCAGCTCCCTGGCTGTCAACAGTGTAGGTCTGTGCTCAGTGCTGATGGGCTCCACTAATGCCTGATAGTCCTGCCCTCTCAGACCTATAGCTGCTCGACACCAAATCATCATTTCGCTCATTGGGGGAATCACAATAGACAACGGGTCTGTCACCCGTTCGCCACCTGTAATTGTTACCTGTTGATGGTGCAGGACGGCTCTGATCTCACACTGGAGGGCCTTCCTCTGACCAGGTCTGGCAGTATCTGCGATCTGTTGAAGCAAAGACAAGACTTCCTCTATGCAATTGCTAACAACATTAGTGCCTAGTATGATACAGTTGTGGCCAAAAGTATTGACACCCCTGCAATTCTGTCAGATAATACTCAGTTTCTTCCTGAAAACTATTGCAATTACAAATTCTTTGGTATTATTATCTTTATTTAATTTGTCTTCAATGAAAAAACACAAAAAGAATTGTCCTAAAGCCAAATTGGATATAATTCCACACCAAACATAAAAAAGGGGGTGGACAAAAGTATTGGCACTGTTAGAAAAATCATGTGATGCTTCTCTAATTTGTGTAATTAACAGCACCTGTAACTTACCTGTGGCACCTAACAGGTGTTGGCAATAACTAAATCACACTTGCAGCCAGTTGACATGGATTAAAGTTGACTAAACCTCTGTCCTGTGTCCTTGTGTGTACCACATTGAGCATGGAGAAAAGAAAGAAGACCAAAGAACTGTCTGAGAACTTGAGAAACCAAATTGTGAGGAAACATGAGCAATCTCAAGGCTACAAGTCCATCTCCAAAGACCTGAATGTTCCTGTGTCTACCGTGCGCAGTATCATCAAGAAGTTTAAAGCCCATGGCACTGTAGCTAACCTCCCTAGATGTGGACGGAAAAGAAAAATTGACGAGACATTTCAACGCAAGATTGTGCGGATGGTGGAAAAGAGAACCTCGACTAACATCCAAACAAGTTCAAGCTGCCCTGCAGTCCGAGGATACAACAGTGTCAACACGTACTATCAGTCGGCATCTGAATGAAAAGTGACTGTATGGTAGGAGACCCAGGAAGACCCCACTTCTTACCCCGAGACATAAAAAAGCCAGGCTGGAGTTTGCCAAAACTTACCTGAGAAAGCCTAAAATGTTTTGGAAGAATGTTCTCTGGTCAGATGAGACAAAAGTAGAGCTTTTTGGGCAAAGGCATCAACATAGACTTTACAGGAGAAAAAAAGAGGCATTCAAAGAAAAGAACACGGTCTCTACAGTCAAACATGGCGGAGGTTCCCTGATATTTTGGCGTTGCTTTGCTGCCTCTGGCACTGGACTGCTTGACTGTGTGCATGGCATTATGAAGTCCGAAGACTACCAACAAATTTTGCAGCATAATGTAGGGCCCAGTGTGAGAAAGCTGGGTCTCCCTCAGAAGTCATGGGTCTTCAAGCAGGACAATGACCCAAAACATACTTAAAAAGCACTAGAAAATGGTTTGAGAGAAAGCACTGGAGACTTCTAAGGTGGCCAGGAATGAGTCCAGACCTGAATCTCATAGAACACCTGTGGAGACATCTAAAAATGGCAGTTTGGAGAAGGCACCCTTCAAATACCAGGGACCTGGAGCAGTTTGCCAAAGAAGAATGGTTTAAAATTCCAGCAGAGCATTGTAAGAAACTCATTGATGGTTACCGGAAGCGGTTGATCCCAGTTATTTTGGTTAAAGGTTGTACAACCAAGTATTAGGCTGAGGGTGCCAATACTTTTGTCTGGCCCATTTTTGGAGTTTTGTGTGAAATGATCAATGTTTTGCTTTTTGCTTCATTCTCTTTGTGTTTTTTCATTGAAGACAAATTAAATGAAGATAATAATGCCAAAGAATTTGTGATTGCAATCATTTTCAGGAAGAAACTGAGTATTATCTGACAGAATTGCAGGGGTGTCAATAATTTTGGCCACAACTGTATATAAGAAGATTAGTAGATACAATTTAGGTACCGTATATACTCGTGTATAAGCCGACCCGTGTATAAGCCGACCCCCCTACTTTTGCCCCAAAAATCTGGAAAAACCTATTGACTCGTGTATAAGCCGAGGGTGGAGCCCAGCAGTGTGGTATACAGGCCCCCCCCCAGTGGTATACAGGCCTCCCCAGTGTTAGTATACAGCATCCCCAGCAGCCCCAGTGGTAGTATATAGCAGCCCCAGCAGCCCCAGTGGTAGTATACAGCATCCCCAGCAGCCCCAGTGGTAGTATACAGCATCCCCAGCAGCCCAGTGGTAGTATAGAGCATCCCAAGCAGCCCCAGTGGTAGTATATAGCAGCCCCAGTGGTAGTATACAGCATCCCCAGCAGCCCCAGTGGTAGTATACAGCATCCCCAGCAGCCCCAGTGGTAGTATATAGCAGCCCCAGTGGTAGTATACAGGAGCCCCAGCAGCCCCAGTGGTAGTATACAGCATCCCCAGCAGCCCCAGTGGTAGTATACAGGATCCCCAGCAGCCCCAGTGGTAGTATACAGCATCCCCAGCAGCCCCAGTGGTAGTATATAGCAGCCCCAGTGGTAGTATACAGCATCCCCAGCAGCCCCAGTGGTAGTATACAGCATCCCCAGCAGCCCCAGTGGTAGTATACAGCATCCCCAGCAGCCCCAGTGGTAGTATATAGCAGCCCCAGTGGTAGTATACAGGAGCCCCAGCAGCCCCAGTGGTAGTATACAGCATCCCCAGCAGCCCCAGTGGTAGTATACAGCATCCCCAGCAGCCCCAGTGGTAGTATACAGCATCCCCAGCAGCCCCAGTGGTAGTATATAGCAGCCCCAGTGGTAGTATACAGCATCCCCAGCAGCCCCAGTGGTAGTATACAGCATCCCCAGCAGCCCCAGTGGTAGTATACAGCATCCCCAGCAGCCCCAGTGGTAGTATATAGCAGCCCCAGTGGTAGTATACAGGAGCCCCAGCAGCCCCAGTGGTAGTATATAGCAGCCCCAGTGGTAGTATACAGCAGCCCCAGTGGTAGTATATAGCAGCCCCAGTGGTAGTATACAGCAGCCCCAGCAGCCCCAGTGGTAGTATACAGCATCCCCAGCAGCCCCAGTGGTAGTATATAGCAGCCCCAGTGGTAGTATACAGGAGCCCCAGCAGCCCCAGTGGTAGTATACAGCATCCCCAGCAGCCCCAGTGGTAGTATACAGCATCCCCAGCAGCCCCAGTGGTAGTATACAGCATCCCCAGCAGCCCCAGTGGTAGTATATAGCAGCCCCAGTGGTAGTATACAGCATCCCCAGCAGCCCCAGTGGTAGTATACAGCATCCCCAGCAGCCCCAGTGGTAGTATACAGCATCCCCAGCAGCCCCAGTGGTAGTATATAGCAGCCCCAGTGGTAGTATACAGGAGCCCCAGCAGCCCCAGTGGTAGTATATAGCAGCCCCAGTGGTAGTATACAGCAGCCCCAGTGGTAGTATATAGCAGCCCCAGTGGTAGTATACAGCAGCCCCAGCAGCCCCAGTGGTAGTATACAGCATCCCCAGCAGCCCCAGTGGTAGCATACAGCATCCCCAGCAGCCCCAATGGTGGTATACAGCAGCCCCGGCAGCCCCAGCGGTAGTATACAGCAGCCCCAGTAATCCAGGGCCCCCCCAGCCTTGCTCCGGTCACCTGTAAAGCAAAATATACTTATCACTGTCTCGCTGCCGTCCGCGCCCGCCGCTGCCGACATCCGCGATCCTCCATCTTCATGCGTCTTCTTCCGACTTCCTGTGTTCGGCGCCGGCAATGACGTCATTGCCTGCGACGAACACAGGAAACCACGCCCTGATTACAGTCATCATCAAAACACTTTCCCTCAACCCTGCATCAGTCTCCAACTATTGCCCCATATCTCTTCTCCCCTTCGCCTCAAAATTACTTAAACAACATGTCTATTCTGAACTGATTCCACCTATCCCCCGCTCCCTCTTTGACAACCTAAAATCCAGTTTCCGACCCCACCACTCTACCAAAACAGCCCTAACCAAAGTCACCTTACCGCTAAGAGCAAACAACACCACTCCATCCTCCTCCTTGACATTTCTGCTGCCTTTGACACCGTCGACCATTCCCTCCTACTTCAAATTCTGGAATCTCTTGGCATCACTGACCTAGTCTTCTCCTGGATCTCCTCTTACCTAATGGACCAGACTTTCAGTGTCACCCACTCTCACACCTCCTCCTCACCCTACCCCTATCTGTTGGTGTTCCCCAAGGCTCGGTCTTGGGACCACTACTCTTCTCCATTTACTACTCATTGAGTCCCACGGCCTTCAATACCACATCTACACTGTCGACACTCAGCTCTATCTGTCCGGTCCTGACATCACCTCCCTCCTATCAAAAATTCTGCAATGCCTGTCTGGCATCTCATCCATCTTCTCCACTCACTTCCTAAAATTGAATATGGACAAAACCGAGTTCATCGTCTTCCCCCCAAGTTGCTCTTCCCTCCTACACGACCTGTCCTTCACTGTTAACGATTGCCCACTCTTGCCTGCCCCCACGCCAAGTGCCTCGGGGTAATCCTCGATACTTCTCTTTCCTTCAAGCCCCACATCCAAGCTCTCGCCACTGCCTGCCGACTCCAGCTCAAAATCATTTTCCGAATCCTTTCTTTCCTTAACCACAACTCTGATAATAAACTTGTCCATGCTCACATCATCTCCCGCTGCTTCAACTACTGCAACCTCCTGCTCACCCGCCTCCCCGCTACTTCCCTCGCAACTCTCCAAACTATTCTCAACTCCGCTGTCCGATTAATCCACCTGTCTCCCCGCTACTCCCCCATCTCTCCCCTCTACCAAGCCCTTCACTGGCTCCCCACTTCCCAGAGATCCCGGTTCAAAACACTAACCATGACATACAAAGCCATACACAACCTGTCCCTTCCTTACATCTCCAACATGGTCTCCAGATACCTACCCTCACGCAACCTGCGCTCATCCCAAGAACTCCTTCTCTTCTACTCTTACATTTCTTCCTCTGTCAACAGCATACAAGATTTCTCCTGTGCATCCGCTATACTCTGAAACTCTCTCCCTCAACACATCAGACACTCCCCTACCCTGGGTACCTCCAAGAAAAACCTGAAGACCCACCTCTTCAGTCAAGCCTATGACCCGCCCCAGGGCCGTGGGGTACCCAGTCCTGGGTGTTTAGTTCACGGGAAATGTCACTGGGGCCTGTGTCCAGTCCAGTGGCCGTGGTGTTAGCTGAAAGAGTCAATAAAAATAATATAAAAGTGTTTGGTGATGCCACATACAGTTCCAGTAATGTTACCGGCACTGCGGGACAGACCTCTGGGGTGATGGTGGAGCGGGATCCCAAGGGCAGTAGTGGAAGTTATGGTCGCTGACAGTCTATGAAGGGAGCAGGATCAGGGGCCGCAATAACAGTCACATACACAGGGTTGTTGTTTCCGTACCTTTACTGGCGTAATGAGCAAGGTGAAGTCCAGGTACAGTCTTTTGGGTCTTTCTGGCCTGGGTAGTCACCAGGGAACTGGGATGACTCACTTAGGACCCTTGGTGGTGTGCCTACAATTCTTTTCTAGTCCCTCACTGCGCTCTCTCCTGTCTCTCTTGAAGCACTCCCTCACGCAGAGCCTCAAGCCGGCTCCCACGGGCCCTCTGTGGAGGACTCTTCTCCGGGTCGCCCAGACCCTATATGGTGCCTTTTTATGGATGCGTTTGGTGTTCGGCCGCGACTTCCTCTAGAAGCTTGGACTTTCGGTTTAACAGTTTGGGGATAGACTCTTACACCGCGCTCAGAGCCGGTCCTCTGTTCCGGGACAGATCCCACCAGTTGGTATATGTACCGGACCCGGATTCGGGCACACCGCACTACCTGGTGCCCCTAGGATCTCCCTGTTTCTTGACGGCTTCTCCGACGTCCTGCACCGCTCACTGCCAATTGGAGCTCTCCTTAGACTCTTCTGACTGAACTCCACTCTGACTGAACTAACTCTTCTCCCACCCACACACTTTTCTACCCTGTCTGAGCCCCTCCCATGGGACTAGGTCCTCCCTATAGCAGGTCCACCTACAGTCCCATGCTCTAGGGTGGAAATGAGTGTGGTGAGGGACCTTTATGCGACATCCCAATTCCCTAGCCACAGGAATACTACAAACTCTTATATGGGTGCAGTACCCCTACATGGCATCCCGACCAGTGGAGCACCACACCTACAACCTACACTGAGACTAATTATGCAGCACTGTCTCACGCTTACCTCTTTCCCTCCTACTTCTGTCTCCCCACCCATTTCTTATAGACTGTGAGCCCTCGTGGACAGGGTCCTCTGCCCTACTGTACCTGTCAGCTCCCAGGACACAGTACCTCGAGGTCTGCACTGCCATTTCAGAAAGGGACAAAAGAAGCCAGTACAAGAGAATGTCTGGATCAATGATTCTTCTTTATTATCCAACGCGTTTCAGAGTTATCTCCCAACTCCTTCATCTACTGTACCTGTATGACTTGATTGTCGTTATTTAACGTTCTTGTCCTCGTCTGCCCCTGCACATGTAAAGCGCCATGGAAGCTAATGGCGCTATATAAATAAATAATAATAATAATAATTTGATCATTCACCGAACAAATCCGGGTTCGCTGACTTTTTGGGAAATTGCTCGTGTTTGCCGAACCCCAACTAAATAGGCCATGTTCAATCGAATTTGAAATTGGCAAACATGTTCGAGTAAAGTTTGCTCATCTCTACTGATAATACTGAACGTTGAACAGTTCTCGGAGTTCACAATGAACTCAATTCCTTTCAGTATTTCAGATTGTTGAGGACGTAATTTATGATGCACTGTGTAAGAGATACATATTTTGATTTAGATCAGAAAAGTCCTACAAAAATCATTCCAGTATGCAAATATAAAAAAAAGAAAATAAAAATATAATTCAAGTTCAAGTACTAATATGCAGTTACGAAATTAACCCACAGTGGATCAGTATAGTAATGTGATTACTATAGCTCTCTTGGTCAGTTCAAGATGGGCAACATCCAGCAACAAGGAAGGGTTTGCTTTAAACTCAAGGAAGTGGGATTTGTTAATGAATTAATCCATTATTTATTACATTTATTTTATTCTTAGTATATATCTACAGTAAGGTATAGACCCAACATATGCTTTGCAAGTTTGTATTTTTTTCTTTCATTTACTGCCATCTAGTGTTTAATTGGAGTTTAGCACATTGTGAATGATAATTATAATTCGACGATTTCTTCCAAACATTAGCAAATTGCAGTTCATCCATAGGGGGCATAATAGACCACTGAACTACTGACTGGATTTTATAGTGAACTCTAATTACTTCATAGTAATGATCGTTTTCCTAAATTTTAATGCCACCACTCTGTGATTCGCAGCAGTATATTTCAATAAATACATTTAGTTGTAATGTAAACCTTTGCTGAACCTTCACTAATATATTAGGTTAATCCATTAATATCTAATATCATATTTTTACTTTAATGGCTCCAAATAAAATGCTTTACAGAAATAATACTTTCTCATGCTGGTTTCCATCTTGGCTTTCCACAAACACACAAAAAAAAAATCAATTACTACCTAGAAAATCACGATTCTACGTTCTAAAGCTTCTGGTTGCCTTTATTGAATAAAAAAAGTCTATACATTCACAAAAAGACATAGGGTGAAAGTAAGCAAAGAGACAAGCCCAATGGAGCGGCACCACCGGCACAAGCACCATAAGACAGGGGAATCACATACCGTTGGCAGGTTCCTCACAGAAGACGATATCCAGGGACGACCATGACCACAAGCGATGCAATCCCAGGGAGGGGAGGTAATCGATGTAACCAAACAATGACGGTAGCGGCACTCGTCCAGGTCATAGTAAAACAATCCTTTATTGTAGCTTCATTAAAAGCAAATATAGGGTAACAATGTGTTCAGGGGAGAGGGTGTACCTGGAAGGGGTGGGACTACAGCTGTTTCACGTCTATAGGACATGTAGTTAGTGTGAAACAGCTGTAGTCCCACCTCTTCCAGACACATCCTCTCCCCTGAACACCTTGCTACCCTGTGTTTGCTTTTAATGAAGCTACAATAAAGGATTGTTACATCTTGACCTGGACGAGTGCCGCCACCTTCATAGTTAAGTCATAGGATGACTTAATGGTTTTTGCCATATGTCTGATAGGTTAGGTAGGGTTGAGGATTTATCTGTTGGCGGTTTTTCTAACCCATATGAAAGAAGGGCAGAGACCTTGTAGAGGCAGAGACCCTGATTCCAGGGATGTGTCACTTACTGGGATTCTTGCTGAAGTTTTGATAAAATCACTGTTTTCTCTGCTGCAGATCTCCCAGTTCTCTCAATACTGAGCCCTGTATAACCCCGCCCACACCACTGATTGGCAGCTTTCTATGTACACAATGCATAGGCAGAAAGCTGTCAATCAGTAGTGAGGGTGGAGTAATACAGTGCTCGTTAATATGGAAGGCTACATGGCAGCAGGTTTGCTAGTCCTCTGCTAATAATCTCCTGCTGATAAAACAGGCTTTTTACATCAAAACAACATGAAACAGCCCAGTAAGTGTCACATCACTGAAATCAGGCTCTCTGTCTCCGAATTGAGATTAGGTGTCAAAAAGCTGGTGACAGATTTCCCTTTTAGAGGTACTATTTACACTAGATTTACAAATTTCAGCGTAATCTTCATGCAAAACAAGACTTTATGAGAGAAATATAACTATTGGGAAACACAGAGGCTTGTGGTGGACATTGTAATCTCTCTTGATATAAATTTCGACAATGTAACAACAAAAAGCCAGATAGGCGCATAGCTTTTCTCCGTTTTTCACTCCTACAGGTATGTATGTTTTTGCATATTTTTTTAATAAACTCAAGAAAAATATTTAAATAAAAACACAGTTAACAAAAAACTAAAACTTACAGTCTGTCACTTTGAAAAATGTCTGTATTACCTGCTACAGGTACTGACACATACAGAATAACTTCCTTTCATGAACATACATGACCTGAGTGAATATTGCTAACACACTATTTATGAATATGTAACTTAGAAATTCATTTTTACAGATTTTTTCTTGAATTATTGCATACACACATAATAATATATTTCACTCTCCATGGACAACCATGATGGCTCAGTGGTTAACATTGCTTCCTTACACAGTCCTGGATTCAAATATTAACTAGAATAAAATCTACAGGGAGACATGGAGCACAGCACTGGAGAGGGTAAGTAAAGTGTTTTTTATTTTAGTATGGGCAGCAGCATGGGGGGGTGCATATCCAGCACAGGGGGGTCATGTGCCGTCACGAGGGAGGTGCAGGCAGATGTACAATGTTGGCCAAAAGTATTGACACCCCTGCAATTCTGTCAGATAATACTCAGTTTCTTCCTGAAAATGATTGCAATCACAAATTCTTTGGTATTATTATCTTCATTTAATTTGTCTTCAGTGAAAAAAACACAAAAAGAATTGTCCTAAAGCCAAATTGGATATAGTTCCACACCAAACAAAACAAAGGGGGTGGACAAAAGTATTGGCACTGTTAGATAAATGATGTAATGCTTCTCTAATTTGTGTAATTAAGAGCACCTGTAACTTACCTGTGGCACCTAACAGGTGTTGACAATAACTAAATCACACTTGCAGCCAGTTGACATGGATTAACGTTGACTCATCCTCTGTCCTGTGTCCTTGTGTGTACCACATTCAGCATGAAGAAAAGAAAGAAGACCAAAGAACTGTCTGAGAACTTGAGAAACCAAATTGTGAGGAAGCATGAGCAATCTCAAGGCTACAAGTCCATCTCCAAAGACCTGAATGTTCCTGTCTCTACCGTGCGCAGTGTCATCAAGAAGTTTAAAGCCCATGGCACTGTGGCTAACCTCCCTAAATGTGGACAGAAAAGAAAAATTGACAAGAGAGTTTAACGCAAGATTGTGCGGATGGTGGATAAAGAACCTCGACTAACATCCAAACAAGTTCAAGCTGCCCTGCAGTCCGAGGGTACAACAGTGTCAACCTGTACTATCCATAGGCGTCTGAATGAAAAGGGACTGTATGGTAGTAGACTCAGGAAGACCCCACTTCTTACCCCGAGACATAAAAAAGCCAGGCTGGTGTTTGCCAAAACTTACCTGAGAAAGCCTAAAACGTTTTGGAAGAATGTTCTCTCTTTTTGGGCAAAGGCATCAACATAGAGTTTACAGGAGAAAAAAAGAGGCATTCAAAGAAAAGAACACGGTCCCTACAGTCAAACATGGTGGAGGTTCCCTGATGTTTTGGGGCTGCTTTGCTGCCTCTGGCACTGGATTGCTTGACCATGTGCATGGCATTATGAAGTCTGAAGACTACCAACACATTTTTCAACATAATGTAGGGCCCAGTGTGAGAAAGCTGGATCTCCCTCAGAGGTCATGGTCATCCAGCAGGACAATGACCCAAAACGCACTTCAAAAAGCACTAGAAAATGGTTTGAGAGAACGCACTGGAGACTTCTAAGGTGGCCAGCAATGAGTCCAGACCTGAATCCCATAGAACACCTGTGGAGAGATCTAAAAATGGCAGTTTGGAGAAGGCACCCTTCAAATATCAGGGACCTGGAGCAGTTTGCCAAAGAAAAATGGTCTAAAATTCCAGCAGAGCATTGTAAGAAACTCATTGATGGTTACCGGAAGAGGTTGATCGCAGTTATTTTGGTTAAAGGTTGTGCAACCAAGTATTAGGCTGAGGATGCCAATACTTTTGTCCGGCCCATTTTTGGAGTTTTTGTGTGAAATGATCAATGTTTTGCTTTTTGCTTCATTCTCTTTTGTGTTTTTTCATTGAAGACAAATTAAATTAAGATAATAATACCAAAGAATTTGTGATTGCAATCATTTTCAGGAAGAAACTGAGCATTATCTGACAGAACTGCAGGGGTGTCAATACTTTTGGCCAACACTGTAATATGCACCCTTCCCCCAGAACATCATCTCGGCATGTTTTCAGCACCGAGGTGAAGTACAGCGGGATGCAGTGCATATTATATAAGGTTAATGAGCGGGGACACATGACCTTCCGCTGCCTCCTGCAGCCTGCACCAGCCCACCCCAGCCCCCCGACACGCTCCAGAGCTGCCCCCCACCCTCCCCTGCAGCATATAATCTGTGCATTTGGATTATAAAACGCACCCCCCAAATTTTGGGGGAACAAAAATGTGCCTTATAATCCGAAAAATACAGTAATCAATCACTTGAATGCGTTTCTTTGGTGTCTCCTCAATAAAATGCTCAACGGGTAACTTCCAAGAGGTCTCCAGTCCTCGGGCTCCTTACTCAGCTGCCAAACAGCCAGCAGTCCAATAGCGGTTGTATTGACATCAGGCATTTTATTCATGGCATATTCAAATCTTATCAATCCCATAACTGATTGATGAGCTAAAGTCAGGAAAACAACATTGTTTCTTGAATTGAACATTTTAAATTTAAGCTTTATTTTACTTTTAGATGGAAGTAAATTTAAAGGGGAATACCAGCTAGAAAAATAACTTTAGCATAGCTCACAACTGTTCCGGATCCAGGAGGACAGTTCCTTTCAGAGAGCTGTCCCTGGATATCTGGTCTAATTTAATGTACTCTCTGTGATGTCTCATGGGCTACCTAGATCATTGCTCAGTAGTTACTCCTCATCCCCTGTCCCCGTGAAATGAACTGGCATCTCAGTATATACTTACATTAGTGATGAGCGAGCACTAAAATGCTCGGGTGCTCGGTGCTCTGGCCGAGCATCTCAAGATACTCTTGTACTCGGCCAGAGCACCGAGCCCAATGTAAGTCAATGAGTGACAAGCTCCGCCCACAGACTTCCGGTTATAAAACGAGTAATTCCGGAAAAGGGCGGGAGGGTGGGCTTTTTAAAATCGCCGCAGCATATAACACCTTGCTGTGGCCCCCAGAGGGATCCTATCAATTAATCTGCTCCCTGTATGGTGCCAGCTCACTGTGTGCACTGAAGGGAGCAGTGTATGTGTCTTAGATCGCTATTTATTACCGAGCAGTCCGAGCATCTCGGCATTACTCGGTGCTCGCCGAGCACCCCGAGTACCGAGATACTCGTGCGAGTACCGAGTCGCGCCGAGCATACTCACTCATCACTAACTTACATGTATTTGATTAACTTATTCTTTTGTTTAAGTCTGGTATTTCTCAGAATTCAAACCCCCAAGAAGTAGTATTGGAGTCGGCTACCAAATGTATGAGCCACAGGCTGCAATGCTGAGAATAGAATATTCTGTACATGAAAGTACATTACATCCTTCTTCCTTACAGGCACTTTGTACTGGTACATAGAGCGACACCTCTGTATACCAACCAGCATCTCTATGTACCTGTATTCTAGGGGTAGAATAAAAGTAAGAGATTTTTTTTCTTTCTAAACAAAATAATAAAAAACAGTAATAACATTTTAATGCACTTTATTACAGAAAAGAAATCACAGATAATGATAATATTTGTTAACTATATAGCGCTATTAATTCAACAGCTCTTTAGATACATCAGCAACTCTGCCATTAACAGTGCCCCAATATATGTCACATTATTAGAAAAGCTGCCCATGAACACAAAATGACCCACAATATGCCCCTTAATAAAAAATCTTGCCCCTTACTGTGTCATTATGCCCCTGTATTCAAAATGCCCAACAATTTTCCTCTTAATATATGATAAAGCGGGCTTTCACAGCTTTTCTACAGATCCATTAAACTCTGCCCCGACCATCAGATAGCCGCCCCCTTCACCTACAGCACTAGCCTTGACTCTTTGCTGCGGCTAACCAAGCAGGAGGTGGAGTTGCCTGGATCGCGACTGCGCCGATATTGGGGTCTTTATTAGTTCTAAAAGAGGACCTGTCACATAGCCACTTTATTCTTACTGTTCCCCTGAGTAATATGTATTTTACATATTTATTTTTTAATCCACCATGGAGTTCCAAAGAAATTGAGCTTTTTATATATTCTTTATCAAGGAACCATGGCTCCTAGGATTCTCTGGGGTTGTGTCTTTAGGCTTGGTAAAGACTATAAAAATAAGCACCAGATAAAAAAAAAAGCTTGTATCTGAGATGATTTGATAACAGATTTTTTTTTAAAAAGGAAATAACACAAATACTTAGTGGAGCAGAAGGAATAAACCAGGAGTAGGTCCTCATTAAGGCATGTAAATGGTGAGCTGCAAAGACTAAGAAACAATACTTTCATTTGCTTGTAATGTGGCAGTGTCAGATCATTGTAGGTTGTTAGTTTTAGTGAATTAGTAAATCTATACTTCCCAATTCAATACTGTGAGAATACTTGATGGTCATTGATCCACAAATCAATGTGCTTCCAAGCCATTAAAAGATGCTGCATGTATTATTTTCATCCACCAGATGGCACTAGTTACCTCTGAATCAAACAGTACATTGTGTTCTGTGTGGTAAAACTCATCTGCCATGTTTATGTTCATCTGCTTGTCCAACAGATAAAATTTAAAGACATGGACAATCCCTTCTCAATCGCTGTTTTTAACATGTAAACTAATTACAGCCTATACTCATTTCTAGTGGCGGCGTCATTCGAGCAGTGTGCGACACTGACTCTACCGGCGATCATGTGACATTGTTGTCTTTGCAGCCAATCAGTGGCTGCTTTTCTGTTCCCTCCTTAGGAACATGCGGAAGAAATGAGAAAACAACCACAGATCTTATTTCTTCTGGGTGTCATAATATACGATTGAGGGGAGAGTGGGGTGGCCACTTCACCCTGGAAAGTCACTTTCAGCACTGCTGGACTGGTGCTGGCACTGGAGGTGAGAATAGATGTTACTAATTTACTTCAGGAAAATGTGTGGCACTCCAGGGGTTAATGTGCCACAGTAACAACACTAAAGGGCCCTTTACACGCCGCGACGGCAGGCTGGATACATCCCGCTACAGGCTACAAATGTAGCTTGTAGCGCCAATGTAGCCCGTCGTAGCGGCGTCTGAAGACGTGACGCTACAGCCGGCAACAGATACATCTGTTTCCTAGGTCTGCTCGAAAACTGATGGCTACAAAGCCGATTGTAGCGAGCTGTATCGGCGTGTAAAGAGGCAACGGAAGGGAACTCTGGACACCCGGGGCTGTAGCTGCAATGTAGCTAAGGCGTGTCCCAGGCTCTGGGATACCGCGCCCCATCACCGATCATTGGAGGAAGCTCCTGCATGACGATTGGTAGTCGCTGCCTAGGGCGGCATATTTAAGGAGCTGACCAGTCACACTACACAATTGCTCGAGCGTGCTGTATTTCTCAGCCTCCTGCGATGCCTGGCCAATCATGATGATATTGCGCTGTCCTATCATCGTACGGACGGCTCGTAATCCACGATTGTGGCACGCCTATGTGCTGTCCCTGCTGTACCAGGTCCGCCCATATTAGCTTATTGTAGCGCTGTGTAAACGTGGTACGCTAAGCTACAGCTGGCTACTTGACACACCTGGCGATGTAGCTAGCTACAGATGTAGCGTGGCGTAGCGCACCTTATGGCGGCGTGTAAAGAGGGTGCGTTGACCGTTTGTAGCCGTTTGAGCGTGCTCGTGCACGTGAAGTAGCGGGATGTATCCAGCCTGCCGTCGCGGCGTGTAAAGGTACCATAAGGGTTAATTCCCCACACAACCCAAAACACTACACTAGTGCCTCGAGGATAGAAGGGGGAGCTAAAGCTGCTTCCCTATATATTCTGGGTGGAGAGGAAGTGGCATTTAGTTCAGTTCCTGAGAGGACTGAGGGAAAAGCCAGGGTCTGAGGAATAGAAGCAGAGGAACACACTCGGGATATGGAGTTACCCTAAACTCACCCCGGTGAAGCGCAAAGACCGGATCCGCAATTGTGCCTGACACAAGCAGCACAGAAAACACTGGATAAGTGAAGATTATATATCTTCACTGTACCACTGTTAAGCAACACGGCGGGGTCAGAGACACAAAGATGAGACTCAAGTTGCCTAGCAAGTTTGGTACCAGTGAGGAGAGACAGGGCCGGCAGCCTAGCTAAAGCGGCAGCAGAGCCACACACAACGTGCAGGAGTAGGAAGCCAAGGACCCGGCCAGGGTGGGAGCAATCCGGCCTCAGTACAGACACCATGGACAATATCTACTGAATACCATCTGCAGTAAAGACTTGGAAAACTACAAAAACCGTGGGTCTGTGTAATCCTTGCGCTCAAGCCCTACTCTCCTTCACAAACTGTTATCATCTCTACCACTACCCCTACCCTGCATCATCCATAGACAATCATCATCACTGCCCCCGGAAACCAGGCTCTGCACGTGGAGAGCCTTTACATCACCGGCTGTCAAACATCATCCCCGGAACCCAGAAATGCGGGCGGATGCTGAGCGGGGAAGATAGCATTTAAAGCGCAATGGTGGACTGTACAAACTAGCAGACGGCGATACTATTACTTCTGGTTCCCCTGAGGAAGCGACCTTTATTAAAGCGAAACACGTATTGGGGTAAATATAAAGGTCACTGCCCTTTGCTTCTCGGTGGTACTCTCCATTCTGGTGCCTTTGGGGCCAACTGTATATTGTATTGTCCACAACTGGATGCATGTTAGCTTAAATTGGAGGGGATGTTTAACGAAAAACTGACATTTAAAGTGTAAAGTGTCATGTGCAATAATTGTTCTGTGGTGTTGGGGTGAAACCAGGATTTTGCTTGATGACTTGTTATTTGCATTTTCCTGATACTTGTACACATCCCTAAAACAACAATCTATGTACATGACTGAATGTAACAATTTGCATATATTGACCCTTAACATCCCCAAAAGGAGGATTATATCTTTGGTGATCCTTTCATGTTGTAACAAGCTACATGCTGTGGGCTTTTAAGAAATGTATGCTGGGGGTCCCCCTACTGTTTTGATTGTGATGTCACACTTTTTGATGTAAATTAATGTAATAAATATATATTTTTAAGTGCAAATTACTCCCTTGTTTCTCCTATTACTAATAGGTACAGATACTGAGGGGGCATAAACAAGCTGACAGGATCCCTTTAAAGGGGTTGTCCACCACTCAGACCCCCAAATTACTCCCTTGTTTCTCTTATTATTAATTGATGATTTGGGATAGTATGCAAAACCCCTGACGGGTGGGAACATACCACCAGGGATATATTGATTGAGATGCCATATATGGATTTGATAATAATTCAGTATCTGTACCTGTAGCTTCATAGTACTATTCTAATCATCCCTGTCTGAGCTAATACTGTATTGTTAAAGAGGAAAAATGCATTTCTAAACTTACATTTTCTAATGGTAATGAGCTAGAGACTGGTGTGAAGGATCTTTCCTATGTTATTCATCCCTGCGCTTGTTCCGTGGTTATCACTCTCGTGTGGGCATGATAACCCAATTTACAAGCGCTTCCTCTTCTTGGTAGATTCAATGCAAGCCTATGGGTCAATAAAAGAATTGGCCAGCTCGTGTATGCAATCCATGTACCGTCGTTTTTCATGGACTGTTTGATGGAAGAAATTTAAAGGGAACATGACCCTTAAAAATCAGCCCCCAGTCTATTTATACCTGTCCCTGCACCACCAGTTTAGCATTGTAGGTATCATTTTGTGTCAAAAATGGGTTTTGTAAAGTCTATAAAACTGCTTTCTTTTCTTCAGATCTGCGACTTTTCAGTTCTTAAGAAGTCACACAGGGCGTTCCCTGTGGTTTCTCATCGCCGCCTGCACATCAATTATTCACGCTCAGATGGGCATGCTAAGGCATTGTGATCTCCCTCGCCATCCTCCATTGGCGGTCTAACCGGTATGACGCTATTCGCGTCATATCCGGCTATACTGACATCGTACACCCATTTGGGTGTATTGCTGACTTCGCGATGCGTGATGCTGATAGCTTATACAGTAGTTCTATGGCCGCAACACCGCCACAGAAGTACTGTTTAAGCTTTCAGGACCATGGAGAGCAGCAGATACAGTACGTACATTTAATTTAATTTAAAGCAGGTAATAGCCGCAACTAAAGAATTAATGCACATTAGCCCTTCCTATGCTGACCTATGTGGTCATCCTGTTTGTAGGGAGGGTGAGCACTACCTACAGACATGTTGGCCACATCTTTTAACAACATTAACCCTTTGTTCATCCCTACGGCAGCAGGGATGAACAAAGTATCCGGCAACCGGATTGCACATTCAGAGCAATCCGGTTGCCGGATTCCGGTTTAGGAACACACTTTGTTCCTAAAATGTGTGTGAAGGCAATTGCGGTTACCGCATCCAAATCTGGATGCGGTAACCGCAATTGCACTTCAAAGTGAGACCCTAGCCTTAACACATGATGGTTCACCCAAGTTCGACATTTTGGTCAGTTGAATTCTTTTAACTTTGTGGGAAGATTTTGGTGAAGACCCTTTGGTTTTCCAGCATGAACAAAGGGTAAAACGCAAGCTCCTGAAAGGCAAGGTTGGCCGGGATTGGCGTGAAAGAACTTGAGTGGTCCACACAAAGACTTTTGGGATGAAGTAGTAAGTAGATAGTAAATCAGTGCTACTAATCCAACATCAGTGTCTGACTTCATAAATGCTCTTCTGGATGCAAAAGTTAAAACATGTTCTGATTGCTATATTTAGAGTTAGGGTTAAGTTATTAAAATTAGGAAAACTGTCCTTTTTCCTACTACTAAGTCACAGTAACTACTAGTAAGAGAAAATATGAAAGTATTTTATTATAAACATTTTTTGGGAAGAACATTTTTTGGTTTTTAGAAAACTAGAGCATATTCATTAGTTTGACATTTTATTATTTATGCCGTTTAGGCGTCAGGTGAGCTGTGTAGACTGTAACAGGGTAAGTAGAATTAAATGGCAGCTTTATTATACTACTGAAGGCTAAGAAAAAGCAGTATAACACCACTATACATGGATAGGGCTCTGTATGTAATCTATCAATCACTGAAACAATGTACTAATCTAATAAAGTTTCAGTAAAAATTAACCCTATTTCTTCCAGCTGCTATAAACCAAATAGACCCTATTACTATATTTTCTAACAATTTTAATACAATTACTCTGGTTGGTTAAAAATATAACATGAGTCTTCCTTTGGTTTTATAGGAACGTACATATATAGAAAGTATTACAGGCCATTTAACTCACTCGTGGGAGCGCCCTTATACGTTTAGAAACTTCTCCTCTCCAGAAGTATCACAGCCTCCCTTCACTGATCACGATCAGCATACACGGACTGCTGACTATCTTGATTGTGGATACATCCGCATATATGGCAGCGTCCATATGCTGACTCTGGTCAGTCACTGACCCCTGTCAGTAAACACAGAACCTCTCTCAGGCTTTTTCTCACATCACAGCATACTCCATACTGGTTGCATTCTATATGATCCACATGTCAAACACACAGACTCCATTAAAATATGTCAAAGACACACCCATGAGTGGAAGTAGATGTAAAGTCAGACAAATCCATGTCTTAAACTGTCTGTTAACCTGGCTTTGGATGCCTTCTGAAATGTTGTGGCACTAGAGGAGCATCCATATTTACACAACAGAGAGCAGCCCGCACCATCCCCACTGTCTGTTCATCATCCGGTGATGTGAGCGGTACAGAAACAGTGATGTCATCACTGCGCATACTGCTCACGTGACTGAATGCTGGCACAAGCAGACGGATGAAAGAATGGTGCAGCTACGGGGAGAGATGGAGAGGGGTGAGTATGATCATCTACTAATTTTTAACTGTGCGCCAGCATGGGGGCTATAACCAGTATGAGGCCATATCCAGTAAGGGGGCCATAACCACGATAGACCCATACCCAGTGAGGGGGCCATAACCAGGAAGGGGCCATAACCAGGATGGGGTCATATCCAGGATGTGGCCATATCCAGCATGGGGGCCATAACCAGGATGGGGCCATATCCAGCAAGAGGGCCATAACCAGGATAAGGCCATAACCAGGATGGGGCCATATCCAGCAAGGGGGCCATAACCAGGATGGGGCCATAACCAGGATGAGGCCATATCAAGGATGAGGCCATATCCATGAAGGGGCCATATCCAGCATGGGGGAACATATATACCAGGATGGGGGGTCATGTACCAGGATGAGGGAAATATATACTAATTGTAAGATGGACACTGGCATTATAATATTGACTCATTAAACATTAGAATTTATTTTTTTCTCTTTGCCTTCACCAAATTTGGTAGTGCGTCTTATACAAAGTGTAAAATATGGTATATTTATAGATACATATAAATGAAAACATATAGTTACGGTATACATATCTGCGTTCTCTTATTATCAGTTAATTAGGTTTTTATCTAAACGTGTTGCTTATACAATGTATTGTCTTTTGTAAGATTTTAATTGTGAGTAAGCAGTTAACCATAATACGTGAACATTTCTACAAGATCAGCAGTCGTAAAATGCCATTTTGTCATCTCTCAGCAGTAGGCCTTTACTACAGCAATTTTCATGTAGCCTATTACAGTTCTAACACATACTAACCATAGGCCATCTAGAGGGACATTATGATTGTAAATATGCTACTGAAATCGCAACACTGCAAAGTACTTGCTGTCTATGGGGGCTTGGAGCAGAGTCTGGCAAAGCTTTCATGAATAGCTGATGCACAGTCAACTAGATAATATTCCTAAATTTTGCTTCCCTCTGGGGATGAACAAACAAAGCACTGTTTTTTTTTCTCTGCACATATCTATTTCATTTTTCTTGTTTTAGCTAGGTAAGTGTGTTACATATCTAATTAGTCTGATGTTATTACCTTGATTTAAAATGCAAATAATGCATTTATTTTTGGTATGGCTATACTTTTATATAAAGCAACTTGAAAATGATATACGGTGATAAATCTGGATAGAGATGAATGAATAGAAAGATGACATACAGACAGGCAGATAGTTGAATTTGTGAGCACCACCAGATTTGCAATGTGTGCACAGCCTCTCAGGTAATTGCTAAGCCTATCAAATAAAACACAATAAGCAGATACGGGGCAAAAATAAGTGGACTTTGTTTGCCAATATGGTGACTTTTCAGTTCAAACTTGACAACATTTTACACTATAAACTGAAACATCTCCACATGGGGCCGGTAAAGTCCAATTTTGAACCTTCGGCGTTCCATTGGAGAAGGAGGCGTTGCCGCAGCTGAGGGACTCTCATGAATTGGCCAATTGTATGCTAGGTATCTTCATTCGTATAAGTATACTCCATATAACAGTAATGCCGTTCAAATTTCATATGTTCAGTGCTCTCATAGATCTTGGCTCTTAGGCTAGGGTCACACTTGCGCCATGCATCTGCCAAAAGGATGCGTTCTTTTCATGTGCAAATGTGTAAAAACGGATTCGTTAACGCACCCATAGACTCCAGTGCAAAAAACGCACTGCCAAATTGCAATGAGTTTGGCGCTATGCGTTTTTTATAGCGCACATTATAACGCAGTCTGCAGTGTATTTTGAGCTGTTGTGGAAAACGGATGCGTTAATATAACATTAGAGTCTATGGCAAACGCATCCGTTAATACATGGTATAATGAATGCGTTAACAGATGCGTTAACGCAAAGTACGTACATCTACTATGTGTTAACGCATCTGTTAATTTAGGCAACATATATGTGAGCGCAAGGACAAAAACACATCCTTTAACGCATCCATCAAGCGGATGCCACAACACAAGTGTGACCCTAGCCTTACACAGTCATGGCAGCTTGCACCTGATCATATTTGCTTTATTCTGGTCAGTTCCATTTTTGGGGGGTTTAGAAGAAATAGTGCACAACATCAGTTATATAAAATGTGTCTGGGTGCCAAGCCTCCAAGGTAATTGCCAAACCTACCAAATAATACAAACTAATGGAGGTAGGAAACTAAGGCTGCTTTCACATCAGCGTTTTTTTTAAATCGCGGCAGATGCGGTGAAAAAAACGCATCTGCCGCGATTATCGCATAACGACTGCACTTGCGGCACAGTTGCGGCAAGCCCCATACAATGTATATGCGAGCTTGCGGCAGATGCGGCAAGTGCGGTTTTGGCACTTGCAGGAGGTGCGGCCGCGAAAAAAACGCGTCTGACTGCGTTTTTTTTTCGCGGCCGCACCTGCCGCAAGTGCCAAAACCGCACTTGCCACACCTGCTTCAAGCCCGCATATACATTGTATGGGGCTTGCTGCAACTGTGCCGCAACTGTGCCGCAAGTGCAGCGGTTATGCGGTAATCGCGGCAGATGCGTTTTTTTCACCGCATCTGCCGCGATTTCAAAAAACCGCTGATGTGAAAGGGGCCTAACACAATTAGTGGCAAATGAGTGGATTTTATTGGCCCATGTGCCCACTTTTTAGTTCAAGCTTGAGAAAATGTTACAATATTAGGTAATACTTCACTATATGTGTCAGTAATGTCCACTAATTTTGTACCTTATCTTTTTTCGTGTGCTGCCTCAATTTGTAGATAGATGGATAGATAGATAGATAGATAGATAGATAGATAGATAGATATGGAAAAAACAAACTGCAGCACTCCTTCAAGATAGTTTCAGCCTTTATTTGGCCAACAGGCAAAACACGCGACGTTTCAGTCTATCTGACTTTCTTCCGGAGAAAGTCAGATAGACTGAAACGACACGTGTTTTGCCTGTTAGTCAAATAAAGGCTGAAACTATCTTGAAGAAGTGCTGCAGTTTGTTTTTTCCATATGTATGTGAGTAAGGCGGGCGTCACACACCACGATTTTGTGAGGGAACTCAATAGCGATGTCAGTGGTTCGCGCTCGTGGACAACATCATTGGTGAGGTGTCACATGTCTAGATATCGTTCAGGTCGCAGCAGCGATATTATGTGCAGGGATCATTCACACAACCAGCGATTGATGCTTGTCAATGATGTGAATAGGAGAAATCGGTAAAGAGATCGGTTACCGCGGTGTCACACAGAACAATGCAGCAGATTGGATGATAGACATCGTCTGATATGGGGATATATATGCCCTGAGGAAGAGTACTAAACTTGAAACGTACGTTGGCTGGAGGGGTGAGGTGCCCGTGTAACAGGACAGCTTTGGTACAGCCTACAGTCTAAGGTAATGGCAATCAGTAATCCAAATTGGTGTGCTGTTGAGGGGACCTCTTGGAAGTTGTTATAGAGGTTTTAGAAAGAGCCCCTTTGGGAGTAATTATATTGTACCTAGGCACTGCAGGATTGGGTGTGTGTGCTATTGTTAGCACCACTATATAGCTGTCAGACATAATACAATCATATGAGCACCCACGTATACTGTTGTTTGATTTATTTGATGTATTTATAAAGAATTTTAAGAAGATCACTAACTATAGCCTGTAATATTGTGGTACTTTGATAGATGTATTATTAATGTTTTATGAAAATAAAAGTAAACTATCGTGGAAGAAGCAGCAGTTTCATTTAGCTTCTGTGGGCTCTTTTTTGGAAGACGGACAGGAGATTTTGGTTTTATTCATTTTAGAGTGAAACTTATTATAATTGGACAGTTGGTTTTATTGGATGATAGACATCGTCTGATATGGGGTCCGGTTCCCATATCTGTGATTAACAATCTGACCACTTATCGGTAGTCACATAATGATGTCACACGCAACGATATCGTAGAAGCGATGCCAAATCAGGCACTTTCCAGCGATATGTTGGCATATATCGTAGCGTGTGACGCCGCCTAAGGCTGGGGTCACACACATAGATATCTGGGCAGATATTGTTCACAGATCTCTGGTTGCAGTGAAATCATGGACAAATTGCTCCATTTGTACACAGCCACAAAATGGAACCATGTGTCCATGATTTCACTGCAACCAGAGATCTGTGAACAATATCTTCCCAGATATCTGTGTGTGTGACCCCAGCCTAAGGGTGATTGAACACCCCTCTGGACTGATTTTTGCACCCAGCTTAATAGCATAAGTGCTGCTCTTTATTTTTGATTTTTTAGATAGATAGATAGATAGACAGACAGATAGATAGATAGATAGATAGATAGATAGATAGATAGATAGATAGATAGATAGATAGATAGATAATAAACAAAATGACTGCAGCACTCCTTATTTTCAATCCAAATGTCTTTATTGGCCTTGACGTGTATTTGGGACGTTTCGGGAACATCTCCCTTCCTCTAGGCTAGAGGAAGGGAGATGTTCCTGAAACGTCCCAAATACACCTGAAGGCCAATAAAGGCATTTGGATTCAAGATAAGGAGTGCTGCAGTCATTTTGTTTATTGTATACCAGTGAGGAGGAAGAGAAACTGGACTGATTTGCACCCAAACAGAGCTGTGCTTCTTATTTCTTCTCTTAATATAGATAGATAGATAGATAGATAGACAGACAGACAGATAGATAGACAGACAGACAGACAGACAGACAGACAGACAGGTGGTCTTAGGTTGAGATGGTGTCCTCCCACTTAAGAGTGGGAAGGGGAGGAAAAGGAGGACAGGGATGTCAGCGTTAGGACTCATCAGACCTAGGGTCGCCTTGTCGCGGCAGATGAGCAAACGGACATTGGCCAATGTGCGTACCAAGAACACCAAGAAAATTAAAAAAAAGATTTTTGAGTTTTTTGAAAAAAACGTAAGTTTTTAAATTTTTTCCTCAAATATATACCGCTTGTTAGCATGTTTGCACATTGGTAGTAGCTGAGTGCTGCAGAGAATTTTTTTCTAGTAGATGGGTAGATAGATAGATACATAGATAGATAGATAGATAGATAGATAGATAGATAGATAGATAGATAGATAGATAGATAGAATGATGAGTTTCAGCACTCCAGTTCTGATGCACAAAAATAACTTTTATTCCAGCATGGGCATAGGTGGCAACATTTTGGGCCCATGCTGGAATAAAAGTTCTTTTTGTGCATCAGAACTGGAGTGCTGCGACCTCATCATTCATTGTATGTATCAGTAGCTTTACCAAGGGAAGTTTGGTCTGCCTGCACCATATAATTATAGCTGTGCTGCTCCCTGCTTTTTTCATAGATAGATAGATAGTTTTTATTATATCAATTAACTCGTAATTATTTAAATTCAGCATGACGTTTGTACTCCAGCATGACTTTTTACTCCTAGTCCTGATAAACCATCTTAGGCTGCCTTCAGACTTGCAGATGCCTCCGCAGCGTTTTGCAGAGGCATCTGCAAGTATCTGCATGCAGACCGCGGCCCCTATGCTTATAATGGAGCGCACGGCAGTCTGCAGATGCTTGCAGACCGCCGTGCGCTCTCATTGCCCGCCATTAGCGATCTGTGCGCAGGCAGATGCCTGCGTACAGATCACACACTCTCGTCCGCACCAGGGACGCGAGATGTTGCGTCCCTGGTGCGGGCGGGAGTGTGTGATTTGTGCGCAGGCATCCGCCTGCGCACAGATCACTAATAGCGGTCAATGAGAGCGCACGGCGGTCTGCAAACATCTGCAGACTGCCGTGCGCTCCATTATAAGCATAGGGGCCGCGGTCTGCATGCAGATACTTGCAGATGCCTCTGCAAAACGCTGCGGAGGCATCTGCAAGTCTGAAGGCAGCCTTAGTTAGTCCTAGCTTCAGTAAACTTAATTATGACCCCAACCTTATTTACTAAAGACCTTTGTTCTTTCTCCTCTAAACTACATATATAAAAATGACATTTCTAAAGTCACGTTAAGAGAATTGCACAAGATTCTTTTTAAGTGTTTTGATCGTTTTTCATACATATGTATTTAATTAAAATATAGTTTTATCAAGGAAGACCTGCCCAATAATGTTCTTCATATTTTATATTTGTTTGACATTTATGAAATTAAAACTAATTAAGCTGAATACGGTGTTGGCGTCTCCAGCCTCCTCATTTCATTATACACACAATTACCCCACACATGCAAAGCAGAGAGGTTCTTACTCTAATGTATAGAATGAAAACAGATGTCTCCCTCAGAGATCATTTTATATCATTGTCAGGTTATAGCACGGTCACTAAACTATCATTTTTTGGCTGCATGAATTCATAGGGGGAAAAACACCTCTGGTTTACTAGCTGTCGTGTCTCAAATGAAACCCGCTCTGCGGAGTGACGGGGATGGCTGGTGTTGTTACGAGCTGACGGTATGGAGCAGTTTATTAAACTCGCCATCACACAGCATGTAAACACACTTAAATATTTTATTGCTCTGCATTTACAAACCTAACATTCTGTAATATCCTTTTATTCCTTGACAAGATTTTCTTCTGGAACACAATGACATTTAGTAACAACCTGTTATTGTTGTTAGAGACCAAAAGCAACATTCAATCCTCCCTTTGGGGCAGACATAAAGTATAAAAGTATTCTTTGTAACTATATACTCAGTGTATGATCGGACATCATAATCCAGACTCCCCTAGTTTATGTCTGCATATAACAAATTCCTCAGTAAGTGTTCGGAGTTGATACCAGGTAAAGAATCATCTTGTATTCATCAAAATGTTTCTGCTCGCAGTAAATCACTTTAAAAAAAGGAAATATTTGACTTAACACAACATCAATTATAATCTCAGCATAATTTTTCATGTTTGGTGAGTTGGCGAGCCTGAGATTTAAAAAAATATCATGACTTGTGACTTGAGGTGTAAGGGCCACTTTACACACACAGATATCTGTGTCCAACTTCTGAACAGATCTCTGGTTGCAGTGAAATCATGGACACATTGTTACATTTGTACACAGCCACAAAATAGAACAATGTGTCCATGATTTCACTGCAACCAGAGATCTGTTCAGAAGTTGGACACAGATATCTGTGTGTGTAAAGTGGCCCTAAGGTTATCTTTACACGCGGCAACTTTTCTAGGAATTTCACTGGCAACTTACTGGTTGCAGTGAAATCATGGAGACATTGTTCTATCTTGTTGCTGTGTACAAATAGAACAATGTCTCCATGATTTCACTGCAACCAGTAAGTTGCCAGTGAAATTCCTAGAAAAGTTGCCGCGTGTAAAGGTACCTTAAGGAGAGATGCGGAAAACACCACATTTAGTGTCTTTTGATCTCAATTTACCTAATGGGGACGTCACACGCGTCAATGTCGCCAGCGATCCCATCACTGGAGACATTGAAGGCTGATCGCTGGTGAGCTGTCACACAGGCAGACTCACCAGCGATCAGTACCAGTGAGAACGCTGTTAACCATGTAAACAAGCGGGTAGCTAAGCGCCGTGCGGCGCTCAGTTATCCACTGTTTACCATGGATACCAGCTCCCAGTGCTTGCTGAGAGGCTCTGGGAGCTGGCTTCTTGCTCGTCTCCAGGTGTTACACAGCGATGCTGCGTGTCCACCGGGCGACCATCGCCAGTTTTATCACTGGTTGATGCGCCCTGTCACACATGTCAATATCGCTGCAACGTCATGTGCAGCAGCGGTATTGCACGCGATATTGACGTTTGTGACATCCCCATAAAAGTACAAATTTACTTAGCAATCTATTCTCAGAAAATTCCACACATCAGCTGGATGTCTTAAATGTCACTTGCAGCCATTGTTTTCTTTTTTGCTGACAGTTTCCTTAGTTCTAAGCTTACATTTGAAATAATGAAATAAGTAAATATTAATTTACTCTGCTAGATCACACAAGATACAGTTGTACTCAAAAGTTTACATACCCCGGCAGATTCTTTGCATTCTTGGGCTTTTTTCAGAGAGTATGAATGATAACACAAAATCTATTTTTCCTCTCATGGTTAGTGGTTGGGCGAAACTATTTATTGTCAAACTACTGTTTTTTCTCTTTTTAAATCATAATGACAACCAAAAACATCCAAATGACCCTGATCAAAGGTTCACATACCCTGGTGATTTTGGCCTGATAATATGCAGAGAAGTTGACATAAAGGCAACATCCTCACTGTGACCTGTTTACTTGTAATCAGTGTGCGTCAATAAAAGCTGAGTGAGTTTCTGGGATCCAGACAGACTTTTTCCTCTGTCATTTAGCCACTGACATTTCTGGATTGTGAGTCACTGGGAAAGCATAAGAATTGTCAATGGATTTATGGGAAAAGATAGTTGAACTGTATAAAACAGGAAAGGGATACAAAAAGATATCCAAGGAATTGATATAATGCTAGTCAGCAATGTTCAAACTGTAATTAAGAAAAGGAAAATCAGGGGCTCTGTAAAAACTAAATTATGATCAGATAGACCAACAAATATTTCGACCACAACTGTCAGGAAAATTGTTCAGGATGCAAAGAAAAACGCACAAATAACATCAGCTGAAATACAGAACTCACTGAAAACTAGCAGTGTGGCTGTTTTAAGATCAACAATAAGGAGGCACTTGAAAAAAGATGGACTGCATGGTCAAGCCACCAGAAGAAAGCCATTACTGCACAAATGTCACAAAGTATCTCACCTACAATACGCCAAATAGTGCAGAGCCATGCCTCCAAATTTCAGGAACAAGGTAATTTTAAGTGATGAGACCAAAATTGAACTTTTTGGTGACAACCATAAACATTACATTTGGAGACGTGTCAACAAGGTCTATGATGAAAGGAACATAATTTCTGCTGTAAAGCACAGAGGTGGATCGCTGATGATGTGGAAATGTGTGAGCTACAAAGGCACAGGAAACCGTGGTCAAAGTTGAAGGAAAGACAAATGCAGCACGTTATCAGCAAATACTGGAGGCAAATTTGAACTCATCAGTCAGAAGCTGCGCATGGGATATACTTGGATGTTCTAACATGACAACGATCTAAAACACAAGGCCAAGTTGACCTGTCATTGGCTGCAACAGAACAAACTAAAGGTTCTGGAGTTGCCATGTCAGTCTCCTGACCTCAATGTCATTGAGCCACTGTGGAGAGAACTCAAGCAATGCAGTTCATCCAAGGAAGCCCAGGAATTTACAGGAACTGGAGGCTTTTTGCCAAGAAGAATGGGCAGCTTTACCATCTGAGAAAACAAAGAGCCTCATCCACAGCAACCACAAAAGACTATCCAAAATCACCACGGTATGTGAACTTTTGTCAGGGTCATTTGGATGTGTTTGGTTGTCATTATGATTTAAAATGAAAAAAACACAGTAGTTTGACAATAAATGGCTTCACCCAACCACTAACCATGAGCGGAAAAAAGTAATTTGTGTTATCATTCATATTCTCTAAAAAGAGGCAAAGAAATCCACAAAATCTGCCAGGGTATGTACACTTTTGAGCACAACTGTATTCCTTTGGATTGTAATATTTAACCTGTTCCGCTAAGGCCAATTTTGAGAAAGTGGCTTTGAGGGCCTTTATTAGGTCCAAACCTGTCATATCAGCCATGTAATTTTCTTGTGATCTTTTCCCAAAATCAAAATGTGGTCTTATAATAATGAACAGATATATTTATTAATTTGTTTAACTAGAAGTCATTTTTTAAATGTGCCCTTTTTTTTGTAAACATCATTCCCTACGGATACCTCTTCAGGCTCTATTTACCCTTCTGCCACCAGTGAAATCATCCTGTAGTTCCAGGGGTCATGGTTTATTATACACAGTTGAGTTTCTCTCAGCTGGCTTCCAACCATTTACTGAGAGGGATGATGTCATGAAAAAAGGCTGAGCCTCCTGCATTACAGTACATACCAGGATGCAATGGTGTCACTTCCATTTTAGAAAAGAGCAGGGCTGCACACAGGATAAACGTACCCATTCCATTTATTGCATCACAGGGGTGTTACAGGTGGGGGTGCAAAGGAAGGAGGACCGGGTAGCTCCGATGGTACAACAAACATTTCGCACTCATCTGGCGCTTCAGTGGGTACAATCCTCCTACTTGGTGTGCATGTAGGTTGGTAACTAAGAGGCGAGGTATACTGCATGATGGGGCTGGATACACAGGGGACAGAAAAAACAAATGTAGTGCAGCTTAGGCTGTATATGTAGCGCCCCTATGGCTAGGCGCCATAGGGAGGAATTACACTTATATGTAGTGCCTCTGTAGTTGTGGGTTTGGGTTTAACCTATGGAGTCTAAGTTAGCACTCAACACTAGGCCACCTTAGAGTAAAGAACTGATTATTCAGTAGGTCCAAAAGGGGGTGGAGTTTAGGTTAGAGCAGAAGACTTAAGTGACAGCTAGTGTCAGTCAGTGAGTCAGGCAGCGTCAGAGACAGTGCTGAGAAGGCAGTCAGTCAGGACGGGCCTGACAGCCTTCTGACAGGAGGGATCACCCATCTTCAGGAGAGTGACCCGTGACAGAAGGGGACGGACCAGCAGCGGTTGGAGCCGGCTGGTAACGTCTGGTGTAAAATCGGTGACATGGATGCCAAGGCGGTCAGCGATTCATCCCTGACTGCAAACCGACGAAACCCACGGGCCTTTAATCACCGGGTAGCCGTAAGCGCCACAAGACGGTATCTCACTCCTCAGGCCCATAATCGGTCCAAGACTATGAGGGTAACGGTCCGGATTCCGGTGGCGGGAGAGAGAGTGCATTCCTGCTGCTCCCGTCCGTACCAGTCAAGGATAACCCATGCCCCACCGTACAAGACCAGGGAACTGGTGAGAGAGCTCTGCAAAGGTGGTGAAAGACAGAGGGGAAGGAAGAATTAGACATAGGCCCCGAAAGTTATAAAGAAGGAACATATAGAGACACCATAGGGGTACCCTGAACTGACAACTAGTACCCGTTGAACCAGACTGTACCGTGTACTCTATAACATCTGCCGGTACTAGTAAAGTGGAATTGAAGTTGAGACGGTGTCTGTCTTCCTTCCAGCTGGTGCCCGGAGGGCCTCATCATCCTCAGAGGGGTAAGAACAACTACTCCCCTCATCCCCTCAACATCCATCACCGCTGCCCTGAGGTAAAGCTCCACCTGTGGGGAGCTTTACCACACTGTGCTGCACCCATCATCACCTCAGCGGCCAGCCTGCAGCGCCGGTATCCAAATTACCGGGATCCACAGGTGACGTCACATACTTTTAATCCTTGTAAATATTTTCCCCACCAAACAAATGACAGCCAGAGCATGGAACCGGGAACCCGACCAACCGTGATTCCCCGTCACAGCCATCAATTCATCCCGTTGTCTGAGTACCCCACTCCCTGTGCTCATCATATAAAGGGGGCTTATATAAAAGATATGCAGAGAGTAGACAGAAAGAAGAGACATGATACAGGATGAACTATACACAAGGTCCTGAGAGGAGAGATTTATTGCTGTATGGGGCTCTGTACATGGGTTGAGATTAGTTGAATAGTGTTTGTTACCTGTGGCTGAGAGACCAGGCTTTACTGATGAGCACACCCATGGATGTTCGGGTATCCCTTGTTCTGCGTGTTCTGCCGGACTTTTAAATAAATGTTTGGTTTGAGTACAGGATTTCCCCATACAAGTAAATGGGGACCCAAACATCTGTGCTGAAAAATGGCTGTAAAATGGTTTGTAATAAAGGCTAGGTGTCTGCAAAAGAAAGCAAAATGTGGGTAAGAAAAATTGCCCTGCAAACGCATGTGGATAGGGAAATTACTTAAAGTGGTTCTGTCACCATAGTAATCATGGATATATAGCAAGTAAATAAATAAACTAAAATGAGTGACCCCAAAGAAATAGATTTCAGAGTTCTCCTGTAGAGCAACAATTTTAATTAAAACCCCTTATGGAGCCTGTTTGCACTGTTGACTCACACAACCCATATTAGTTTAGAGTCCCCACAAATTACCAATTTCCAAAGAGGCCCTTACAGAGCCTGTTTTCAGAGTTGACCCAGAAAGCTAGGATTGGCATAGTTTAACCACAGAACACACATTTTAAATATAGGCCTCCAACACAGCCTGTTTCCACAATTGACCCATGCAGCCAAGAATGTCAGAGGTTACCAACAGAGAAACAGTTTAAAAAAATGCCCCTACAGAGCTTGTATTCACAGTTCACCCAACAGAGCCTAAATTTCAGATCCACCAGCAGTAGCACCATGGCCAAGCCTCCTATGTGATGGTCTCCTCATTCTTTACACCCCCAAAAAGTGCCAAGTATTACACGGGCTGTATACAGAGAAGAAGTGCCCATCGATTGTTATATTGCCTGTTTTAACAGTTCTCCCAAGGAACCAAACTTTAAGCTTTAATAGCGTACACTGCAACAGCTTTTTTTAAAAAGCTCAGTTGGATTTGTGATCAAGCTAGATGTCTGCTGCGAGGCTTAGAAGAGTTCCCCCACAGAGAAATATTTGAAGACTGTCCCTACAAAGCAAAATTGCAAAGGTTCTCCCACAGAACAACAGTTTTAAAAATGCCCCTACAGAGTTTGTTCTCAGAGTTTACCTATACAGCAAAATTGCAGAATTTACCCACAGAGCAAATAGAACCCCTTTAAAAAAACATAAATTAGAAAAAAACTAATTGAACCAAGAGGCAGAGGTCCAGGTAGAGGAGGAGGATTAGTAGGTAGTGGATGTGGTGGTGTAGGTGAAAGAGAAAGAGGAGGAAGTATCCAACACTTTTTTCTTGTTAGTTTTAGTTTTTTAGAGGACAGCAATGGCTGGATGTAGCTTGTATAGTTGTCTAGTCAGCCAAAGGTACAGACAAGGACTGTGTGATTCATGCCTACTTGATTGTAATGAATGTGAGCTTGCCCACACAGCCAAAATTGCCAGAGTTCCCCCACAGAGCCAAAACCTTTAAAAAATCCCCTTAGTCTAGCTTCACATTTCAGGATGGTTGCGTTGCGTCCCATGCGCATGCGCAGCCGCAGGTGAAAACGCATGCAAACGCGTGTAAACGTTGCGTTTTACATACGCATGCGCATAGCTTTGCGCACGCAGGTCCGCAACGTTCACATGCGTTTGTCTGCGTTTTGAGCCTTGCGCATGCGTTTTCCATCTGCATGCGTTCGCTGAACTTAGCCCAATTTTCAGTGACCCTGCCTACAGACATGCCCATGGGCTTTTTGAGCATGCGCACTAAGGTGTCCGCATGCGTTTCATCCGCAGCTGTGCGCAAAACCATCCGCATGCGTACAGTCTCATAGGGGGCTAATGTTAATTGTATCCGCAGCGTGCGCATGCGGACACTTGCATTTTTTTGGACGCGCCGAAAAATGCTACAAGCCGCGTTCCCTGGCGGCATAAAATCTTCTTCTCCGTCCGCATGCGTATAGTTACGCAGCTGAACGCGAACGAACGTGGCTATGTGCGGATGACTGCGCATCCCATGTTAAAGATAGGTGCGCAATCCGCATGCGGATTTCGGGACACAGAGCCGCACCGTCCGCGGCGCAAACGTCCTGAAATGTGAAGGCACCCTTAGAGAGCTAGTTTTCCCAGTTGACCCTCACAACCAAGATTGACAGTGTTACCCCACAGAGCAACAATTAAAAAAAGAACAACAGAGTCTGCTTTCAATATTGACCCACACAGTCTATATTTATAGAGCTCCTCACATAATCGATTTTCAAAAAAGCCCTTACAGAACCTATTTTCAGAGTTGACCCAGACAGCCAAAATTGGCATAGTTTAAACAGAGAGCACAAATTTTAAATGTATGCCCCAACAGAGCCCGCTTCCACAATTAACCCACACAGCCAAGATTAACAGAATTCCCTCATAGAGCATCACTTTTCCAAAAAGCCCCCTTCAGAGCCTGATTTCACACCTGATCCACTTTGAGTATATTGACAATGTTCCCCTAGAGTGCAAATTTTCCTAAAGGGTCTTGTAGAGGCTGTTTTCAGTTTACCCACATAACCTATATTTGTAGAGTTTAAAAAAAAAACCTTTACAGAGCCTTTCCCTACAGTTTATTCACACACCATATATTTCTAGAGTTCCCCCAGAGGAACAATTTAAAAAATAAGGCCTCCAGAGAGCCAATGTTCACTATTGATCCACAGTTTAGCAATAGAGCCAAAATTTCCAAAGGGCTCCAACAGACCCTGTTTTCAGAGTTTACACAAACAGCCAATATTAGCATACTCCCCCACAGAGCACCAAATTTTATCAAAGGCCTCTACTGAGCCTGTTTTAACTATTAACCTTCACAGCCAAGATTGGCAGAGATCCACCACATAGCAGCCAATTTGAAAAAAGGCCCCTACAGAGCCTGATTGCCCTCTTGACCCTCACAGCAAGACTGGCAGAGATCTACCACAGAGTACTAATTTTACATTGGCTGGGCCACGGAACCCCAGCCAACAAAGTCATCAAAAAGCAAAAGTGACTGGTGCCTGATTTGGGGTTCCCACTGCTTTGCTGATTTGCAAGTGAGTGACGATAAAAAGATGCCCATGCGCCAACTTTGTGCTTTCAGCAGGGGACCAATTGTTATACCTACCTATTTTAATAATTCCCCCACAGGAACAAATTTTCAGCTCCAGTAGCATACACTACAGCTGCTGCTGTCAAACAGCTTAAAGTTGAATTTGTAATCAAGAAAGCCGTCTGCTGTGATTAATCAGAGCTGTCCATGTTCATTGAGTACTCCAAGCAGCACAAGATGGCATGCACGGCCCCACAGCCTATCTTGAAAGAGTTCCCCCTAGAGCACACATTTTCCAAAAGGCCCTCAAAGAGCTCGTTTCCATAGGTGACCTACAAAGTCAAGATTGGCAAACTTCACACACAGAGCTACATTTTTAGACGTAGGCCTCTACAGAGCCTGTTAAAACAGTTGATATGATTTGCAGAGTTCCTCCAAAGACCAACAATTTTAAAGACGGCCCTGTACAGAGCCATTTTCCAGAGTTGACCGAGACAGACAAGTTTGTCAGAGTTTATAAACAAAACTACAGTTTTCATAAAGTCCCTTACAAAGCCTGTTAAAACAGTTGATCCACACAGCCAAGATTAGTTATCCAGTACAAAGTGCCTTCACATCTGTGCTGCTGCCCCAGAAATTACCAGACTCACCGGGATATCTGGGATAATAGTAACTTTATTTTACCAACACTTTTCGGAGCCCCTCCTAGCTCCTTCCTCAGATATCTCCCTGAGGAAGGTGCTAGGAGGGGCTCCGAAACTCGTTGGTAAAATAAAGTTACTATTATCCCAGATATCCTGGTGAGTCTGGTAATTTCTGGGGCAGCAGCGCGGACGTGAAGGCACTTTGTCCTGGATAACTGATCTACTCCACGGTGAACTGTGGAAGTGCGGTCCCTGCAGCAGCTGCATTGTTTGAGCGAGCATACCGGTTGTGGATGACACAACCTGACCAGGTGAGCAGCTTTCATTCTATCTATTACCATCAATCTCTCTTAGGGCCCTTTCACATCAGCGTTTTTTGAAATTTGCAACAGATGCGGTGAAAAAACCGCATCTGCCGCAATTACCCCATACCGGCTGCACTTGCGGCGCGGTTGCGGTAAACGCAATGCAAAGTATAGGCGTACTTGCGGCAGGTGCAGCAAGTGCGGTTTTGCACTTGCGGCAGGTGCGGCAGCGAAAAAAACCGCGGCTGACCGCGGTTTTTTCGCTGCCGCACCTGCCGCAAGTGCAAAACCGCACTTGCCGCACCTGCCGCAAGTACGCCTATACTTTGCATTGCGTTTACCGCAACCGCGCCGCAAGTGCAGCCGGTATGCGGTAATTGCGGCAGATGCAGTTTTTTCACCGCATCTGCCGCAAATTTAAAAAAACGCTGATGTGAAAGGGCCCTTAGGAGATAAGACCCTATTGCGCATTCTTATACCACAGACACAGCCAAGATTGGCAGAGTTCCCTCTACTGAGCACCAATTTAAAAAAAGACCTGTACAAATCCATTTTTCAGAGTTGACCCTTTCAGACAAGATCATCAGAGTTTACCAACAGAGCTAAAATTTTCATAAAGACCCTTACAGAGCTTGTTTACACAATAGACCCACATAGCCAAAATTGGCAAACTTCACTGGCAGAGCACCAATTTTAATAAAAGCCCCCTACACATTCAACAACACTAACCCACACAAATAAGCATTTGTGACACTTGTGACAAATCGCTTCAATAAAATGCGACTAGATTTGGAAGAAGGAAAGAGGAGAAAGTGGCTAAGGGATACCGAAGATTATGCGAGCGGAAATGTTTACAATTGGCAGAGGGATGGAGTTGGGAGATGGCGAAATAAAGGTGTCTTGAGTGAAAAAATTAGCTGTAGTTGTGGTGAGGAAATCTGTGTGATGGATTTTGTCTCTAGATTCAAATCCAAAGAAAACCGAAGAAAAAGAAGAGGAGGAAGGAGACACCACAGGCAACAGAAAAGACAAAACAGCAACCAAGGAAGACATCGAAAAACTAGGAAAGACTCTAGTAGTGAATTTATCAAGTAAGGTTCTAAATGAAATGAAAATGACTGTGTTGAATAAGGGTTTGGGTTTTGGACCTAGTACCAATACCGATTTTTTTCAATTGTCCTTAGATCTGTAACGTTTTTTTAGGACTTTGAAATTAAAAGAGTGGTTTAGTACGAAAGAGTCGGTAACTAAAAATGCATTGTGTGAATTTGATTCTCAGCTATTGGGTCTTAGAAAGAAAAGTAATTTTACCCCTCCAAATAATTCCCAGGTGATAGATTCATTTATATCTGCAGTGACAAGTGAGGTGAATGCACTGAAAAGTAGTGTTTCATTGGGTAGATATAGTAAACCTAATATAAGAACAAAAGAAATGGAGGCTGTTTATGACCTTGTCCATGACGATACTATAATAATAAAAATAGCTCATAAAGGTGGTGATGTGGTCGTCATGGACAAGGTCAAATATATAAGCAAAGCAAGGCAACAGTTGGCAGACCCGGGGGTATACCAGGGGCTTGTGAGGGATCCTAAGTTTGACATTGCAAAAAAGATCAAGCATATTTTGGAGTGGGCAAAAGGGAAAAATCTCATTGACCAAAATTTGGTTGATTATATGACAGTTGATTATCCCACAACACCAGTGTTGTATATACTTCCCAAAATTCACAAGTCCCTGGTAGATCCCCCTGGTGGACCAATAGTTTCTAGTTGTAACTCCATATTATCTAATATAGGTATATTTTTGGATAGGGTGTTAAACCCAATTGCTAGAGCTGTAGAGTCGTGTATTAAAGATACGGGGGAATTTTTGTGCAAATTGAATGAATTATTGATAAGTGGAGAGGTGATATTAGCATCATTTGATGTGGTATCCCTCTACACTTAAATTGACCATGGGAGAAGTTTGAAAGCCATAAAGAAAAAACTAATGGAGACGGATATGACGGCCGATTCTATAGAGTAATTTTAAAGCTCTTGGAGTTGGTGTTGACGAATAATTACTTTTTGTTTGGAGATGATTATTTTCTACAATGCAGGGGAACTGCGATGGGTGTGAACATGGCGCCCGCATATGCAAATGTAGTCATGCGTGTGCTCGAGGAGGGCTTTGTCTATGTGTCCCACCAGTATGGCCTTGATGCACGTGGTGGAGATACAAAGACGATGTCTTCCTCGTGTGGACGGGGACTGCTGAAACTTTAAATGATTTGCATCAGTATTTGAATACCATAGATGAGACCATAAAGGTTACGTTGGTCTCATCAATGGAATCAATACAGTTCCTAGATGTATTGGTGTGATATGAAGCAAATCAGTTCAGCACAGACCTTTTTGTAAGAAAGACAGATAGGAATAATCTCCTGTTATGCAATAGCCATCACCCAAGAAAAATGGTTGAATCCATCCCATATAGCCAGTTGGTGAGGGTTAAAAAGATTGTGAGTGAGAAAAAAGATCACAAAAGATCATTTTATCAGATGGAAGAAAAATTTTCTTCCAGGGGATATCCGAAACAGTTATTGTTGAGTTAAAAAGAAAAGGTGGATAAAAAAAACAGATTGGAATTCTTTTCTGATAAAAAACTGACGAAAACTGTTGAAAGAATCCCGGTGGTAACTACCTATAGTGAGCAGAGTTTAGCAATATCCAAAATAGTTAAAAAGCACTGGGGGATGTTGGGAAAATGCCTTCAAGAGGTTAAAGAGTTTAAAGAACCCCCATTGTTTTCTTATCGGCGTTGTCAAAACTTAGGTGATAAATTCATTCAGATATTGGCAGCTTTAGAAAGGATGGACAAAAATATTTAACGGGTTCGAAACGTAAGGGTTGCAATTTGATGATAAAAGGGTCATCATTTATACATCTGAGAACCGGTGTGAGATTCGAAATAATTTTTTTACATGTACATCAGAATTTGTGGTCTATCTCAAGAGTGTCCATGTCAGTTGTGGTATGTGGGCGAAACAACGCTTGATTTTAAAACCCGCATAGCACAACATTGATATACTATCTGTCACACTTCTGGGGGAAGGCACCCTAGAGTGGACCCACTGGGCCATGGTACCGAACTCCCCTGGGTGAGCTGATCCTAGTTTTCTCAACCCCTACACATGGATTGTCAGGGGCAAGCCCAGGGGGTCTAAGTACCACAGCAGCTAGTACCAGGGGGGCGGCTCGTGAGGTTAGCCTATGCTACGGCACAGCTAAGGATTCCGGGATAACAGGGTACAAAGCTAGGAGAGCAGGAATGGCACTACTGGGGAAGAACACAGCAAGGGTTCCAGGAAACAGAGTACAAGGCTGGAAGAACTGGGAATGGCTCTAACAGAGGAGAGTACAAGGATGGCCTGACCAACAGTCAGCAAGCCAGAAACAAACTGACTTAATAATCAGGCACCTCCTATCAGTGGAGATGGCCTGATATACCAGAGGAAGAGCAGCTATTGGTCAAGGGGAGTGTCAGGTTGGACTGTGCCGGCCCCTAGAGTCACAAGGGAGGAGTGCACCTAGTTCGCCGCTGATCGGTCAAATGAATACGACCATTGTAATTTGCTCAAGTGTGAGCCCTAGTGGTCAGCTGACAGGAAGGGAACCCGGCGATGGCTCCGAGGGGCAGAGCATGCTGACCCGGGAGAGGTGAGCTGGGGAGCGGTGCCAGAGGACCTAACAGTACCCCCTCCCTCACGCCCCCTCCTCCGAAGGCGCGCTAAGAACCTCGCCAGAATGCGTGGCGCATCAATGTTCTCCCGCGGCTCCCAAGTCCTCTCCTCAGGACCGAAGCCATATAATATGGAAGGTCTCCTCTTCTACATCCGACTGCTGGAAGGACCTTGACAGAGCATCAGCCTTGATGTTTTTACTGCCAGGCCGGAAGTGCAGTTCACAGTTGAAATGGGCAAAGAACAGGGACCACCGGAACTGCCGGGAGTTGAGTCTCTGGGCGGACTGGAGATAAGCCAGGTTCTTGTGATCCGTGTAGATAATAAACGGATGTACGGCACCCTCGAGGAGGTGTCACCACATCTTCAGTGCCAATTTTATGGCCAGCAATTCACGATCCCCAATAGATTAGTTGCACTCTGACGAGGTAAAGGCTTTGGAGAAAAACCCGCAGGTGACTAACCGACCTGAAGAGGAACTCTGGGGAGGACAGCCCCTGCTCCTATGGAGGAGGCGTCTACCTCTATGATGTACTGTCTGTTCACCTCTGGTCGGTGCAAGGCAGGAGCCTTGGAGAAGGAGCGCTTTAAGGTGGAAAAGGCGTTCTCCACCTCTGGGGTCCAGTCGCAGGCTTTTGCTCCCTTACAGATGAGAGCCGTGATGGGCTTGATCAAGGACGACAAATGTGGAATGAATTGCCAGTAATAATTTGCAAAACCAAGGAACCGCTGAATAGCCTTAGTCCCCACTGGACTTTAGCACGGCAGAGAGCTTCTCAGGATTCATTCATAAACCAGAGTCAGAGACGATGTATCCGAGGAAGGGCAAAGAGGTCTGCTCAAAGACATATTTCTCCATCTTTGCATACAACCGATTACTCCTCAGTCGCAGGAGGACTTGCCGCATGTCCCGTCTATGAGAGGACAAATCCAGGGAGAAGATGAGGATATCGTCCAAATATACCACCACAAAACGTGTACAACAGATCACGAAAGATGTCATTGATGAACTCCTGAAACACTGCGGGAGCGTTACACAACCCGTACGGCATGACCAAATACTCATAATGGTCGTCCCTGGTGTTGAAAGCCATCTTCCATTCGTCTCCGTCACGAATGCGAACCAGGTTGTATGCTCCTCAGAGGTCTAAAGATGCAAGCCCCTTTGAGCCTGTCAAAGAGCTCTGGAATTAGCGGCAGGGGGTATTTGTTCTTGACGGTAATGGAATTCAAGCCTGTGTAATCTATGCAGGGTCGAAGTGTTCCCTCCTTCTTGTTCACAAAGAAAAAACCAGCGCCAGCAGGGGATGTGGATTTTCGAATGAAACCCCTAGCCAAGCTGTCCTTGATGTGCTCACACATGGCTTGTGACTTGGCTGGAGGCAACGGGTAGATTCGACCCTTGGGTGGTGTAGCACCAGGAACCAGATCAATAGGGCAATCATATGGCTGATAAGGTGGGAGGACCACTGCCTCCGTTTTGTTATAGACATCCGCGTATTGCCAATAGGCAGTTGGTAAAGCAGGAAGAACAGAAGCCAATTGCGGGGAACCGGGTGGCAGAACAGACTTCAGGCATCTCTCATGGCAGAGAGGGCCCCACCACAGCACGTCCCCTGAGCGCCAGTCCAGGACAGGTTCATGAACCCGAAGCCAGGGAAGCTCGAGCAGCAGAGCATTGGAGAGACCAGGCATGACGGAGAAGGCGATCTTTTCACGGTGTAAAGCCCCGATCTGCACCTCCACCTCCTCTGTCACTTTGGTGACGATGTCCTGCAGCAGTCTGCCGTCCAGCTATGCAATCACGCGAGGCGTCACCAGAGGTATTACAGAGATTCCAATTCGAGTCACCGCCTCTTGCCGAATGAAATTTCCTGCAGCCCCAGAATCTACATAGGCTAACTCAGAAAAGCGTCTCTGCGGACGTATCACCTGCACGGGCAGGGTGAGGGGTTGAGAGGCATCACTCTCGCCTAGGACGGTTTCTCTTATGCAACCTAGGCGGAGGACTTCTCCTGGTCTTTCAGGACAATTCCGTCACCAGACGGAGCACTTCTCCCTGGTGGTTTCACGGGAGCGCTCTAGGAAATACAAGTCGATGCGAGTGGCTTGTGAGATCAAGTCCTCCAGCTCGTCTGGGATATCCCGACCCGCGAGTTCGTTCTTTATCCTTCCGGACAGGCCATGCCAGAAAGCTCCGGCCAGCGCTTCGTTATTCCATCTCACCTCAGAGGAGAGGATGCGGAAACGAATGGCGTATATGCCCAACGGTGAGCGTCCCTTGACAGAGGTTGAAGAGTGACTCCGTAGCAGATGCGACCCGACCGGGTTCATCGAAGACCCTCCGGAATGTCTACAGAAAGGTTGACAAGTCTCCCATAGAGGGTTAACCCACGCCAGAGCCTCGCCCACCAGGTGGGACACCACGAAAGCCACTTTGGCCCGATCGGTGGGGTACTGTTGTGGCATTAGTACAAAGTGTAAGTGACACTGGTTGAGGAAGCCACGGCACATCCCGGGGTCTCCGCTGTATCTAGGTGGCCTCCTGAGGCGAGGCGGAGAGTTCGGAACGGCACCCAGGGAGCGGTCATAGGATACAGCCTGGGCCGAGGCCGTTGATGCAGACTGCACGGAGTCCAGATGATCATCCAGGCTCCAGGAAACAGAGTGCAAGGCTGGAAGAACTGGAATGGCTCTAACGGAGGAGAGTACAAGGAAGGCCTGACCAACAGTCAGCAAGCCAGAAGCCAACTGACTTAATAATCAGGCATCTCCCATCAGTAGAGGTAGTCTGGTATAACAGAGGAAGAGCAGCTATTGGTCAAGGGGAGTGTCAGGTTGGACCATGCCAGCCCCTAGACTCACAGGGGAGAAGTGCACCTAGTGCGCCGCTGATTGGTCACATGAATACGACCATTGTAATGTGCTCATGTGTGAGCCCGGTTGTCAGCTGACAGGAAGGGAACCCGGCGACGGCTCCGATACACAGTACGCCTGGACGCTGGATGCCCGGTCAGCAGAGGGGCAGAGGATGCCGACCCAGGAGAGGTGAGCTGGGGAACGGTGCCAGGGGACCTAACACTATCAAGAAAAAGAGAAAGGACTTACTAGTCACTAAGCATTATACAGAGATGGGGTACTCTGAGAGAGATCTAAGATTCCGAATAATTGATTCAATACCAATACGGAGGAGAGGAGGGGATCGTATAAAATTTTTGAAAAAACTGGAACTTGCATGGATTTATAAGTTGAATACATTGAAGCCTAATGGCCTCAATGTTGATTATAAAATTAGTGGTCTTTTATAATGATTATAGTCTCCCTATTGAAAATGTGGTATTTTAAAAAAATATATTTTAAATATTATTTTAAAAAAATATATTTTGAAGTATTATTGTATTTTAATTGTTTGTGTCTTTGTCTTACTTGTAAAAACATTAGGATTGAGAGAATACTGCACCAGAGAGTATTTCTTACATGGCTTCATTTTGCCCATAATTGTAATTTTACCTTAATTTCCTCTCATTGTTATACTTTTTTCTGACTGATGTGACTATATAGCAATTTTTTGATATTATTAAAAGCATTTTTGACAATAGTGCATAATTTTATATTATTGACTCGCCAAGAAAAGTTGCTGTTATATATAGGTGGTACTGTCACCTAAACAGAATGACCAACACTGCATGGTTAACAGTACTATGTAATGATTGTGTCATTTGTGTGTGTAGATAATTCAGAGCGCTTAACTGTATATAGTCCTCTGGACGGTGACGAGGTCCCCTATTGCAATAAAATTTTATATGGCTGAAGATATATTAGTCTTAAGATTTTTACTAATTTCTAATATTTATGTTGCTTTTAAAATATAAAGGAGCTGACACTAACAGGATGGTCAAATCCCCTATGCTCTAGTGGTAGTATGGTGGTGTTTGATTCATTTGTGCGGCTGGAAGTCAATGCACTTGACTGTAAAAAGTTCTCCGGACTGTGACGATAGCTTTTTATCGTATTAAGTACCGTAATATATTCATTGGCTATTTATCTTTGTAGTAATATAATTGAAGGCAACATGGTTGAGCGATTATATTAAATAAAAATACGCCCTATATAATATTTGGGTGTAAGTGGCTTCACTAATGTATGTATATGTGAGTGCCAATATGGCGCCCGAGAATCCTGCAGTTATATTGCGCATGCGCAGGATTAGGAAATAGTCACATGATGAAGAAGGGGATGTGAGTAAGCGTGTGATTAAAAAAACTACTTGCTGAGAGTCCTGGTGCGCATCTGCGCATGTGCGGGAGTTATTTAGTCGCACGACATCAGGAAAGAGGAAATTAGAGTTGGGCATCTGTACTAGCGGAAACTACACGCTGGGAGTACGGCTGTTTCCTGTTTAAGCTATGTGACAGGTGTCATAAGTGATTATGAATTCACTTTATACACATGTACATGATTCACTAATTAAGTCCTTATGGATGTGTAAGCACTATGGACCCTAAAATGTTTTTATGTATATACATCTTTATGCTATTATGACATGCACTAATGAATTTATATGATGTTTGTATATGTATTTATAAACTGTAACACTAATTGTTTAATTAATAAGCCCCTCGTATGGGTGCTATAAATATGTGCATCCCAATAGCATTGTGACATTGCCTGAGAAAGACCTGCGGGTCGAAACGTCGCGGTCCCTGGGAATAAAGCCCACATAACTGAAATTGAAGGAAGTGCTGTCTCTATTTTTTATGAATATATATATATATATATATATATATATATATATATTTATATCTACTGCACACCTTAGCATCTAGGATCGGAGAGAGATCATTTGAAGCATTAAAATGCTTCTATTTCATTCACCAATCAAAAAGAGAACACCGGGCACTACGGGCACAAGAAGGGCTGTTTACTTTGAACCTTTATTCACCTGTGGGATCCCTGGGTCACTCCGGATGCACCAGAAATGTCGCATTATGCGTTTCTGGTGCGTCCGGAGTGACGCATGCGCTCTGACTGTGCCCCTCTGCAGACCTGCGCTTCTGGGTTCCGCTCCTGTGCGCTCGCCACATAAGGTAATGGTGGCGAAAGCGGAAGCAAGCGCAAGGGCTCTGCATCTATGTGCCAAGTGCTTGCCTGTGAGAGCTCCTGCGCTAGTGCAGGGCAGGCAAACGCTGGGTGCATAGATGTGAAACAGCCCTAAAAACATTACAAAGAATGAGAACTGGCTGTGCAAAATATAAGTCAACACGAAATTCACATAAATGTACACATGATACATATTATTCCTACATGAATATTAAATGATGAGTATGCAATTCTACCAATAAATAATAAAGTGGATGCAGAGGACAAAACTCGCTTCCAATGAAATGTTGGTAAAATAATTGCCAATGGTAGAATTGCATGAATAAAAACCATTTGATGTGCATAAAGTGAAATAATAGACACATATTCAGTAATAAAACATGACGTCCTGTCGCAAATTTAATCCAGAAGGGTATGTAGTGCCCAATAAAACAAGCCAGTAAGTCTCCCTCATTAATAGATGTTGTGTGCAGTCCCCACCTCTGGCTGGAAGAGCTAAATTCTCAATGCCTTATACCTGCATAGATTTAATACTTTGGTTGTGATCAATAGCAAAATGTTTTGATGCTGTAGAGATGTTCAGTGGTGAATTATAGTTAACTACAGTTAATTATAGTTAACTACATCATGTACATGCTCATTAATGCGAGTTTTCAATTTGCGGGATGTGCATCCAATATAGCAAACATTGCATTCAGAGACACGGTCCTTTGTTCGTATCCCAGGGCTTCCTTTACACCTAAGTCTTTGGGGCGCACAACAGGTATAGATGTATCTTCAGTTTAACTAGTTTAGTCAGATCTCTTGCAACAAGGTACACAACACTCGCCAGCCATCTTGTCAGTTCTTTGAGTCAATTGGTGGGATTAGGTCATCTGAGAGTCCCAGTCTTGGTCTTTTAAGGGTTCTGGTGTGCTTGTCATCAGGAGTAGTCCTTATTGCAATGGAGATATTCATGCATTTCCCCATCACCGGTTTATGGAGCTGAGATCCTTTACTCTATTGACGTAAAACAAAAACACTTTAGTTCACACACACATATATATATATATATATATATATATATATATATATATATACACGAGTACGCAGGGTGGGCCATTTATATGGATGCACCTAAATAAAATGGGAATGGTTGGTGATATCAACTTCCTGTTTGTGGAACATTAGTATATGGGAGAGGGAGCACTTTTCCAGATGGGTGGTGACCATAGTGGCTATTTTGGATCCAACTTTATTTTTTTAATGGGAAGAGGGTCATGTGAACCATCAAACTTATTGAGAATTTCATACAAAAAACAATGGTGTGCTTGGTTTTAATGTAACTTTATTATTTCATGAGTTATTTACAAGTTGTTTATTAATGGAAACCTCAATGCCTCTGGATATCTGAATCATGCAGCAATTTCAGATATCCAGTGGCATTGAGGTTTCTATTGATGAAGAATGGCCCACTATCTTTGTACCCCATATACCACACCATACCATCAATTTTTGTGTTCCAACAGTCTTAAAGGTATCTATCCACTGTGGGTTAGTGTCAGACCAATATCGGTGGTTTTGTTTGTTAACTTCACCATTCACAAAAAAGTTTGCCTCATCACTTATCTGAAGGCAATTGTCTATGCTGTGAAGATACGAGATGTGCAGCATCTGAAACAACGGATACTGGAAGCCTGTGCTAGCATTTCTTCTGCGGTGTTGCTATCAGTGTGTCAAGAGTAGGAGAAGAGGGTTGCATTGACAATCCAACACAATGGGTAGCACTTTGAACAAATTTTATAAATGGTCATAGACTTGTAAATAACTCATGAAACAATAAAGGTGCGTTAAAATCAAGTCCCCCATTGTTTTTCTTATGAAATTCTCAATAGGTTTGATGTGTGACATGACCCTCTTCCCATTGAAAAAAAAAAAGTTAGATCCAAAATGGCCAAATTCAAAATGGCCGCCATGGTCACCACCCATCTGGAAAAGTTCTCACCCTCCCATATACTAATGTGCCACAAAGAAGAACTTCATATCACCAACCATTTCCATTTTAATCAGGTGCATCCAGATAAATGGCCCACCATATACATACGTATGCATATATATATATGTGTGTGTGTGTATATCTATTATATAAAACCCGAAGGCCACTTCCGCCCAAAATCCGCTTCCGCTTCCGTGATGGCCTCCCTCCTGTGTCAAACACCGGAAGCGGAAGCAGCAGACCCACGAGCGCTGAGCGCGCTCACAAGCGAGCCGCTGCGAACAGGGATCCCTCTTTGGCGCCTAAAAGAAAGGGAACACAGCCCGCTTCGGAATCCTGTGGTGCGGCGTCACCAGCCGCGCGATATATCCCACTTCCTCAGAAGCACGGGCCGCCAGACACAGGGGAAGACTCCTGCCAAGATGGCAGCCACCACTGCTGCTGAAGCCCGCTCAGACCCCTGTGACGCAGGAGATTCCCCTCATCAGACCCCGGAGACATGGAGGACGGACACAGCGATGGAGGAGAACGGAGGAACAGTTAGTTACAGCCCGACCTCCAGGTACCATAGACTCCATTCAGTCCGCTCTGCCTGACACTGCTCCTCTGACACAGGCTGGAGCAGCATCGCTTACAACCCTGCTGCAGCCTCAGGGGACAGAGATATAGGGATGGCCTCTGCCTCCTCTGACCCCCCAGCCTCTCCTCTGCCTCCTCTGACCCCCCAGCCTCTCCTCTGCCTCCTCTGACCCCCCAGCCTCTCCTCTGCCTCCTCTGACCCCCCAGCCTCTCCTCTGCCTCCTCTGACCCCCCAGCCTCTCCTCTGCCTCCTCTCACCCCCCAGCCTCTCCTCTGCCTCCTCTGACCCCCCAGCCTCTCCTCTGCCTCCTCTGACCCCCCCAGCCTCCGCTCTCCTCTGACCCCCCCAGCCTCCGCTCTCCTCTGACCCCCCCAGCCTCCGCTCTCCTCTGACCCCCCCAGCCTCCGCTCTCCTCTGACCCCCCCAGCCTCCGCTCTCCTCTGACCCCCCCCCGCCTCCCTACCCCTCCTTGCCCGTCTCCTCTGACCCCCCAGCCTCCTCTCTCCTCTGACCCCCCAGCCTCTCCTCTGCTCCTCTGACCCCCCAGCCTCTCCTCTGCCTCCTCTGACCCCCCAGCTCTCTCCTCTGCTCCTCTGACCCCCAGCCTCTCCTCTGCCTCCTCTGACCCCCCAGCCTCCCTCTGCCCTCTGACCCCCCAGCCTCTCCTCTGCCTCCTCTGACCCCCCAGCCTCTCCTCTGCCTCCTCTGACCCCCCCAGCCTCTCCTCTGCCTCCCACTGACCCCCAGCTCTCCTCTGCCTCCTCTGACCCCCCAGCCTCCTCTGCCTCCTCTGACCCCAGCCTCTCCTCTGCCTCCTCTGACCCCCCAGCTCTCCTCTGCCTCCTCTGACCCCCCAGCCTCTCCTCTGCCCTCCTCTCTGACCCCCCAGCCTCCTTGCTCCTCTGACCCCCAGCTCTCTGCTCCTCTGACCCCCCAGCCTCCTCGCCTCTGCCCAGCGTCCTCTGACCCCCAGCCTCTCCCGCCTCTGCCCAGCTCTCCTGCTCCTCTGACCCCCCAGCCTCCCCTCTCCTCTGACCCCCCAGCCTCCGCCTCCTCTGACCCCCCCTCTCCTCTCGCCTCCTCCTCTGACCCCCCAGCCCTCCTCCCCTCCTCTGACCCCCCAGCTCTCCTCGCCTCCTCTGACCCCCAGCTCTCCTCTGCCTCCTCTGACCCCCCAGCCTCTCCTCTGCCTCCTCTGACCCCCCAGCCTCTCCTCTGCCTTGACCCCCAGCCCCCTCTCTCTGCCCCCGACCCCCCACCCCCCCTCCTCCTCTGACCCCCCCCGTCCTCTGCCTCCTCTGACCCCCCAGCCTCCCGCCTCTTGCCCCCTCTGCCCCCCCAGCCTCGCTCTCCTCTGACCCCCCCAGCCTCCGCTCTCCTCTGACCCCCCAGCCTCCGCTCTCCTCTGACCCCCCCAGCCTCCGCTCTCCTCTGACCCCCCCAGCCTCCCTCTCCTCTGACCCCCCAGCCTCCCTCTCCTCTGACCCCCCAGCCTCCCTCTCCTCTGACCCCCCAGCCTCCTCTCCTCTGACCCCCCCAGCCCTCCGCTCTCCTCTGACCCCCCAGCCTCCGCCTCCTCTGACCCCCCAGCCTCCGCCTCCTCTGACCCCCCAGCCTCTCCTCTGCTCTCTGACCCCCCAGCCCCTCTCGACCGCTCTCCTCTGCCCCCCCAGCCTTCCCGCCTCCTCGACCCCCCAGCCCTCCTCTGCCTCCTCTGACCCCCAGCCTCTCCTCTGCCTCCTCTGACCCCCCAGCCTCTCCTCTGCCTCCTCTGACCCCCCAGCCTCTCCTCTGCCTCTCTGACCCCCCAGCCTCTCCTCTGCCTCCTTGACCCCCCAGCCTCTCCTCTGCCTCCTCTGACCCCCCAGCCTCTCCTCTGCCTCCTCTGACCCCCCAGCCTCCTCTCTCTCTTGACCCCCAGCCTCTCCTCTGCCTCCTCTGACCCCCCAGCCTCTCCTCTGCCTCCTCTGACCCCCAGCCTCTCCTCTGCCTCCTCTGACCCCCCAGCCTCTCCTCTGCCTCCTCTGACCCCCAGCCTCTCCTCTGCCTCCTCTGACCCCCAGCCTCTCTCTGCCTCTCTGACCCCCCAGCCTCTCTGCCTCCTCTGACCCCCCAGCCTCTCCTGCCTCCTCTGACCCCCCAGCTCTCCGCCTCCTCTGACCCCCCAGCCTCCCTCTCCTCTGACCCCCCCAGCCTCCGCTCTCCTCTGACCCCCCAGCCTCCGCTCTCCTCTGACCCCCCCAGCCTCCGCTCTCCTCTGACCCCCCAGCCTCCGCTCTCTCTGACCCCCCAGCCTCCGTCCTCTGCCCCCCCCTCCTCTGACCCCCCAGCTCTCCTCGCCTCCTCTGACCCCCCAGCCTCCTCCTCTCGTCCTCCTCTGACCCCCCAGCCTCTCCTCTGCCTCCTCTGACCCCCCAGCCTCTCCTCTGCCTCCTCTGACCCCCAGCCTCCTCTCTGCCCCTCTGACCCCCGACCACCTCTCCTCTGCCTCCTCTGCCCCCCAGCCTCTCCTCTGCCTCCTCTGACCCCCCAGCCTCTCCTCTGCCTCCTCTGACCCCCAGCCTCTCCTCTGCCTCCTCTACCCCCCAGCCTCTCCTCTGCCTCCTCTGACCCCCCAGCCTCCGCTCTCCTCTGACCCCCCAGCCTGCGCTCTCCTCTGACCCCCCCATCCTCGCTCTCCTCTGACCCCCCAGCCTCCGCTCTCCTTGACCCCCAGCCTCCGCCTCCTCTGACCCCCCAGCCTCCCTGCTCCTCTGACCCCCCAGCCTCCTCTCCTCTGACCCCCCAGCCTCTCCTCTCCTCTGACCCCCCAGCCTCTCCTCTGCCTCCTCTGACCCCCCAGCCTCTCCTCTGCCTCCTCTGACCCCCCAGCCTCTCCTCTGCCTCCTTGACCCCCCAGCCTCTCCCTGCCTCCTCTGACCCCCCAGCCTCTCCTCTGCCTCTCTGACCCCCCAGCCTCTCCTCTGCTCCTCTGACCCCCCAGCTCTCCTCTGCCTCCTCTGACCCCCCGCTCTCCTCTGCCTCCTCTGACCCCCCCAGCTCTCCCTGCTCCTCTGACCCCCCAGCTCTCTCTGCTCCTCTGACCCCCAGCTCTCCTCTGCCTCCTCTGACCCCCCAGCCTCTCCTCTGCCTCCTCTGACCCCCCAGCCTCTCCTCTGCCTCCTCTGACCCCCCAGCCTCTCCTCTGCCTCCTCTGACCCCCCAGCCTCTCCTCTGCCTCCTCTGACCCCCCAGCCTCTCCTCTGCCTCCTCTGACCCCCCAGCCTCTCCTCTGCCTCCTCTGACCCCCCAGCCTCTCCTCTGCCTCCTCTGACCCCCCAGCCCTCCCTCTGCCTCCTCTGACCCCCCAGACTCTCCTCTGCCCTCCTCTGACCCCCCAGCTCTCCTCTGCCTCCTCTGACCCCCCAGACTCTCCTCTGCCTCCTCTGACCCCCCAGACTCTCCTCTGCCTCCTCTGACCCCCCAGCCTCTCCTCTGCCTCCTCTGACCCCCCAGCCTCTCCTCTGCCTCCTCTGACCCCCCAGCTCTCCTCTGCCTCCTCTGACCCCCCAGCCTCTCCTCTGCCTCCTCTGACCCCCCAGCCTCTCCTCTGCCTCCTCTGACCCCCCAGCCTCCGCTCTCTCTCTGATCCCCCCAGCCTCCGCTCTCCTCTGACCCCCCCCAGCCTCTCCTCTGCCTCCTCTGACCCCCCAGCCTCTCCTCTGCCTCCTCTGACCCCCCAGCCTCTCCTCTGCCTCCTCTGACCCCCCCAGCCTCCGCTCTCCTCTGACCCCCCAGCCTCCGCTCTCCTCTGACCCCCCCAGCCTCCGCTCTCCTCTGACCCCCCCAGCCTCCGCTCTTCCTCTGACCCCCCCCAGCCTCCGCTCTCCTCTGACCCCCCCCAGCCTCCGCTCTCCTCTGACCCCCCCCAGCCTCCGCTCTCCTCTGACCCCCCCCAGCCTCCGCTCTCCTCTGACCCCCCCCAGCCTCCGCTCTCCTCTGACCCCCCCAGCCTCCGCTCTCCTCTGACCCCCCCAGCCTCCGCTCTCCTCTGACCCCCCCAGCCTCCGCTCTCCTCTGACCCCCCCAGCCTCCGCTCTCCTCAGACCCCCCACAGCCTCCGCTCTCCTCTGACCCCCCCCAGCCTCCGCTCTCCTCTGACCCCCCCCCTAGCCTCCGCTCTCCTCTGACCCCCCCCAGCCTCCGCTCTCCTCTGACCCCCCCCCGCCTCCGCTCTCTCCTCTGACCCCCCCCCCCAGCCTCCGACTCTCCTCTGACCCCCCCCCAGCCTCCGCTTTCCTCTGACCCCCCCCAGCCTCCGCTCTCCTCTGACCCCCAGCCTGTGCCACCGCACTCACTGCTGACCGCTGAGCCACCGCACTCACTGCTGACCGCTGAGCCACCGCACTCACTGCTGACCGCTGAGCCACCGCACTCACTGCTGACCGCTGAGCCACCGCACTCACTGCTGACCGCTGAGCCACCGTATACTCTGCTGACCGCTGAGCCGCCTGTATACACATAATTAATTTCACAGCACTCCCCTATTACTAAATAAACTATATATAGATTCTAGACTACCCGATTCTTTAGAATCGGGCCACCATCTAGTATATATATATATATATATATACATATATATATACAGTCATGGCCAAAAGTATTGACACCCCTGCAATTCTGTCAGATGATACTCAGTTTCTTCCTGAAAATTATTCCAATCACAAATTCTTTGGTATTATTATCTTCATTTAATTTGTCTTCAATGAAAAATACACAAAAAGATTTGTCCTAAAGCCAATTTGGATATAATTCCACACCAAACATAAAAAAGGAGGTGGACAAAAGTATTGGCACCCTTAGAAAAATCATGTGATGCTTCTCTAATTTGTGTAATTAACCGCACCTGTAACTTACCTGTGGCACCTAACAGGTGTTGGCAATAACTAAATCACACTTGCAGCCAGTTGACATGAATTAAAGTTGACTCAACCTCTTTCCTGTGTCCTTGTGTACCAAATTGAGCATGGAAAAAAGAAAGAAGACCAAAGAACTGTCTGAGGACTTGAGAAACCAAATTGTAAGGAAGCATGAGCAATTTCAAGGCTACAAGTCCATCTCCAAAGACCTAAATGTTCCTGTGTCTACCGTGCGCAGTGTCATCAAGAAGTTTAAAGCCCATGGCACTGTGGCTAACCTCCCTAGATGTGGACGGAAAAGAAAAATTGACGAGAGATTTCAAGCAAGATTGTGCAGATGGTGGATAAAGAACCTCGACTAACATCCAAACAAGTTCAAGCTGCCCTGCAGTCCGAGGGTACAACAGTGTCAACCTGTACTATCCGTCGGCGTCTGAATGAAAAGGGACTGGATAGTAGGAGACCCAGGAAGACTCCACTTCTTACCTCGAGACATAAAAAAGCCAGGCTGGAGTTTGCCAAAACTTACCTGAGAAAGCCTAAAACGTTTTGGAAGAATGTTCTCTCTTTTTGGGCAAAGGCATCAACATAGAGTTTACAGGAGAATAAAAGAGGCATTCAAAGAAAAGAACACGGTCCCTACAGTCAACATGGCGGAGTTCCCTGATGTTTTTGGGTTGCTTTGCTGCCTCTGGCATTGGACTGCTTGACCGTGTGCATGGCATTATGAAGTCTGAAGACTACCAACAAATTTTGCAGCATAATGTAGGGCCCAGTGTGAGAAAGCTGGGTCTCCCTCAGAGGTCATGGGTCTTCCAGCAGGACAATGACCCAAAACACACTTCAAAAAGCACTAGAAAATGGTTTGAGAGAAAGCACTGGAGACTTCTAAGGTGGCCAGCAATGAGTCCAGACCTGAATCCCATAGAATACATGTGGAGAGATCTAAAAATGGCAGTTTGGAGAAGGCACCCTTCAAATATCAGGGACCTGGAGCAGTTTGCCAAAGAAGAATGGTCTAAAATTCCAGCAGAGCATTGTAAGAAACTCATTGATGATTACGGAAGCGTTGATTGCAGTTATTTTGGCTAAAGGTTGTGCAACCAAGTATCAGGCTGAGGGTGCCAATACTTTTGTCCGGCCCATTTTTGCAGTTTTTGTGAAATGATCAATGTTTTGCTTTTTGCTTCATTCTCTTTTGTGTTTTTTCATTGAAGACAAATTAAATGAAGATAATAATACCAAAAATTTGTGATTGCAATCATTTTCAGGAAGAAACTCAGTATTATCTGACAGAATTGCAGGGGTGTCAATACTTTTGGCCAACACTGTATATATATATATATACCAGAGCTGAGTGGCATTGTTATGCCTAGTCTCCTCAGTCCACCTATCTGAGCAGAGACTGCAGAGGAGCAAACAGCACCGTGCCATTTCCTGCACACTGGTTCTGTATTTGATGGCAACACTTTAGTGGCCTCTTATACAGAGTTGTGTTATTCTGATTAAAGCATTCATGACAAACCATACTATAAAGATCAACCCAGTATGCTTAAGGTTTCCAGAATCCACCTCTAAGTGCTTCCAAATAGAGATGAGCCACCACCCTAGTGTTCAAATTCGATTCGGTTCGCCGAATTGGGCGTTTGTTCATCGAATGTTCGTCGAACACCGTCGAACCCCATTGAAAACAATGGCAGGTCAACACAAACACATACAAACACATAGAAAACACCTTCTAAAGTGTCCAAAAGGTGACAAACTACTCAGAAGATACAACAAACATATGGAAAAGTGAAAAGTACATATACAAATGCAAAAAGAAAAGAGATAGACAAGTAAGAGGGGGAGGAGACACAGATATAGGCATGTCACGCCCTTCCAAAATCAGTTTTTACTTCAGTAGTTGTAAGACATCATGCACACGATGAGTATTTGGTGAGTTTAACTTCAGTATTTGTAAAGGGCAGATGTCAGATATGATTATTTGTTGCGTTTTACTTCAGTATCTGTAAGGCCATGTGCAGATGATGATTTTTTGGTGGTTTCACTTTAGTATCTGTAAGGCCATGTGCAGATGATGATTATTTGGTGCGTTTTCACTGCAGTATCTGTAAGGCCACGTTCAAATGATGAGTATTTGGTGCATTTTACTTCAGTATCTGTAAGGCCATGTTCAGATGATGATTACTTGATATGTTTTACTTAAGTATCTGTAAGGCCATGTGCAGAGATGATTATTTGGTGCTTTTACTTCAGTATTGTAAGGCCACGTTCAGAAGATGAGTATTTGGTGACTTTTACTTCAGTATCTGTAAGGCCATGTTCTGATGATGATTATTTGGTGCGTTTCACTTCAATATCTGTAAGGCCATGTCAGATGATGATTATTTGGTGCATTTTATTTCAGTATCTGTAAGGCAACGTCCAGAAGATGAGTATTTGGTAAGTTTTACTTAGTATCTGTAAGGCCTTGTGCAGGCGACGAGTATTTGGTGCTGTTTTTACCGCAGTATCTGAAAGGCCTCGTGCAGGCAATGAGTATTTCGTGTTTTTTACCTTAGCATCTGTAAGGCCTCATGCACACACTGAGCATTGTGTCACATTTAGGGGACTACAACAAGAGTCTCCATTTCTTCCAAAAATTTGGGCCCAGACACCACTTCAGTGGCATCAATTGCCCCGCAGTTGCAAGCTTAAAATGGTTGATGAGGTGACTTTCATGCAGCTCATTCCGAAAATCCAAAGCCTTTAGTCTCCCCATGTTATCTGTAAGATTTGTCACCAAAATCTAAGTAGAGGCCAAAAAATCAATAGTTTAAGTAGTTCATCCATGAACCGTCACATGGATATGAAGCAAGAAGTCACAGTGACTGTGGGGACAGCAGTCACACATGCTTTTGGACGCAGACCTTCCACCTCTTTACCCGCAACAGCTAGTGTGATTGGAAGGTCGTCAGTTCTTTTGGAAGTGGAAACACCTGCTGTTGTTGAGCGCTTTCAGACATCAAGAGCACCACCTTTGGATGAAGGCAACATAATATGTCCACCTGCAACTTCCTCACAGACCAACAGTCTGCCGGGGACACCCTACTCAACCGTGTCTCAGCACAGCAGCCAGCCCTCGGTTCCTCAGATGTGGACAAGTAGAAGACCATTTCCTCCTAGACATGACAAAGCTAAGAGGTTGAATTTCACCATCTGCAAGCTGTTGGCTACAGAAATGCTCTGTCTCCACCTGTTGTACACAGAGGATTTTTGAGACCTTGTGTCCATCGCAGTGCCCCAGTACCTGATGCCAGTTGCCACTACTTCTCAAGAAAGCTGTGCCTGCGCTACACGGCATGTCGCACACAACATCACCAATTCCTTGAGAAACTCTGTGTGTGACAGGGTGCATTTCACCACAAACACTTGAACCAGTAAGCATGGACAGGGCATTACATGGCGGTGACTGTGCACTGGGCAACTATGAAGACAGCAGGAGAAAGGGGCTGCTGTCCAAGTCTTGCCATCCCCACGAGTTGTGGGTCAATCCTCTGTATGTACAAGTTCCTCCACTGCTTCTGCCTCCTCAACCGCGTCTCGGTCCTCCACCTGCACGCAAAATTTGTCTGGTAATGCCACCCGCGTTCTAACTGCGCACAAGGAATCCTACACACCTCCTTACTATGATGGCAGTAGGGCTCAACGGCGGTCTTTACCTTGAAATGTCTGGGAGATGTGAGTCACACAACTGAGGATTTGTGGTCAGCTGTGGAGACCAAGTTTCATCAATGCTTGTCTCCACTGAACCTGCAGCCAGGGAAGGCCGTGTGCGATAATGCTACAATGCTGGGTGCAGCCCTCCACCGGGGCAATGTGACACACATGCCTTGCATGGCTCACGTCTTAAAACCTGATTGTCCAGCCAATTTTTGCACACTATCCAGGCCTAGATGGTCTTCAGCAGAGGGCACAGTCGCTGTGTGCTCACTTCCGCAGTTCGCATCCCGCAGCTCAACGCTTTGCATCTCTACAGAAGTCGTTCAGCCTACCAGTTCACTGGCTGAAATGTGATGTGCCGACATGATGGAATTCAACTCGGCACAAGTTGCAGCAACTGTGGCAGCACCAACAAGTCCTGGTGCAATACGTCATGATTATACCTGGGTCTACGAGATCCAGAGGTGGGGCAAATCACACAGCTTGAGTGGTCTGAAATGAATGACTATGCACCACTCTGTACAGTATTGAAATGTCAAGAATGTTTAGTGATGATAATGCCATTATCAGCATGACTATTCCCGTCATTTACATGCTGGAGCACACTTTAAACAGTATTCGAGTCAAGTGGTGGCACTAGAGGAGGGGGAGGAAGTACAGGAGGAGTCGTATGCGGAAGGCTCACAAGATCTCCAAGATGCGGTTCACAGTTTATGAATGAGGGTCTAGATTATGCTTGCTCAGAACCTTCTTTATCTGGGCCTGGATGCAACTCCAAAAGCTTCTGGGCATCAGTGCAGATAATTTCCTCTCTTGTCTCACAAAAGTTTGGAGCAGACCTCTGATTCCCAGGCTATAGTATGAGTGAAGAGCGATGCAAACTCAACCATCTGCCTTACCCCATACTCAGATGGGTGGCTGGAGACTTGGGAGCTGTGAGCTGTGTGGAAGCAAGTGGGATTGGGGTGACACCTCTGAGGACTGGTGATTTGTGATGTAGAAGTTGAGGTGGAGGAGAGCCCATTTGCTGAAGCGCTTTTAGGCAAAAACTGACAGGTTTGCTAGGTGGCAGTTAAAAATTAGTAGTATGAACTACACTGAAGGTGTACTTGGTTGTATTACACGTGGCCTACAGTAATCTTTTTTGTGGACACTGCTTTTAGGCAAAACTGACAGGCTTTCTAGGTGCAGTAAAAAATCAGTAGAAGCAACTACACAGGGGGTGTAGCTTCTCTCACAAGTGGGCTACACCACTGTGCGACACTGCTAGTCTGCTACTAGCCCGAACAAAGTGCCTGGACTAGCTGTAGCAAAAAAATGCCTAATTAAGACAGGTGGTGTAGCTTTCTTCACAGCAGTGCTGCACTACCTGCCCTAATGGATTCAAAAAGCTATATTACTGTGGCCAGGTGCTGTAAGAAAGACTTGCACAGCACTGGCACACACCTGACACACCAGTGCTTGGCAAAAACTAATAAAGACTGCTCTAACCTAGCCCTCAAAAGGGCTGCAATTAAAACTAGTCCCTCTTCTATGAAGTAGCCCTGAAAAAGGCTGATAGACTACTAGACCCTAGTCCCTATCCCAAATCGCTACTCCTATGGAGCAGCCCTAAAAAGGGCAGATATTACTAAAATTCGCACCCTCCCTCCAGTTCCTACTCCTAAACCTATCTATCTAAGGCATTGTTCACACTCAATTTGCGTTTTTTTAGCAGGAAAAAAATCACCTGCGTTTTTCTAAAAGTGCCAAAAAATGTCCCTTGTGTGTCTGAAAGGATTTGACACTTTTTTGGACTTAGTCATTTTTTGCCCAAAAACGCGCAAAACGCATGCGTTAACGCAGGGTGCATAAGTGTGCCATTTAAAAACACATGCGTTTCCCATAGGGGCCCCATGTTATAAAACGCATGTGTTTTTTAACATGGAGCTATGGAAACGAGCGTTAATGCGTGCCTATTGTGCCTGCGTTAAGCGCTTTCCCTAGGGGCCCATGTTAAAAAACGCATGCGTTTTTGAAACAACCCTGCGTTTTTTTCCAGCACCAAAAAAGCTGCATGCACGTTTTTGGACTGGGAAAAAAACCAAGTGGAGGTGAAAAACGCAGCTACACTCAATTACACCCTGCGTTAACGCACCTGCGTTTTTGAAAAACTGCAGAAAAACATGGAGAGTGCCAAAAACGCAGGTGAGTGTGAACAAGGCCTAACTTTGTATTCACTCACTAGCTGACTGAGAGAACAAAATTTAGAGTTTGCACTGTTTAGCGCGCGCACACAGCTGCAGCGGTGCCGTCTAAAACCCTGCAGCAGCTATCAGCAAAATGGTGGCAATCGTTAAAATGGCCAAGCCTTATAGGGCTAGGACATGTGACAGACAATGATGACCTTGGTTGTATGAAAAAATGCACTTTGCAGTGGGGGACTGTGATTGGCTAGCAGCCTGAACCGCCTCACTGTACATGCTTTAGGAGGAAAAAAAAAAGCGAACTTATTGCTGCAGCTCTGATACAACCCCCCCTGCACACTATACACACAAACTGGATATTAACATTTGCAGTATTAGGGCTAGGTTTAGGGTTAGGAAGATTAAGCTTTTGGTGATCGAAGCGTTATCGAACATATACTAGAACTGCCGAATTTCAAGCAAATTGTTCTAATTCGGCGAACGACTCGAACACCGCCAAAAACAGCTCAAATTTGAGATTGGCGAACAATCGAATCGAACACCACTCATCTTTACTTCCAAACAAGGCTAGGGTTTATAGTACTCCTTCCCACCAATCACAGTAGTGTCAGTGTCTTTCGTTTTTAGTTCTGTACAGGTTAGTGACCTCTGTCAACAGAGGGGTCTGACTTATCAGCAGTAAAATGAAGAGTGTCACTTTCCTCATTTTTACTAATATTAAAGATCGACACCTCTGTGTGAAAGGTGCTATCTAGAAAAAGCATCAGCTTCCTCATTTTTTCTTGGTTGTCCCAGGACCCTGTTGCAGTGGCTAGCATGCACCAACACTGGTCTTCCTTCTGGTCTGACAGCAGTAGGCGTGATTAGATGCACTTGGTTTGGCCTGTCATACCTGAGTTCAAGGGTCTTCCTGATGTGTTTCTGCAGGACCACCCAATCTCCATGCTTCAATGAAAGTGTTCCTTTAAAAGAATCCAGATGTATCACTGAAGAGAAAACATGTAAGTACACTCCATACATGTAATTGTGCAAGTATGTGCCTATGATGAAGCCTCAGGACAGTTAAAACAGCAACAAGCACATGCTCACATGTGCCCACCTTAGGGCCCTTTCACATCAGCGTTTTTCGTAATTCGCGGCAGATGCGGTGAAAAAACCGCATCTGCCCCGTTTGCCGCATAACCGTTCCACTTGCGGCACGGTTGCGGTTTTTTCCATAGGAAGTATAGGGGGACTTGCGGCAGATGCGGCAAGTGCGGTATTGCACTTGCGGCAGGTGCGGCAGAGAAAAAAACCGCGGCTGACCGCGGTTTTTTTCGCTGCCGCACCTGCCGCAAGTGCAATACCGCACTTGCCGCATCTGCCGCAAGTCCCCCTATACTTCCTATGGAAAAAACCGCAACCGTGCCGCAAGTGGAACGGTTATGCGGCAAACGCGGCAGATGCGGTTTTTTCACCGCATCTGCCGCGAATTACGAAAAACGCTGATGTGAAAGCACCCTTAGATGGCTGTTCATAATTCACTTGGCCCTGAAACTGGTATAAGACTGGGGGTGTGCATGCTTGGGGTACAATCACATTACTTGGCACAATGTGAGACATTCCCAAAGGTATGTGGATGACCAAGGCCCCACCCACAGGCAAACCTATATCAATTAATAAATAAAGTACACGTCCACTCCGGTCGTGGAGGCATAGAGCACCATGAGTATGAGCAATACCAACCTTGGACTCCTAGCAAACTGTTGGCCATATGTAATACCTTACCAGACCCCTGAACAGTCCCCAGTACATTTATTTGCAAATTGGAAGGGATTCAAACTGCATATAAGGCCACCTGGACAGTCTGAGGGTCTCTTGGAGACAAAAGAAGAGGATGTTCTCAAAAAGTAATTTTAGCAAAAGCCCCTGGCGTCCCAAGAAATAAGAACACAAAGGAATCTGGGGTAGAATTCATCACCGCCATTTGCCCCTAGGTGGCAGAACAACATGACCATCAAACTGACAATTTTATGACACAAGCACAATCTACTCAGCAGACAGTAGCAGAATATGCTACAGCTTTGGAACAGCTGTGGCTTGATTACGGATATGAAAGGAATGACAGCAAGGATAAGAGCACCGGTGCAGGACGCAGTAAAGAAGGCTCGACCTGATTGGTAAACCTGGCTGTTCGCTGACCTAGTGGCCATAGCAAAGTGTGCACAGCTTGATTTTCAGAATAGGAAAAAGCCTATGCTGGTAAATCAACCACCAAAATGGGGGAATCCCAACCCCCAGCAGAAACAAAGGTCACCAAATGGACGAGTACTCGTGAGAAAACAAAAATCCTCACAGAACATGTCCAAAGTAAAGTGCAGGGACTGTGGAAAAATGGGACATTATGCTGTAAGATGTTCAAACAAGGGTCTGACCACAGGTCAGACACCACAATATATTGATGGCGATCCTGTAAATTCCCCCTACAATAATAATTCCCTTGACACTCCATCAGGCTCTCAATTAATGCATGTGAGGGCATGGGAGATTCAATTGAATTTCAGCAGACACAGGAGCAACACACACATTAATACAAGAGAAGCATGCACCTGAGGAGTTTATCTCCTCAGACTAAATCTATTGTTAAGGGGTATGGGGAACTACTTGATTAAACAAGGAATAGTGAAACATACATAGTGCTGTGTTTATTGTAACAAGGGTATTAGGGAGCCCATACAACTGCTAAAACATATTGGGTACTGATGTGCTAAGTACATGGAGGCATCCATTGATTTCTACTCAGGTACCCCCAAACTATTCCTCAGGTACCATAAGTGACTCTGTGCATGTTAATGCTTTTTGGCAATACACACACAGACAGCAAGACAGATGTGGGCAGGTAGCAGTATCATACAAATGAAGCCTACTATGAGGCCACTGTGTATATATTCCAGTACCCTCTAGATGGAATGGGAGGAGGCTGTATGGACTAGATTTTAGAGGCATTTAAATAAAGGAATCATTGCACCCATTGAAAGCCCCTTCAACACACCCTAGCCACCAAGATACTACTTGGTACATGATCTAAGAGAAATAAAGGCCCTGGCTGTCTTTGTCTACAAGGCCTCCAAGAAGAGCTACTATGTGTCAGATAGCTGTCATCTTCTTTGGACATTGCAAAGGGAATTAAACATGTCACCCTGTTTTGGGCATTCCTGACTGCACAGTAAGCAAGGTTTTGTCTCAGGAGTGTTTACGCAAAAGCATGGTGACGGGTGTGTCGTTATGTCAGGTAATTTCCATGACAGCCCCCTACATACCTTATACTCTTTAAAGTATTGATGTCCTCTTATGTGACAGAAGGGATTTTGGGCCCCTTTATGCATAATTTTCAGGTGTGACTGTGGTTCACCCCTGAATTCTCAAGGACAATGTGTGGTTTCGTCTGCGCTTCAGCGGACGAAACCACACATTGTCCCTGAGAATTCTGGATCTTTGACCAAATTGCACGTGGAAGTGTGGGTCCAGCGGCAGCCACCATTTCGAGCCTACTATACTGGTTGTGTGTCACACAATCTTTTAAGGCATCTATCACTGATTTTAAAATTATCTTGTTTTTAAAACGATAAGACCCGATTTCCTTTCACAGCATTATTTATTGTGGTTCACCCCTAACACTCTAATCCTGATTAGACTATCTTTTGTCCTGTTTTCTCACTGGCCTTGATTGACATTGAGGAGGTGTAGGGTATAATCTGGATGTAACTATCATCATATTTTTATTTTTGACATGTGACAGGTTTCCTTTATAAATATTGTAAATATTATATCAAGTAGATATCTTTGATTATGTATACATCTCTATTCTTTCTGGAGCACCGCTGTGACCAAGACCACGGATTTAAAACTGGAATGGTATCCACGGTCCGCGCTGCCGCGATACCATTCCAGTTTTATCTCCTGATTTCCAGCGGTTTTGTGGCGTTGGTGGAGGTTCTGCAGCAGCTGCCTTATGCTTTTAAACTGGTTGTGGGTCTCACAACCATAAAAGGTTAGTAGATACACTTATAATCCACATAAGAACTATAGTGTCTGTTTGATAGGGCACAATCTGCGCTTCTTGTATCTCCCTTTTTTTCTAGCAAGACCACGGATTGGTCGAAACATCAGACCTACTATAAAGTCACTTCATGTACAGTTACTTTGTATTGAATAAAATACCTTTTTGCAAAGAAAAAGACATTTGAGTGCAGTGATTTATATCTCCTATTGTGGTTCATAGAACCCCTTTCATTGCTATTTCATGATTATTAAATTATTGATAGACCTATGCTAAGAATAATGAGCATTTTTGTAATGAATGTACTCCTGAGAACTTGTAGCTTAATACAGTTACCTTTATGTTATACTTGTTCTTATAGCTTCCCCTTAAATTGCTTTCTGGGTGTATGTGGTAGACACAGGAGCAATTAGACTAACACAGCTTCAGGGCTGAGAAATGTTTAAGGGTCTACCACAACCTGATGCCACTTCAACAAGAAATGACAGTGTCGATATTTCTCAATTTATTTGACATTTGAGACAACAACAGCTTTAGATATTCCTTGTGCTGTGGCTCTTAGGAGAAAACACCATTTTTACAAGCAGATTTCAGGCGCTTTATAGCCATTCAGCCATCTTGTTGAAGCTATGTAACATCCTTACTTTAATCTAACTGTCAATCTTTGAAATATTTTACCACAGGGAACATCTGAAATAGACCAGCAAGACAAATCAGTCTAGCAGTTCGCAGTGCGCTCCGTAGAGTCATATTGCTTTTAACAAGAGAAATACAACAGTCTGGGGAATCGATAAAATAAAGTTTCACAATAAAACAGAGCAGAACTAACCATTAAAATGTACCTTTCAGTTATAAATATACGAGGCGAACCACTTCCAGGAGGTGGGAACATCGTGTGGCCATGTTTTAGTTGAACTCTGCACTGTATCACTATTTGTTTGACTAAATACCTTTGACATTAAGGGAAACCACTATTTTAACACTAAAGTTTACTGGAAGACATCTTATTGTTGCGAACCAAAGATTTTCTTATTGACACCATGTAATTTTCCAGGCTACAACATGCCACGCCCAGGAAACTGACCATGATCACTGTGGTTACCACCCATATTGTCATCTTCTATCCAAGGGCAACGGTAAACCTATCAGTTCAAGAGAGGTAGCGGCCATCCTGTGGCCTATAATTACTTAACATGCGCACTTTGCTGCCTGAAGGGTTATAGATAAATCCTGAAAGGATACTATAAGCTAGAGGTCCCCAACTCAAGGCCTCGAGGGCCGCCAACAGTGCATGTTTTCAGGATCTCCTTAGTATTGCACAGGGGTTGGAATCATTACCTGTGCAATTTTATCACATTAACACCTATGCAATACTAAGGAAATTCTGAAAACCTGCACTGTTGGCGGCCCTGAGGCCTGGAGTTGGGGACCGCTTCTATAAGCTGTGGTGAGCTGGATGTACATAAAAGTACTAAGCACCATTACTCCATTAAGAACTAACTGATCCCTTGTAGTATGTCTGTCCATCCTTTCTTAGCTGCTGAGGAGTCAGACGGCCAAGTTTCTCTTGCTTCTTCTTTCTAACAGAGAAGGTAATTGAAGGAAAAGTCAGTATTTTTTTTGGGAGTACAAAATTGAAACTGAGGGGCACGAAAAAAAAAGTGATGTCTCTTGCCGGGGTGGTGCTGGTCTCTAATGCCGCCAGGTACTCAGAGCACACTGACAGTTCATGCTGCTCTGTGTTGCAGGTCTATTGATCTGACCCCACAACAGAGCAGATGCTGTAATTTTACAGATCGCACAGTGCACAGCAAGGGAGGGATAGGGCAGTAACACAGCAGGGACACAGCAGTCCCTGAAACAAGTTTTACTTATTGCACTTTGCTTCATGGAGGAGGTAGAGGCTGTAACAGTGACAGGAGACTCTGCCCCCTGCTTGCTCTGTGAATCTCAAACAAAATGTCTTCATAGAGGAAGTAGGGAAAAACAATATTAGGCCCCTTTCACATCAGCGTTTTACGCTGATTGCGGCAGTTACGGTGAAAAAAACGCAACTGCCGCGATTACTGCATAACGTCCGCACTTGCGTTTCACTTTCAGCAAGGCCCATACAATGTCTATGGGGCTTGCGGTAAGTGTGTGGCAGGTGCGGCAAGTGCGGTTTTGCCACTTGCGGCAGATGCGGCCACGAAAAAAGCCGCATCTGCGGCAAGTGCCGAAACCGCAACTACACCGTACTTGCCGCACCTGCCGCAAGCCCCATAAACATTGCCGTTATGCGGTAATCACGGCAGTTGCGATTTTTTTCACTGCAACTGCCGCGATCAGCTTAAAACGCTGATGTGAAGCAGCCTTAGGGCCCTTTCACATCAGCGTTATTTGAAATTTGCGGCAGATGCGGTGCAAAAAATGCATCTGCCGCAATTACTGCATACCGGCTGCACTTGCGGCGCGGTTGCGGTAAACGCCATGCAAAGTATAGGTGTACTTGCGGCAGGTGCGGCAAGTGCGGTTTTGCACTTGCCGCAGGTGCAGCCGCGAAAAAAAAACGCGTTTTTTTTCGCGGCCGCACCTGCCGCAAGTGCAAAACCGCACTTGCCGCAACTGCCGCAAGTACGCCTATACTTTGCATGGCGTTTACCGCAACCGCGCCGCAAGTGCAGCCGGTATGCGGTAATTGCGGCAGATGCGGTTTTTTCACCGCATCTGCCGCAAATTTCAAAAAACGCTGATGTGAAAGGGCCCTTAGTTAGTTTAGTCAGGGAAGAGTTGCAAATTTTTAATACAGCCATATTAGAAATTTGTTTACATTAAGGCAATAAATATGTAGAGATTTAGATTGAAATTTCTTCAGACTTTGGACCAACCATTTAAAAAAAGCTGTCATGCGATCAGCAAGTAGTTTTATGTGCAATTACCAACTGAAAATGTGGACATTGCCATATCCTCTCCACAGGATTATCTCACAACTATGTTTCCATGACTTTGGGAATCAGGAATTATCTGTCTTTAATCTGATGTAAATTTTAGAGCATAGGTATATCTTTATGTATAACTTTATGCTTACTAATGTCTCTTAGTCCATTTGCTTTCTGACGTGGTCAAAAATTGTTGGTACCCCTCGTTTATATGAAAGAAAAACGCACAATGGTCACAGAAATAACTTGAATCTGTCAAAAGTAATAATATATATAAAAAATCCATTCTAATGAACATATGGAAAGTTAGACATTGCTTTTCAACCCTGTTTCCATACAATTAAAAAAAAATTAACTCATGAAATAGGCCTGACAGAATTCATGGTCCCCATAACTTAATATTTTGCTCCAAACTTTTGAGGCAATTAACTGCAATCAAAACATTCTTGGTATACTGTCAATGAGAACTTCTGCACCTCTTGACGGGTACTTTGGCCCACTACTCAAGAGCAGACTGCTCCAGTTGTCTTGTGTTTGAAGATTGCCTTTTCCAGACAGCATTTTTCAGCTCTTTCCAAAGATACTCAATATGATTTAGGTCAGGGCTTATACAAGGCCACTTCAGAATAGTCTACTGTTTTCCTCTTTTGCCATTCTTGGGTGTTTTTAGCTGTGTGTTTTGGGTCATTATCCTGTTGCAAGACCCATGACCTGGGATTTAGACCAAACTTTCTGACACTGGGCAGCACATTTCTCTCTAGAATCCTTTGATAGTCTTGAGATTTGATTGTACCCTGCACAGATTCAAGACACCCTGTGCCAGGTGCAGCAAAGCAGCCCAAAACATAACAGAATCTCCTTCATGTTTCAGAGTAGGGACAGTGTTCTTTTCTTGATATGCTTCATTTTTCCATCTGTGAAGATAGAGCTGATGTGCTTTGCCAAAAAGTTCCACTTTTGTCTCATCTATCATTCTCCCAGGCGTTTTGTGGCTTGTCAACATATAGTTTGGCAAATTCCAGTCTGGCTTTTTTATGATTTTTTTTCAACAATGGCGTCCTCTTTGGTTGTTTCTCATGAAGTCCACTTTGACTCAAACAACAACGAATAGTGTGATCTGACACTGATATTCCTTGAGCTTGAAGTTCACCTTTAATCTCTTTAGAAGTTTTTCTGGGCTCTTTTGTCACCAATCGTATTATTATATATTATTATTATTATTATTATTAGTGCACATACACAGGAACACGATGAAGGACAGTAAGTGGTTAATGTAGGACACGTCCTCAACAAGAAGCAAGAAGCAGGACAGCAATCACAAGAAAAAGGGGCATCGGATCAAGACAGCAACACTTATCAGACCACAGTGCCCTGCAAGTGACTATAATAAAAGCTATTGTTTATGTTTTACAGATCGACCAAGGACATATGCAGCATTCTAGAATGCTGTATATAAGGGCTTACTGATGATGGCGGCAGCTTACATGAGGAAAACCTGGCCACGGGACCACTTTAAGCAAGTTGAAGATGAAATGATCTCTAAAAGTCATAAAGTTAAACATGACACATTTCCTTTGTGTTTTAGACAAAATAAATATTTTCATGATTAATATTTAAAAAATTACAAAAAGTAAAATGCAAAAGTTTGGGCGCTCTTGCAGATTTGTGTGCTCAGATGAATTTGACAAGGTTTCAGACCTTAATTAGCCTGTTGGGGTTATGGCTTGTTCACTATCAACATTAAGAAAAGCCAGGTAATACAAATTTCACAGCTTTATAAAAGCATAAAGGTCCTCTAACCTTCTGCCAAAAAAAAACAGCCATGGGTTCTTCTAAGCAGCTGCCCAGCACTCTGAAAATGAAAATAGTGGAGGCCCACAAAGCAGGAGAAAGCAATTAGACGATAACAAAGCATTTTCAAGTTACTTTTGCCTAGTTCAAAATGTAATTAAGAAATGGGAGGTAACGGGAACAGTGGAGGTCAAGATAAGGTCTGGAAGACCAAGCAAAATTCGGTTTAGAGCTGCTCCAAGGATTGCTAGAGAGGCAAATTAAAACCCACACTTAACTGCAAAATGCCTTCAGGAAGAATTAGCAGGCTCTGGAATTATTGTATATTTTTCTACTGTTCAGTGACACCTGCACAAATATGGAAGAGTTATTGGAAGAAAACATCTCCTGCATCCTCACCATAAAATTGAGTGTCAGATGTATGCAAAATAATATCTAAACAAGTATGATGCATTTTGGAAAAAAGTCCTATTCACCGAGGATAAAATAGAACTCTTTGGCCACAATGTCCAAAGGGTTGTGTAGTGAAAAAAGGGCACAGAATTTCAGGAAAAGAACATCTCGCCAATCATTAAACATGGGGGTGGATCAATCATACTTTGGGTTTGTGCTGCAGAGAAATTTCACAGATAGACGGAGGAATGAATTCAATTAAATGTCAACAATTTCTTGGTGCAAACATAAAGCCATCTGTGAAAAAAAGCTGAAGTTGAAAAGAGGATAGCTTTTCCAAATGGTTAGACATCCTAATCACACGTCAAAATCCACAATAGACTACCTCAAAAGGCACAATCTGAAGGTTTACAATAGCTCTCACAGTCCCCTGATCTGAACATCATTAAAAATCTGTGGCTATAACTACATCTGTGGCTATAAAAGAGCAGTGCATGCAAGAGGACCCTTGAATCTCACTGAACTGGAAGACTTTTACAAGGAAGAATGGGTAAAAATCCCTTAAACAAAAATTGAAAGACTCTTGGGTAAAAAAAAAGGATCACTTACAAGCTGTGATACTTGCAAAAGGGGGTACTACTAGGTACTAACCATGCAAGGTGCCCAAAATTTTGCATCGGCTCATTTTCCTTTTAGAAATTTTTAAAATTGTAAAGAAAAAAAATATATGTATTTTTCTTTATTATTTTTATGTTTTTGCCTAAAATACAAAGTAATGTGTCATCTTAGCGTTATGCATTTTATAGATAATTTCATCCTTCACTGTTCACAATAGCAGTAATTTTGATCAGGGGTTCTCAAACTTTTGCATGCCTCTGTATATGGCACTCCTGTGAGGGGTTCTCAAGAAGGGTTCCATTTCTAAAAAAAATAGAAATATAAAGGTTCTTGGCATTTCAATTTGAAAAAAATATATATTTTGAAGCAATAGCAATCCATGGAATATTGTGGTTTAATATTCTGGTTCCAAAATCTGGAACTTCATCAGACAGAAAGAGATGCCTGACAAAGCCATTATTGGTGAAACACGTATCGAGGTACGCTTTGCAATCTTCTCTGTGCCATGCAATCTTCTGTGCAGCTTGTACTATGTCTCAAGATATTTGCCCTTATATTTTTCCTTTGACATGTATATGAACTGTACTCTGTCTGATTAACCACTCTGAATAGGTGCTATGGTATGAATCATTACATTATACCTGCTTGATGTGATTATGACAGTTAGGGTCCTTTCACATCAGCGGTTTTTGCTGATCGCGGCAGTTGCGGTGAAAAAAACCGCAACTGCCACGATTACCGCATAACGGCTGCACTTGCGGTTTACTTGCGGCAAGCCCCATAGAATGTCTATGGGGGTTTACGGCAGGTGCAGCCACGAAAAAAACGCAGTCAGGCGCGTTTTTTTTTTCGCGGTCGCACCTGCCGCAAGAGCCGAAACCGCACTTGCCGCACCTGCCGCACACTTACCGCAAACCCCATAGACATTGTATGGTGCTTGCCGCAAGTGAACCGCAAGTGCAGTCGGTATGCGGTAATCGCAGCAGCTGCGTTTTTTTTCACCGCAAGTGCCGCCATCAGCGAGAAGCGCTGATGTGAAAGCAGCCTTACAGTGGTTTGCACTTTTGTTGCCATGAGATGTTACTTCTTGTCCTATGGATAGACTTTGTTCCATATTTTGCTATCAGTGCTTAAGGGTGCTTTCACACTAGCGTTTATTTGAAATCGCGGCAGATGCGGTGAAAAAACCGCATCTGCCGCGATTACCGCATACCGGATGCACTTGCGGCACGGTTGCGGTACAGTTGCGGCAAGCCCCATACAATGTATAGGCGGGCTTGCGGCAGGTGCGGCAAGTGCGGTTTTGGCACTTGCGGCAGGTGCGACCGCGGAAAAAACGCGTCTGACCGCGGTTTTTTTCGCGGCCGCACCTGCCGCAAGTGCCAAAACCGCACTTGCCGCATCTGCTGCAAGCCCGCCTATATATTGTATGGGGCTTGCTGCAACTGTGCCGCAAGTGCAGCCGGTATGCGGTAATCGCGGCAGATGCGGTTTTTTCACCGCATCTGCCGCGATTTCAAAAAAACGCTGATGTGAAAGGGGCCTAAGTCAGTTTTTTTTGTGCACTGATACATATTTTTTGCTATTTTATGATGTATGGTTCATTCTTTTATTCCACCCAGTGTTTTGATGTCGTTACATTGTAAAATACTGGTCAGGTTCTTTAGATTTAGTGTATCCTTAGCTTGGACCCCTTTTAATATGGAGGTAACCTTGTAGGTTTATATCAGACAGAGATTGTTGTTGGGTTTGGCAAGAGCCTGCATCAGCACCCAGCACACCCAGGCAAGTGTCAGGGCCCTGGACAGGTGGGGGGCACACTTGCTGTCTGTGACCGGAAGCAGGTCTGACCCTAACCTTAAAGGGGTTTTCCCACATTTTAATCAATAGATCTTGGAATAATAATAATTTCCACAATTGGATGTGATTAAAAAAAATGTTCCTGTGCTGAGATAATTTTATAAATGTCCCCCTACTACAGTATGTACAGTTTAATTTTTATTTCTGACCATGCATGGAACACGGTCTGATCATACCACATCTCCTGGGCAGTGGAGGAAGGAAAGAGAATATACAGACATTACAGCACGAGATCACAGATGATTCTTTTTATGAGGTAAAACATTCCCTGCCTGTTTGCAAAAAATGTTTTACCTCAAAGAAACAATTATTTGTGATCCATGCTGTAATGTGTGTATACTCGATTTTGTCCTCCCATGCCCAGGATCAAACCAATGCTCCGTGCACGGTTAAAAACAAAAATGAAACTGTACATAGTAGAAGCACATATATAATGGTACCTTCACACGCCGAAATATCGGCTGGCGATATGAGGCGATCTAAGGTGCTCGTGCACCTTATTCATGGTCGCCTCATATCGCCGATGGCGGTATTACACGCCGCAATTTCGCCCTGAAATAAAGATGATGTCGCCTCGGAAATTGCCTCACCCACAGCGGAACCAATCCAGTCGAATTCCCTCGCTGCTTCACACGCCGCAATCCCAAAGGCAATGTGGGCATACATGGTCAGCGCTGCGAGGATATAGGCATGCCACAGTCGTTTACACAGCACCCCATACGCGCTCATTGGACAACACAACAGCGTTACGATTGGTCAGCCTGCTGTGGAAGGCTGACTAATACATGACGCCATTGAAGATGTGTGTGTTGCTGAATGGACAGCTCTTCAAATATGGCACCCTGTGAACTGATAGCCAATGGGAACACAGTAGCCACCACAAATCATCGCAGACGGGGCGCGGACTACAGTATGCTGTGACATGCCTAAGGTAAATCATAGGCGACGCTGATTCCATCACTATCACCCTATCACACGCCACAACACGGAAATATTGCCTTCATGATTGAGGCTGATTTCAGAGCAGTGCTCAGGAATCAGGCAACAGGAAAGAGGCGATTTATCGCCGCAAAATTCCCCAATCACACGCTGACTAGTACCTTCACACACCGAAATATCGGCTGGCGATATGAGGCGATCTAAGGTGCGCGTGCAACTTATTCATGGTTGCCTCAGATCGCCGATGGCGGTATTACACGCCGCAATTTCGCCCTGAAATAAAGATGATGTCGCCTCGGAAATCGCCTCACCCACAGCAGAACCAATTCGGTCGAATTCCTTCGCCGCTTCACACGCCGCAATCCCAAAGGCAATGTGGGCATACATGGTCAGCGCTGCGAGGATATAGGCATGCCACAGTCGTTTACACAGCACCCCATACGCGCTCATTGGACAACACAACAGCGTTACGATTGGTCAGCCTGCTGTGGAAGGCTGACTAATACATGACGCCATTGAAGATGTGTGTGTTGCTGAATGGACAGCTCTTCAAATATGGCGCCATGTGAACTTATAGCCAATGGGAGCACAGTAGCCACCACAAATCATCGCAGACGGGGAGCGGACTACAGTACGCTGTGGCATGCGTAAGGTAAATCATAGGCGACCCTGATTCCATCACTATCACCCTATCACACGCCACAAGACGGAAATATTGCCTTCATAATTGAGGCTGATTTCAGAGCAGTGCTCAGGAATAAGGCGACAGGAAAGAGGCGATTTATCACCGCAAAATTCCCCAATCACACACCGCAACTGTGAGGCAATTTCACGGCGATTGCTCGGGGCGACATATCGCCTTTAGGATTCCCAGGCGAGATTGCGGCATGTGAAAGTACCATAAGGGTACCTTTACACACCGCAACCTTTGGCGGCGATAGGAGGCAATCTAATGTGCGTGTGCACATTTTTCATGGTTGCCTCCGAACTCTGAAGGCGCTTTTACATGCCGCAATTTCGCCCTCAACCTAAGGCGATGTGTCGTCCCGGAAGCTCCCACACCAACAGCAGAAAATATCCGGTAGACTCCGCTTCACACACCGCAATTCCCAAAGGAATGTGGGCGTACCTGTTCAGCGCGGCAAGAACATAGGCGTGCCAAATTGTTGTACACCGCGCCCCAAACACAATCATTGGACAACGCAATAGCAGCCATCCTGCTCTGGTAGGCTGGCTAATATATGATGTCATTGCGATTGTGTGGTGGTGAATGGTCAGCTGTTCAAATATGGTGCCCTGTGAAGGGACAGCCAATGGAAACACAGTAGCCACCACCAATCATCGTTCACGGAGCGCGGTATCCAGCACACTGTGGCACGCCTCCGGGAAATCCGTAGGCGGCGCAGATTCCATTGCTATCGCCCGTTCACACGCCAAAAGCAGGAATTTCGCCTTCATGATTGCCTCTGATTTTGGAGCAGTGCTGTGAAATCGGAACCAGGCACAACCTTTTTGATCGCCGCCAAATTCCCCAATTACACGCAGCAATTTTGAGGCAATTTCACGGCGACGGTGATGGGGCTACTGATTGCCGGTCAGATTTCTCGCCGCGGTTGCGGTGTGTAAGGGTACCCTAAGATTATCTCAACACAGGAACATTTTTTTTTAAACACATCCAATTGTGTAAATTATTATTATTCCAAGATCTATTGATTAAAATGAACTTTTGAATTAACTTTGTTCATAGGAAACCCCTTTAATGCTGAAAAGACCTTTAAAAAGATTGCAAGTGCCCATTAAAAAGACGATACAATATACCTTGAAGCATTGTGAAGGTTACTAGCTAAATATACTTTTGGAAACCCCAATTATTTTACGCCAGGTTCACCTCATAAAAATGCTATATTTATCAAAACTTTTTGTTTTTTTTCTAAATCCTACTACTTTTATAGAAAATTTTACAAACAGAAACTTCTGAAATATTTATTTGGAAAGGAGATTTAAGCAATCATATAAGCATATTTAAACTTCAGCAAACAAAGCTCTTTGGAGGTCTTAATTTACCTAATCTAAGGGTATGTAGTTTTGGGGCCATCATAAACTATGCCTTTGAATAGTTGGGCAATAGATCATAGATACCTATATTCACACCAACACAGGTTTTTGATCTATCAAAAATGTATACATGTTAAAATGGCTGATATACTGCCCAACATCAAAGATAACTTGCTAATGAAGAAAAAATCGTTTCAGCTCTGAGTCTCCAATACTGCTCTTTAGTTCCAGTATTGTTTGTGGTGCTGACGTGATATGATGGGGGTATGTCGTCCACTTGGGCAGTGTCACTCACTTCACTGATTGGTTGCGGAGCTGTCGATGAGACATCAGTACTACATTCAATATAGGAAACTGTCACGCCCACTCCAGGGCCAGGAGTACTCATTACCAGGCCAGTTCTTGCAGCTCTTTTGGGGGAATGTCAAGGTGGCCACCTGGCTCCGTGATCCTGGCTGTGTCATTTTAATAAAGAGGGGTGATGTTGAGGAAAGTCTGTGAGTTATAAGGCGTATTCATGACGCCACCTGCAGTATGTGGCTAGGCAGCCACCGCTGCTGCAGAACGTCTGGGGATGATGACCGGCAGTTTAGACCGCAGGCCTCTGCTAGGTGCAACGGATATTTTACCTGGCTAAATTTCGTGAGTTTTTTCTTTATAGTATTATGTCCTACTTCGGTGATTTTTCTCAATGTTTGATGGCTTGCCCACCAAACAAACATCTGGTCAGGCATATGGTTAGGACTCGTAAGCATGAGGGCCCTTTACGTGGGTTACGAGCTTACGTATTTGGCCAAATATCCACTAACACCTCACATCTTTATCTTTAGTGTTTATTGCACCTTTTTATCTTTTGCAGTATGTGGCTGAGCCCTCTGGGGGGCGTCGATCATTTGTGATGCATATACAAGGTGCAGTGCAGCCCGCCTGATCTAATAGTTGGGCGTGACCAACAGGCTGAGCTTTGACACTTTGCTTCACTTAGACCTGTGTGGCTGATGTCCTGTTGGTAACCTTGTGTTCATGAATGCCACCAGTCTCCTCCTTGTCAGCATGGCTGGATGCAGGTGCCACAGCCCCCCCATGCTTGGGTTGTAGGGGATTGAGCACCGTCTTCTTACACTTGTGTTGCCTACCAGAGGAGCTGGCAGCCCTCTGCTAGGTGCAAGGATATTTTACCTGGCTAAATTTTGTTGATTTTTTTTCAGTTTAGATAGTCACTCTCCCCCAGGCAGAGCGCATTCCCCAGAGCAGTGGAGTGGTGTCCCTCTGCTAGTACCTTGGCAGCTGGTCACTCAGTCTGCAGTACCTTCGATGTCTCAGGTGGCCACTGCGACCGATGGTCACCGATAATAAAAGTCTCACACACCACTGCTGCAGTTCCGTTACTTTTACTTAGATGTTAAACATGGCCGCCGGGTACGCTCTCTGCCAGTCTCCGGTACTTTTACTCGTTCTCCAGACCTGGGTCGGTACAGTCAAGCCACGTTTGGTGCTCTTTAGTCTACTTTCTCGGTAGCCATGGGTGCTTCTGTGTGTCCCGGACACCATTAGGATCCCTCCAGGCGCTGATCCCTAGTTCAAGTAAAAAATCCAGAAAGAGATCATGCTTCAGTGACTGCGCTGCCGCTCACAAAAGAAAGCTAAGGAAGCAAAGAAACTTGTGTGCTGCTCCTTTATTCCATTAATATTTCCAATGCGTTTCAGTACAGACCTTGTACTTTCCTGAAAGGATCATTGAAGCACGATCTCTTTCTGGATATTTTACTTGGATATATCACCACTGTTACGTGGGAAGGCGGAATCCAGCAGCAGCTGTCTGAGCGAATCCAGCAGCTGTCTGAGCAAATTAACCAGTTGTGGGGGAACACAACGACCAGATGAGCATATACACCTATGACGGTATCACCTTATCTTTAATACGATAAGACTCATTTGCACCTCTTTGTCTCCCCTTTTCTTCATATAGACTGCTCCCTAGTTCGGCCACCTTCCCCAAGATGTGTTGGGTGTTCGGCCACAGCTCCCATTAGAAGTCTGAGGCCTCCGGTTTCGGCTCGAGCTTGAAGCTTCCACACCATCTGCAGGGCCGGTCCCTGTGTCCTCCACCAAGACCTCTGTCTCGTAAGATTTAGGCGTATGGAGGTCGATGCCTCATCAGCACCATTAGGGCTCTTCTCTCCATCTCTAGCGAGCTGTTGTCTCTCTCCTGTGGGCGAGCAGGGTGGAATAGCTTCAGCCCATGAGAGTCGCACCACACCGCCTCTACACTGCCGACTACCACTCCTCAGTCAGTTGATGTTACTCTCTCCTCTAATTAACTGAACTAACTGCTCATCACATTGTCCTATCCCCCTTTTGTGGCCTGGGTCCTCCCTCAGGGTCCACCCATTGACCCAGGGGCCTGTCACTACATCTGTGTTGTGTTGTTGTGGCTCAACAATACCTTCCCAACACCTGGAGAAAAGGGGCACCACACTTCCTAACCGCAGAAGTGCAGTACCTCTGGTGGCATTTTACCCGGATGGGTGCCACAAAATTAAAAGGAGCGCCAGAGACTCAGTGCTGGACCCAGGCATGTGACTAAAAAGCAGTTTATTAATTTACAGCAATCTGCAGCTGGGAACAAAAGATTTTATGAAAGTTAACTACTCCTTTAACCGCTTAACATATCCCAGTGATTCCAAGACTGTATTTTCATGACATATTGTACTTTATGTTAGTGGTACATTTAGGAATTTCTCTGCATTTCTTTGACCAAAGAGAGTGTTTATATGCAGTGACAGTTCAAAGCCATGACGGGTATAGCCTTCATTGGTCCTTAAGGGGTTTTATTCCTCATGAAACCATCCTAATACATTTTTTATGCAATCCAGACTAGAAGGCTGACATCAGTAATGTACCTTTCCCCACCTAGTTATCCTAGTTGTCCATATATGCTATTGCTTTCTGATGTCAACCTTCTAGTCTATTCTTGAAGAGGTTAACTTTGTTCCAACTAGGCAGAGATTGCTAATGAATTACATCTTTCCTTGCCCCTATAGACCTACGTTCTGTATTGCTCGCAGGTATCAGATAGCCTATGAAAATGAATCAAAGATGTGCCAGAAAACAGGTAAGAAGGAAGTCAGGGACCCAGTTGAAAAGACTAGAAAAGACACACCTCAACGTGGTGACTGGGTGGTTTATGAATGCGCATTGATAAAGCTAAGTGTCTCCTTTTTCTCCTTTTAGGTTAGCTGCAATTTTTCTTTTATCATATTTTGTTATTAAATAGTGCCGCTTATTGTATGTATCTAAATTGTGTTTAGCGTTGCACTAAGACTGATAGGAATGAGTACTGCATCTATAAATATAAATATATATAAATAAGTAGACAATAGAACTCAGCGTTATTTCCTTTAATGAGATCAATCTCATAATATCTTTTTCATTTATGTATTCAAAATGAATTTTTAAACAAACTATGACAGCAAGGCCTGGGGATATAGTTCAGATACTGTAATTGGATGTGGGAACATTCGGGCAACAAACCGAAAATTACATTTAAACAAACTTCCACCTCGAGCATCTGTTGTACCATGAAGTGTTTTTGTTTTTTTATGACTTTTTACCCTTTTGTATTCCCATTTTTACGTATCTACCAAAAATAGACAACAATAACTATCATCACCCAAAGCTGTAGTTATGTAATGAATACAAAAATGATCTGAAACCAGAGTAAATCAGAGTTGAGAAATACATTTATGAATCAAGAAAACAATTTTGATAAAGAAAGAAAGCTTTTCTAAAGCAGATGCTTTTCTTTTCAGATTTAAAGGACTTTTTTACCACTTTGGTACTAATGTCCTAAACTACTCAGGGCTTATCTGTTCTAATACGGCCACAGCTACTAATTGATGATGTTTTGCTTCATATCTGATCAGTGAGGGTGCTAAACGTCGAACATCGGTCATTATGATTTTGATGACCTACTCTTGGTGGAAAACACCTTTAAATATTCATTACAATTATGTACCTGCTAACTGGAGGGTCAGCTATGTATTTTGCTGCCTATAGGGGACTCATGGGGATCTACATGCACTTCTGGAGACCAGGATGTGTTAAAGGGACTCTGTCAGGTCATTTTTCAGTATGATACTAATAGTACCCTTGAATAGTGCATGGGTAGACCTTTAAAAACATGTAAAAAGTATTACTGTAACCTTTGTAGGTCTGCTCCACACAGCGACACGGTCTGTGCCGAATAACGGACGTCTGAAGGGGGACATAGAGGATCATATGCCCCGTATGTCCGTGTTTCTGGCATGTGTCGGCACAGACCGCATACCTGTGAAAGCCAGCTGAGAATTACTTCACTAAAACTCATCTCATTTGTTTAAATCAATATTGGTCCTTGTAATATGAAGACTGCTATAATAAATCAGATTTATTAACATAGTTTGAAAGGCTTGTAGAGAACAATATAGATATTGTATCAATAGAGGACATGACAGATTAAAGAAGCAATGCCTTGAATTTTTTTGTAAACTAAACATATGTAAATGTCAGTGTAGTTTAGTGTCATATAGAAATAATGTATTTTGTAGTAAATATTTAAAACATAACTTTTACTAAATATGCCTTAAAAGGGGAGTGCTCCCATATAACATAAAACCAAGGGGTTAACATTTACACAAATCAATAGTGCACAAAATAGAAAGCTATAACATCACAAAAGAGGAGAACACTAAGCTCAAACGATCCACCGATGATGGTCAAATGACAAATTAATCCCACAGATATATCAATCAAATGTGATGGGAATCAACCCCACAAATGCTAGCTGAACATAAGCGGAGTACAGAATATTCACTTTCTCACTCTAACTGAACAATGGTTATATAAGTAGAAATGGTATATATATGGATATATGAAGAAGTGGAACATTCTCACCCAAAACATTGGAGTCCTCAGACTGATGACGTCCTTCCACATACCCAAAACAAACCGGTGTAGTCAAGAAATGCAGTTTTCAATGGAGACATGCTTACCTTAGCATGGGAAGAACTTACTTTCATGAATATAAACTGCTGCCCTGACAAAGGTAGTCCACAGCCCCCCAATGTGTCACCCGTAGGGCTCAGCATGAGAAAAGCAGCACCCCAATTTCTTCTTGGTTAGTTGTACATAAAGCTGACTTAGTCAAATCCTCCATAGACCAGTATAGCAAACAAATCCCTCCAGATTAGAGGTATAAAAACCCCATGGTTATTACATGCCCTTCAATCCATATCCAATCATATCACAGGAGCCAGTATGTACACCCACACCCCAATCATGTAAAATGAATCCACATGTTGATGTGAAATTTACTCTTTAGTCAGTCTTACTTAAATACATGGTAATGCTTTGGAACGCACTCCATGACACCTCCGGTGTGTGGAGCACACACTGCTCTGGAATGCACACCATGATGCTCCCTGTGTATGGAGCGCATGTCTCGGGGGACGTCATCCTGAAGTAAATGGGTTGGTGGGACGCATAGCATCATGCTACTCAGCTACAATGCTAAGCAAAGTCATGGCTAATCATGGGGCAGGCCGTTTAGAGTTACATAAGATGAACCACCAATGGTATAGTCATAGATGAGCAACTAATGGAAAGGCAGGCCATGCAGCTTCATACACACTGATTCACCAATGATTAGCATATAAACATGGCAAATGTTACATCAGAAGGCACTGTCCATCACCAGACAGCAACTACCCAGTCAAATATACCCTTATTGACTAATAATTGCTTGCGCAGGAAAGGTCTCAGGCAATACTACAATACATACCAACAAGGGAGGGGACAAACATATAAGGAGCAGCGGTTAGACAACATTGCAAAATAATGCAACCCCTGTTGTCTGGCTATATCTCAGTACATGCCTTTACACTGACATTGTTACGTATATTTAATCCTGCAAGAGGGTATACAAAGTCATTCCTTTGCTAGTCCATATACAAAGAGGGCAAAATCATAAGGTGTTGCCATATATGATGTTGTACATATCATTAAAGTGAGAAAACCGAATATATGACAATCTGTATATGTGTTAAAAGAGGGAAGATTATCAATGTTTATTCATGTTAGAGGTGGTGTAGAACATAAAAGGTCCATCCCTCGTAAACATAGGGTTAAAGTATGGTAGGATATGTAGTGCAAGAAATGGGAAAATTACATCTACAATCCCAAAATGGTACATAAAGTGTACATTAAATGTGCCTTAAATGAGGTACATGCATGTCAGAGTAATAATACCCCATTACCATTGCAACATAGCAACATCACTTAAATATGGTCATATATTGGTTATACAAGCACGTTTAAAGGGAAGGAATTCTTAAGCAAAGTGTTAGAAGAGGGAAAACAGACACTCAGATAAAGCAGCCAAAGTTCACCTGCTTGTTTAGCCCATGTTGTGTGATAGTATCAAGGCGAAAGATCCATCTTGGCTCCCTCTGCAATATCAAATTATTCCAGTCACTATCTCATCTGAGTTTCTCAATGTTATCAATGTCCATGAACCATATGACATTTCTCTGGTCACCATGTTTTTCGTTCATATGCCTGGCCAGAGAGGTCTCACTGTCATGTTCAATGCCCCCTTATAGTCACCTAAGCCTCTCCTAAATTCCCTCCTGGTTTTATCCAATACCACACACACACGTTGCATTGTAGATGAAACTGCAACAAATGATGTGCGACAGTTACTAAAACTTTTGAGAACAAATTCTTCCTATTTGACATTGCATGTGACTACACTACATAATTGTGTAGTGTAATTGTATATGTATACTCACTAATCACCATATTCTCCAGTATCCAGTCCTTGTTCTGAGTCACGTGATGGCAATTTAGTTTCTCCATATAAGGCTAGGGTCGCACTTGAGCCTTGGATCCGGTTTTTGCTTCATTTTGTGCACTTTTTTTCTAAGTCCAAAACCTGATGCCAAAAACTGATGCTGCACTCAAGTGTGACTGCAGAAAAAAAACTGATCTAGTAAGTTAACATGGGGCCCTATGGGAATCGCATGCAAATTCGCATGGCACTAAATAGTACCATGAGTTTTTGCATGAGTTTTTTAAGGCTGCTCCAGACTTAACACCAAAAACGCAGGCTGTGGCTAGGGTCACACTTGGCTACGTTTTTAAGGTTGTTTTTGGCAGCCTGCGTTTTTGGTTTAAGGTCTGGAGCAGCCTTAAAAAGTGCATGCAAAACCTCATGGTACCATTTAGTGCCATGTGGATTTGCTTGCGATTCCCATAGGGCCCCATATTACAAAAATGCATGCGTTTTTGAAAAAGCACCAAAAAACTCATTATGGCTAGGGTCACACTTCAGTTTTTTTTTTCTAAAACCTGATTCGGTTTTGAGCTTTTAAAAAGCTCAAAATCGGATCAGGAAACGCTCATCATAGGAGCCTATTATAAAAAACGGATTGCTATACAATAGGTATAGTATGAGTGCTGCTCTCAGAGGAGTCGGCGGCTTCATTCATAAAAATGTACAGCAGCCGGCTACTGTACATAAGATATTAAATCATTATATGCCCACCTGAGTGGGTGGTATGTCTCTAGGGGGGTGGGCAACCCCTAGAGACAGTATAGACACATTTAATAATAAAATTTCATCTTTGAAAACACAGATAACAGTTTGCTCATCCCTGCAGCAATCCTGAGCAATCCGGTTCCCGCTTTGCGGTTCCCTCCACACATTTTTGTTAAAAAATGTGAGGGACCGCAATTGCGTTCACCGCATCTGGATCTGGATGCGGTGAAAGCAATTCTTTTTTAAAGTGTGACCCTAGCCTATGATGCATTTTTTGTTGCTGAGCCAAAAACTCATGGAAAAAAACTCATGGCACTTTAGGGATGCTTTTTTGGCATTGGGGCATGCGTTTTTTGTATTGGGGCCTATGGATGAGTTTTTGCATGCGTTTTTACCCAAAATACAAGTGTGAAAAACTCATGTGAAAAACTCATCAACAACGCAAGTTTCACCCTAGCCTGTCAAAAAAACCTTAAAAAACTCAGCCAAGTGTGACCCTAGCCTTACTCTGAGTTCTATGTGTGAGCTGGAAGCCTATTTTACAATGTATGTCTATAGAGCCTTAGGCTAGGGTCACACTTGAGTCATGGATGCGTTTCTCCATGCATTTTTCACACTTGTATTTTGTGAAAAATGCATGCAAAAACGCATCCATAGGCCCCAATACAAAAAACGCATGACCCAATGGCAAAAACGTATGGCTAAAGTGCCATGCGTTTTTTGGATGCGTTTTTGTCTCTGTTTCAAAAACCCATGCGTTTTTGTAGCATGGGGCCCTATGAGAAACGCATGCAAAAACGCATGGCACTAAATGGTACCATGCGTTTTCAAATGCGTTTTTGCTTGCGTTTTTTAATGCTGCTCCAGACCTAACAGCAAAAACGCAACCCAAAAACGCTGGCTGTCAAAAACAACCTTAAAAGCGCAGCCAAGTGTGACCCTAGCCTTATTCTGACGCTTCATAGATTTACATTGTAAAAGTAACGTCCAAGTCACACAGAGTGCAATATGATCTGGAGAGTCAGAAGCGCAGTCTTGTGACTCAAAACAGGAGCGAAATGGAGCTGGGTACTGGAGAAGGCGAGGATCAGTAAGCATATTAACACTCTGACACTACATTTACACAAATTCAGGGGGAAAAGAATGGTAGTGCTTATTTAAAGTAATACTATACTGAAGATTGGGTAGATATCACTGGTAGAGATGAGCGGACCCATGGAAGTTCAGTTTGACCCGATCATCATTGGAAGTCACTGATTGGCAGTTTGGCTCTCCACTCACATACAGCCAGCCATTAGCAAACACTTCCGGGGGTGGATGGCCAGGAATTTATTTTCATATTGGAAACACATTACACCCTGGTGCGAGCCGACAAAAACACTGCACACAGCTTGCACTGGGCCAAGCACCAACTTTACCAGACCACAGCGATGCTCCTGCCAGTGCTTTACAAACATAAAACACCCGAACTCCAAACCCAAACAGGTTCGCTCATCTCTAATCACTGGGTCTTCTGATTATGGGATGGGACCCATAGAATAACTAGAACTTTGCTGCCTAGAAACCTATCAATTCTAGCTTAATCACTGTAAAATGTTACAAAATTTGAGTATCCAAAACAAACCCCAGTTCAAATATTGAATTCTGTGCGCGCTAATTTAAAAAGAATAGAAAAACTTGCATTTTTGGTCATAAAAGTGTAATAACCATAAATAATATAGAAGCTAAATCAGTTAAGTGTACAACATTTGGCAACACAAATATATAACAGACAGCCTTGCCAATTATTTATTTTAATCTTGGAGTTCGGTTGTCTGCAAATTTAAAGGCTGGGCCAAAATTGACGATATAAAAAGATATACACAATAAAAAGTGATCAGGTTTATATTGCACTTTCTGGGGAATAGTAAATCAGCTATTTTTAAGGATGTGTTTCATTTTTGTATTCCTCCAGGCGTCTTCTACACTCCTAGAAAGAAAAAAAAATCAGTTTATAGGTAACTGTAGCACTGGAATGATTCATATAATAGCGACAGCAGGCAATAGAATGAGTCCCTAAAGTGGCAATATCGTTACTTTTTGTTTTGCTTTAAGACTGCGGAGTGATGTGCAATTTATCTTGCATGCTTTCTATTTGAATACTTATAGGGAGTTTAGAAAAACATTATCATTGGCTAAAAATTCATCAGGAAAATATGGTTTATTCAACAGCAGCAGCCATTTGATCATATGGGAAAACTGCAATCAGAAAATAGCCGCCAAACAATAGCATGCAAATGAACTGTCTGTATTCTGGGAAATGGAGACCGCTTTGTACAGAATGGAATTTGTGAGGCGGAGGTTTGCTATTCACTGTCTGAAACACTAATTATGCCTGATTTGGCCATTATTCTGTCATCCAATAAGATTACATACATTTTTTTTGCCTTTTTGACAATTCTACTGCATGCATCAACTATTGCTTAACCCTTTCGAGGCATTTCTACCCCTAAAAATGATTTGGTTAGGATTAACTTCATTGAGATTCAACCTGACTCTAGTTTCTGCATAATTTCTCAATATACTGATCTCTGTATTTAAATGGAAAATCTCAGTGATATTAGTTCAATTCTTTTTTTAGCCTCTTCATGCATATGAGTGTAACTGAACATCCTATGCTGGGGTGCAAGTGTGTATCGTGGGCTCAGGAGCCAGCGTCTGTCTTCAGCCTGTGATATAGCTGGCATTTCTCTTTGATGGTTGGAGACGTGCTCCAATCACTGCTGTAAATCTCTGAAAGTGGCATTTAAATGACACCTACCATTGGGCCATTGCACTTTAAGGTACTCATGGGTTTACATGGCATCTGGGGACCTACTGAAGGACCTTGTTACTGCCATCTGGGTGTCACGCAGGGGCAGACCTACCGTGGTGCAGCTGGTTCAGCTGCACCAGGGCTCTGACCAGGTAGGGGGCCCCTCAAGCCTGCAGGGGGGCCCCCAGCTGACCCCCATGTCCCTGTGTCAGAGGAGAGGGGGTTAACTGAGGGAAGCTTCCTGCTTCCCTCGGCTGATCCCGCCCCTCCTCTCCTCTGCAGCCCCGGCACCCAGATCTACAATGCGGTGCAGGTAAGAGCCGCACGCTCCTCCCTGCCTGAACCCCCACCCCGCCTCTCACCACCAGCACCCGAAGCCCCTCACCTGACGCTGACAGCAACCCCGGGGCCTTGCCTGACACTGCCAGCACCCCCCGGCCGGTCCTTGCCTGATGCTGCCGGCACCCCCCTAACTCCCCCGGTCCTCACCTGACGCTGCCAGCACACCCCCCCGGTCCTCACCTAAGGCGCTGCACCAGGGCCCGGCGGGCTGAAGGGCCGCCACTGGTGTCACGTGTAGACAGTCTCTGTGAATTGCTCTGCAGTAGTGAAATGGAGTTACTTTCCTTTAGTCTATTATGGGTTCATTTCTGTGGCTCTGCAGTTCTAATTGTAGTTGGTGAGTGAATCAGCTGATGTGGTTTTTCCACTCCCCCAGCCTTTAAATAGTCCTATGACTCATGAGCTGATGTCACTGATAGAGTTCATTCTCTGCAAAGTGCATGAGCTTTGCCGTGCCGAGTGATGTTCTGCTGCAGCTTTCTTGCTGTGTAGCTTTGTGGAGATTGCCATCTTTCTGGGAGTTGATGTGCTTATCCCAGTCCCTGGGAGGAGGTGAGTGGGATATAGCCTAGAGTTGATCTGGAGCAGGGCAAGGATGGTGGACATCCTCACCTTTAACACGTTAAAACGTTGTCACGTTGTCAGTTTTAATGGAAGTTTATTTGTGGCACCCCAGAGTCTGGTTGCCACAATGGCATTGCCTCCCCCGGGGGGTGATGTCATTCTTGGAACTAAGAAGGGGTATCCACACCAGGTACGCCCTCCGCATGCAACACTTTTCATGACTCCAGACCAGAAAGGGGAGCTCAGCACCCGGTTTCAGGGCAGCTCACCTATAAATTCTGGTTTGGGGCTGGGGTTAGTTAGTTAGTTGAGTTCCTAGGAGAGGGTCTGAGGAAGTAGAAGGGCAGGCCTGGGGAGTGGAGCCAGTTACCAGTTCACCCCAGAGCAGAGCACCAAAAACAGACATCGGAGTCTGAGGTTGTGAGGGTACTACAGGCCCAGCAGCCAAAACCAGAGGACTGGAGACTCCACATCTCCTGGCCACAGCAAAGCACCTGGAGGCAGAGCAGCATTGGAGAGTTCAGGGCAAGTTGCCAGAGGAGTGGTGCCCAGGAAGAGCTCAGGCTGCCTGCCATACAAGTGAGAGACTTACAAGCAAGAAGAGAGGGTCAAAGCTTAACTACTGGCAGCCAGGACCAGCAAGGAGTAGCGCAACAGGGAGGCCTCAGAACACACCGGGTGAGGAGATCCCCAACTTGCTCCCAGGTCACCTGGATTCCCAACATCTCCTGTGTACAGTGCCTTGGTCTGAACCTGCTACTACCAGTAAAGGTAAAGGAGACTATGAAATGTGTGTCTGTCGGTTATTCTGCACCCTCAGTCGTGCACCCCAACAGCCTACCACCGCCATAAACTTTACCAGTTGCCCTGGGGAACTCCTCCACCTGTGGGGAGTGATACCACCTTAGCTGCAAATAAATCATCCTCAGAGGTCCCGTACTGCAGCGTCGTCCCCATTAGCCAAACATCACAGGTGGCGTCATGACAACCATCACCAAACTTTTATCTGATGCCCAGATGGGTTGTGAGGGACTGGCTGGGCCCTCCGGGCCTGGGGTTGGTGGAGTCCCGGGTGGCGAGGGACTGGCTGGGCTCTCAGGGCCAGGTGGTTGTGGTGTCCCGGGTGCCGTTGGGGACTGTTGAGCCTCCCCAGACACAGAGTCCTCGTCATCTGTAATATCAAACATGATGACAGAGCTATTAGAGAAAAGGCACACAACATAGGGAATACACCTTGTGTGTGTGTGTTAGAATGTCATGACAGCGTGAATGATATGCTCAAAGGTTTAGGTGGCCGCATAGACTCTGGGTAGGGCCCACTCTGATTTGGGACATTAGTCAAACACCAGTGGCCACATATTTTGAATGTTACCTAACCCTTGCCATAGCATGGTAGGTGTTTGAGTTTTGAACACAAGAGCAGCCAGTAAGCAACAGGTGTTCGCACCATGGGGGCCAACACATAGCGTTGAAATTGTATTCAGTGTTCTGTATTGTGATCATTGTGTTGCCAAATTGTATGTGTCACAGGTCAGACATATGTGCTGCAAGTTGTCATGTGGGTGTTGAACATCGCATTGATATGTAGTTGTCACCTTGCCAGTCAGGATACACCTCGTTTTGCAAGCACACAGGTTAAGGAACCCTATAGACATCACCATTTGGATGTCAAATGAGGGATTCACACACCTTCATGTTGCAGTGTGACCAAAATGCAGATGCACAGTGGTGACAGCTCCACATGTTGGCTTAGGCCACATTATGTGGCATGCTACAATAACACATGATGTTTGTGTAGTGTTTGGAGTATTTAGCTTGGCATGTGTGTGTTTGGCATTGCCACTAACTCACCACGCAGCCTGGCAATCCTGGCCCGAAGATCCACAATGCGGCCTAGGGACTTGTGTTTCAGGTCCACTATTTTCTTCTGGATCTGCTTGCAGGTCCTCTCAACCCCCAGTTTGTTGATCAGGGCCCGCTGGATCCTTCTCAGGATACTGCGTTTGCGCAGCCTTGAGTGCCGGTGATGCTGGGCACACCAGTAATCATGGCGGTCACATAGGTCTATGAGGAGCATTAGCTCCGCCAGACCCCATGTGGCAGTGCGCTGTGCGGCGGCCATGACTGTGCTCCTATGTGCAGGGAAGGGGCAAGCACCTGGCAGGCAGGGAGTAATGAAAACAAATGTCATGACGTCACCACGCACACTGGCGCCACCAAACTACATTGAGGAGGATAAGAAGGTACCTGTAGACGGAGCGGGACTAGCGTAATATAGCCATCAGCGTCACCAAAATTGCTAACCATTGCAGTGCGTTGCTCATGGCACCCATGTACGATGTGTAGCCCAATATATGAACTGTGATGTGTGGCAGTATAGTGTACACACTGAATCTTCAAATACATGCGCCAACAATAGCTTGCGCTATTGAATGCACGCGTAATAGGACTGATGTAGTGGATGGTTGTGTAGGTGAAGATGCGTGTGGTGCTGAAGTGACAGCTCTTCAAATATGGCGCCCTGTGAAGGGACAGCCAATGGAAACACAGTAGCCACCACCAATCAACGCTCACGGGGCGCAGTGTCCAGCACGCTGAGGCACGCCTCCGGGAAATCAGTAGGCGACGCTGATTCCATCCCTATCACCCCTTCACACGCCAAAAGCAGGGAATCTCCCCTTCATGATTGCCTCTGGTTTTGGAGCAGTGCTGTGAAATCGGAACCTTGCGCAACCTTTTTGATCGCCGCCAGATTCCCCAATTACACGCCGCAATTTCGAGGCAATTTCACGGTGATGGTGACTGGGCTACTGATTGCCTGTCAGATTACTCGCAGCGGTTGCGGCGTGTAAAGATACCCTTAGACTTTGGACAAATTAAAGGGGTAGAGCACACTATACCCACAGGTAATCATCAGCCTATAAAAGAGAGGTATAGACCATTACCACTCGCTCATTACCAAACCACCAAAGACATGCTCAAAGAAATAAAAACTGCAGGGGTAATAAGAGACAGTTGTAGACCCTGAGCAGCGCCTTTAGTGTTGGTGAGAAAGAAGGACGGGACCATGAGAATGTGCGTAGATTACCGGCAGATCAACCGCATCACACATAAGGACGCATACCCGTTACCTAGGATTGAGGAGTAATTAGCTGCATTAAAATCTGCTAACTACTTTTCTACCCTTGATCTGACTAGTGGGTACTAGCAAGTTCCTGTGGCAGAGGCTGACAAGGAGAAGACAGCGTTTACTACGCAAATGGGCCTCTGTGAGTTCAATTGTATGCTGTTTTGACTCTGCAACGCACTTGGTACCTTCCAACGCCTGATGGAGAGCTGCCTAGGACATAAGAACTTTGAAACTGTCCTCCTGTACCTAGATGACATCATAGTCTATTCCAAGACGTATAAGCAACATCAGTAAGACCTGGCAGAAGTGTTTGAGTACTTAGCCGGATACGGCATGAAAATCAAGCCATCCAAGTGCCACCTCCTCAAGCCAAAGGTGCAGTACCTAGGACATGTCGTGAGTTCCGAGGGAGTAGCACCAGATCCTGATAAAGTCACAGTGATAAGGAATTGGCCAAGAACTACTAATGTGACAGAAGTGAGGCAATTCCTGGGCCTGGTAGGCTATTACAGAAGATTTATCAGAGGGTTCACGAAGTTAGCAGCTCCCCTACAAGACATCCTGGTAGGACAGTCAAAAAGGTCTTCAACCCGTAACCCCCCCTTTCCAGTGGAGTGATGAGAAGGAAGAGTCCTTCAAAAAGTTAAAGTGTGCGCTGACAGGAGAAGAGATCCTGGCGTATCTGGATTACCACCAACCCTTCATTCTGTACACGGATGCCAGCAAAGCGGGACCGGGAGCAGTACTTTCACAGAAGCAAGGAGGCAAAGAGAGAGTTATTGCCTTTGCAAGCAGGAAACTCCGGCCTACGGAAAGAAACCCTTACAGTTCCTTCAAGTTAGAACTACTTGCAGTAGTTTGGGCTGTAACCGAACATTTCAAGCATTACCTGGCAGCTGCAGAATTTACCATCTACACTGATAACAAGCCATTGACCCACCTGGATTCAGCAAAATTAGGTGCGTTGGAGCAGCGATGGATAGCCCAACTGTCTAACTACAGTTTTGTCATCAAATATAGGGCAGGCCGCAAGAATGGGAACGCAGATGCCTTATCCCGGTTGCCACACCTGAAAGACGTGGAAGAGGAACCGGAGGTGTTGGAAGAAATTGAGCTACCAGCCTTGCGCCATTCTAAGGTAGAAAAGTATCAACCCGGCATCTTCCAAAGACAACAGGAGGCAAATCTCAACCCGTTAGCACACCATGAATGGGCTGATACCCAGGACAGTGATCCAGATGTGAAGCTAGTGACAGAACTGCTTACACAACAAGGTGTGTACCCTAACCAGAGCGCCCCAGCTGAGACCAATACCTCTGGAAGGAGAGAAGCAAGTTTTTCCTGTATCAAGGGAATCTCTGCAGAAGGCACACCAACCCTAAATCACATGAGTTGGTCTGGCAGATAATTATACCCAAGAGAGACGTCAAAATGGTCTTAGAAGCCTACAACGACGGTGCAGGTCATTTTGTATGGAAGAAGTTGGAAGTGCTCTTAAGAGAGAGATTCTACTGGGTTGGCATGAGAAAATCAATTGAAGATTAGTGTAGAAAATGTGGCCCGTGCAACCTCAGAAGGAAAGATCAACAGAGAGCCCCACTTCAGTCCATAGTAACCAAGCAACCACTTGAGTTAGTTGCGTTAGACCACGTCAAGTTGTCACCAAGCTGGTCAGGTTATGCCTATGCCTTAACCATTGTGGACCATTACTCCCGCTTCTTAGTGGTGGTACCTATCAAGAACCTGACAGCGAAGACAGCTGCAAGAGCATTTCAGACACATTTCTGTAGACCTCATGGCTACCCGGAACAAGTCCTGGCAGATCAAGGTCCAGCTTTTGAATCAGAGATTTTCCAGGAATTCTGCAATATGTACGGCTGTAAGAAGATCCGCACAACATCCTATCATCCCCAAACCAATGGCTTATGCGAGAACCTGAACCATATTGTAACTGACCTGTTAAAAACCTTGCCAGAGTCAGAGAGAATTCAATGGCCAGAGAAATCACCCGGCTTGGTAGACTTGTACAACCATGTCCCGGTGAGTTCTACAAACTGCACCCCAGCCTACCTTATGCGAGCAAGGCCCGGTAAGCTGCCAATTGATTTAGATATGGGAATTCTGATGCCAGATGCAGAAGTTGAAGAATCCAAATGGGATACCCTACGTCAACAGCAGTATCGCCAAGTACAAGAGTGCGTAGAGAAAAATCTCCAGCAAGCTAGAGCAAGACAAGAGAGAACCCTTTAACCAACGTGCTCAAGCAACTCCATTAAAACCCGGTGAGCAAGCTCTCAAGTGAAAGAGATGCACCAACAAATTGGATAATCATTGGGAAACCACCCCATATACAGTCTTATCATCTAATTTAGACAATGCTAACATGTGTCTAATAAAAAAAGACGAAGGAAGAACTTCAGCAGTTGTGTCAAGAGACCATCTCAAACCATGTCCTGAAACCCTGAAAACACCGGAAGTAACATTACCCGTACAGAACCAACCTGTCAAAGAAGAAAAAGAAGTATTCCATACCGTCTTAGGAGATTTCCCCAAAACATGGCCCAATTACTACGGAGCAGTTGTAGTCCCAATGATTGCTTTCCCTCCAATGGTAGAACCAACACCAGAATCCGTACTACAAGAAGTCCCAAAACATGTTGAAGTGGAAGTTGAGCCTGAAGAGGAAGAGCCAATTCCTGGTCCCAGTGGGCTTGCCAGTCCTACTGTCAGATCTCCATCCATAATAGTACCAGACACTCCAAGTAGGTACATGTCCACCCACACCATCAGGCTAAGTACACCCAGTACACCAGCATTACGCAGATCAGAGTGTAGTACCAAGGGTATGATACCAGCAAGGTACAGAGATTGAAATGTAAAATTAAATGTGAAATGTAAATATGTTTGTGTAAAAGTAAATTGAACCCGTTACTGTGTAAAATGTATAGAAAGGGTGAGGATAGCTTGGTGTTAGGTGGCAGCCACGGGGGGTAAGAACTTGGCCTCTTATGTGGTGACCGAGGGCTTAGGAGCCTACTTTGCTTAAAAACCAGAGACACCCATAAGTATTTATATGTATTTGCAACATTAAAAGCCAGTACCTACAGAGACTATACTGTACAAACCTCTTGCATATTCTTGAACTTTTCTTTCTTATTTATTTATGGACCCTACTACCACGGAACTGGTTGTGGTATAGACTACTTGCAAATATCTATCAGCCCGGAGGCAATAGACTAAACCCCCGGAAAGACTGCCTTTGAACTGTTGGACTATTTGAATTTTAGTGATTTTTGTATTTTTATTTTTTAAGACTCTGTAAATATTAATTGTTATACTAACTGATTGTTTGTTTTACTACAGTCCCGGAGTACTGTCTTTCACTAAGGGGGAATGTGGCACCCCAGGGGTTAATGTGCCACAGTAACATCACAAAGGTTAACTCCCCACACAACACTGGACACTGCACTAGCACCTCTAGGCCAGAAGGGGAGCTCAAGCAGCTCCCTGATATATTCTGGTCTAAGGAGGAAGTAGTTAGTTGATAGTTGACAGTTCACTTTAGTGCAGGGAGCACTAGGAGGTGGACCTGTAAATGGGAGCAGTGCTGAGCTCCTGACAGGGACTACTGTCTACTTTCAGGCCTGAAGCCAGGGTCTGAGGAGAGGAGTACAAGAAACAGAGGAACATATCTGGGAGACTGAGTTACCTCATAACTCGCCCCAGAGGAGCACAGAGACTGGATACCAGATCCGAATCTGTGACTGAAACACGCAGCACAAAAAACACCGGGATAATGGAGGTTGTAGATCTACACTGTATCTCAGCGAAGCAACATGGCGGGGTCAGAAAGACACAAGTTGCCTAGCAAAGGGGGTACCTGTGAGGAGAATCAGGCCAGCAGCCCAGCTAAAGCAGCAGCAGGGCCGCACACACAGCGCAGCAGTGGGAAGCTGAGGACCCGGACAGGGTGGGAGCAACCCGGCCCTGGTTCAGACTCCGTGGACAGTACTCTGCTACCAACATCTGCAGTAAAGCCTTGGAAAAACTTCAAAACCGTGAGTCTGTGTGATCCTTGTGCTCAAACCCTGCGTACCCTCACAAACTCCCATCATCTCTACTACTACCCCTATCCTGCAACATCCATAGCACCATCTATAGACTTTAACTACCTCTGCCCCGGGGAACCAGGCTCTACCCGTGGAGACCTGTTACATCACCGGCTGCCAAACATCATCCCTGCAGGTTCTGCAGCAGTGGTGGTCCCCTCACTGACCACAACCCATGGGTGACGTCATGACAAATTTCCCTGTAAATATCCCCCCATTACTTGCGGAACCCAGGACACGGTCCGGACCGAGACTGCCGTGATATCCCCAGCAATACCCCAGTCCGGTACCGAGTATCCCGTCCCAGTGGGCTCCACACGGACACTAGTCTAAAATTATACAATTTGGTGTTAACCATCGCTAGTAGCTATGCTCCACCCAACCCTGCCTCCCCACAGCTCCAGACATTTTGGCAGACCTGCTTTAAACAGGCAAAAAATGTAAAAAGTAACAAAATCTTGCAACTTTTTAAAGTGTTTTATGCTAGTTTTCCACCAAAAACACTTTGATGAATCACCGCTTCACGTTTAAACAGGACGAAAACGCTAAAGTGGCCATATGGTTTTTAATCAAAGCTTTCATGTGTGCACATTTCAGGATGTTAGGAGTATGATGGCGGCAATGTAATAATTCTATTTACTGTGGTAATTTATATGCCTAAATTAAATCCCTAAAACATGTCTGGAATCAGGCTCATGTAACATTACATATACATTATAGTAGCCATGATCGAATTTGTCTTGGACACATTTTCCCTTTGCATTTATAATCCCTATTAGTTCATACGCTTTAGGCATATTTTAGCCCTTTTTAACATGTGAACTTGTGTGTGGGACAATTTCTTATACAGTAAATTAGCACTGATAAATACTATAGACTATAGGGAGTTGAATAGTATATGCACCATATGGTCTATATCTGTTACAGCTAATGAGCTTTGGAGAAGATTATCCGTGAGGCAATCTTCAGGATACATTTCTTTATGTACAAACAAATTCTTACCTGAGGCCAAAGCCCACAATAATCTGTCGAACACACGATGAATGATCAAAATGCAGGTTCATCAGGTGAAATGATCTTTTCCGCAGTACAAAATAAAGTCATTCTTGGCGGTTCACCGTCATGTGAACAATGGCAGCCTAAGCAGTTTACTTCTAATCATTGAGGTGGCATCGTTTATCCATGGTCTGCCTGTGTAAGTAGGCTCTTAAATGACTCCTGGTTGATAGATGATTACCTATCAGCATGTGTTTAATGTAACAGATAAACAGACTCTATCTCTACAGCCAAGAGATATAAAAGAAATAATTAACATTGATATCAAATATTGAACCTGTTAGAATGAAAAGATTTGCAGATGACATAGCTGTTGATCTTCTGATTGTGTCAACCTTATTTCAGTAGAAAGAAGGAAACAAGCCTCTAGCATTTGTTTGTCTTACATTGTAATACGTCCAAATCCGGAAGCCTCCTGATACGGCATGTGTTGAAGTAGACCTGTTTATTTTAGCTTGTCCACTACATGCTTCAACAGCGGCCCCCACCTGAGGAAGACAGCGGGTTGCTGTTGAAACGCGGAGTGGACAAGCTAAAATAAACAGGTCTACTTAAATTATTTGTAATCTGCTTCTTATTAATGAGCGCTCCTAAATAAGACCAGTTAGGCCCCTTTCACATCAGCGGTAATTGCTGATCGTGGCAGTTGCGGTGGAAAAAGCGCAACTACCGCGATTACCGCATAACGGCCGCACTTGCGGCTCACTTGCGGCTCACTTGCGGCAAGCCCCATGCTGTGTCTATGGGGCTTGCGGCAGGTGTGGCAAGTGCGGTATAGTTGCGTTTTCGGCACATGCCGCAGATACGGCTGTGAAAAAAACGTGGTCAGCCGCGTTTTTTTTCACGGCCGCATCTGCCGCAAGTGCCGAAACCGCACTTGCCGCACCTGCCACACACTTACCGCAAGCCCCATAGACATTGCATGGGGCTTGCCGCAAGTGAACTGCAAGTGCGGCCGTTATGCGGTAATCGCGGCTGTTGCGTTTTTTTCACCGCAACTGCCGCGATCGAGATTACCGCTGATGTGAAAGGGACCTTATATTGTTTTTTATATACTTAAAATGGGCCTAAGGGACATGCGTTTGTATAAGGCTTTCAGCGGATCTTTATAACTGCGTTCTTTTGCTCTCCTCCCCAGCTGTACACTGTTGCGATTTTAGAGTTTGTGAAAAATCCTGATGCATCTGCAAATTTATTGTACTTCAATGTGTCATGATCCGGAAATGCGTGGATCCGTCCATTTGAATTCGTTGTACTATATTAAACATGCTCAAACTTTATTTTATGCTTCTCCCAATGCATGTACAGCGTTCTGAGGTCTCTCTCTCCCCTCCCAAGGTCCAGACCAGGCATCTGTCTGCTGGCACGCATTTCCAGACGCACAACACAATGCAGATTCTCCCATTTTCATCCTGAAGTCGACGAACTGCAGGTGTGAATCCACCACGACATATTTCCTATTCAATATCCCCACTCCAGCACATGTTACTGGGGAACGTAAAATTGTTGACCGAAACGTCTGTACACACTATGCTGGTTTCAATAAAACCCACATCATAAAAGAACTTGTGAGTGCCATGTCATACTGACTACACTTTGGATTAGGTCCTACCCGAGCACCTTCATTCAATTTTGAGCAGGAAGTGCCATATTTTTCATTATTAGTATAAACAATAACCTGCTATGTATTGATTTGCAATAGTTAATGCAATACAAATTAGAAAAAAATCATAAAAGCAGTTTTTTCCTCTCCCTAACCAAGATGATCTGCACATACTGCTGAGAGGTAACACTTCATGCATTTGAAATGATAGCCATTTACGTCCATGCAAATTGTATCCATATTACGTTTTGCCGTAGGATCATTTTGGACATTATTCTGAAAAACGGGTCCTGTATTTACAAGGTTCATCACGTTACAATGCGTGCGATATATATCATATTTTCCAGCTACCTCGACAACCTTGACCTTCAGCTTTGCCATGAGAGTAATGTTACATCATATCTTAGAAGTACAGTGTAATCATCTTGTCTATTTGCAGCACTAAGACAGTCAACAGCACTTGATACAATCAGCATGTGTCTTGATACGGAAGGCACATTGCGACAACTCTAACTGAATGTAGTTATTCCACTGTCATGAAATGCACCTTATGGTGATAAATGTGGGCTATAAAATTGGGAGACTATAACATAAACATGTTTCATGAAGAAATACACTAAGAGAATTCACTGCTAGTTTATTGTCAGAACACTGCCTTCCATTTATTGCTCAGTAGTTTACACAGTGTATGTCACTTTTCTGATACTTGTTACATCTTTACAAATAAGTTATTACATGGAACGGCGGCTTTCTCTGTTTTTTTTACAGGCAACCATCATAATTGAAAGGTATTGTCATGCTTGAGATAAAAACATGAATAAACGTGTTCATCGTTGTATTTCTCTGGTAACCCTTCTTGTGCCAGAGGACAGATGCCAATGATGGTAGACTTTCACAATGCTCAATTTTCAACCTTTAGTGTAATTGTGGTTTGGCCTGAATGTGAAGTGTTACAGATGTTGCAGGTGATTAAGTGGAAGGCAAGTGAACTGTTGCAGTTAGTGAATTCTTTGGTGGTGGCCACCTCCGGTTTTGCTGCCTTGGGGAGCTTTTTCATGGCTGCCGAGTGTTTGCATGCCCTGCATTTGTTGATGCCGCGTCTGTGGAGTCTCTTCGTTGGTGGCCGAGTTTTCTTCCCCTGTCCCTCGGTCGCCAGGCTTACTGAGAGAGGGCTGGAAGGGGTTGGTGCCCTTCGGGTCAAAGGTACACCTTCTTAAAAGGTGTTGCATGGTGTGGGGCCTCCTTTTCAACATTGGAAGAATCCTAGGTTCAAATCCCACCAAGTAAACATCTGCAAGGAGTTTGTATGTTCTCCCCGTGTTTGTGTGGGTTTCCTCCGGGCACTCCAGTTTCTTCCCACACTTGAAAAACATACTGATAGGATGTTTAGATTGTGAACCCCAATAAGGACAGTATTGCAAATGTATATAAACTGCTATGGAATTTATAGCGCTATATAAATGAATAAATAATATTATCATTGATGGTTAAAAATTTATAGAATTGTACAAAGTTTAATCTGCTAAGCGAATAGTACCAATCTACAGTGCAAAATCACAAAGCATTCACTGATCTCAGGGAGACCAGTTCCTGAGTGGATGCATACCTGGCCTTAGTATTCCCTTGTCATATCTCTAAGCTTGGAAAAGAGCTGGATATTGACTAAAAGGGCCACTTAACATGGTGGTTATGGTGTTCTCCGCAAGGAGTCACCCCTTGGCTGGGTCCTTCCCTGGAGGGATATCTGGCTAGTCCTGTGTTTGAGACTCCTAACCGAGCTCCACAGACTCTATTTGCACAGTGCAAAATCAAGCCTGGAGGCCGTCACTTTTTCTGAGAAACTAAACAAATATACTGGAGACCTTTATTGAGACCTGTGTAATTTGTGCCAGTATTAATAAAAAATAAAAGTAGCTGGTATAAAATGCACTAGATTTACTAGCAAGAGCACACCTCATAAAATGTGTAGTGCATCCTTTAGGCTGGAAACACACTGGCAAGTGAAAAAACGGTCCGATTGTCGTCCAGGAGAGTCGGACAAATGTCATCCGATTTTTGCTCCATTTTGCATCCAACTGCTATGCGAGTGTCCGACATTTTCTTGGATCACAGCGCCGGCAAGCAGGGAGTTAACTCTGCTGTCACCGCTCCTCCAGTATGTGCGGCGCATAGAGGAACAATGGTGACAGCGGAGTTAACTCCCTGCTTGCCGTCGCTGCTGTTGTCAGGAAGCAGCGCAGGTAAGCAGGGCCTTAACTCCTGTGGCTTCTGTATGAGCTGCTCATTCAAGAGCCGCTGTTGTCTCGCTGCGGGCATAGTTGCTATAGTAACCGCTTATTAAGTTACTATGACAACGGTGTCAGCGATGACATCATTGCTTACCCGTCACTTTATTACCCAGCGTGCCACCGCCACCTGGGCAGCTGAAAGAACCTGGTACAGCGCCTGGAAATGGCGCTTATTATTAATGCGCCATTTTCAAGGGTGGCTATGGGCTGTTGTTCTTTAGCGTGGGGGGCCCTATAACAATGGGCCCTCACCCCACTGGGAATACCAGCCCTCAGATGCCTAGTTTTACCTTGGCTGGCAATGAAAAATAGGGCAGAGCCCACACATTTTTTTTGCCAGCCAAGGGAAACTTAGGCAGCTGAGGGTGGCAGCTCACAGCTGTCTGCTTTCATCGGGCTAGACTTAAAATTGCTGCGAAGCCCCACGCATTTTTTTTTTAATATCTATTTATTTCACACCCTATAACACCAGGTTGGTTGCTCTACACTACACTATTGTGTAGGCAACCAAGCAGAATCACTGTCCAGATTGAGCAAAAGCACTCTGACTACAACAGCCAATCACAGAAGCTCCCTAACAGTGTGAGCTTCTCTGATTGGCTGTTTGGCCGACAGTGCAGTGAATATGTAATTAGCTTAATGTGTGGCCCTGGAAGTAGAAGCAGGAGACAGGTGAACCTGATGTACCTATTCTATCCCATCTATCCTGTCTAATCTTATTCCAGCAAGAAACACCATGTTAAAATCGCTCCCCCTACGCTATCCCTGTGCTGTCTGTGTTCGGTCCGACAGCGGTCCGTGATTTTTGTCGGATTCATATACTTGCATTAGCTAGTCTTGAACGTGAATCGTACACTGTCGCAGCATGTTGCAACTGCTTTCTCGTCCGTCTCTCGAAAAAAAACGCCCAACATTCGCAAATCTACTCTCGGACATTGATTAACATTGTAGTGTGGACTGATTGGCATCACCTTGAAGTGTAGGTGCAAGCAGAAAAACATGAATTATTAAAGAAGAGATGACCTGCTGCGACACTAAACACTATGTTATATGAATAGTTTAATGGCTACAATGAGTGGCAGGGCTGTCTGCACAGCTAATGCAGATAAAATTACATAAAATATAGCAAAAACTGCTCTAGAATATAATGAAATTGAGAAGACTTAGCTTCAACAGTGGCCACTGCGAAAGTGCCTGATAACCGCGCCAAGGTGTCTCTCGTCTTTCCAGGCCCTAACACTATGACTACACTGGCGGAATACTGTTTTATGTATGGGTTTATATGCCTCTATGTATAATTAAAATCTGCAATGTATGGTATGTCTTAGACTCCAACAAGATGGAGGTCTCAGCTGACTACAGGGCAGGGGAGGGGGAGGGAGCTCAGTCAGAAAAATATATACTAATAATTATAGTGTGGACTGACTGGCATCACCTTGAAGTGTAGGTGCAAGCAGAAAAACATGAATTATTAAAGAAGAGATAATCTGCTGCTACACTAAACACTAAGTGATATGAATAGCTTAATGGCTACAATGAGAGGTAGGGCTTTCTGCACAGCTAATACAGATACAATTAAATAAACTATAGCAAAAACTGCTCTAAAATATAATGAAATTGAGAAGACTTAGCTTCAGCAGTGGCCACTGCGAAAGTGTCCGATAACCGCGCCAAGGTGCCTCTCATCTTATCGGGTCCTAACACTATGACTACACTGGCAGAATACTGTTCTATGTATGGGTTTAGATGCCTCTATGTATAATTAAAACCTGTAATGTAAGGTGTGTCTTGGACTCCAACAAGATGGAGGTCTCAGCTGGCTACGGGGCGGGGGAGGGGGGGAAGGAGCTCAGTCAGAAAAATATATACTAATAATTATAGTGTGGACTGACATGCATCACATTGAAGTGTAGGTGCAAGCAGAAAAACATGAATTATTAAAGAGATAATCTGCTGCTACACTAAACACTACATTATATAAATAGCTTAATGGCTACAATATTACTGGTTATATATACTAGATTCTTTGATAGGGCGTAGATCCAGGGAACTAGTCTGATTGCCGTATCTGGAGTCAGGAAGGAATTTTTTTCCCCAATGTGGAGCTTAGTGTTGCCACATGGGTTTTTTTTTGCCTTCCTCTGGATCAACATGTTAGGATATGGGTTTAACTAGATGGACTTAAAGTCTTCCTTCAACCTTAAAAACTATGTTACTATGTTACAATGAGTGGCAGGGCTATCTGCACAGCTAATACAGATACAATGAAATAAAGTATAGCAAAAACTGCTCTAGAATATTATGAAATTGAGAAGACTTAGCTTCAGCAGTGGCCACTGCGAAAGTGCCCAATAAGACGAGAGGCACCTTGGTGCGGTTATCAGGCACTTTCGCAGTGGTCACTGCTGAAGCTAAGTCGTCTCAATTTCATTATATTCTAGAGCAGTTTTTGCTATACTTTATTTCATTGTATCTGAATTAGCTGTGCAGACAGCCCTGCCACTCATTGTAGCCATTAAGTTATTCATATAACGTAGTGTTTAGAGTCACAGCAAATTATCTCTTCTTTATTGATTAACATTGGTCCGACTGCAATGCGAGAAAAACTCACATTGCAGTCGTCCGAGTTTCACGCCAGTGTGTCCATACCCTTACTGTGTGTGTGGCCGAAAATAAACCTACACTAGCCATAGCTTGGCATAGATTTGCACTGTAATCAATGCCATTTTCTAGTGCTCATTATATGAAATGTGTTGGGCCATGTGTGTCCAAGGCTCTGGAATCACACATACGACTCCGAGTCTTCAATATCACTGAATCCGACTCCGACTCCAACTCCATCAAAATGGACATCGACTCTGACTCTGACTCCACAACCAGGGCTGTGAAATCAGGAAGCCAAACATCGAACTCTGTCTCCTCAATTTCACCAAATACACATCCGACTCCACCCAAAATGGATACTGACTCTGACTCCACGACTCACAGCCTGTGTGTGACACCTCTCACCCAATTCTCTCTCCAAAACTCCACCTACATTTTAGAAAAGAGCAGTGGTAAAAGTTTAAAAAGTTACAAATCATTCTGTACGTATGGTGCGCACCATAATTTGCAGCTTTTCAAGGTAAATAATGATATAAACACAACGTGAGGTGTCCACTGCTCACTTCTAAAGAAAAAGCAAGAGAAGGAGGTGCCTCCCTGTGACGGACCCAATGGTAGTGGGATTAAAGAGCGGAGATTTAAGCTGCTCACCTTATGAGGTTGTGCTGCCTGCACAACCTCGCTGTTGAGCCTGTGACACCGGATTTTGATGGCCACCGTGTCTTTGGCTCTGCTCCGGCTTTCCTGTGTGTTGTCCTTCCCGTCTCTGGACACGTGAGTCCAGTCCCATGGGTGGAAGTGAGCTTGCCGCAGGTCCTGTGATGATTCTTTGCATAGAGCACCCTGCTGTTCCAGGCCGCAAACCCCCGAGGGGACGTGTACATTAAAAGTTTAAAACATTGCGGTCACTGTCCGGGTGGTGGGGGCAAAAAATGCACAAGGGGGTTTTAAAAGGTATACAGACCTCTTTATTAATTAAAAGGAATACCATGATGCATTTTTGCTGCGGTCCACTGCCTTCATCAGGTAGCTTTATATCACAATGGAAGTGAAGGCACATTAAATAAGGGTCTGAGCTAAGTGGGAGGTACACATTACCTTACTCATTAACCCTATATGGACCGGAATAAGAACCCAAAGTTCTAAAAGTCATGATGATCATGGAATAACCCTATATATCAACAATTAATTTATCACATAATATAAAATTATCACTACAATATAAAATTAAAAGACTGGCAAATAGCACCATCTAATACAACACCATAAAAATAGCTATACATACATCCTAATTATTTTATAATGCATATAACGTGATAACTTATTTAAAAGATACAATATCTTACTTTCAAGTATGCAAATCTTACTATATAGTAAAATTGATATATAAAATTACATGTAATATTAAAAACTATATAAAAAAGTAAAAATAGTCTAAAAATTGAGGAGAATAATGTCAAAGGGTCTGATTTTTTTTAGATATAACCATATGTGCAATTAATGTTCACAACATTTGAAAATTTGTTGGAAATTTATATAAGTATCCAACAAAATGTACATCCGAATATTTATTCACATCACTTGCACACATTATCAATGGCCAAATTTAGACCCTCTGGGTATAGTGTACCCAATCTGAAAATCCAATAACTTTCTTTTTTTCTTAGACGGTTGAAATGGTTAGTTACATTCTCCGATATCTGATCCAATATGATCAGCCTCAAACATCTGGGATCTTTTTGGTGACCCACAGGCGAAATGACCCTTGGTTCCTTTTTGGTCAGAACCTGTTTCTGCTGCCTTAAGTTTCAGCATGGTGTTACTGGGTGATACCAGCGAACGCAAATTACATAGTAACTGAGTAACATAGTAACAGTTTTTAAGGTTGAAGGAAAACTTTAAGTTCATCTAGTTCAACCCATAGCCTAACATGTTGATCCAGAGGAAGGCAAAAAAAAACGTGGCAACACTAAGCTCCACACTGGGGAAAAAATTCCTTCCTGACTCCAGATACAGCAATCAGACTAATTCCCTGGATCAACGCCCTATCAAAGAATGTAGTATATATAACCGGTAATATTATAGTTTTCAAAAAAGGCATCCAGGCCCTTCTTAAATGTTAGCAGTGAGTCACTCATTAACATCATGTGGCAGAGAGTTCCATAGTCTCACTTCTCTTACAGTAAAGAATCCACGTCTGTGATTATGATTAAACCTTCTATCCTCCAGATGTAGAGGATACCCCCTTGTCCCCATCTCAGGCCTAAAGGTAAAGAGATCATTAGAAAAGTCTCTGTACTGTCCCCTCATATATCTATACATTATTATAAGATCACCCCTAAGCCTTCATTTTTCCAAGCTAAATAACCCCAAGTTTAATAACCTGTCTTGGTATTGCAGACCCCTCAGTCCTCTAATAACCTTGGTCGCTCTTCTCTGCACCCACTCTAGTTCAGCTATGTCTTTCTTATGCACCAGAGACCAGAATTGTACACAGTATTCTAAATGTGGCCGCACTAGTGACTTGTATAGAGGTAAAATTATGTTCTCCTCATGAGCATCCATATACACCACGTCCACTGCATTTCTTTGGTCAAGTCCAGAACTTACTTCTTCATAGAAGCTTATCAGATTAGTTTGACAGGACCGGCCCCGTGTAAACCCATGTTGATATTGGGTGTTGAGGTTATTTTTCTTCAGATACTTCAGTATAGCATCTCTTAGAAAACCCTCTAGGATTTTACCCACAGTAGAGGTTAAGCTTACTGGCCTATAATTTCCAAGTTCAGTTTTTGTCCCCTTTTTGAATATTGGCACCACATTTGCTATATGCCAGTCCTGTGGTACAGACCCTGTTATTATGGAATCTTTAAATATTAAAAATAATGGTCTCTCTATGACGGTACTTAATTCCTGCAGTACTCTGGGGTGTATCCCATCCAGGCCCGGGGATTTGTCAATTTTAGTTGTTTTTAGACGATGCCTTACTTCCTGCTGGGTTAAGCAGGTGACATTTAATTGAGAGTTTTTGTTATCTCTGATCATATTGTCTGTCATGGGATTTTCTTGTGTAAATACTGTTGAAAAAAATCATTTAGCATATTAGCTTTTTCCTCATCCTCATCCACCATTTCACCCAGATTATTTTTAAAGGGGCCAACACAATCATTTTTTGGTTTCTTGCTATTTATGTAGTTAAAAAATATTTTGGGATTATTTTTACTTTCTGTGGCAATGAGTCTGTCTCAATCTTTGCTGCCTTGATTTGCTTTTTACAAATGTTATTTAATCTTCTGTATTTATTTAACACTTCATCCCTACCTACTTGCTTTAATTCCCTAAATGTTTTCTTTTTGTCATTTATTGCGCCTCTTACCACTTTATTTAGCCATAGTAGTTTCCTCCTATTTCTAGCATGCTTATTCCCATAGGGTATATATTGTGCACAGGCCCTATTCAGGATACTAATAAACGTCTCCCATTTGCTTTGTGTACTTTTATTTCTCAGGACATTGTCCCAGTTTATTGCACTAAGATCATCTCTCAACCATTGGAAATTTGCCTTCCAGAAGTTTAGTGAACTTGAGGCCCCTCTACTACACATCTTATTAAAGGATACTTGAAAACTTATTATTTTATGATCACTATTACCCAAGTGATCACCAACCCTAAATGTGATATGCGGTCTGGCCTATTGGTTAGTATTAGGTCCAGCAGTGCCCCCCTTCTTGTTGGGTCCTGAACCACTTGTGAAAGATAATTGTCTCTCATAGTTGTCAAAAACCTATTACCTTTGCTGGAACAGCAGGTTTCTGTTCCCTCAATGTATTTCAGGGTAGTTGAAGTCCCCCATAATAAGGACTTCTCCCTGAGTCGCTGCTTCATCTATTTGCTTTATGAGGATATTCTCCTCCTCTTCCATTATTGTTGGAGACTTATAACAAACCCTATCAGTAATTTATTATTTTTTCCCCCTCCCCTTATCTCCACCCACAGGGACTCTACATTTCCATTAGATTCACGTATATTATCACGCTGGATGGGTTTTTAGGATGATTTTACATATAAACAGACACCTCCCCCTCGCTTATTTGTACGGTCATTTCTGAACAGACTATAGCCATGTAAATTAACAGCCCAGTCATGGCTCTCGTCCAGCTATGTCTTGGATATCCCCACCATGTCATAATTATTTTCCAACAAAATCAATTCTAATTCCTCCATTTTGTTGGTGAGGCTTCTGGCATTAGTGTACATGCACTTTATGCATCTATCTTTACCTCTATTCCTTCCTACTATATTAACTGTTCTAACCCCACCCCCAATGCCACCCCCAATTTTATCACTTGTGCCCAGGTTATTATTTACACTATCTTTCCCTCCTGTACAATGAATACCCTCCCCCCAATCCCTAGTTTATTTTTCAGTAAATATATTTATTGAGATTTTCAACAGTAAAAACAATAGAAAGAACCAGTACAATGTCCAGGACTTAATACAGAGATACATTACGTCCCGAAGAGCGCAGCACAGGAGTAGTCCAATAAGGACACTAGCACCTAAAGGGTACATGTTTCCCATCTTAGGAATCACCTCTGGACAAGGACCTTATATAAAGAATATAGAACCTATGAAAAGACAATTGTGGAAATAAAAAAAGAGGAGAGAAAGAGAAAAAGAGAAAAAAGGGGTAGGGGAGAAGGGGAGTAAGGAAGGAGAGGGGGGGGGTAAGGGAGACCCAGCAATTTAAACGCCCACGAGTTGACAATTACGAATATGTACGCAGCCAAGTAAGGAACCCTGCGCTCTCCTTGAAGGACTGCCAGAGGAACCAGGTGCGTCCCTGTTCATGTGCGGCATCACCATCGCCCGCCACCAGTGACTCCAGACGATTTAATCTATCCATTTCAGCTATCCATTCCACCGTGGAGGGGACCTCAGTGGACCTCCAATGCCGGGGAATAACTGCTCTGGCAGCTATTAGGCAGAATCTCAGAATCCCCTTTTTGACGGAAACTATCGAACTGGGTATCAGGGACAGTAGGGCCATTTGGGGAGACGGTTCGTGACGGACCCCAGTCATTAAATGAAAAGCATCGAAAACTGAGTTCCAGAAGGGTTGCAGGGGACCACAGGACCACCAAATATGAAGCATAGAGCCCGTGGCAGAGCCACATCTCCAGCAGGCGTCCGAGATCTCCGGGTTAATCCTGTGGAGAAGGGTGGGACACCTGTACCAGCGTGTCAGTAATTTATAATTCCTCTCCTGCGCCTGACTGGACATTGTCATCTTATGTGCAAGAGTAAAAATTTTCAAACTATCTGCCTCAGAAAAGGTGATCCCCAGGTCCCTCTCCCAAGCCTCCATAAATCCAAGTGTGGTAGGGGGAAGTGAATTCAAGACCAGGCCATAGAGCACCGAAACCACGTGAGAGGGACCCTCGGTAGGGAGCATCAGGGACTCAAATGGCGTCAGCGCCCCCATCGGCACACTGGAGAGAAAGCTTCGCAATTGCAGAAACTCTAGCCAGGACAGCGGTGTCGTAAGACCAGGGCCCCGTAGCCCCTGCATGCCGGAGAGCCCCACAAGCTTATCCTTCACCTGACCCAGTCCCACCCCATCAAGTCGTGACCAACACAGATACGTAGACCTATTCATTGCTGGGGGAAAGGCCAGATTGTCAAAAAGGGGACTCAGTCTGCTCAATCGAGAGGTCAGGTGTAATTTCACATAGGATCTATCCCAAAACTTCAAAACAATCTGTGTGAGTGGAGCAAAACTCGACACAGGTGGGCGTCCGGTCCCCCCCAGCCAAGGCAGCCAGTACAAAGAAGAGGGTGATAAAAGTTTCTCCAAGATCACCCACTGTTTATGAGCATCACTGAACCTCCAGTCGACAATCCTAGAGAGCAAGACTGCCTGATAATAACGTTTAAAATCAGGAAGGCCTACCCCCCCTTTAGTCTTGGGTCTCACTAGTACTGAGAACCGAGTCCGTGGTTCCAATCCCTAGTTTAAACACTCCTCCAACCTTCTAGCGATTTTTTCCCCCAGCATAGCTGTACCTTCCCCATTGAAGTGCAGCCTGTCCCTAGCATAGAACCTGTAGCCAACAGAGAAGTCGGCCCAGTTCTCCAAGAACCCAAACCCCTCCTTCCAACACCAATTCCTGGGCCACTTATTTATCTCCCTAATCTCCATTGCCTTTCTGGTGTGGCACATCATGGTACAGGCAGTATTTCAGAGAATACTACCTTGGAGGTCCTTGCAACCTAATTCCCTGAAATCATCTTTAAGGACCTTCCACCTACCTCTAACTTTGTCATTTGTGCCAATGTTCACCATGACCGCTGGGTCCTCACCAGCCTCTCCCAGTAATCTGTCAACCCGATCAGCAATGTGCCGGACTCGAGCGCCAGGTAGGCAGCACACTGTTCGACGATCCCTGTCTTGGTGACAGATTGCCCTATCTGTTCCCCTAATAATTGAGTCCCCTACTGCCAGCACCTGCCTGGCCTGCCCTGCTCTCCTGTTTTACCTCTTACTGGAGCTGACACTCCTCCGGCTTTCAGAGGACATGCCCTGCTGCAGCAGTGCTATACCTGAACTCACACCCCTCCTCATCTGCCAACTTAGCAAATTTATTTGGGTGTGCCAGATCAGGGCTAGCCTCCCTGGCACTCTTCCTTGTACCCGCCTTCTAACTGTCACCCAGCTAGCTACCTCACTGTCCTGCAGCTCCATGCTACCATCCTTCCTCACATCTATCCCATTGAGCAGCTGTTCAGTGAGCAGCAGACTCCTTTCCATATTGTCTATGGATCTCAGTGTTGCAAGTTGTTCATTTAGATCCAGTATCTGGGCTTCCAAATGCACAACATACTCACATCTCACACAGCAGTATGCACCCTCAACCGGCTGTTCAAGGATTGCACACATGTGGCAAGATGTACACTGGATGGCATTGTCAATTATGGAGCTAATTTCCTAATGGGGATTACACCACACAGAAATGAAAAGTAAAAAGAAATGCAAGTATTAATAAAATACAACCAGCAATTCAGTAAGACCTCCGTTCCAAACTCCCTGAATCCAAAGTCACTGAATCACAAGTCACACACTTACTTCTGTCGCACTTATGCTCCCGATCACACTCAGCTCGTGTCACACTCGCTAAGAAAGAAGATTTAAAGATTTTTTTTCCCCTTAGCAGAAAATCAGCCTTCTGCTCAGTGTACTTCCAACTACGGTTCTCTCTATAAATTGTACTGGGTCTATTGGGTATGTGTTTGCATAAAATAGGGTCACCTTTTAGAATGAACCAATAACGGGTTATTAGACTCTGTATACTTGCCCTTGACTTGTTATACGTGGTAATCATACGCCAATCTTTATATCCTGTTCTAACCATACAAACTTTCGGTTCAAGGATTCTAGAGATGCATGAATCTTGAGTAAGGGTCTCTGTCTTTTTAAATGCATCTCTTAACAGTTTCTTTGGAAAACCCTTTTCCACAAATCTCTCTCTGAGAATGTCCGCTTCCTTCATGTAGTCCTCTTTCAAAGTACAATTGTTCCGAAAAGCTCACTTCTGACCCCAATGCTCTAAACTCAAATGTTTTGTAGTCTAAGGCTGGGGTCACACTTTCATTTTTTCCATGCGTTTTTGGAGACCTGCGTTTTCAAAAAAGCATGTAAAAACGCACCCATAGGCCCCATGTTAAAAAATGCATGCCCTAATAGCAAAAACGCATGTCTTAATAGCAAAAACGCATGTGTGACAGTACCATGCGTTTTTGTGTGCGTTTTTGCAATTATGTGATTAGCTGACATGAAAAACGAATGGTACATTAGTACCATCCAAAAACGCATGCGTTTTCTAAAAAACGCATGCATTTTCCATAGGGGCCCATGTTAAAAAAATGCATGCGTTTTTAAAACAGCACCAAAAAATAGTGCATGCACTATTTTTTGGTGCTGTTTTAAAAACGCATGCAGAAACGCAGGGTGCCATCAGACACCTTAAAAAACGCATGCTGAAATGAAAAAACGCATGCAAAAACACATGAGTTTTTTTTAAGTTACTAAAAAAACTCATGCCAAGTGTGACCCCAGCCTTACTTGGTCTATTTTTTAAAGGAAATCTCTCAGCAGGCTTTTGCTTTGTAATCCGAGATCACTAAAATGCAGGGACAGACACCTGGATTCCAGATTTTTTCTGGTTTAAATCTACCTGTCCTCTGCTCTATATAAGCGTTTCTGCACCACTGATTGGCAGTTTTCTCTGTACACTGTGCATAGACAGAAAGTTGCCAATCATTGGTGGGAATAGGGTTACACAAAGCAAAAAGACTACATGCCACGAGACAACTAGTCCTATTGTGATTATATCCTGCTGATAAAATATAGATTTTAGGGTATGTTCACAACTTGCGTTTTGCAGCGTTTGTTTCAGTACCAAAAATGCTGCATAAAATACCAGCTTTTTGTTGTAATTTTTACCCATTCACTTGACTGGTTGAAAAGCGCTGCAAAACACCTAATTGATTTGCTATGTCTTTGTAAAAACGAGGCAGGGCTCAAAATTACAACATGTGCATGAGATTTAAGAAATCTCACTGATTATGCTGGAATTGTTTTACACACCAAAAATTCAGTGTAAAAATTCAGCAAAAGTTATGCAAAAATGAAAAATGTGAACATACCCTTCTTATAATTGCAACAAGCAGTCTAATAAGTGACAACGCTGGAATTAGGATCTCTTTCTCTACTATATACTTCTCTTAGGTTAATGGAAAACACCTCCTGACAGATCCTATTTAAAGAGAATCTGTCAGCAAAATGTTGTAGTCTAATGTAAATAGCACTTTAAAACTAATTGAATTGATACTTTTGGGGAAGAAAGTTGCTTTTATTGTTCTCCTTTAAATTTTGGTGCACAGGGCTGGACTGTACATTGGGACTTCTGCCCATCTTTGATCACCAAGACACTTAAAACAAAGGAACGAGGTCATTCACAAACCAAGGACAGGAAGAGAGCAGAAAAATCAAAGACTGGTAGGAGAAGACTCAGTGTACAGTCCGGCCCCTGTGCACCGAAATCTAAGTAGCAGAAAACTTCAAATGGTTATTAGAGATATAACACCAAAGGTATTAGTTTACTCAGTATTACAGTACCATAACAGCCTGTCTTTTCTTTATGTCATGTAAACTCTTCACGATATGTTATTATCCACACACAGAAAGACAAAGTTGGGCACCACCGCACATCATACCGTTCTAGGGATTCATAGACACCGTTGATTTTAGCCTGAGGGACCTGCAATCAAGCACCAGGGTGCATACTCCACAATACAGTCCATATCAATCCAGGTAAATAGAAAAGAGTAGCACTCATCAGATCGCTGGCAAAAGTTGTTTATACCTTTAGTCTAAGGGCCCTTTCACATCAGCGTTTATTTGAAATCGCGGCAGATGCGGTGAAAAAACCGCATCTGCCGCGATTGCCGCATAACCGCTGCACTTGCGGCGCGGTTGCGGTAATCCCCATAGAAAGTATAGGGGGACTTGCGGCAGGTGCGGCAAGTGCGGTTTTGCACTTGCGGCAGGTGCGGCCGCGAAAAAAACCGCAGCTGACCGCGTTTTTTTTCGCGGCCGCACCTGCCGCAAGTGCAAAACCGCACTTGCCGCACCTGCCGCAAGTCCCCCTATACTTTCTATGGGGATTACCGCAACCGCGCCGCAAGTGCAGCGGTTATGCGGCAATCGCGGCAGATGCGGTTTTTTTCACCGCATCTGCCGCGATTTCAAATAAACGCTGATGTGAAAGGGCCCTAAGACATACAGAAAGTAAGGCAGGTCGGAGGATGGTGGATGAACAACGGCTGTTTCTCGCTGTTTATTTACCTGGATTTTCCCAGCATGTGACGTGGGGTGTACCATCAAGGGTTAATTTATCTCCAATCACTTGATCCAGCACTCAACCTTTGTCTATAGAGTGAACATAAATTATTCCCACACAGTTCACATACCACAGTTACACAACACACTGCCACCACTCAAATAACACATGGTGTGATTAAGTCCTCAAAATATACTACTGTCTGAGAATCAAACAGGCCACACACTCACTGTAAGGCTCCGGATTCTTTAGATTATATAAAGATCAAAGTCATTAAAGTTTTAAACTAATATAGAAAAAATACAGTGCTTACAATAAAAAGTTATAAATGATAAAAATGACACACAAATAAACAAAACAGTTATAAAATATAACAGGATGGATAACAGAAATATCTAAACTTTCCAGTCTAAAGTTGTCTTCTGTTTCCTTGTAAGGAGGAGAAAAATGAAGTATGGAACACACTCCAGCATAAGCAGGCCCCCACAAGTGAACAAGAATCATAATTTGGCATTTGCTTTTATTGACACAAGTCACAATCACATACCTTCCCTCTGGTGGACTCAAAGCAGGGCTGCTCATGGGATGTGGCTTCAGTTTTCAGAAAATAATGAGATCTCCAACCCCCAGGATACCTTTACCTTGGATATCCCAGGTGAAAGATATCGTGGTCATTTTTCTTATCCCAATTTTTTCTTTCTGTAGATCTGAAACATGGTATGTATAGCATCATCCATTTAGCCAATATTCACTTGGAACTGATGCTCAGACCACACAATTATGAAAATTTGTGCATTACATTCCCCATTCTGTCATGATTCTAAAAATGTGCTGTATATCCCATAACTGTAGGATCTATGCAAACCTAAATATTCATAACTGACCCCGGGTGCCCAAGTTTTCGGGATTCTGCTTTGATCAAAGAACACTTTGGCCTGAGAAATGCAATTGCCTGCCTATGCATATACAAATCTCAGGCCTTTTGTTTGCTTACAACAGATGCACCAGTTTAAGTTACCTGTCCACACCAGGAGGTCTTTACTACATAGGGGTCGTGTGGATTGTTAAATTGCAAGCTCTCTTTCCTCTTCAGTTATAATTAATCCGATATCTGCAGTGTTTGGCGGATATGTACTCTCTCCAGAGATGCCTTTTGAATTTCCAAATTTTTTATGACACTTTACATTACCACATTTTTCTGACAAATTCACTTTAAAAAATGTCATTACATTTTATATATTTGTTTACCTATTTGATGAATACTCAACATATTTATTTTATCCAAATGAAAGAGTACATTGTAGTCACCTTGCACTATAAGTAATCCATCATATGATTGATATACATGTCTTCCAATGTTGCTGAAAATCTTTAATAATAGAGTGTCAATAACAGCATCTTCAGATTCTTTCGATAGGATTTCTTTCCCTAACCCCACTGCTATACATACATTTATTTTGCTATAATTTTATGTTGGTTTAAATTCCACCAAGGACAACATCTGCAAGGTGTTTGTATGTTCTCCCTGTGTTTGTGTAGTTTTCCTCCAGGTTTTCCGGTTCCCTCCTACAATTCAATGGCATACTGAATTTAGAGTGGGAGCCCCAATGGAGACAGTGTTGCTGATGTACGTAAAGTGCTGCGGAATTAATGACTCCATATAAGTAAATTATTATTATTATTATTATATAATAAAGAAATACTTCTTCTTTATCTGATCAACAGGAGCTCAACTTAAGTTCTTCCTACCTACTATATTGGACCATTGTCATAAACTCACTACAAGAAAAACTAAAGAGCTACTTATTGTTCTAAGCTCGGATTTATTTTTTTTGTCTGTCTATAATACAGATTTAAATGGAGTTTCCAAAAGTTTTTTTTTTCACAGAGTTAAGCCTTTTAAATAAGTATGTACATACTGTCATTTGATTTCTCTAACCCTCAGCAAACAGCTGCCATTACCATATGAAGCAATGTTCGGCTATGGACAAATACAGTAGTATTACATAGCAAATGTTATTTGGCCATTTACACTACCTTGCAAAAGTATTCACCTCTTGGCTTCTTACCTATTTTGTTACATTACAACCTGTGTTTAACTATTTTTGTAATCTGACTCATGTGTGATGCATCAGCACTAAAAAGCCTTAGGCTGGCTTCACACTGCGGGTCCCATCCAATCTGAGGCTGTCCGTGTAAACCGGAAAGCCCCGGACCGGATTTTGGCCCCATAGCAGCCTATGGGGCCGGATAGAAGCCGAATGGCAGCTCTCTGCCATCCAGTTTCTATCTGGGAGAATTCAGTATTCTCCTACGGACACAAAAAAGCTGCTTGCAGCGTTTTTGTGTCCGAGAGGAGAATATCTCCTCTAATTGGCAATTCCTGGATTGACCCGGATTGCCCCGGATTCAGTGCTCCCTAACATGGGAGCCTAAGGGGCCGGATTGCACTGGTCCGGTTCATCCTGACAGCCTCGGATCGGATCTGACCGCAGTGTGAAGCCAGCCTAAGTTGTGAAAGTGAAATGAGAAAAATATAGGTAAAAAATTACATTTACGGGACAAAATAAATGTAATAAATCCATGTGCCCATGTATTCACCTCTTTTGCTATGAAACCCTTAAAAATTTCTGGTGCAAGCAATTACTTTTATAAATCACAGGCTTAGTGAAAGGAAGTCCACCTGTGTGTAATCTAAGGCCCAGTTCACACCTAAGGTCGGCTTCACACCGTGATTTTCTGCTGTTAGGTTATGTCTGGTGTCCTGACAGCCCCGGACAAACAGAAGCGGAGGGCAAATATGTCCTCGGATCCTGTTTTGTGAAAGAATCATTCCTGCGCACGGCTGCCGCTGACCAGAGCTGAAATTTCAGCATGGCGGGTGCAGGTGAGCTAGCCGCGGTGCTGAAATTTCAGCAGTGGTACTGAAAGTTCAGCCGTGGAGCTCTCCATGTGCAGAACTTCAGCGGTGTTTCTTTTATGCTACTCTGTTCAGGTGCTGAACGAGCGTGGCTTGAATTTCAGAGCTGCCGCTCTTTCAGCACCCGGCTTCCGGGAACCGGATCTTTTTTTTTTCTGGACACAGTGTGATCTGGTGCCCATCGAGACCCATGTTATGGGCGCCGGATCACCCCGGATCCAGGAGGATCCGGTTTTGTTTGTTTTTTGCCCCAGACCCAAAAAGTGCTGCAAGCTCCAATTTTGTGGCCGGGGCTATATACGAAAACACCCGGATCCAGCTGGACAGACACAAAACCATATGGCAAATAACTGCCATCCGGCACCATAGGGACACATGGGGGCAAAACCTGATCAGGTTCTGTCAGGTGCATCCTGCAAAACATCGGACAGAACCCGACAGGTAAAAATCGAGGTGTGAAGCCTGCCTAAGGCTGGGCTGCGTTTGCCTGCGTTTGTATGCGTTTTTACCTCTAAAAATGCATACAAATGCATGCATTGACGCACCTATAGGTTGCAATGGGAAACGCATTGCAAACACATGCAAAACCGCATGTCATTTTGCAAGAATGCAAAACGCATGCATTTTTGCAAACAGAGACCCTAGACGCTGTAGCCCATGTTTTTGGCTGCATTTGCAAAAATGCACGTGTTTTGCGTTTTTGCAAAATTACATGCGTTTTTGCATGCGTTTGCAATGCATTTTGCATTGCAGCCTATGGGTGCATTAACGCATGCGTTTAGATACTTTTTTAGTGGTAAAAACGCATAAAAATGCAAATGCAGCCAAAATGCAGATGTGAAAAGGCCTTTTCTGAAAGGCCACAGAGGCGGTAACACCATTAAACAAGAGGCAGCAATAAGCAAACAACACAGCGAAGACTAAAGAGATCTCTAAACAAGTAATAGAGTTGTGAAAAAGTACAACTCAGGGTTGGGTTCTAAAAAAATATATCCCAGTTTCATTAAATGGAAAGAACATGGTACTATAACAGACCCGCCAAGAGAGGGCAACCCACCAAAACTCTCATCCGGGCAAGGAGGACCGGAGGACATTAATCAGAGAGGCAGCACAGAGACAAAACATAGCGCTAAAGGAGCTGCAGAGTTTCCAAGCAGAGATTGGAGTATATGTCCATTCAACCACTCAACCACAATAAGCTGTACGCTCCATACAGCTGGCCTTTATGGAAGAGTGGCCAGAAAAAAGCCTTTACTTCCAGCTGAAAATTGGAAGTCTTGTATTGAGTTTGCCAAAATACATATTTGAGACTTCTCAAATGTATGGATGAAGGTGCTGTGGTCAAATGAGGTCAAAATTATATTTTGTGACCACCAAGGTAAATCTATGTCTGTCGCCAAACCAACACAGCTCATCACCCCAATAACCCCATCCCAATAGTGAAACATGGTGGTGACAGTATCATGCTGTGGTGAAGTTTTTCAGCAGTAGGGACAGGGAAAATGGTCTGAGTCGAGGGAAGATGGACAGTGCAAAATGCAGGAATATTTCTGAGCAAAACCTGTTTCAGTCTGTCAGTGATTTTAGACTGTGACGGAGATTCACCTTCCAACAAGACAATGACCCAAAACATACTGCCAAAGCCACACTTGAGTGGTTTAAGAGGAAACAGGTAAATGTATTGGAGTAGCCAAGTCAAAGCCCAAACCTTAATCCAATTGATTACACAGGTCAACAAAAAAAATTTTTTTTTCTGGTGCCCAAAATATTTTAATGAATTTGGGGTATTTTTGGGGTGCTGATTCTGAATATGCTATCAGTTTTGCCAGATTGGCTCAAGTTTTTGAGATTTTTGGTATCTTATTTATAGCACTTGTTGGTAAATGCGACGCATCATCTCATTAATTTCTTTGGATTAGTACTTGAACTGAGCAGTTCTCAATATAGTTTTGTGTTAATTAGTGTTCTAAAAGTTTGTTCATAGCTTGATTTTTGCACTAACTTTATGTTGTTGTCTGTTTTCCAGTGAAAAGCATGAACTCATCAAGAAGAAGTTGTCTTAACGATCCAGACTCATTCTGTTACATTTGTGGTGAATATACTCTGACAAAACATAGAAGAAACATAACAGACTTCGTTAAAAAAGTGTATTTTGCCTATTTTGGGGTTATGCTTGGGGACCAAGACAAGTTTTGGGCACCACACATAGTGTGCAAAGCATGTATCGAATTATTACGAAAATGGAGCAAAGGACAAAGAACAAGCTTCAAATTTGGTGTTCCAATGGTGTGGAGAGAGCAAAAAAATCATCATGATGACTGTTATTTCTGTGCAGTGCAAGTACAAGGATTCAATAAGCATAAGAAACGAAAATGGGAGTATCCTAACATGGAATCTGCAAGAAGGCCTGTCCCTCATTGTGAAGATGTGCCTGTACCTGTGTTTACCATGTTACCTGACCTTCCCCCACCTGATGATGATGATGAAATGCAGGGTATGGAGCTAAGCATTAGTTCTGGAAGTGAACTAGAATATGAAGGAAGTTTCAGAACACCTACGCAATTTACCCAAGGAGAGCTCAACGATCTAATAAGAGACCTCAACCTCTCAAAAAGTGCATCCGAACTTTTAGCTTCAAGGCTAAGTGAAAAAAATTGTCTGACGCCTGGAACTAAAATTACATCTTACAGGACCAGAGAAGAAGCACTTCTTCCATTTTTCTGTGAAGATGACCTACTTGTATATTGTAAGGATATTCCTGGCCTGATGCTGCAAATGGGTTTACAAGTATATCGTCCTGTAGACTGGAGGCTTTTCATAGATAGTTCTAAAAGGAGTTTGAAATGTGTTTTGTTGAACAATGGCAATCAGTGTGCATCTCTTCCAGTAGCTCACTCAACTAAACTTGCAGAACAATACCAAAATGTCAAAATGGTCTTGGAGAAACTGTGCTACCATGAACATTCGTGGCTGATATGTGTTGATTTAAAAATGGTCAACTTTTTACTTGGACAGCAAAGTGGATACACAAAGTATCCTTGCTTCATCTGCATGTGGGATAGTAGAGCAAAACATCAGCACTGGGAGAAACTGAATTGGCCTCCAAGGGACACCTTGACAGTAGGAGCATCAAACATAGTGAACGAACCTTTGGTGGACAGGGAAAAAATCATTCTACCACCACTTCACATAAAGTTAGGATTAATGAAGCAGTTCGTCAAGGCATTAGACAAAGATGGTAATTGCTTCATGTACATCTGCAGATCTTTCCCTGGTCTTAGTAGCGAAAAACTGAAGGCAGGAATCTTTGATGGTCCTCAAATTCGGAAACTCATTAAAGATTCAAATTTTCCTAAGGAAATGAATGACATTGAAGCTGCTGCATGGTGTAGTTTTGTGTTGGTAGTGAAGAACTTCTTGGGAAATCAAAAGGCAGACAATTATGAAGAACTGGTACAAAACATGCTATTGAGATTTAGAAATCTGGGTGTACACATGAGCATTAAATTGCATTATCTTCACAGTCACTTGGACAGATTTCCAGAAAACCTTGGAGATTTTAGCGAAGAACAAGGGGAGAGATTTCATCAGGATATTATGGTGATGGAGGAAAGGTACCAAGGCAGATGGGACAGACATATGATGGCTGATTACTGCTGGAATCTACAGCGTGACTGCCCCAATAGCTCACATAGAAGGAAATCATATAAAAAGCGCTTTTCCAGCGATTAAATGTCTATCTTTCATGTCTTGTTCATTTTTGAAGATTACTTTCTAAAACTAGTTACAATAAACTAAAATCAACATTTACTTTGTTAAATTTATTGTATTCATGACAATATCAATAAAGTTAATGCGCGTGTAGCAAAAAACGTCTTTTTTTTTACACATTTTACGAAAAATCTCAAAAACTTGAGCCAATCTGGCAAAACTGATGACATATTCAGAATCAGCACCCCAAAGTTACCCTAAATTCAATGAAATATCTTTGGCACCAAAAATGCTGTTGACCAGTGTTATCTGTAGTCAGATGTTGTTCACCAAAGAAAACCATGAAACTTAAAGGAGCTGGCGCAGATTTGCCTGGAGGAATGGGCAAAATCCAGACGTATCCAAAGTGACTTGCAGTTGTAATTGCCGCAAAGGAGGCTCTTCAAAGTACTGACTTTAGGGAGGTGAATAGTTATACACACGGACGCTTTCAGTTATTTTGTTCTATTTGTTGTTTTCTTCACAGTAAAAGAAAACTAATTGATAACAGTTGTACACATATTCTTTAAATTAATTTATGTATAAACCCTGAAAAAAAACTGTGAAATTCAAGGTTGTAGAAAAATATGAAAAATGCCAAGAGGGGAGAATCCTTTTGCAAGGCAAGGTGACATAGCCTCTGATACTGGTAACACAAAATAAGGCTTTGATGACAACCAATGTGATCTGATTCATGTCTATTACAGGGTTACGGTCTTCATTTTAGGACATGGTCATTTCTCGAAGTCAGACATCTGAAATACTATGTGATACCTGAGACATTACTATGAGAATGGTCATATCTCAGTCTGAGAACTGACAACTGAGAACTGATAAATGATATCTGATAACTGATAACTGATAATTAATAATTGATAAAATGTTATTGAAAAATGATCATTGATAAATGCTAATGGATAATTGATAAATAACTGATAAATGATCATTGATAAATGATAAATGATAATTGATAATCGATAAATGATAAATTATAATTACTAAATGATAATTGATAAATGATACATGATAATTAATATATGATAAATGATAATTGATAAATGATCATTGATAAATGATAATCGATACATGATAATTGATAATTGATAATCCCTGCACACTTGTCAGAGATCAAAGTCAAAGTGATTTTCATACACAGAGACCAGTGGGTGGTCATGTGGGCCCACTCATTAAGCGAATACAATATTTACTGCACTCTCCCCGCCCACCTCTCAGTACCAGCTTCAGTGCTGAGGTGATGGGCAGGGAAAGTGCAGTGAATATTATGTTAACCTAATGAGCAGGCCCACATGATCACACACTGCCTCTGCAGCCTGCTCTTGCCTGCTCCAGCCTTCATTTACCAGCCACCAGTCCTGATTGGGAGTACTCACGGAGTGGACCCTGTTGTGAAATAAACCACCCTGCCCCCTGGCATCCACAGCCCGGGCTTCACTATTAACCACCAGCCACCGTGCACCTCACAGGAGTCAGACCAGTCAAGCCCTGATGGCGGCCCTGAATATATCCATTCAACGTATGCATCGAAATTCACAAAGACATTCACCAATGGATGCAACACACTTGCATATGTTCTGGATATACATATGTCTACAGACATACAAATGTGAGCCTAGCAAAAAAAAAAATCTTGATACTAGTAGTAATGAGGCTTTGTTGGATAGTCCTACCTTGCTCCTTCAATTGTAAACATTTTTGCATGCTGCTTGTAATCATGAAAAGCTTTATATTTATATATGTATATATATAGTAGGTGTAATATAATAGCTCTGTTAAAAATACACTTTGACGTATACATTATATTGATTATTTTTTGCTGACTAAATTCCCAGGCACTATTCACCGTATTTAATTCCTTTTGCTAATTAATTCCAAAAGCACATTAAAGCCACTATTATAAAGAGTAATTTGTTGGGGGTTTTTTTTGCTGAAAACTATTGAGAGCCACATTTATTGTTAGTGAATGGAGTTTGAGCTTCACAGATTCCACTAGTTCTCTGCTAATAATTGAGTTATATCGTTGAGTAAGTAATTAAGCTGAAAGAATATGTTGGTAGCGTGAGAGCCTGTGGACGAGGTCCTCTATCTGTTAGCACGCACATTTTCTTGACGTCTGCTTTGTAAACGATGCGTTGAAAAACCAAGGAATGGCTGCGTAAGTAATTTTATTTTTCATGATTCAAGCCCTAAAGGTCTTGAACTGTCAGATTTATTGTCCTCCTTATTTTATGACTTTTAGTTGTATTTATTCTTTTATGTTTTCCATCAGCGCTGTTTGCGTGGAATCCAGCCTGTCGACTTTCTTACTATTAAATCATTTTTTTAAGCTTTAGCTTCTGTTCAGCATCAATCCCCTAAGACATATCATTAACATGAATCATTTCGGAAACTGTTTGGTTGAGTATGAACTTCTTGTTGAATCAATCACTCACTTTGATGGAACAGAGTGATGACCTTCAAAGAATATTTGTACCAAAGCAGAAAGTCCAAGAATACATTTTTTTGACTACAGTGTCAAGTTTTATACTTCCTTTTCCAAACATCCTCTAGTGATAGACCAGAAAAGCAGTTATACAAATGTTTTTATTTTATATTGTATCTTGTGAATTGTAACAAAGTTTTCTGAATATAAAAACTTCATATGAAGTGCATGCGACTTTCAAAATTTCAAAATTTAGTTTAAAGGGAATCTTAGACTATGTTCACAATGTGCGTTTTTGATCCTTTTTTTGGATGCGTTTTTGCAGTGAAATGCAGTGAATTCATCACTTAAATGGAATCCCAGCAAAGTCAATGGGTTTTCTAGTTTTGCTGTTCAGTCTTTGCTTTCATGACCTGGTGCATTTTTTCCCTTGAAAAGTGATCTGCAAAAAGAATGAGGTAAAAACTAAAAAAAGAATATTAGAGGCTCACCACTCCGTTGAAGGTAATTCCATATGACAGGATTATCTGGAGGAGTGCAGGTGCCACTGGAAGGACAATCTAGAAAACACAAGGAAGAGGAACAAAACAACTACCGTATATACTCATGTATAAGCCGACCCGTGTATAAGCCGACAACCCTACTTTTGCCCCCAAAACCTGGGAAAACCTATTGACTCGTGTATAAGCTGAGGGTGGACCCCAGCACAGGTATACAGCCCCCAGCAGTGTGGTATACAGCAGCCCCAGAGGTATATACAGCCCCAGTGGTAGTATACAGCAGCCCCAGTGGTATATACAGCCCCAGTGGTAGTATACAGCAGCCCCAGTGGTATATACAGCCCCAGTGGTAGTATACAGCAGCCCCAGAGGTATATACAGCCCCAGTGGTATATACAGCCCCAGTGGTAGTATACAGCAGCCCCAGAGGTATATACAGCCCCAGTGGTAGTATACAGCAGCCCCAGAGGTATATACAGCCCCAGTGGTATATACAGCCCCAGTGGTAGTATACAGCAGCCCCAGATTTATATACAGCCCCAGTGGTAGTATACAGCAGCCCCAGAGGTATATACAGCCCCAGTGGTAGAATACAGTAGCCCCAGAAGTATATACAGCCCCAGTGGTATATACAGCCCCAGTGGTAGTATACAGCAGCCCCAGAGGTATATACAGCCCCAGTGGTATATACAGCCCCAGTGGTAGTATACAGCAGCCCCAGTGGTATATACAGCCCCAGTGGTATATACAGCCCCAGTGGTAGTATACAGCAGCTCCAGAGGTATATACAGCCCCAGTGGTAGTATACAGCAGCCCCAGAGGTATATACAGCCCCAGTGGTAGTATACAGCAGCCCCAGTGGTATATACAGCCCCAGTGGTAGTATACAGCAGCCCCAGTGGTATATACAGCCCCAGTGGTAGTATACAGCAGCCCCCGTATGTATATACAGCCCCAGTGGTAGTATACAGCAGCCCCAGAGGTATATACAGCCCCAGTGGTATATACAGCCCCAGTGGTAGTATACAGCAGCCCCAGAGGTATATACAGCCCCAGTGGTAGTATACAGCAGCCCCAGAGGTATATACAGCTCCAGTGGTAGTATTCAGCAGCCCCAGTGGTATATACAGCCCCAGTGGTAGTATACAGCAGCCCCAGAGGTATATACAGCCCCAGTGGTATATACAGCCCCAGTGGTAGTATACAGCATCCCCCAGGGGGTATATAGCATCCCCCAAATGCTGGCACTCGCCCCCCTTGTAAGGGTTCCCCCCCCCCCCGCTGCTTATCTTACCATCCCGGTCTTCTGCTCAGCGCCACTCCTCGGTGCTCCGTTCTCCATGCTCCGTCCTCGCTGCATCCGGGATCCCCGGCCATCGCGCGATGATGTCATATGCCTGCGACGGCCGGAGATCCCGGATGTAGCAGGACGGGAGCATGAAGAATGGAGCACCGAGGAGTGGCGCTGTGCAGAAGACCGGGATGGTAAGATACGCAGCGGGGGGGAAGCCCTTGCAAGGGGGGAGAGTGCCAGCATTTGGGGGCATATATGCACTGTTTCCCCCTGCCACTGATTGACAGGGGGAAGCAGTGCATATATAATGAGCGGCCCCGACTACCGTATTGACCCGTGTACAAGCCGAGGGGGAGACTTTTCAGGCCAAATTTTGGGCTGAAAAACTCGGCTTATACACGAGTATATACGGTAATTGCATTGCAAGTCTGGAATAATAAATCTTTAATAATAGATAAATGAATGAATAAATAAATAAATACATAAATAAAGCTTTATAATTCCGAACGTGCAGTGCAATTAGTTGCCTTTTTCACTTCCCACAACAGCACCACAGGAGAAAGAGGATCCACCCACCAAAGGACAGGAAACCTACTAGCTTAAAACGTGGAACTTCCTCCTACTCCTCAGTGGTTTCCTATCCTTTGTTGGAAGACCTACAAGTACGGCATTGCTGGGAGAAGATTAAGGAAGGGGGTAAATGTTCAGAGAACTTAAGTGTTCCCCTGAATATTTTGGGGAGGGGCTGCAGGACCTAAGGGTCCCTTTACACGCCACCACTGGAAGGTAGCAACTGCCGGGCACTGGGGATAATTGTGCCTGTTGCCATGAAATTGCTACAAAATGGCAGCGTGTAAATAGGGCAATTCCTCCCGGTGTCCTGCAGTTGACTCAGATACCTGTTGCTGACCCGTGCTCAAAAACCGAAGGCAACACAAAGGCACAATTGCCATGGTAGTGGCGTCTAAACGGGGCACAGGCATGGATGTTGCGTCGCCTAGTGAACTCCCAGGGGCGTGCCACAACGTCATGGATACCACACCCCATCAGCGATCATTGGTGGGGGCTACTGTGTTACGATTGGCTGTCCCTGCACAGGGCGCCATATTAAAAGAGCTGACCATTCACACTACACAATTGCAATGACGTCATGTATTAGCCAGCCTTCCTGCCCAGGCTGGCCAATCATGATGCTATTGCGTTGTCCAATCAGCGTATTAGCGTCACAGAATACACAACTCTATCACGCCTATGTAATTGTGGCGCGAAATATGTACGCCCATATTCCTTTGTGGTAGTGGCGTGTAAAGCAGGGAAGGTATTCAACAGGAAGTAAGCCGCAGGCTCTGTCGGAACTTCCGGGGAACAAAGATACCTTCAGTTGACAACGCAATGGCGGCATCTATATGCGGCATCAGCGATCGGTATCCACAGTTAAAAACGTGCGCGTGCACGTGCGGTGGTACCTGTTGCCAGGCACAGTGGCGGCGTGTAAAGGTACCTTAAGAGATGGTTGGTAGCTCACCGACAGGATAGCAATCTCTGGGGAGGAGGGGAGTGAGAGCAAGGCTGTGTTCAGTGTGTGCATTCTGGTGCAGACTATCATCCGGAAAGAGGAGCACAGCCACATTCGGCACATTGTCCTGGGGATCTTGGAAGTAGGCAGCAGTATTAGGTACACGCCAGGGGATCCGCTGGTGATGTCCAGTGCCAGCTGCAGGCGCCCCTATGACCCACAACTAGAGTTACTTTTGGTGACGTCCCAGTGACAGGAACCCAGCCGAATTTGAATTTGGAAGAAAGAAACATGCTGCTCCAATAATGATGAATGAGCCTGCAGAGTCTGTGAAGGAAATAACACTACCAATGCTGGTATTCCTGGCTCCTTGGAGAGTCCAGGAAATTCCTCTAACATAACGTGACTGATGTATTGTTTCATGTTCACTTATGTTACATGAAGACTAGCCTAGGAGGACTCAGACTTAACCTTGTCCTCAGATAATTTAGAAGACTCAGATCAGCAATGCATATTTAAATGTGACGAAGTGCTACGTTCTCATTAGTGTTGATATGCAGCTGACTTAATATGGAGTGGTGCTACCTTAGGGTGCGTGCACACAATCAGTATACGCAGCGTTTTGGACGCAGCATCTTGCTGCTGTATCCAAAACGCTGCATAGTACAGTATAAGCATAGTGGATGGGATTTCAAGAAATCCCATCCTCACTATGCTTAACTCGACCGCAGCATTCTTTTAGCTGTGGTGCGGGTTGCCGGTATTCCGCTCCTCCGCAGCATGTTCATTTCATGTTGTGGAGTCAGAAGCCGCTCCCATCAGGTGACTGCAGGGAGAAGCCGCACCCGCCGCACATGGTGGGTACAGGGCGGCGGTCTCCCTGGGGTACTCGGGGCTTCACTCAGGTCCGGAGGAGCTGAGTCCAACATGCAGCTCCTCCGGACCGTGAGCACACAGCCTTACTGCTGGGGAAATTGGCCACATTTTATACCAAAAAAAGGAAAGTACAGTGGTTCAGTGGTTAGCATTGTATGTTGGCTCAGTGGTTACCACTGCTTTGCAGTACTGGGGTCCTGGATTTAAGTTCCTCATCTGCAAGGAGTTTGTATGTTTTCTGTGTGATTTCCGCTCTAAAGAAGAGTCGCCACACCCTGGTGAAAAATATTAAAACCCTAACTAAAAGCAAAAAAAAAAAGAAAAAACTCTTAAGGAAGCTAAAATTGCCTGTTCCAGCCTCGTCTTCTTCAGATAGTGAGGAAAATCAGCCGTGTTTTTCAAGTGAAGACACAGGTATATTAGTAATAACTATCAGCCCGACCATGCAGATGTAGGATGTTAAAGAGACAAAATCGATGCAGTATCTAATGTTCGGAGATCTAGGTTTGCACACACAGAGATGCTTTCTTATCAATAAAAATATTATGGCCATGACCAATAAGGAGTCGGAAAAGCCTGTCAAAAAGGTCTTTATCCATAGAAAAATGAAAAGAAAGTATCCCTTCGATCCTGAGAACTCAGCAGTTTGGGATAAGGTACCAAAAATAAAAATTTATGTCTCAAGAGTTTCTAAGAACTTGGATTTCCATTTGATGGTACAGGTTTAATAAAGGACCAGCTACATAGAAAGGCTGATGTACCGTATATACTCGTGTATAAGCCGAGTTTTTCAGCCCAAAATTTGGGCTGAAAAGTCTCCCCCTCGCTTATACACGAGTGAATACGGGTGGGGGCTGTGTCCGGGGCTGTGGAGGCTGCAGGAGGCAGGGGGGGCTGCTGTATGAGCGGCCCCGTCACGTGGGGCCGCTCATTATATATGCACTGCTTCCCCCTGTCAATCAGCGGCAGGGGGAAGCAGTTCATATATGCCCCCCCAAAAGCTTCCGGGAGATCCCGGATGCAGCCAGCGAGGACGGGAGGATGAAGAAGAAGCACCGAGGAGCCGCGCTGATCAGAACACCGGGATGGTAATGTATAAGCAGCGGGGGGGGGGCCCTTACAAGGGGGGACAGTGCCAGCTTTTGGGGTCTGTTGGTACCCCCAGGGGGCTGATGGTACCCCCAGGGGGCTGCTGAGTACCCCCTGGGGGCTGCTGGGTACCCCCAGGGGGCTGTTGGTACCCCCAGGGGCTGCTGGGTACCCCCTGGGGGCTGCTGGGTACCCCCTGGGGGCTGCTGGGTACCCCCAGGGGGCTGTTGGTACCCCCAAGGGGCTGCTGGGTACCCCCTGGGGGCTGCTGGGTACCCCCAGGGGGCTGTTGGTACCCCCAGGGGGCTGCTGGGTACCCCATGAGGGCTGCTGGGTACCCCCAGGGGGCCGCTGGGTACCCCCTGGGGGCCGCTGTATAACCCCTGGGGGGTGCTGTATAACCCCTGGGGGCTGCTGTATATACTGCTGAGGCCTGTATACCACTGGGGCTGCTGTATATACCACTGGGGCTGCTGTATATACCACTGGGGATGCTGTATATACCACTGGGGCTGCTGTATATACTGGTGGGGTCTGTATATACCACTGGGGAGGCTGTTGTATACCACTGGGGTTGCTGTATATACTACTGGGGCCTGTATATGCCACTGGGAGGCTGCTGTATACTACCATTGGGGGGCCTGTATACCACACTGCTGGGGGCTGTACACCTGTGCTGGGGTCCACCCTCGGCTTATACACGAGTCAATAGGTTTTCCCAGGTTTTGGGGGCAAAAGTAGGGGGGTCGGCTTATACACGGGTCTGCTTATACACGAGTATATACGGTAATTTAAAAAATGTGTGGGATTTGCTCTATTTTTTATTACCGGCCAAGGTAAAACCCAGACGGCTGGGGGCTGGTATCCTCAGTGTGGTGAGGCCCATAGTTATTGGTTCCCCCAGGATAAAGAATAGTAACCCACAGCTGCCCCAGAAATTGGTGCATTCATTAAAAGTACCAATTCCTGGCGCTTTATCTAGCTCTTTGTCAAAAAAGAGGAAAGAATATGCAGAAAAAACTTGCACACCCGAAGTCAAAACACAATTTTTATTATAAGTAATAACAAAGGCGAACAACACAAAACCCACAAAAGTTAAAACCACTTAAAACAAAGTAGGTCCCAGTATGCCAGTTGCAATCATATACTATAACAATTAAATAGCTGATGAATGTTAAGATGGACAAAATATCACACCATATGGAAGCAGTGAAATCACATAATCAACAAGGTCCTCCAATGAACATGAAGCAACCAAATTACAATGGTGTAAACAAAGTGACACTATGAACATACATCATGAATAAGGGGTCATACCAAAACTGGATGCTGCAACCTGGGTGACTGGGGACCCCACGCGTTACGCTGCAACTAGGCAGCTTCCTCAGGGAAGTCTCATCTAGTCTTATCTAGCTCTTTGCGAGTGTGGTTGCATCGGTTGGTACAAGGGGTTAATGACAGTTGATGACTGACAGAGTGTCATTAAGCCTAGATTGATAGCGTTCAGGCCTCTATAAACTCTATGAGGCCTCTATTAGACCATTATCAATCTTGTGAGGAAATAGATAAAGAACACAACACACAGAGAAAATCCTTTATTTGAAATAAATCACAGAGAAAAATCCTTTATTTGAAATAAATCAGACAACCCTCATTTTCCAATTTATCATTACCCCACACATACCCCTCTGACGTTAACCCACAATGAGGGTCCCACGAAGCTCAATCACCTCTGCTACATCCAGATTCTGCAGAGAGGAAATAAATTTGTTCTCTCCCTGCAGAATCTGCGAACACACTGAGTGCCACTCCTCACAGAAAATGTCTGTGCTGATGAAAAGCATCCCCACAGCATGATCCTGCCAGCACAATCTTGGACAGTGAGGATGGTGCTTTCATGGTGATGTGCAGTGTTAGTGATTCGCCCACGGGGGCCATGGGGTACTCAGAACTGGGCCCAGTCGTCGTCTAGGGCTGCAGGATGTCACGGTGTCATGACCTGGCTCCATGGTCCCGAGCGGTCAATAAAAAGGGAAAAAGAACAGTTTATGAATTATCGTGGTTTGCAGCTATGAGTAGCCACTGCTGCAGTCTGGACCTCTGGGGATGATGGGGGTTAGCAGCTGGGATTTTGAGTCCTCCATGGGTAGGGCTGGTCCCCAGGGCAACCGTATAGTCAGCGTAGGCAGTGCCGGGACAAGGCATTTTGGTGCCCTAGGCAGGTAAGGCAAACGGTGCCCCCCCCCCTGAAATATGTCTGGGAATAAAAATGTCAGCATACTTTGAAAGTAAATTTAATTTAACGGGGACCTATAAAAGGTTCGTCCAACCACACTACAGAGACATACTGATAGGTTGTTTACATTGTGAGCCCCAATGGGGACAGTGTTCATGATGTATGTAAAGTGCTGTGAAGTTCATAGTGTAATATAAATGCAAAAAGTATTATTCTTAATATTATGTCACAATACCAGGATCTGAGGATCTTCTATTTCGAGGTCAGGGACTCTCTGATGCCATGTTGCTGCTTGTCTCGCTGTTGTCCTCTTTTGAAACTGCAGTGCGGTGGACAAGAGAGCATTAACTGGTTAATAACAAGAAGTATGGAGTGTGTACTGAGCCATAAACCCTCCCCTTACCATGAAGTATGGAGTGTGTACTGACTGAGCCATAAACCTCCTCATACCATGTCCAGCAGACATTGTAGGATTACTACCCATATATACTCGTGTATAACCCGACCTGTGTATAAGCCGACCCCCCTACTTTTGCCCCCAAAACCTGGGAAAACCTATTGACTTGTGTATAAGCCGAGGGTGGACCCCAGCACAGGTATACAGCCCCCAGCAAAGTGGTATACAGCAGCCTCTCCAGTGGTATATACAGACCCCAGTGGTAATACAGCAGCCCCAGGGGTAATACAGCAGCCCCAGGGGTAATACAGCAGCCCCAGGAGTTATACAGCAGCCCCAGGGGTTATACAGCAGCCCCAGGGGTTATACAGCAGCCCCAGGGGTTATACAGCAGCCCCAGGGGTAATACAGCAGCCCCAGGGGTAATACAGCAGCCCCAGGGGTAATACAGCAGCCCAAGGGGTAATACAGCAGCCCCAGGGGTTATACAGCAGCCCCAGTGGTATATACAGGCCCCAGCAGTATATACAGCAGCCCCAGTGGTATATACAGGCCCCAGCAGTATATACAGCAGGCCCAGTGGTGGTGTATACAGGGCCTAGTGGTGTATACAAGACCCAGTGGTGTATACAGGGCCCAGTATGCGGGGGCCGGGGGGGGGAGCGCGCCTTTGCACACTCACCGCGGCCGCCGTCACCGTGCGTCTGCTGTAAGGCTGCTTTCACACTGCATTTTTCTGTGATCCGTGGCTGTCCGTTGTAAAACGGACAGCCACGGATCAGATTTTGGCCCCATGTTATCCTATGGGCACGGTTCACATCGGATTTGGCCTTATTGGCATCCAATTTTTGTCGGATCCGATTCTGGCCGATTTTTTGCTGTGCCCAAAATCGCAGCCTGCTTCGATTTTTGGCACAGCGGGTCAAATCGGACCGAATTGGATCCGACCTGATCCGTGCCAAATAAGGCTGCTTTCACACAGTGTTTTTGTGCTGTCCGAGGGGATCAGACTTTTTGCAGCACCCCTCGGACAGCAACTGATCCAAACTGATGACTGCAATCGGATGCCAAATAGGCATCCGATCCCGATGTTTTGCAGCATCAGTTTGGATCCTCTCCCTGCTCCTCCTGTCACCCTTCTCCCCTCTGTATGCCCTCTGTCTCCCCTCTGTCCCCCACTTTGCAGCCCCTCTTTGCCCCCTCTTTGCAGCCCCTCTTTGCCCCCCTCTTTGCAGCCCTCTTTGCCCCCCTCTTTGCAGCCCCTCTTTGCCCCCCTCTTTGCCCCCCTCTTTGCAGCCCTCTTTGCCCCCTCTTTGCAGCCCCTCTTTGGACCCCCTCTTTGCTCCCCTCTTTGCAGACCCTCTTTGCCCCCTCTTTGCTCCCCTCTTTGCCCCCCTCTTTGCAGCCCCTCTTTGGACCCCCTCTTTGCTCCCCTCTTTGCAGACCCTCTTTGCCCCCCTCTTTGCTCCCCTCTCTGCAGACCCTCTTTGCCCCCCTCTTTGCAGCCCCTCTTTGCAGACCCTCTTTGCACCCCCTCTTTGCTCCCCCTCTTTGCAGACCCTCTTTGCCCCCTCTTTGCTCCCCTCTCTGCAGACCCTCTTTGCCCCCCTCTTTGCAGCCCCTCTTTGCAGCCCCTCTTTGCACCCCCTCTTTGCTCCCCCTCTTTGCTCCCCCTCTTTGCTCCCTCTTTGCTCCCCTCTCTGCAGACCCTCTTTGCCCCCCTCTTTGCAGCCCCTCTTTGCCCCCCTCTTTGCAGCCCCTCTTTGCAGCCCCTCTTTGCAGACCCTCTTTGCAGACCCTCTTTGCCCCCCTCTTTGCTCCCCCTCTTTGCAGCCCCTCTTTGCAGCCCCTCTTTGCACCCCCTCTTTGCTCCCCTCTTTGCCCCCCTCTTTGTCCTCCTTCTGCAGAGCTTAAAAAATAAAAAAAATCATCATTCTCACCTCTCCACGACACCCGCGCTGCTTCCAGCTTCTCTTCTTCTGATGCACAGGACCTAGCGTGATGTCACAGTCACATGACCGGTTACCGCGGTAACCGGTCATGTGACTGCACTGTGACGTCAGGCCAGGTCCTGGAAGCACAGAGCAGCCAAGCGCAGGAGGCATCGCTGGATCGTGGAGAGGTGAGGATAATGATTTTTTTATTTTTAACCCTTTCATTTCACAGGATATCACTTCTGCAATGTATGAATATACATTGCAGAAGTGATATTATGGCACAGAGCGATTTTAGTGTACTGAGCAGAGCATGCTCAGTACACTAAGATCGGGTCCGAGGAACTCAGCTGTTTCCTCTGATCCGCGCTCTATAGGCCCCATGTTGGAGGAGAGGAGGGCGAGCACCGGGCAGAGCTGCAGGACAGGAAGTCCCCTCCTCCCTCCTCTCTGGCCGGCGCGGCCGCCGGCGGTCAGCACGGGGCCCTCTAGGGGGCGGGCAATGCGCCCTCCACAAGATGGCGCCCTAGGCGATCGCCTAGGGTCGCCTACCCATCGTCCCGGCCCTGAGCGTAGGTATAGTGCAAAGTTCTAGGTACCATCAGGCAGCCTCCTGCTGCCGTCTCACAGATTCAGTCTGTCTCCTCTCAGGCGTGGCAAGCAGAGTATCACACAGCGTCAAGCTTTAACTGGGTTTACTTTCCTGCTTGGCAGATAGATACAACACAGTCAAACAGTACCAGCTCCGGTGTCATCTAGCAGCTGGGATGGTTCGTCTGCGGCACCCCCTTTTGTGTTCCTTTCGAGCCTTTTCAGTTTGTTCCGCATGCTAGCTACAGTCACGGGCTTTTTTGTGGGCGACTTCTCGAGTCCCTTAGCCCTTATATGACGGCCTTCCTTTCACTGCACCGGAGGTTGGGTCTCAGGACATAAAGACCCCGCACCCCACCGGGGTTTGTGGTTGGGGCATAAAGCTTACCAGCCACTTCTGCAGAGCCGACACTCTGGTTCTGGCCTGGTCCCTCAGTGTCCCTGCTGACTCGGACACACCTTGGACCCCCTCTGCCTTTCTTCAGTCCTCAGCCTGCGTCCCGGGCTAGCCATGTGGTGGTACAAGCCGCCGGGTCCTGGTTCTCTCCGTCTGGTTTCTCTGACTACTTGGCTGACTGGTCTGGTCTTTACTTCTCTCCACTACTTCTCCACTCTACTGTCCTTACTTCCCTTCACTGACTTAATTACTAGCCTGAACTTGGTGTTGTGTGTTCCTTTTTGTTGTTGTGTTCCCACCCCGAACCAGGTTCTGTCCTAACTCTCCACCCTCCACCTGGCTCCTCCCGCTATCCCGTTGCTAGACATAGAGTAACACAGGGCATGTGGAAGAAGGTGCTCTGTGTTTTATCTAAGAAACTGAAACTAAACTTTTTATGTTTTTTTTGCTTCAAAAAGGCGCATGAACTGGCTATTGAAACAACATAGCAGCATATTGTTTAGAAGAGAAGAGAGCAAAATACGGTAATGAAGTATATCAATATTTCTTAATTTTACAATTCCTGGAGGTTACTAAGGCTACTTTCACACTACGATTTTTGTAAAATCCGATGCTGTCCGATATAAATCGGACAGCATCGGATTCTTCTAATGCCTGGAATCGGGTGCCAAATAGGCATCCGATTCCGACAGAAAATAGGATGCCCGCCCTCCTGTCAGATCGCTCCCTGAGAGCTGTCAGTCTCTCCCCCGGTCCTCTTCTTTATCCCCTGTGTCTCCCCTCTTGGCCCCCGGTCCTTTCCTCTTATCCCCTGTGTCTCCCCTCTTGGCCCCCGGTCCTGTGTCTCCCCTCTTGGCCCCCGGTGCTGTGTCTCCCCTCTTGGCCCCCGGTCCTGTGTCTCCCCTCTTGGCCCCCGGTGCTGTGTCTCCCCTCTTGGCCCCCGGTGCTGTGTCTCCCCTCTTGGCCCCCGGTCCTGTGTCTCCCCTCTTGGCCCCCGGTCCTGTGTCTCCCCTCTTGGCCCCCGGTCCTGTGTCTCCCCTCTTGGCCCCCGGTCCTGTGTCTCCCCTCTTGGCCCCCGGTGCTGTGTCTCCCCTCTTGGCCCCCGGTGCTGTGTCTCCCCTCTTGGCCCCCGGTCCTGTGTCTCCCCTCTTGGCCCCCGGTCCTGTGTCTCCCCTCTTGGCCCCCGGTCCTGTGTCTCCCCTCTTGGCCCCCGGTCCTGTGTCTCCCCTCTTGGCCCCCGGTGCTGTGTCTCCCCTCTTGGCCCCCGGTCCTGTGTCTCCCCTCTTGGCCCCCGGTGCTGTGTCTCCCCTCTTGGCCCCCGGTCCTGTGTCTCCCCTCTTGGCCCCCGGTCCTGTGTCTCCCCTCTTGGCCCCCGGTCCTGTGTCTCACCTCTTGGCCCCCGGTCCTGTGTCTCCCCTCTTGGCCCCCGGTCCTGTGTCTCCCCTCTTGGCCCCCGGTCCTCTCATCCCCTGTGTCTCCCCTCTTGGCCCCCGGTCCTCCTATGCGTCCTCCTCCTCTCCTCTTGTCCTCCTCCTCTTGTCCTCCTCCTCTTGTCCTCCTCCTCTTGTCCTCCCCTCTCCTTCTCTCCTTTCTCACCTGTCCAAGACTCCTGCACGGTCCCGCGCGTCTCCGGTGCCTTGCTGTTCTGTCTCAGTGCTGCCAGGACCTCTCGTGATGTCACAATCACATGACTGCCGGCTATTGGTTCCTGGCAGTCATGTGATTGTGACATCACGGCAGGTCTTATCAGCACAGACAGCAAGATACCTGGAGACACCGGAGACGCCGGGAGACGACGTGGGCCTCGTGGACAGGTGAGCATAGTTTTGTTTTTTTTTATTAACCCCTTAATTTACTTTTAGGAGCTATTTTAGTGTACTGAGCATGCTCAGTACACTAAAATCGGTCCGAGGAGACATCACATGTTTTCTCGGACCCTGCTCCATAGGGCCCCATGCTAAATTGATCGGGTCGGATCGGATGTGCACTAAATGCCATCCGATCTGGTCCGATCCGAATCTGTCAGATTTTATTTTCGGTGCAAAAATCGGAGCAAGCTCCGATTTTTGCACCGATAAAAAAATCGGACAGATTCGGATCGGACCAAATCGGATGGCATTTAGTGCACATCCGATTCGGTCCGATGCCCATAGGCCTGCATGGGGTCCGAAAATCGGTCCGATGCTGTCCGATTTTTATCGGACAGCATCGGAACTGAAAAAATCGTTATGTGAAAGCAGCCTTAAATGAAAAAAAGTATATTTCCTCTTTTTCAGTTAGAGCAAGAGCCATTGTCATATGAATAAACATTGTATTTGCAATATGGCATATGAATAGAGCATGAGCCACATTTTTATTTATTTTGGAAAAGTGCATATTTTAAGCAACGTTAGGAATGTTATGTAAAATATTCCACTACAAGTGTTGTCAACTCACTTTGCGCAATCTGCCTTCTCCAATGTAATGACAATAAAATCTACTATGTTTGTATATCCGAATGATGGCAGCAAGACTTCATGCATTAATGCATAGTGCAGATACTACCTGACTTGGTGGTTTATAAATACTTCATTAATAGTTACTGAATGAATACGTACCAGGCATTGGCCTTTTAAACAAAAAATAGCCAGTGATTGGCCTGGAAGTACACCGGGGACACACATTACTCACAAAGTGGAGGCTTTGAAATTCAAGCCCTGCTGGTTCAACACCTGGACAGCGCAGCTAAAAGAGCTGCTAAAATTTCAGCACATAGAGTGCTCCACTGCTGAAATTTCAGCACCTGGACAGCGGCAGCTGTGCACAAGGAGGATTCTGGCAGAAAATAGGATCGGAGGGCATATTTGCCCTCTAGTTCTGTTTGGTTCGGGGCTGTCAGGTTCTCTCCGGTGTTCCCTGCAAAACACCGGACAGAACCTGACAGCAAATAAATGTGGTGTGAAGCCATTTGGAATCAGCTCTAATGCTTGGTGTCTCAGGACTGTCAAATTGGCTTACTGTAAAAGAGGTATTATTTTTATATTTGTATTAGGACACACAGTGGGTACAGAAAGTATTCAGACCCCTTTAAATTTTTCACTCTTTGTTTCATTGCAGCCATTTGAAAAATTCAAAAAAGTTCATTTTTTTCTCATTAAAGTACACTCTGCACCCCATCCTGACTAAAAAAAAACATAAATGTAGACATTTTTGCAAATGTATTAAAAAAGAAAAACTGAAATATCACATGGTCATAAGTATTCAGATGCTTTGCTCAGACACTCATATTTAAGTCACAGACTGTCTGTTTCATTGGAGTCCAGCTGTTTTTAATTAAATTGATGGGACTAATAATTTCTAATAAAGTGATTATTTTGGTGTCCTAGGGGGGAAGGATGATAAGAGTTCCCTTCACTAAATGCAGCATAGGCGCTGCTGAAGGTGGCTCTTTTAATTTAATAGGCCCTGGAGGGGTGACAGGTTCCCTTTAAAGAGGAATCCCTAGGGAAGGACCACCGCTTGCAAGACTTTACTCCCAAAAGACAGATTGTCAGTCCCCAAATCCAACCGATAGTGTCTGAAAAAGGTTGTAGGAGAGGATCACATGGCTGCGCTACTAAATTCGCTCCAGACAAACATTTACCTTCTCAGCCCAAGAAGCTAAAATGGCTCTAATTGAGTGAGCTTTTATGTCTTCCGGGGGTCTTAGTCCCCCAATCTGTATACCACAGCAAACCCTGATTTGACCTATCTGGCTAGGGTTTTTTTTTTTAAATAACCTGGTCTCTATTGAAACCCTGAAAAAGAATGAAGAGGGTGATAGATTTCCAAAAGCTTTTGGATATCTCCAGATACTTCAATAAGCATCTTCTAATATCTAAGCTGTGAACCTTTTCTTTGTCTTTCTTTGGGTCACTACAAAAGAATGGGAATACTGTCTCTTGGGATCTTGAAACATAGTTACCACCTTGGAAAAGAAGGCTAGATCTCACCTAAGAATAACCCTTATGGTACCTTTACACGCCGCTACAGGATGGTGGAAACAACCGGGTAGATGAGAGAAATGTATCTTGCAGCTCCAAATCAACCTGAGGTAGCGGCGTGTAAAGACGGTTGTTGCCACCCGTCACTTGAGGCACCTGTTTCAGAGCAGTGCTCTAAAACAGGTTGATTTCAAGGCGATGGTTACGGCCTGTATCGGCGTGTAAATAAGGAACAGGAGGGTTGTTTCGACACCATGCTATCTACCTGGGGCGTGACAAAGGCTCCGGGTTACCGCGCCCCATCAGCGATCATTGTGGAAGATGCTGCGCTCCGATTGGCTCTTCCTTCACAGGCCGCCATCTTGGATGAGCTGTCACTTCAGCACTACAGATACGCGCCGTATGCACGATCAGATACATTAGTACAATTACGCCGCCACACACTTGCGGAAGGCAAAAGTATCAATGCGGCATGGTCCTTATATAGTGTGCACATTCTCTTAACACATAATAAGGAATAATGCTGTACACAGCGCACAAGTTTGGTTTACGCACCGCCCTGGCTTATTGTACTGCAGGTGCCGTAGAAGTGCTTATTCCGTGCCACAGTCCGAACACTACTACATCACGTCTCCGCCATCCGCCCTTCGCGTCGTGCCTAATCACAAAACTCTTGTGTTGGCCAATGGTTGTCGTTTGGGCGCGGCGTGATGGACCATGGCACGCCTATGTGTTTTCCCTGCTGCCTTTGTTCCGCCCATATTACCTTGTTATAGCGGCGTGTAAATGAGGTAAGGTGAGCTACAGAAGGTAACTTGTGGCACCCGGCGGTGTATCCAGAGATAGATGTAACCTACCGTAGTGCACCTTGATGCGGCGTGTAAAGGTGGTGCGATTACCGTTTTCAACCGTTTGTGTGTGCTCGTGCACGTGAAGCACCCGGTTGTTTCCACCGTCCTGTAGGGGCGTGTAAAAGGTACCATTAACGTAAAGGGGTGATTAATGGGTAGAAGCTGTAATTTCCGTCTTTAGGGTTAGAGTCTTAATAGTACAATCGGACAAGGGCTCAAATAAGGCTATTGTGAGGGCATTTAACACTAATTTAAGGTCCCAAGGAGGAGAGTGAAGTTGAGACACTATTCTAGAATAGCTTACTGCCCTAAGAAATCCTATCATCCCAGGATGTTCTGCTATTTTGGCATGAAAGAGGACTCCAAAAGCAGAGTTGTGAACTTTAAGCATGCTCAACTTTAAGCCTACATCTTTACCTTTCTGCAAGAATTCTAGGATAACTATCCAGGGTATGGGGCTCTTGGCTAGCAGGTCCATATCTGAGAATTTAATGAATTTTCTCCAATGAGGGAGAATACTTTTCCATAGATGACCATAGTAACCTTCTTTCCGTTTCCCATTAAAGTGGACCTCAAATTATTTGAGAACCCTTTGCCACTCAAGTGCTAATGTACGTTGTTTAGATTCTTGTGTCTGAACAGCCCCGTATTAGCCGATTCAGTCACTTTGGAAGGACCCAAAGGGTTCCCAACTGACACTTAGGTGAAGCCAGGTAAATCAGGCTCTTCTGGGCTAGAAAGGAAGAGTTAGAATTGTTTTGGCTCAAACTGTCTGAATCCTTAGCACCAGGGAGACCAGGGCAATTGGAGCAAAGGCATGGCCTAACCCCTTGGATTACATTTAAAGCCTTGCAGCATCTATCTCTTGAAGTAAATCTTTTAATCATATGGGAAAAGAACTGACAAACTTTCCAATTGGCATGAGTGGCGAATAAGGCTTGGGTCAGACTTGAAGCTGACGGAGCCATTAAAATCTCTAAAAATCAGCCGCAGCGTTAACGCTATGCGCTGCCAGTGGAATGCAGCCCCATAGCAACCCAGTGTTAACCTTAGCAGCAGCCACACAGGATGTGCGCTGCCTGCAGTGATTTCCTGTGTGCTCTGCTAAAGCGCACGTTCTGCAGCTTTGTGTGTGCCCGCTGCTAAGGTAAACACCAGGTTGCTATGGGGCTATTCATGAAATCTGGTTCCTGGGTTTCCAGATCTTTCTTCCTCTAGCTGGTTGATAGGGCCTTAAAAAATTAATCCTAGCAGGAAATACCACACTGACTTTGAAAGGAGATCATCCTTCCAATTTAATCCACAATACTCAACAGGCAGATTCAGAAAATGAACATGTCCAAGCCATGAGTTTAATGGCATCAGCAGAAGTGTTAAGAAGTTTGCAGCCCTTTGATATTATAAGTAAATTTGTTTACTGCTCCCCTGGGCATTTGTTTCCTATCTGTTCCTAAAATTGATTTAGCCATACAGAAAGGGACAGAGCTGTGCATGTGGCAGCAAAACTTGGCTTGAAAGCTGCAGCACCTGATTCCCAAGCTCTTTTTAGAAATACCGTATATACTCGTGCATGAGCCGACCCGTGTATAAGCCGACCCCCCTACTTTTGCCCCAAAAATCTGGAAAAACCTATTAACTCGTGTATAAGTTGAGGGTGGACCCCAGCACAGGTATACAGCCCCCAGCAGTGTGGTATACAGCCCCCCCCCCAGTGGTATACAGGCCTCCCCAGTGGTAGTATACAGCAGCCCCAGTGGTAGTATATAGCATCCCCAGCAGCCCCAGTGGTAGTATACAGCAGCCCCAGTGGTAGTATATAGCAGCCCCAGTGGTAGTATATAGCAGCCCCAGCAGCCCCAGTGGTAGTATATAGCAGCCCCAGCAGCCCCAGTGGTAGTGTATAGCAGCCCCAGCAGCCCCAGTGGTAGTATATAGCATCCCCAGCAGCCCCAGTGGTAGTATACAGCAGCCCCAGTGGTAGTATATAGCAGCCCCAGTGGTAGTATATAGCAGCCCCAGCAGCCCCAGTGGTAGTATATAGCAGCCCCAGTGGTAGTGTATAGCAGCCCCAGCAGCCCCAGTGGTAGTATACAGCATCCCTAGCAGCCCTAGTGGTAGTATACAGCAGCCCCAGTGGTAGTATATAGCAGCCCCAGTGGTAGTATATAGCAGCCCCAGCAGCCCCAGTGGTAGTATATAGCAGCCCCAGTGGTAGTGTATAGCAGCCCCAGCAGCCCCAGTGGTAGTATACAGCATCCCCAGCAGCCCCAGTGGTAGTATATAGCAGCCCAAGTGGTAGTATATAGCAGCCCCAGTGGTAGTATACAGCCGCCCCAGCAGCCCCAGTGGTAGTGTATAGCAGCCCCAGCGGTAGTATACAGCAGCCCCAGTAATCCAGGGCCCCCCCAGCCTTGCTCCGGTCACCTGTAAAGCAAAATATACTTATCACTGTCCCGCTGCCGTCCGCGCCCACCGCTGCCGACATCCCCGATCCTCCATCTTCATGCGTCTTCTTCAGACTTCCTGTGTTCGGCGCCAGCAATGACGTCATTGCCTGCGACGAACACAGGAAACCGGAAGAAGACGCATGAAGATGGAGGATCGGGGATGTCGGCAGCGGCGGGCGCGGACGGCAGCGGGACAGTGATAAGTATATTTTGCTTTACAGGTGACCGGAGCAAGGCTGGGGGGCCCTGGATTACTGGGACTGCTGTATACTACCGCTGGGGCTGCCGGGGCTGCTGTATACCGTCATTGACTCGCGTGTAAGCCGAGGGGGGTACTTTTCAGCCCAATTTTTGGGCTGAAAAACTCGGCTTATACGCGAGTATATACGGTAATACCCACCTTCACACTAAAAAGACAAACAACAGAAAAAAGACACCCCAAAAATTGAAGTAAAGTGTATAGTAGTGTCCGCCAAGGTATTTATATAGTCAGGATATCCTGTAATCCCTTCTAAAGTACCTGTATTCAAAGTCCCTGAATCTCCAATTGCACACTTATGACAAACACACTTTGGGACAAATCACTTGTAAGTGCGATCTCTCACTTTTTCTGCATTTAAAGTTTCTCTTAACCTTAGCTGCAATACAGCAACTGACTAGAATGTTTGCAAGTCAAAACATGAATATTTTTTTACAAGTTTTCTTAGTAGAGGTCTTATTTAGAAACTGAGGGGTAAGGTCTATACCTTAATGGCACTAATGTTTTAAGGAACTTAGATGAGAAGCTACATCTAATGTATCTTGAACTACAGTATATCCAATACTATAGTTAGAATGCAGGATACATGATATTAATGAAATATTGCATTTACTTTGTAACCACATTTAAAGAAAAGGCCATTTATTTCTGACTACTACTCTCCAATATAAGCATTTTTCTCCACCCTACTATTATATATTCTCTAATTCTTATATTCCTATATATAGAGGTCATGTCTACATTAATAAAACATTATAATCTTGAAAATGTTCGACGAAAGTAATAATTTATTTAGTAGTTCTGTAATATGTATTATAAATTCTTTCAGCATCTTTATGCTATGGTAGCAACTATGCAGAACTAAGGGCTGAGCCATATTTGTACTTACACTTACATACTGTATCTGCTTCAATGTAGAGTTCATGAATATTGTTCAGAAGTAAAACAAAAATTAGCTCTTCTGGATTGTTTTACTGGTTGTCTAATAATTTGTTTTAAGTCTTTTAAATAACTGTTTTCACAAGTCAAAGGACATTTTACTGTATTTGTTGCTCAATTAAATTGTCTTTTATACACAAAGAATAATGTAACAAAACTAAACCAATTAGTGATCGTTTTATAAAGAACAATATGAATAATGAAGCCTATTACTCTCAGCATGTGAAAGCGGGAGTGAAGAGGAATAAAATCAAAGTCTAATGGCCGCTTTACACATCCCGATATCGTCCCGATATTGGATACAACGGCACGGGAGCGCGCACATTTTTGGCAGTAATCCAAGATCGCATAGGAGATGTTACACAGGGAGATATCGGCAGGCAACACAACTGCGATGTATACGCCCCCTTGTACGAGCGACCCAGGGAACGACCATTTAACATGGGAGTGAATAGGGCAAGTTGTGCTCCAAATCGTTGTTGGGCTGTCACACAGCACGATCCTGCCAGATCGTCCATCCAATATCGGACAGTTGGAGAGCCTGCACAATTCCCCAACGATATCGTTTTGGCATCCTTCTTGCATCGAATTGGACATTTACACCACACAACGCAGAACAATATCGGCGGCAATGGCCGAACCACGTGACGTTTTATCGTTGTTGGACAATGATATCGGGACGTGTAAAGCGGCCATAAGGCTAGGGTCACATTTGGAATTGCTATTTCGGTTACCGCATCCATGGACCGCAATTGCCTTCACACACATTTTAGGAACAAATCTTGTTCCTAAACCGCAATCCGGCAACCGGATTGCTCTGAATGTGCAATCCAGTTGCCGGATACTTTGTTCATCCCTGCTGCCGCAGGATTGAACAAAGGGTTATTGTAGTTAAAAGATGTTGGCAACATGTCTGTAGGGAGTCCCACCCTCCTAGGGAGTCCCATCCTCCCTACAGACATGGTGTCCCATTAGGTGGGCACAGCAAGGGTTAAACGGCATTAATTCTCAATTTGCGGCTATTACTGGCTTTTATTAAAACTAAATGTTCGAATGCGGCTATTAGCATTAAGCTGATACAGCATGCACTTACATACTGTATCTGCTTCAATGCTAATAGCTGTCTCCATACCACCCTTAGGGTATGTGCACATTGGACGGTTCTACATCATTGCAGACCGTCAGAAAACCGGTGTAGAATTTCAGGAGCTGAAATTCCTGACCTCTGCAGTGTCCATTGTTTTTTTAGCATTTTTTTTTACGTTTTGTCTGCATTTTATTAGTGTTTATACAGCGTTTTTCTCGGCGGTTTTCCGGCAGTTTTCTTGGCGTTTTTAAGGCTGTTTTTTGTGCACTTGTAAGCTCTGAGTTTAGACATAAAGTTGATGTAAACACAAAAAAAAAAAAAAAACCTACATTCTTGCATCATTTCCTGTCACACAATCCAAAAAAAAAAATTTGGAGAGCAATCATCTCGAGCCTGTCGTGTATATACGGCCATCGGAGTGCTGTCTACCATGCCACCCATACGTCGTTTGCGCCTGCGGAGGCCATACAAACAGCTCTTGCTGCTAACCATACTCCACTGGCTACAATGTAAGGAAGAGGAGGAGAATGAGGTAAGAAATATGTATGTGGCTACCCAAAAACATGTATTTCATCCGCCAGATTCTTCCCGTGCTGTAATATATTATATATATAGTCTTCTCTATATATATATAATATTATATTTCAAATCTATATACCCGGTTTCCTGAAAAAAAGAAGCGTCTATAATTTTTTGTAAAGGAAGCGCCGTTTTATTGTCAGGGGGTGCCTTCTTTAAGTACTTTACGCATCAGCAACTGCTGCTCCTCTACGACAAGCCACATACATGGTGGTTGACACAAATGTGGCCCTGGTTGTATGATAGTTGGCAGATGCAGCAGGTTTGTATAGTCACCCCCTAAGTCGATGTGTTATGCCAAAATGATGAGGTCACAGGGGCCTTTGATGTTTCATTGTGGGGCGTAGTATGTATGACGCTGCGTTCTAAGCTTTTTTTTCGCTCGCTTTCCTTTTACACAGGTGCAGGAAACACCAAGAATGTGGGTGCATCCCCTCCTCCAGAGCAGGGAAACCAAGGGTCACTTATACCAGCTATACCAGGATTTACGAAGGTACCATCTATACCTAAAAATAATTTCGTCTATGCTATGTGATTGTTATATCTGTTATTTTGGACAGATGTAAATGATTGTACAATTTTTTTGTAGATATCCTGAGAAATTTGTGTCCTTCTGCCGGTTGAGCATCGCTGCCTTTGATGACCTACTCCAGCTTTTGCGGGACAAGCTCACCATACAAAACACGGCCTTCCGTAACCCAATTGGAGCGGAAGAAAGGCTGCTCATCACATTACGGTAAGGGGTCGCTATCATCGCAACGATATACGTAACTTTGTGTCATCCATTTTTTTTTTTTTTTTTTTTTTTTTAAGCTACACAAACAACAATTAAGACCTTGTTATTTTCGCATCTGTTGGGCATTGCCGGCTCACATGGCTTGTGTTTTTAAAGCTCCTATACATACTGTGTATTAATGTTTTTGTTTTTTTTCCAGATTCCTGGCTACTGGCGAGAGCTATGGTTCGCTCCATCTCCAGTTTAGGGTGGGAAAAAGCACAATATCGAATATTGTAAAGGTAACGTGCACTGTCATCTGGGAGCAGTTGCAGCCCTTAGTGGTGCCTTCTCCAAACGAGGAGACTTGGTTGCAGGTAGTGGCAGGCTTTCAGTCTGTGGCCAACTTCCCTAACTGCATAGGTGCAGTCGATGGGAAACATATCCGTGTGCAACAGCCTCCTCGATCAAGATCCCGCTTCTATAATTACAAGAAGTATTTTTCAGTGGTCCTGATGGCGGTGGCTGATGCCCATTACCGGTTTGTTGCCATCGATGTTGGTGCCTATGGTAGTACAGGGGATTCTCGTGTGTTGAGAAACTCACAAATTGGTATGCAAGTGCTCCAAGATCACAACACCTTACCTGCCGATAGCCTTTGCCCGGTTCCACGCATCAGTCCCCTACGTGATGGTATCGGATGAGGCTTTTCCTTTGATTCCGAACCTGCTGCGCCCATACCCACGTAGGGGACTGGATGACCGGCGTAGGGTCTTCAACTATCGGCTAAGCCGGGCACGCAGAACCGTGGAATGCACCTTCGGTATCATGACTAGTCAATGGAGGGTCTTTCATTCAGCCATTCAGGTATCCCAAACCACAATTGATGCTGTAATAAAGGCATGCTGCGTCCTCATAATTTTGCCTGCGGCTATGCAACGGATCACATGGAAGGTTTGCAGCTACCTTTATTCAACACAGCTATCAATTGGGGATCGGGTCGTCCGCAGAATTCTGCCTTGGCTGTGAGAGACACCTTTGCTGACTACTTCATGACACCTGAAGGTGCCGTGTCCTGGCAGTATACCTCTAGCCATGTGCAACACCTACCCTAAATTAAAAATTCTTTACGTATTTAGTATCCGAGTACGACAATAATGCGAACTGAAGAGGATTCAAACAAGAACAGTTTTTTGTAGCTTGAGCATCTGTGTGAATGGATATATTGTGAAATGTACTTTCACGTCTAGAAAAGTAAACAAAAAAACCTTAAATAAATAGAAAAACCAAACGCTACACAGCTTCTTTTATTTCTTTACAATAGAATGAGCCTGGTGACTAACACACATTTTTGACATATAAAAAATTTTAAAATTTAAACTAAAACAAAACAGGCCAAGATCATGTATTATACATAATAAGACACAGCAGACCGTATTTTGCCTCTGTGAAACCTGAGGTTTGCAACTGGAAGGAATGTCAAACCACGTCAAAGGATGGCACATGACAAATCCCCTAAACAAAAAGACACTCAATTCAAGGGGGTAAAATGACGAGTTCCCAAATCACCTCCAAACATGGAGTGTCCGGACATTTCGAGACTTGCAGAGCTGTTGTCCGAGCTTAATTGGGCCGTATAAGAAGTGAAGTTGTCTGCTCGAACCTGCTGCCGGGGCCGAAATCCATGTGTATCCTGATGCATCAAGGACACTTGCGGGTGAACTACATTAGACGGGCCAGGAGTGTTCCCTCTACAACTATCCCTTTCAGGGTGAAAACTTGGTAGATCCCATGTATGATGTTGGACACACTTGGAATCGGCTGCTTTGAGCGGTATTCATCTATCAAGGCGTACAAAACAGCCAAAAATGATGCATCACGCTCTGTCTCCATTTCCCAGATACAAGCAGCAACATGTGCCCCCACATGATCAAAGCGATCTTCTTCCTCCGCTCGTCTCAACATACTGATGGCCTCCTGAGCAAACCTTGTTGTGGTTTTTGACCCGTACACGTGTATGCTGGCTGGGTTGGGGTCGGTGATCGCATGTTCATTGAGGCTTCACGAGTAGATGTTGCACCCGAGTTTCCAGAAACTGAAGATGAACTTTGAATGCCCCCATCCTGTTCAATAGAAAGACTGGGAGATGTATTGGACTGAGAGACACTCAAATTACCCACAGGTTGTTCATCTTCTGTTTGCGTGACGGAACCTTCTCCCACATTGGTAGGCCTAGTTATATTTCCCTCCGTTCTGCAAAAATAAAGAAAAATCTTGAGTGAGTGATTAAATCTTCAGAGCTCGAGTTAAAATGATGACATGTAACATAGCTATCAATATCATACTTTCAGTCTGAAGGGCGGATGAGATACAGTGCTTAACAGCAATAATCAACCTTTGATTAGTATTGGAATGCTATGACATGTGCTTAACATGTGGGATATGTAAAAAAACAAACAAACCAAGATCACGTTATTTGTCTCACTGACTTCGCGGCTTATGTCTACATTACTTTAAAAATCTGCGTTGCAAAGGTAGTGCGCCTCCGTCATATTTGGACTCACAGACGCCACAGCAGCGCCCTGGGAAGGCCATACCACTACGCACGCTCACCCTCATTCTCCTCCTCCTCCTCCGCTGGTCTGTCCTCCCCCCTTGCTGCTCCTGGCTGCTCTCTTCTCACCATACCTGGTGTAATTACCATTGCAGGCTGCTGCCTCCACCACACAGACAGATTTTTGTGAAGGCGGCTCGTGTGAGAGTGTTGATTGACGTCACATAAGCCTGGCCGGATCCGTGACCAACTAACACTCTAGCTCTGTGTGCGTGCATGGTGTAGCCGGAAGACTGCAATGGATTGAACACCATGCAAGGGGAGAACCGGGCCTATGAGTGGAGGACAGCCTCAGCCCATTGCAGCAGTACCGACCCACTAGACAGAGGACAGCATCACAGAACAAGGCCCTATGCGCAGGAAAGAGACACAGGGCAGGTGCATAGACACGGGACAGAGCACGAGAACACTTATGTAATTGGCAGTACATGAACCCTTTTTAAAGATAAGACATGTTGTTCTTCAGTCCCTTAAAAAAGTGGTTGACGTCACCTACCAGTCAGCGCTGTAGGCGGCTTATTAAAATCCCGCTTGCTATGTTCTCGGCACTGTCAACAACGAGAAATGACAAAAGCGTGTTTTGTACTCCGGTACAAACACCACTCATTGGCTCACGCCTCTCCTGATGCTATTGCCTATGGACTATTTCTACTCCTGTTGAAATTAAAGTACTTACGGGCGTAGAGTGTGACTGGTGAGGGTGAAGAGTAGTTCATTGTAAAATGGACATTTTTTCTTCGGTGGTGATGAGCCACTTTTTTCTGCCTTTGAGAGAAATTTTGTGAACGCGTCTCGCACGGACTTCCATCGTTTTTTGATATCCTCTTCTAGTAAGAAAGAAGACAGCTTGTCATTTGGCATCACAAACCAAAATATACTGTATGTGTTTTTGAAAACCTGACAATAACATACCTATTACATTTTTTAGGTCACGATCTGCCTCGTCAAATTCCACATATAATTGACGACAGATGGATGTCCAGGCTTGAGATTTCTTTTGTCTGTCACTGTAACCTGAACACGCGGTATCCCAGATTTCTGGGTGTGCTTCGATCTACAATAGACAAAGGGACAAATTAAAGTAATTTAAAACTAAACACAGCTGTGCAGGATTGTAGAAAGTTGCTGCTGTGGCTCATGCTCCATCCATACAGTCCTGCCCCTCACCCTGCACTCCATCAGGGCTGAAACACTCTGTGCTGCTGTGGCTCATGCTCCATCCATACAGTCCTGCCCCCTCACCCTGCACTCCATCAGGGCTGAAACACTCTGTGCTGCTGTGGCTCATGCTCCATCCATACAGTCCTGCCCCCTCACCCTGCACTCCATCAGGGCTGAAACACTCTGTGCTGCTGTGGCTCATGCTCCATCCATACAGTCCTGCCCCCTCACCCTGCACTCCATCAGGGCTGAAACACTCTGTGCTGCTGTGGCTCATGCTCCATCCATACAGTCCTGCCCCCGGCCGGCCCCGCTTTGTGTGATCATGTGGACCATACTTACCAGAGTGAGCAGACGGGGCACATTGATCTGCATCCTGCGATACCACGCCATCCTCGTGCCGGTTTGTTGTTGTTCGGGACACCTGCTTCCTGGGTCTGCCTCTTCCATTCTCTGTTGTAAAACCGTCGCTAAAACGCCGGTCTGCGATTTCACGACGGTTTAGCAGCGGCTGGAAATCTCTATTGCCACCAATGAGTCCTAATCTTGCTAGATACGCTGGCAAAACGTCAAAAGAAGTCACAAGCTCTATCTTTGAAATCCGGTGGAAAACGGTGAAGAAGTAGAAAGGAGAAAAAAAACGTTCTAATGTAAACAGCGTTTTCGGAAATCCATAGACTAGCATGTTAATCCAACCGCTGGTTAGGAATAACATAAATTTACATAAAACCCAGCGGAAAACGCCGGCGGAAAACGCTAAAAAACAGCTCATACCCTTAGGCAGAGCTTCCCCGCCGATCCCCTGACCTGTTATGGGTAGGTGCGGTTTGTCCGGGTGTGAGTTGAATTTCTTTTATTAACATGTTACCTGGGTAACTTTCAAACCAAACAACAACATTTTGGATTCTGTCATCTTCCCTTGCGGGAGGTACGGTGCTTTCAAAGTTGCAATAAACTTAAATAATATTTGTCCACATCGGCCCAACAGGGACCGGATTTCAAGTCACTGATTCAATGTTCATCAGGCTTTACTTTTAAACAGTTCACATTAGTCTCATGTGCTGCAAGGAAAGGCATATATAGTAACTCTATACATTGCATCAGGTAAACGTTACGCATGGTAATGGCTCACCCTAATGGCGAGCCACCCTCGAGGGCCTGTGTGGCGCTCATATGTAATAGGATCTCCACGATATAGGTCCCTCTCCGGGTGGCAATGGGGAAGGTGGGACTTCACATCCCTCCGTCCAACGAAGATTTCTGAGTAAAGAACCTCCTCCCGGGAGAAACCATACTCGGTGCTGAGGTTAAAAATGGTCACTACCCCCTTCATGCGCTGGTTGAGGGGTTGTGGGGGTTGGTTTTCGGGCATTGATGCGGGCCTGGCAGTTCTCTAATTCATTGGCCCACCAGGCCTCACAACGCCTGTGTCGCTCAGCCTCGTCTCACGGGTGTTGTGAGGTGAACCATGGACGTCCCACCGGTTGCCAGGACGATTGTCGCTCAGCTGAAGGCTGCGCTGTACTCCTTCCCACAGCTGTGACCTGTAGCGCTGGTACTGGAGCCCTCCATAACTCACGGGGCCCGGCCTACTCTGCACCACCGTCGGCTCCTTCCTCCTCCGAATCCTCCTTCCCGACACTGACCTGGTTGTTCCTGGTTGGCTCCTCCTCTGTCAGCTCGGGCTCCTCGGGGAATCAAATGAGATTTATCTCGGTGGTCTCCAGTGACAAGCTCCGCTGGCTCGGTGAGGGTACAAGCTTTGCTGGTCACCGGGCGCTCGGTTTGAGTGGCTACCATCACCCCCGCTTCAGGTTCTCACTGGTGTTCAGCCCGCTGCTCCACCCGCCGACTTACTTCTAGGACCATCTCGGCACTCCAATGCCGGATGGTCTACTCCGCAGTCTCTTGCAGGCAAACCAGCAGGTCCCTTAATGCTGTTCCCCAGAAGACGAGATCATCGCCCACGGTTTCCAACGTCGGTATTCCTGGGGCAGCTTGCTCGACCCTCATCTGCTCCTCCACTTCTCGGATCAGGTCGAAGATCCTGGGTGCCGCCATTATAACCAGTTCACTTTTGGGTAGCGGGTCCAGATTCTGGCAAGGGTTCTTGTTCTGCTTTCCGGCCGCACCCTGTTTGGTTCTTATAGTCCCAACCTGGTGTAGGCAGGTTCTCAACCCGCCCCCTTGGTTGTTTGATAGCAAGGGGGGGCAGGGAGACACATTGGCCCATCTGTATTAAGGGGCCGAGGTCTGCCCCTAGGTCAGCACATAGTCTTTTTACATTTTTAGGCCCGCCTTCCAGTTTATAGGGTAGTCCTTCAGGCCTTTCTGGAGCCCGCCACTATATTTTGTCACTCCTCGGCAGATCGGAGGGCGTGGCTTCTCTTCCCGCTCTTTTCTCCTGCTTGATGACGCAGTTGTGTTTCTGAGGCGATGTAATGATGGCCCAGTTTTACAGACCACAAACAAACAGTCAATAAAGTCTTATAGGCACACTTTACTTGATGTTATCAAGCTGGTTCATATCCTGTTTGTGATGCCAAAACGATGAGCACAGAGAGAGGGGTACTTGGGTACCGGGATGGGTTCGTGGCTGTAACGGGGAATTACGGGTGGTCGGTTTAACGGGTCCATGCCCTGGCTCTCATTGTTTGTGAGGGAAGGGGAATTTAGGGAAAGTTTGTGACCCCACCTGTGGATCCTGGTAATAATGATACCAGCCCTGCCGGCCAGCCACTGAGGTGATGGGATGCAGCTTAGTGTAGTACAGCTCCCACAGGTGGAGCTTACCTCAGGGCAGCGAGGATGGATGAGGGGAGTAGTTGTTCTTACCCCTCTGATGATGCTGAGACTCCCTGGGCGCCGGCGGGAAGGAAGCACAGACACCGATTCAACTTCAACGTCCTTTACTGGTACCAGCAGATGGTATAGTACACAGTACAGTCTGGTAGAATAAGGAGGTAGCTGCAGGTTCAGGGTGCCCTCATGGAGTCTGAAGATGTTTCCCTCTTAGTGGCTTTCGGGGTCTTAGTCCTTTCTACACTCTCTTTACCACTCTTAGGCAGAGCTTCTTCGACGATCACCTGGCCTGTTACGGGTAGGTGCAGTTTGTCCCTTTACTGGTACGGACGGGAGTGGTGGAACTTGAACCCTCACGCTGCCGTTACCTATCAGTGTCTTGGGCTGATTATGGGAACAAGGAGGAGGTACCGTTCTGTGGTGCTACGGCTCCCATTGATTGGTCCCGTGGCTCGTTGGTTTACGGTCAGGGATAGACCACTACCCACCTCGGCTTCCATGTTGCCGGGGTCGACCCCAGACATTTCCAGTCGGCTCCAACTGGTTCCCTCTGTCCTGGGTCCCCCTCTTGAAGAGAGGTGTCCTCCTGTAAGCAGCCCTGCCAAGCACGTCCTATCTGGCTGCCTTCCCAGCACTGTCTGACTAAACTCTCTCTTTCTCCTGGTTTTCCACTCTATCCTAGGCTCCACCCACCTGGGACTTTCTGAATATCCAGTCCCTCTATCCTAAGGGGCCTAGTGTTGTGTGTTAGTACAGACTCCATAAGTTAAACCCCAAACCCACAGCTACGGAGGCACTACACCTGCTATTCGGGGTGCAGTACCTCCCTTTGGCGCCTAGCCATAGGGGCGCCACATTAGTTGTACTTTGCTGCCATCTACTGACCATTGTTATAATGTGTTTCCATGTATTATATTGTAATTTTCCCATAATGCCTTTCTCTCTGTAACTCCTTCTATCTTGTTTCTCACATCTTTCTTCTGGTCAGTGCCACCTTGGCAGCATGTGCATAAGGACTGCAGAAAGGATTCTCCTGTTACCTCTATCTTCCATCTTCCATCTTGCTTCTCTCATCCATTCCTTCATCTCTTTGACATGTCAACCTCATTATATCACGGTACTGTCAATAAATTTGTTAAAGTTTACCACTACACTGTCTTTCCTGGATTTATCACATGCCGCTGGTCAGATTTGGAAGGAGAAGATAGCGAGTATCCTACCTACCATTGCTTACACAGAGAACTGTGTTCTAATCCCTAAGACATATCTGACTTATGAACATCGGGGGCAGAATACTACTACTGTATGAGAGCAGTAAGACCGCCAGTGGGTGTAGCAGCACAATGAAGTTAATGGGGATATAATATGACTGTATTTTGCTCATTTTAAAAGGTACGAATATTTTTAGATCATTTTTATTGATGTCACCTAAAGTGATATTAATACAGGGAGCATGGTCAGCTTGTAACACTAGGGTTCTAAGTCCAAATATGACCAAAAACAACATTTGCTTTGGGTTTGTTTGTAATTGACAGTGATTCTTGAATTTATGAAAATGATAACAGAAGCTCATGAAAAAAACAAACATTTATCCAATGTACATAATGGTCTCTGTGGGTTAATATAAATGTTTTATACATATATTTCATGTAGTGTATACTGATACTGATGTTCTACATGTCAGAATTTTTAAAATATTTTATGTTGTTCAGTGTTGATTCAGTCCAAATTGTTCAGTTATATACAGTTCTCTAAAAAATTAAGTCCTTAGTAGTTCCCTAACTTGTTTCACTGATAAACAGTATTAATTGATTCTTAAGGTATTACTGTAAAAAAATAAATAATAGGTAATTGTCCTCCGAGTGCCTTGGTCCTTGTGCCTAAACATGTGTCTGACATAGGAGGACCTCACTGTGAGCCCAACTGGGCGCAAGGACTAATGTCAATATCTGTTAAACACTGAGCAATAGTAAAATTAAAAATAACTCCAAACGTTTGTTAAATTTAAGACATTTTACTTAAAAAAGTTGACCAATGAAAAGAAATGATCACTTCTCAGTATACAGATAGCTGGAACTGCCACTGATTGGCACAAACAAGCACTTTTGCAGCAATGCGCATTCTCAACCACCGTCTCTTTTCATTTCTATGGCACTGCCCATTGCTGCACCCCATGGAAGACGAATGTGCAGCTCCATTCTAAAAGGAATAACATTTCCCCATTTTGCTTATTTATTAATTATGCTCAAACCCAAATCACTAATAAGAGGAAGCAATCAATACCTTCATAATGATTCTGAGAATAAAATAGCAAGAAATCAGAATTCAATACTCTGATATATCCAAATATAATTCCTATAGACATAATTAACGCTAAGTTTTTAAAACTTCACAATGAAAATGATACTAACCTCCCACGGAAACCAATCTGTATCCACAGTTTCATTATAATAAGATGGTAATAGTGAGTGTGACTCTACAAAACCCTAATACCCTATCTTATACGTGATTGGGCATATCAAAGACAGAAAGTGTCTAAAGCGGAATTAGGTAAAGGTAATCAAACAACAGCAACTCAAACCATGGGTTGCCAGTAGGGATGGGCGAGTCTACTCGCTAGGACTCGTTACTCGGCGAGTAGTAAGGGACTCGCAGGACTCGGTACTCGGAGAGTTTCCCAGCGATTACTCGCACAGTAACGAGTCCAATGCAAGTCAATGGCAATCCTAGTTTTGTCAGAGTTTACTTTTTCTCACTCTCTAGACTCGCTATATCACATCGCTATGTAGCTTGAATCTCCCCAAATCGTTTAAACAATCGCACCGCTTCACGGATACCCGCTGTCAGCAGCGAGTCTGAGTGAGTGTACGAATCCGAGTCCTGCATACTGTATTCGGGACTCGCGAATACAGAATCTGTTATGTTCCGACAAAGCTTCCGAGACAGCCTAGCGTGTTAGGTCAGAAAACGTGTGAAGATGGACAAGCATGTTAGCCAATCATATTCAGTAATGCCACAGCCATGTTGGTTGTGGCAGGACTATGATTGGCTTCTGTCCATCGTGATGCCTATGTCATGTATGAGAGGCGAGGCTGTATATAAGCCTTGCCACCGCCATTTCCTCCACATTCCTGTGACGATCTGAGCTAGTTCAGGGTGAGGTAGATGCTGGAGCAGATCATAGGGAGTGTCAGTCAGTGTAGGGAAACTTCAAGATTCCTTATATTTAACCCAAACAGCTTTTCTGAGAGCTACCAGGAGGACAGAGGAGTACCGTGTAGAGGACTGTAGGCAGGCAGGCGGGGAGGAGCAGCCTTTATGGTGGGTTTACACGTTGCGATATCGGCGTCCAACTCTGACCAAAAGTCACATGGTTCGTGCGTTGGACCCGATATCGTTCCTGCGTTGTACGGTGTGAACATCCGATATGATGCAGGAACGATGGTAAACCGATATCGGGGCTCGAATGAGCGTGCTATTCAACCGCCCGATATCGGATGCCGGGTGGAGCCGGATCGTCCCGTGTGACAGCCCAACTCCGATGTGTACTGCAACGTCACCCATTCACTCCCATGTTAAATGGTCGTTCCTGGGTCGGGGGGGCGTACACATCATAGGGACGTTGTATACCGATATCGCAGCGTGTAAACCGCCGATGCGATTCAGGGAAAACCGGGCACGAAATGCTCGCTCCCGCGCCGTTGTATACGATATCGGAACGATATCGTGACATGTAAACCCACCATTACAGTGCACACAGGACCGACCTCATAGCTTAGCTTACTCACACAGCTTTCCTAATAGCTGAAGTCAGAGGCTTAGCTGAGGTACTATTTCTTATTTTTTTGCACCTGATAGATTTTGGGTCATAATAACCCCTTCAGCTTTATTTTCTCTGTGGCAGACCAGTGCGTTGCTGCTCTCCTACCTGCAAATAGCACGTACGCCACCTGCTTGTGCGACTACTTGTGCGCACTTAATAATTTTTGCAGGGACTAGTGTGCTGCTTCACTGCCAAGTGTTAGCACACTTAACCCGCCAAAACGGCAATGCGAGCGCTTTCCGAGACACATCTGCGATTTGTAAATCGCACATTACTCGCTATTACTCGCTTCCCCTTTCATTAACATTGGACTCGCTAGACTCGCAACGAGTAGCGAGTCCCGGGCTCGGACTCGCTAGAGTCAAGCGATTCCGAGTAATTTAGGACTCGCCCATCACTAGTTGCCAGACTATACAATGGGGAAAAAAGTATTTAGTCAACCACCAATTGTGCACGTTCTCCCACTTAAAAAGACGAGAGAGGTCTGTCATTGACATCATAGGTAGACTTCAACTATGAGAGACAAATAGAGAAAACAAATCCTGAAAATCACATTGTCTGATATGGAAAGAATTTTTTTCAAGTGTTGGTGGAAAATAAGTATTTGATTAATAACAAAAGTTAATCTCAATACTTTTTTATATATCCTTTGTTCGCAATGACAAAGGTGAAACATTTTCTGTAAGTCTTCACAAGGTTGGCACACTTGTTGCTGGTATTTTGGCCCATTACTCCATGCAGATCTCCTCTAGAGCAGTGATTATTTGGGGTTGTTGCTGGGCAATACGGACTTTCAACTCCCTCCAAAGGTTTTCTATAGGGTTGAGATCTGGATACTGGCTAGGCCACTCGAGCACCTTGAAATGATTCTTATGACGCCACTCCTTCATTGCCCTGGTGGTGTGCTTGGGATCATTGTCATGCTGAAATAATAATAATAATAATAATAATAATAATAACAATTTTTATTTATATAGCGCCAACATATTCCTCAGCACTTTACAATTCAGAGGTTATACAATACATTAATACTATATAATAAATGCCAGTTTCTGGCATCCGGCCACTGTGCCGCTATTCCAGCATGCACAGCGGCCAGATGCCAGCGCAGCAAGCGATCGGCGCCGCAATTACCGGCGATGCCGGCTCCACCACACTGCCGCAGTACCCGCACAGCTCCCTCAGCCTCCGCCCGCTCCTCGCCCAGCCCCGCCGTCATGCTCTGACAGCCCCGAAGCCGCTGGGAGATGAGCACCACGCACGGCTCTCATCTCCCGCGGCACACAGCTGAAGTGCCCCGGGGCCTCACACGACACACAGGGGGACACACAGGGGCCTCACAGCACACACAGGGGGACACACAGGGGCCTCACAGCACACATAGGGGGACACACAGGGACCTCACAGCACACACAGGGGGCCACACAGCACACACAGGGGGACACACAGGGGGCCTCACAGGACACACAGGGGGCCTCACACACAGGGGGCCTCACAGGACACACAGGGGGCCACACAGGGGGCCTCACAGCACACACAGGGGGCCACACAAGACAGACAGGAGGCCACACAGGACAGACAAGGGGCCTCACAGGACACACAGGGGGCCTCACAGGACAGACAGGGGGTCACACAGGGGGCCACGCAGGACACACAGGGGGCCACACAGGACACACAGGGGGCCACGCTGGACACACAGGGGGCCACGCTGGACACAAAGGGGGCCACACAGGGGGCCACACAGGACACACAAGGGCCCATGCAGGACAGACGGGGGGGCGCACACAGGACAGACAGGGGCCCACACAGGACAGAAAGGGGCCCACGCAGGACAGACAGGGGCCCACGCAGGACAGACAGGGGGCCACACAGGACAGACAGGGGGCCACACAGGACAAACAGGGGCCACACAGGACAGGGACACACAAGGCAGGACAGGGCCACACAGGACAGGGGCACACAGGACGGGGACACAGGGGCACACAGGACAGAGGGACACAGAACAAGAGCAGAGGACGGGGACACAAGGCAGAGGACAGCGAGACACTGGGCCAAAGGACAGCGGGACACTGGGCCACAGGACAACGGGACACTGGGCCACAGGACAGCGGCACACAGGGCTAGAGGACAGGGCCAGAGAACACTGGCACACAGGGGCAGAGGACTGGGAAACACAGGGGCAGAGGGCAGGGAAACACAGGGCCGGAGGACAGGGGGACACAGGGCCAGAGGACAGGAGGAGACAGCTAACCACTCAGCCACTCTATACAGTCCTAACCACTGACCCACCATGTACATTGCTCTCCACTGAGCCACCATATACTGTGCTAACCACTGACCCACCATGTACAGTGCTATCCACTCAGCCACCATATACTGTCCTAACCACTGAGCCACCATATACAGTGCTAAACACTGACCCACTGTATACACTGCTAGCCACTGAGCCACCATATACTGTGCTAACCACTGAGCCACTGTATACTGTGCTAACCACTGACCCACCATATACAGTGCTAACCACTGACCCACTGTATACGCTGATATACACTGAGCCACCATATACAGCGCTAACCACTGAGCCACCGTATACTGTGCTGACCACTGATCCACCATATACTGTGCTAACCACTGAGCCACCACAGTGCTAACCACTGACCCACCATATACTGCCTAACCACTGAGCCATCATATACTGTGCTAACCACTGTATACAGTGCTAACCACTGACCCACCGTATACAGTGCTAACCACTGAGCCACTGTATACAGTGCTAACCACTGAGCCACCGTATACAGTGCTAAACACTGAGCCACCGTATACAGTGCCAACCACTGAGCCACCATATACAGTGCTAACTACTGAGCCACCATATACAGTGCTAACCATTCTGCCACCGTATACAATGCTAACCACTGAGCCACCGAATACAGTGCTAACCACTGAGCCACCGTATACAGTGCTAACTGCTGAGCCACCGTATACAGTGCTAACCACTTAGCCACCATATACAGTGCTAACCACTGAGCCACCGTATACAGTGCTAACCACTGAGCCACAGTATACAGTGCTAACCACTGAGCCACCGAATACAGTGCTAACCACTGAGCCACCGTATACAGTGCTAACTGCTAAGCCACCATATACAGTGCTAACCACTGAGCCACCATATACAGTGCTAACCACTGAGCCACCGTATACAGTGCTAACCACTGAGCCACCGTATACAGTGCTAACCACTGAGCCACCGAATACAGTGCTAACCACTGAGCCACCGAATACAGTGCTAACCACTGAGCCACCGTATACAATGCTAACTGTTGAGCCACCGTATACAGTGCTAACCACTAGGCCACCATATACAGTGCTAACCACTGAGCCACCGTATACAGTGCTAACCACTGAGCCACCGTATACAGTGCTAACCACTGAGCCACCATATACTCCATATAAATCCCACAACAACAGCATACTTTCCGGAGAGAAGACTGTAGTATTCAGCGGCTATTTTTACGGCACCTGTTCATTACACCGCACTCCCGATGCAATAGCATCAGGCCTTTTTCTAGTATATGATAAAATACAATACAACAGTACAAATATAATACAATACAAACCATGTGAGACAAAAAATAGATAAATGCATCACTGAGCCCATTAGGAGTGAGGTCCCTGCTCGGCTCGCATTCTTCCAAATCTATGAGGAAGAACAGTTGTGGCCAAAAGTATTTTCACCCCTGCAATTCTGTCAGATAATACTCAGTTTCTTCCTGAAAATGATTGCAATCACAAATTCTTTGGTATTATTATCTTCATTTAATTTGTCTTCAATGAAAAAACAAAAAGAGAATGAAGCAAAGAGCAAAACATTGATTATTTCACACAAAACTCCAAAAATGGGCCAGACAAAAGTATTGGCACCCTCAGCCTAATACTTGGTTGCACAACCTTTAGCCAAAATAACTGCGATCAACCACTTCCGGTAACCATCAATGAGTTTCTTACAATGCTCTGCTGGAATTTTAGACCATTCGTCTTTGGGAAACTGTTCCACGTCCCAGATGTTTGAAGGGTGCCTTCTCCAAACTGCCATTTTTAGATCTCTCCACAGGTGTTCTATGGGATTCAGGTCTGGACTCACTGCTGGCCACCTTAGAAGTCTCCAGTGCTTACTCTCAAACCATTTCTAGTGCTTTTTGAAGTGTGTTTTGGGTCATTGTCCTGCTGGAAGACCCATGACCTCTGAGGGAGACCCAGCTTTCTTACACTGGGCCCTACATTATGCTGCAAAATTTGTTGAAGTCTTCAGACTTCATAATGCCATGCACACTGTCAAGCAGTCCAGTGCCAGACGTAGCAAAGCAACCCCAAAACATTAGGGAACCTCCCCATGTTTGACTGTAGGGACCGTGTTCTTTTCTTTGAATGCCTCTTTTTTTCTCCTGTAAACTCTATGTTGATGCCTTTGCCCAAAAAGCTCTACTTTTGTCTCATCTGACCAGAGAACATTCTTCCAAAACCTTGTAGGCTTTCTCAGGTAAGTTTTGGCAAACTCCAGCCTGGCTTTTTTATGTCTCGGGGTAAGAAGTGGGGTCTTCCTGGGTTCCTACCATACAGTCCCTTTTCATTCAGACGCCGACTGATAGTACGGGTTGACACTTTTGTACCCTCGGACTGCAGGGCAGCTTGAACTTGTTTGGATGTTAGTCGAGGTTCTTCATCCACCATCCACACAATCTTGCATTGAAATCTCTCGTCAATTTTTCTTTTCCGTCCACATCTAGGGAGGTTAGCCACAGTGCCATGGGCTTCAAACTTCTTGATGACACTGCGCACGGTAGACACATGAACATTCAGGTCTTTGGAGATGAACTTGTAGCCTTGAGATTGCTCATGCTTCCTCACAATTTGGTTTCTCAAGTCCTCAGACAGTTCTTTGGTCTTCTTTCTTTTCTCCATGCTCAATGTGGTACACACAAGGACACAGGACAGAGGTTGAGTCAACTTTAATCCATGTCAACTGGCTGCAAGTGTGATTTAGTTATTGCCAACACCTGTTAGGTGCCACAGGTAAATTACAGGTGCTGTTAATTACACAAATTAAAGAAGCATCACATGATTTTTCTAACAGTGCCAATACTTTTGTCCACCCCCTTTTTTATGTTTGGTGTGCAATTAGATCCAATTTGGCTCTAGGACAATTCTTTTTGTGTTTTTTAATTGAAGACAAATTAAATGAAGATAATAATACCAAAGAATTTGTGATTGCAATCATTTTCAGGGAGAAACTGAGTATTATCTGACAGAATTGCAGGGTGTCAATACTTTTGGCCACAACTGTAGGGGAGACACAAAATGTAATAGTAGCAAATGCCATCCTATATGGTCCAGCTATCAATATGATAAATAGGGAATTCACATAATGCTGCATGAACCGTTCACCAGCCAAGATCAGTACAAGAATAGATAAAGTGCTATAAAATGCATGGGGGTGTAGAAAGATGATACAAGGGGCCAGATTTGGAGAAGGGCAGGATGTGAATATTTACATAGATGAGGTAGATAGATACAATACAATAATTAAGGCAAAAATAAAGGTGACCCTGCTCAAAAGAGCTAACAGTCTGCAACAGGATTGGGGTTACACAAGGTACAGGGGCATATTATAGTGATGGTCCAGGCATCTTGAGGAAGTGCTGAAGGACCCATTCACGTTTCATCTTCAATGCCCTTGCAGATGGAAGGCGATTTACACTCAAAATCTCATGATACATGGCCCCATTCATTCTTTCATGTACACGGATCAGTCGCCCTGGTCCCTTGGCAGAGAAACATATATTTACAGGGGATTATGTACAAAGTTTTTGTCTTCGTGAAGCCACCTGCTGAGTCTGGTGATGCTCACCAGCGCCGCCACAGTCCTCCGGTGGTCGGTGGTATTGCGGCTTAGATGGAATAGTCCCTGCAGGCTGGACTGGATCACCAGGGCAGTGGTGCTGTAATAAAGCAGTTTATAAGAAAGGATGCAGCAGAGGCAAAACTTCACTTCACCTGGTAACTTTTACTTGAACTCCATCATTCAACTTTACAGTTCAGCAATAGTCAGATGGTACTTTGGCAAACGCTCCAGGCTGCAATTAGGATTTCTGGCTGTAGATGGAACCCTCCTTTATGTTCCTTCCTTTTCCTTATTTTCTATTCCCAGTGTTGTGAAGCCTGATCTCTTACAGATGACCTGGCCTCCTGCTGCTTCTTGTTCTGTCTCCTATCCCTTTTACCCGTCGGGTTAACCTTCTGTCTGAACGTCGCAAGCGCTTACTGCAGTTCTGGTTCCCCTCTTGTGGGATCCTGGAGAGTCAGGGCAGTATTTGTAATATCCCTGTTTAACAGATTTTCTGTGAGCCTTAGAGAACTCACAGGTGCGGAACCCGGTTTCCTTCCTTTCGGGGCAAACTCTACTTTTACTCAATCCCCTTCTAAGGGCCCTTTCACATCAGCGTTTTTTGAAATTCGCGGCAGATGCGGTGAAAAAACCGCATCTGCCACGTTTAACGCATAACCGCGACACTTGCGGCACACTTGCGGCAAGCCCCATGCAATGTCTATGGGGCTTGCGGTAAGGGTGCGGCAGGTGTGGCAAGTGCGGTTTCGGCACTTGCGGCAGGTGCGGCCGCGAAAAAAAATGCTGTCAGCCGCGGTTTTTTTCGCGGCCGCACCTGCCGCAAGTGCCAAAACCGCACTTGCCGCACCTGCCACAAGTCCGCCTATACCTTGTATGGCGTTTACCGCAACCGCGCCGCAACCGTGCCGCAAGTACAGCCGGTATGCGGTAATTGCGGCAGATGCGTTTTTTTCACCGCATCTGCCGCGATTTGAAAAAAACGCTGATGTGAAAGGGCCCTTAGAGTGAACTCTGCTTCTGAGTTCTTTCCCTCTCTTTCTTTTCTCTGTTTCCTGGGATCGTTGCTCTCTTGGGGCCCCTCAGCCGAGGTGACCCTCCTTTCTCCTTCAGGCTGGCTGCCTGGCTCCTCTCTCACTCCCTCCTCTGACTCTCCTCACTCGACTCACTGCCTGAGAGCTCACTAGTTCTCCCTAGAGGCCACTATTTATCCTCCTAGGGTTCCCTCCCACCTACTATCCTAGTGTGTGGGTGTCAGCTCTAGGGCTCCATCTAGTGACCATAGTCCCAATTGCAGTGGAGTACTACACCGCTTTTCTGGGTGTAGTACCCCTTTTGTGGCACCTACATAGTGGGGCACCACAGGTATGGTATTCTTTGGATGCAACTCAGCATTCTTTCTCCTCCACGACGAGTTGTGTTTCTACCAAACAGTTGTACTTTGGTTTCATCTGACCATATGACATTCTCCCAATATTCTTCTGGATCATCCAAATGCTCTCTTGAAAACTTCAGATGGGCCTGCACATATAATGGCTTAAGCAGGGAGACATGCCTGTCACTGCAGGATCTGAGCGGAGGGAGAGTGCAGGACCCAGCGCAGATGAAGGAGCGGCGATACATGAGTCTGGGAGTCGAGGAGGCACAATATAAGGGTGAGCTGATGGTGAATGCTTCTTCCTCCCCCTCTCCCTCTCACCCCAGACATTGTGCACAGGAGACAGCTCCCATGGAGTCTGTCCATGCAGCGATGACTGCACCCCTGCCCCCAAAAAATGTGCATTCCCCTTGCCTGCCAGGGATTGTGTATGGGGATGAGGACGGGGACACCGAGACCCTTGGGAACCTGGGGCCACAGAGTGAATTGTAGTGCCCCCCTTCCCCTGCACATGGAGGCAATCTGCCTCTGGAGCCCATGGATGCTGCAGACATTAGTGCACGACTGAGCACTATGCCCACCAAGATGGACATGGAGCATTACATTCAGCGGCTGGAGGCGGTCTGCAGAGGAGAACTAGGCACCCTGAAGGAGGACGTGTCCGTTATTCAATCTAATGTCAACACCATTGAGGCCACCGTGGAGAGGCTTTCCTCCCAGGTCCAAGCTCAGCAGCAGCTCCTTGATCTTCACACCGGAACTTTTGATTTACTATTGGATATGATGGAGGATGCTGAAAATAGAAATCGACGTAACAACATTAGAATCCGTGGCTTGCCAGAATCGGTTGAGCCACGGGACCTGGTTTCTGCCCTCCACCATGTCTTTAACTCCTTACTGGACAGAGAGGCGGACATACATATAGAAACTGATAGAGCCCACCGATCCTTGGGCCCAAGGAGCTCTGATGCAAGCAAACCGAGAGATGTCATCTGCCACATTCATTATTTCCGTATAAAAGACGATATTATGCTACGGGCTCGGGGTCATGACTCCATAGAATTCAATGGGGCAGATATTATGCTCCTGGCTGATCTATCCCGCATTACCCTGGCTAAGCGACGTGCGCTTCGCCCTCTGTTGGACGCCCTCAGAGACAGACATATCCCGTATAGCTGGGGATACCCTTTCCAGCTCCAGGTGCGGGGATAGGGGAACATGACCATACTGAGATCACCGGCGGACTTACGGGACTTTACAGCTGCTTTGTACCTGCCGCTGATGGAGCTGGGCGAGTGGCCTCGGCTCCCCACCTTTGCCTTGAGAGGTCCGAGTCGTGTGGGGGCACCCTGGGCTGACCTGCCGAGTAAGAGGAGGAGGTCCAGACGACGTCGACGCGGATCCCCTGCCTGCTCCGGAGACGCCTGAAGACCACCTCTGCTTTTGCCTTTTTTCCTGAGTGGTTGCCTCCTTGCTTAGTCGTGGAGTATCCTCTCTTATGATTTGGGGACATACAGTTTGTCTCCTCGTAGGGGTTCGGTGACCGATATTACAATATGTGTTGAGGAGGACCCCATGTGAGAGCCTGTGCGATTGTTATTAGTTCCCGGTTATACGTGTGCGTACATCCGGTTTAAGGGGCTCTCGCAGGGATCATCCCCCCCTTCTTTTTCCTGTTAATGCTGTATTGATAACATGGTGGTCACTTGATATGGCTTTGTTTACTGGTTTATTACATTTCCTTTTTCTTAGCAGGCTGTTTGCTGGGGGGGAACTGGTAGCCCTATGTTCAACCAACCCCCACGTTAGGACGTGTCGACGACACGGTTTTTCAGAGTCTTCTCTGACCTGTTTAGTTTTTGTTGAGCCTGAAGGTTCAGACCCTCTAGGTTCCTCAGGCGGATTACTATCTTCCCTCTGATTGTACTTTCACGTTCTTTTTCTATTTCTTTCTATTTCCCTGTTTTTTCCTTATACCTCTCTTTTCCCCACTTTTTCCACTTTTCCTCTCTCCCCTCCCTTCCTTGATCTGCACCTTTTCCCCCCTCTTTTTTGATCCGGCTGTGGGGCAGAGCTCGGGGGCACAAATGGCGACACTACAGATGTGTTCCCTAAACGTAACCTTGTGGATCTCTGATGAAGTGGTCTGAAGTACCACGAAACGCGTAAGAATTAGACATTTAAGATATTACTTTTAACATCTTGTGATTCCGTGGATTTCTTGGAACCAATGGACAGATGGCAGCGCACGAATTACCACCTTTCATCTAATGCTTTAATCGGTTTCCCTAAACGTAAGGGGATTTAATGTCCCTGAAAAACGTTCCAAAATCTTATATGAAATGCATAAGAAAAGGGTAGAAATTCTCCTTCTACAGGAGACTCAGGGTAAACTCCCCGTACTAAACCTTAGGTACTATTCACAATGGTTTCATGCTAGCAACCCGGAGTCCAAATCTAAGGGGGTCAGTATTGCCCTTCATAAATCCCTGAAAGCGCAGGTGCTGGCCTCGGAGGTCGACCTGGGCGGCAGATATCTGTTTATTAAGCTCAAAATTGCCAATGACACTTTTACGGTGGCCAATTTCTACCTTCCTAACAGGGACCAGGCCCGTACGTGTAAGAGATATCTTCGTGTGCTGTCGGCATTTGCAGAGGGATACGTGGTAGTGGGTGGGGATTTCAATATGGTGTTGGATCATGCCCTTGACTCCTCATCTGGTGGGTCGGCGGTGCCTCCTTCACAGCTGGAGAGCCTGAAGCGCATGTTGGTGTCCTTGCGATTGGTGGATGTGTGGTGGGTTATGCACCCCTCAGACAGAGATTACACCTTTTTCTCTACAGTCCACAATTCCTATAGCCGGATCGATTATTTTCTGGTGAGCCATGGACTCCTATCATGTGAACCGCGAGCGACCATTGAAGTGTCAGTCTGGTCGGATCATGCTCCGGTGATGCTGTCCCTCCGAGTACAGGAAAGAATGGACCTGGTCCTTGAATCCGGGCTTATTGAAAGAACCTTCTTGTCTGGAGGCGGTGCGGACAGCAATCTCGGAATTTTTTGATATACATAGCAATGACCCTACGGCTCTTCCTTATCAGTGGGAGGCGTTGAAGGGAGTTATCAGGAGAGTGCTGATTCAGCACGGAGCCCGCCTGAAAAGAATCAGATCTGAGGCTATTGCCGGACTGTTATCCCGGATTCAGCCCTTAGAGACTACTCATAAACGAACAAGAGACACGCAGGTGATGGCCGATCTCCTAGGGCCAAGACGGACCTGACTGAAATTGCTTGACACTAGATTGGCGAGACAGAGAGATCGTTTCCGCCACTACATATACGAATACTCTGACAAGCCAGGAAGGGCGCTCGCGAGATTCCTGCACCCAAGGGTCCCCACCACGTTTATTCCTAACATAAAAGTAGGTTCAGGTGTCGTGGTTCACTCCCCGAGGAGATAGTTGACGCCTTTCGACACTATTTTGACTCGCTATACAATATTAAAGGCCCTCTAGCGGACATGCCCGATGGAGAGTTTCGGACGAGAGTGGAGGAGTACGTCCGGGAGACACCGCTTCCTCCTCTTTCGGAGGTTGAGGCGGAGACACTGGAGGATCCCTTGACGGAGGAGAATCTCTGACACCGTTAAGTCTATGGCGAACGGTAAGAGCCCCGGGCCGGATGGCTTTCCAGCACATTTTTATAAGCTATTCATAGACTTACTGTTACCTTTTCTGACTAAATTATTTAATTCCATCTCGGGACCTGCCCTTTCGTCCCTCAGACATTATTGGCCACAATAGTGGTTATCCCCAAACCGGACAAGGACCCTGGTCTGTGCGCCAATTACAGACCCATATCCTCATCAACACCGACGTGAAGATTTTTGCTAAGATCATAGCGAGCAGGCTGGGTCCTGCTCTCACGAAGGCTGTTCACAATGACCAAGTGGGCTTTGTATAGCACAGGGAGGCCAGGGACAATAAGCTTAAGACCCTGCTCCTTACCTCCTACTTGTGCTCAGGTAGGATCCCGGCCTGCTTGCTATCCATTGATGCAGAAAAGGCTTTGATCGCCTGGGTTGGCCTTTTCTCCGGGCTTCTTTGGAGCAGTTGGGGCTTGGGACCGGTTTGTTGGGAAAGATCTTTGCTCTGTACAATGGACCGACAGCCCACCTTAGGGTAAATGGTGTTCTCTCGACCCCCTTTGCGATACGCAATGGCACCAGGCAGGGCTGCCCTCTGTCTCCTCTCCTCTATGTTATTGCCATGGAGCATCTGGCGTGGCTCTCCGCACCTCGCCCGATATCCAGGGTGTACAGATAGGACAGCTTGAATTCAAACTCTCATTATACGCAGATGACTTGCTTCTTTATGTTACAAATCCGATAATAGCCTTCCCAGTGCTCATCGGGGAGTTTCGGAGGTTTGGAGAGGTTTCAAATTTTAGGGTTAATTATACTAAAACAGAGGCACTTAACATTTCCCTGCCTGGTGCCGTGGTGCGCAACTCCGGGAGTCCTTTTCATTTAAGTAGAAACCCTCTTCATTAAAGTATTTAGGGGTTATGCTTTCAGCGGACCTAAATGACTTGTATGAATTTGAATTATGCCACACTCTTGAAAAGAACGGTTTTGGACTTGGCAAAATACAACAGGCCTCAGTTGTCCTGGTTTGGACGAATGAGTGTCATTAAAATGGATGTGTTTCCCCGGTATCTATATCTTTTTCAAACCATCCCGTTTGCCGTCCCAGACAGCTTTTTCCAACGCTTACAATCGACCATTAACGCCTTTGTGTGGGGAGCTAAGAGACTTCGGACCAGGTTCTCAGTCCTGACTCGGCCGAAGAGTGAGGGAGGTGCGGGGCTCCCTGACTTTAAGAAATATTACCATGCGGTCTTGCTCTCCAAATTGGTGGATTGGGGGTTCAGCATGGTCCATAAACAGTGGGTGGTTCTGGAGGACTTGCTTTCCCCTGCGCCCCTTTGCCATTTACCCTGGCTGGGTGGGACCTCCAGACCCCCGTGACGCGATTATCCCCACTTACTCTGACGGTTATACGACGTTGGGACACTATTAACCGAAAATTACAGTTGACTGCTGTCCCGGGTAGGCTAAGTCCTCTGTTTGCCAATCCTGCATTCCCTCCAGCACTAACAAGAGCGACCTTCTTATGTTGGTTGGCGCGGGACCAGGTTTGTCTGGGACGAGTTGTGTCTGAGCTTGCGGGGCTCTCTGGCGTTGAGGGGCTCCGAGACCGGGCCGGCGGAGCTGTGCTCCCCTGGCTGGAGTTTGTACAACTGAGGGATTTTCTCTCTAGAACTCCCATGGGGGTCTTGACACCATTTGAGATTCTAATGCTCTCAGCTGAGGGCCCTGCCCACACAGTGTCCCTGTTGTATGCACTGTCCTGTCTGGTCAGGAATCTGGCCCCCTTGGCTATCTGAGGGCTTGGGAGGAAGACCTGCAGACCACATTCTCTGTACAGGATCATCAGAAAATTTTCACACTCACTCATAAGATGTCAGTCTCTTGCTCTGCACAAGAGCATAACTACAAGATCCTTACACGATGGTATCGTTGCCCCACCATCCTCAACAGAATAGATCCCGGAATTCCGGACACCTGCTGGAGATGTGGGAAGAGAGAAGGGCTCTATGCTCCATATTTGGTGGTCTTACGGTCTCCTCCAGCCTTTTTGTTGTTCGGTCTTCGAGGCCTTTCGCCTAATGTCTGGGGTACACTATGTACCGACCCCCCAGATGGCTCTGTTGTCCCTAATACCCGCATCTGTGTCCTTCATGCGTAAGGGGATTCTGCGTTTTTGCCTGCTGGCAGCCAGGGCGGTTATACCTCGACGTTGGAGGTCGCCCGAGGCTCCTACTCTGTTAGAGTGTGTGGCCGAGATGGACAAGCTGAATCGCATAGAATCGCTGATGGCAGATGATCTTCCGTCTGGGTCAGATCAGAGACGCACATGGTTCCTGTGGCAATCATTTAAAGAGAGCCCGAGTTTCATGACCTGGCTATCACAGCCCCCTCCCCCCCCTGGCCCCATAGTCTGGATCTTTCCCTCCCACAGCCCCTCTTTCCCCCCCCTCTTTCCTAGCTCTGTTTCCTTCTCTGTTCCAAGGTACCCTCCTTCCTTTCCCTCCCCATCCCTTTCTTCCTTTTCTTCTTACCTTTTCTTTTTTCCCCCGACCTGTTTTGTTTGGGGTCCTAGTGCTATAGATCACCTCAAAGTCGAGGGACCTCGCCTTCTAAGTGGTTAAATACCTATTTCTTGCCTGCGGCGGATTGCTGGAGGGCCGTACTATGCAGTGGGCGTTGTTGGATCCCTGATTTACAGTAATAATCATAGTACTTGTTGTTTCCCCCTGGACTTGATGATGGTGAAACTTTCGCCTGTTATGTGTTTTCTGTATTTTATACTGTGAAAATTAATAAAAAGATTTATTGCAAAAAAAAAATCCCAAAAACGGATATAAGGCAAAAACGGCTGCCATGTGTGACCCTGGCCTTATATTGCTTATCATCTATTATGCATCTCTACCTATTTCTCTAAACCATACCTATTGACATTGGCCATATATAATAAGCCCACCATATGACCGCGCACATTAGGGTTGTGATCTATTTATGTTCTTTTTTTCTTATTGATGTATTGTGAGGTTCCAGGTTGGGTTCCATGATAGACCTGATGGATAAGAAAATGTATTAGCCTTTTTTTTTTCATATTGCATGTCATAGGACTATTGTGTAATTTTCACAATATTTATCGGGATTGCCATGTTTTAATGAGTATATTAAATATCGCTTAGGATCATAAGGATTATGCTATACAGTCAACAGAATCTGTGAGTTGCTGTTTGGTAATGTAGTGGGATGCATTAAAAGATGCTCATGACAAGAACATGATTTTACCTCTAAACAAGTCACTAGTGCGACCACACTTAGAATACTGTGTACAATTCTGGTCTCCGGTGTATAAGAAAGACATAGCTGAACTAGAGCGGGTCCAGAGAAGAGCGACCAAAGTCATTAGAGGACTGAGGGGTCTGCAATACCAAGACAGGTTATTAAACTTGGGGTTATTTAGCTTGGAAAAATGAAGGCTTAGTGGCGATCTTATTACAAATATATGAGGGGGCAATCTTACAGTAACCTCTCTAATGATCTTTATATACCTAGGCCTGCAACAGGGACAAGGGGGCATCCTCTATGTCTGGAGGAAAGAAGGTTTAATCATAATCACAGACGTGGATGCTTTACTGTAAGAGCAGTGTGACTGGAACTGTTGTATGTTGTAATGTTGTAATGAGTGACTCACTACTAAAATTTAAGAAGGGACTAGATGCCTTTTTTGAAAAATATAATATTACCGGTTATATATATATTAGATTCTTTGATAGGGCTTTGATCTAAGACACTAGCCTGATTAACATACGTGGAGTCAGGAAGGAATTTTTTTTCCCCAATGTGGAGCTTAGTGTTTGCTCCATGGGGTCTTTTTCCCTTCCTCTGGATCAACATGTTAGGCAATAGGCTGAACTAGATGGACTTGTAAATGCCGTTTACATTTTTATTTAATGATAATGTAGAGCAATTGATTAGAATAAACTTTTAAATATACTTCATAAGTGGAATCTGGAAGAAAATCTTTCAAAAATATTCTAGAAGATGTCCCCCCTTGGCTGTTTCTAAACCTGACATCATGAAATCCATATTCAGCTCCACACATTGAATACGGCCATATAAGGGTGGGAAATCCAATGCATGAAAAGAAATACTTCCAGCTCTTCCACGTGAAGAATTTTTTTATTCAAAGTTTTTTTGTGCAAAACATAGAAAATATGTATGATTTGTGTGATAACGTCAAGGTGTTTCAGATGGAAATATCCATATTCATGACCTGAAGAGCTGGAAGAGCTGGAAGTATTTGTTTTCTTTCATTGGATTTTCTTCGGCCAAGGCATGAACTGATTCTGTGCTCCATGGGGATTGTCAGGAGAATGCTTAAAGGGAACCTGTCACCTGGATCTAAGCCCCTACACTATCACTACCTGTCCCTGCACCTTCCTAGCTGCTCCCTATCTATCTCTCTCTGAGCTAAATCCGCCCTATAAAACTGCAGAAAAATAACTTATAACTTACAGCAGTCCCTGAGGCTGAGGACTGAGAAGGCGGCGCCAGGCTCCATTCTGCCCCTCCTCCATGCAGCAGCACACGCCCCACTGGGCGGCGTTATTCTTTCTTCATCGCCGCCTCCTCCATTTGGAATCTCCTGCCTGGTCTACACCTATCATGTTGTGGTGATGCGACCTCGATGTGTCCCCTGACCAGGACACAGCATATGGGAGATTGTATCTTCTGCTCGGTAGCAGCACACACAGGGTGAGCTGCTACTGGAGCTAAGTGCTGATTGAAAGCACAGACGCCCAGGTGTGCGGGTGAATAGGAGATGATATGAGCTGCCCTGGGCTGTGGGGAGGGGGTGGAGTGTGTCAGGACAGCAGCAGGAGCTGCTGGGATTGTATGAGGTTCAACTCGGCTGCGCCCCGATGTAACAGGCCAGACTAACTCCCCCAACCAGAATATACTCGGGGTTAAAGTGGCCTAGGCCAGATTATACCCCTCCATATACCACACCAGCTGTAGATCAGGGCCCCTAGCAACACATGGGGGCCCGAGGCAGCACAAAGTGGCCCCAGGCAGCAGAAATTGGCCCTACACAACATACAGGGGCCCAAGGCAGTGCTAGGGCCCCAGGCAGTGCTAGGGGCCCCAGGCAGCACAAAGTGGCCCCAAGCAGCACAAAGAGGCCCCAGGCAACATACAGGGGCTCCAGGCAGCATACAAGGGCCCCAGGCAGTGCACGGGGCCCCAGGCAGCACAAAGTGGCCGCAGGCAACATACAGGGGCCCCAGGCAGTACTAGGGGCCACAAGCTACACACAGGATCCCAGGCTACACACAGGGGCCCCAGACAGCATACAAGGGCCCCAGGCAGTGCACAGGGCCCCAGGCAGCACAAAGTGGCCCCAGGCAACATACAGGGGCCCCAGGCAGTACTAGGGGCCACAAGCTACACACAGGATCCCAGGCTACACACAGGGGCCCCAGACAGCATACAAGGGCCCCAGGCAGTGCACAGGGCCCCAGGCAGCACAAAGTGGCCCCAGGCAACATACAGGGGCCCCAGGCAGTACTAGGGGCCCCAGGCTACACACAGGATCCCAGGCTACACACAGGGGCCCCATGCAGCATACAAGGGCTCCAGGCAGCACACAGGGGCCCCAAGCAGCACAAAGTGACCACAGGCAATATACAGGGGCCCCAGGCAGTGGGCCACCTGGGGCCACTTTGTGCTGCCTGGGGCCCCTGTGTGCTGCCTCTGGCCCCCATGCGCTGCCTGGGACCCCTTTGTGCTGCCTGGGGCCCTTGTATGCTGCATGGTACCCCTGTGTGTAGCCTGGGACCCTGTGTGTAGCCTGGGGCCCCTAGTACTGCCTGGGGCCCCTGTATGTTGCCTGGGGCCACTTTGTGCTGCCTGGGGCCCTGTGCACTGCCTGGGGCCCCGTGCACTGCCTGGGGCCCCATGCACTGCCTGGGGCCCTTGTATGCTGCCTGGAGCCCCTGTATGTTGCCTGGGGCCTCTTTGTGCTGCTTGGGGCCACTTTGTGCTGCATGGGGCCCCTAGCACTGCCTGGGGCCCCTAGCACTGCCTGGGGCCCTAGCACTGCTTGGGGCCCCTGTATGATGAGTAGGGAAACTTTCTGCTGCCTGGGGCCACTTTGTGCTGCCTCGGGCCCCCATGTGTTGCTAGGGGCCCTGATCTACAGCTGCTGTGGTATACGGAGGGGTATAATCTGGCCTAGGCCACTTTAACCCCGAGTATATTCTGGTCGGGGGAGTTAGTCTGGCCTGTTACACCGGGGCACAGCCGAGTAGAACCTCATACAATCCCAGCAGCTCCTGCTGCTGTCCTGACACACTCCACCCCCTCCCCACACCCCAGGGCAGCACATATCATCTCCTATTCACCCGCACACCTGGGGGTCAGTGATTTCAATCAGCACTTAGCTCCAGTAGCAGCTCACCCTGTGTGTGCTGCTACCGAGCAGAAGATACAATCTCCCATATGCTGTGTCTCAGTCAGGGGACACATCGAGGTCGCATCACCACAACATGATAGGTGTAAAGCACAGATTCCAAATGGAGGAGGCGGCGATGAAGAAAGAATAACGCCGCCCAGCAGGGCGTGTGCTGCTGCATCGAGGAGGGGCAGAATGGAGCCTGGCGCCGCCTTCTCAGTCCTCAGCCTCAGGGACTGCTGTAAGTTATAAGTTATTTTTCTGCAGTTTTATAGGGCGGATTTAGCTCAGAGAGGGATAGATAGGGAGCAGCTAGGAAGGTGCAGGGACAGGTAGTGATAGTGTAGGGGCTTAGATCCAGGTGACAGGTTCCCTTTAAGTGAGCTGGATTCTATGTGATTTATATAAGGGTGGGGGCGGAGCCTACACAGTTTGCCTGTGTAGCGTGGCTACAGCTGATCTATGTATTGTCAGTTTACCTCAGGTAAAAGGAGCTCACCGACACACGGCTCTTGTGATCTTATCGGACTCCTTTCCATTTACATCGGTTCTGCTCCGTGTTATCAGCTGATGGCCTCCACACAGCTCCTCAGCTGATTGCACAAAGCAGAGTAATGTGAATGTAGAGGAGATAAGATCACAGGAGCTGTTCACTGACAAGCTCCCTTTGCCTGAGGTAAGCTGATAATACACAGATCAGCTGTAGCCAAGCTACACTGGCACACTGTGTAGAGTCCACCCCCACCCTTATGTGGCTATATTCACTGTGTGGAGCAGAATATGGATTTCCCTGGAAACCAGCAAATGTGAGATTTAGAAACAGCCTGGGGAACATCTTCTGAAAGATTTTTGAAAGATTCTCTTCCAGATTTCATTTCTAAAGTATATTTGAAAGTTATTATAATCACTTGCTCTACATTATTATTATTAAATAAAAATTTAATCAATGGCTACACTTTAACATTTACTTTTAACCTTAAAACTATGAATCTATGATGACACTTTCTTTGATTCTGCTCTAGACTCCTTCTATCCTTGAAATACCCAATCACACATAAGGATAGGCTATTAGTTGAATCTCATAGGATCACACTGTTTTCTTCTCATTACAGCAAAACTGGAGGTATAAATTGGGCTTTAGTATTTTAATTGTGATTTCTTAAAACCAATTACCGGTATCTATAATTTATCACTCATCTTCTGCATAGGTGATAACTTCCTTTCATAGGAAAGCCCCTTTCAAACTTTGTGCCTAAATAACAGTTGGGAAAAAAGGAGGACTAGGAATCCCGAGCACTAACTTTACTCATGTCTGTCATACATCGCTATAGTTCTATTAACATACCTTGATCATAAAGACCTTTTCCAATTATATTCTCACTGTTCTCACTTTTTCTTCTACCAATTTAAGTATTTCTAAGAAGTATAATGGAGCTTTCCTCCCAAAGACATTTTCATGGTTGGTTTTCAGCAACTGTTGTGAAGTAATTATTTGCTATTTCAGCACAGTCATTTATGATGTCAATTAACAATGGAAGCAGACATTTTTCTTTAAAATTAGCTTTGTGAGATTAACAAGACGCAGCATTCATGCAAGTCTAGTTTTACGGCAGAATGTTTAATCCCTCTCAACAACCACCATTTGTGTTTTGATAATGCAAGAGGGATGAATGAAAACATATAAGTACAGTAAATCAGAACTTTCTTACAGGGATTTTACTAATTAGTTTGGATAGACAAATAACAAAGATATGGTTCCCACACGCTGTGATGCCCTTTATGTGCCCTAAGCTGAAAACATAAAAAAAATGTTTTAATCAAATAATTTGCATTGATTGTAACATAACTGGAAAAGATGATTGAAAAACAGTTACTTAAATTTTTTTGCCCAAAGCATGAAGTTCCTTTTTTCTATCTGTTTTCCATGCTCCTAATAGATTGACTCTTAGTTACAGATATGAAGTCAGACAATAGTTAAAGCTTTCATTATCGTGTTTTATTATGTTCACTAAGTTATAAATGCAGGTCTTACCCGTTCTGTTCAAATTAGAATCAATTTAGCCAGGAAAAAAAATCTGCTTCTTGAGATAGATACAAAAACCCTAAGTGCTGCCTTTAATAAAAAGACAAGTGTTCCTATTTTGATACGGGAATAATTGCACCTTGCTGCTTTAATGTCTTTGTGTGGCCCAAACAATCAGGTTTTAACAAGCCTTGGTTTCAGCTAACAAAAGATTTGTGGCTTATAATTACAGTGATGCATGTACGGTGTCAAAAAGATCCATGTTTTGTTTTTTTTCGGCTATGCTTAATGCCCTGTTTTATGGCACTAATTTAAATTTAATGTCTGTCTCTTGTAATAACACTCAAATAAAGCTAGAGTGATATGTTTTCATCATATTATTTTCTCAGACTGGTTTTGAAGATATGGCAGAAGATTACAAGCGGTTTTATCTAAGGAAGCTCCAGTAAAGGCCCCGTCACACACTTAAATATCGTTCATGATATCGTTGCAACGTGACCATTTTGGTGACGCTGCAGCGATGTCGTGAACGACATCCTTGCGTGTGACACCTGTCAACGATCAACGATCAGTCGTTGATCGTTGATCACAGATTTGAACATGTTCACAAATCTATCGATGGTCTCCCGCTAGACACGCAGCATCGCTGCGTGTGACAGCAAGAGACCATCGATCATCGTGCTCCAGCACCTCACAGCAAGCGCTGGGAGCTGGTATCCAAGGTAAACTGCGGGTTACTAAGCGCCGCGTGGTGCTTAGTTACCCGCTGTTAACCTTGGATACCAGCGTGCTTGCTGGTCCGGATCGCTGGTGAGTCTGCCTGTGTAACAGCTCACCAGCGATCTGAACGATGTTGTTAGCGATCACGCGTGCATGAGATCACTTACAACATCGTTCATTAAATTGAAGCGTGTGATGTGGCCTTAAGTCTTCTAAAACATGTATCTAGTCTTAACATAGAGTAGATTTGATATCTATTTCTGTAAGGCTGCCTTCACATCAGCTATTTTCGACCTTCATGGCAGATCCGGCAGGTTTGCCGTATTTGCCGTCTAATGACCGGAGGTCCTATTAAGATCCAGTGAGTCCCAGACTGAGACAGAGGCAGAAATAAACAACAGAATTTTTACTGATATGGGGATCAAGGTATGGTTCAGTAAGGAATGTAAAAGTCTCAAAATCCCCTTAAAATATTACCAATAACAGTTTGACACCCTCAGCGTTAGCCGACATCAATGCACCGATCTCAGCAGCTCCCAGGTATGTAAATCACACTCAGAACCAGGAGCAAATTTACCTACACTTTAGACTTATCAAGGATTTAACTTAACTAAAGGCTATGTACATCAACTGTGGGCGGTCTGATGGGACCTCTGAGATGGCACACTGAGTATAACTTATCACAGCTAATAACAATACAATACACTATATCAATGCTGGCTATACACTTAGCACAGGGATACCCGGGTATCTCAAAACTATGGTACCATCAACCTCAAATGTAGCTTTACACCGTGTATATTCACGTGGGCTGCAGCAAGTCCAGAAAAAGAAAAGAAGAAAAACCGTTGGCGCCAAAAAAAAATGTATTGTAAAAAAAACAGCAAAATTTGGCAGCTTACCAGCCAATGCCAGATTCACATGTCCAGTACTTTAGTTCTGTTAGCTTGGGGTGCAATCTGTGGAGCACTCTTTTCCAGGGGGCTTTGTTCACGGACCCCTTGTTCCTGGAGATATCCTTCCAATCGTTGGATGGCACCGGACGCCGGCTCTCCTTTCGCAGTCACTCACGGCCTTCCTGGACGCCAATCACTCGCTCCATCAGGGGGAACATCTCCTCAGCCTCTCCTCGGATGCTGGACACTTGCTCAGTTCAAGATAAAGTCTTTAGTCCACAAACAGGGCTTGCAAACAACTTTAAAGGCCCATATAGCTTGCACTGGCTCTGCTGTAATCCTTACACTATTAATGGCCACCGAGAGAGCGATCAACAACAACAGGAGCAACTGACAGAGCCGTCACCAAGGCAACCAGAGATTGTGCTTTCACTTTCCTAGACACAGAGCAGTCACCATGGCAACCAGAGACTTTTTTTCACTTTCCTGGGCCACTACAAAATGGCAGTCTGCTTGGTCTTAGCAGCTTATTAGTTTACTCTCTTACAGCCGCGCAATGGATCATTTGCAACAAGCCTGCGTTCAATGTAATTCTTGTGGACTTGCGGTTTTGCCACCATCCGGCAAATCCGGAACTCTACTGGGAGCAGCATTAATTTTCGTTGTCAGAAGTGTCAGATTTGCCGGATCCGGCAAAACCACCATCCCATTGGATTGTTACCTGTTGAAGCGCCACTATGTAGCGCAAAAAAGCCATTGTATTTGGAATCCCCCTTCCTCCCATCTGCAACCCCGCTGTAAAAACCTGTATATGTCATACCCTAAGGCATGAGTCAAATGATGTTTTTTCTCATCTGTGAAAAAAATGAACGATTATCATTTGTGTGCTGGATTAGATTTTCATCAGCATTTGATCAATATGGCATTGTTCACACACAATTTGCATTTTTTTTAGCACTCCTAAAACCACATGCGTTTTTCTAGGAGTGCTAAAAAATGTCTCTTGTGTGTCTGAAAGGAAATTTAGCCTTTTTGGACTTTCCTCAAAAATGCAGGCAAAAACGCAAGTGTTAACGCAGGGTGCATAAATGTGCCTTTTAAAAACGCATGCGTTTCCCATAGGGCCCCATGTTATAGAAACGCATGTGCGTGTTCCCAAAAACGCATGCGTTTTTTTAACATGGGCCCTATGGGAAACGCATGCGTTAACGCAGGGCACATATAGGCACTTGCGTTAACGCATGCGTTTCCCATAGGGGCCCATGTTAAAAAAACGCATGTGTTTTTGGGAAACCACCCCTGCGTTTTTTTCCAGCACCCAAAAACACTGCATGCAGCGTTTTTTGGACTGGAGGAAAAAAACGCAAATGGAGCTGAAAAATGCATGTACACTCAAATGTACCCTGCGTTAACGCACCTGCGTTTTTTTTAACAGCCCAAAAACGCAGGATGGTCAAAAAAAACGCATGTGTGTGAACATGGCCAATTTCTAGTATGCAAATAAAAAAAAAACTGATGCTTCTCCTAGGATAGAATGCTTTCAGTGGGAGAAACAAAAATCTTGTTGATGTGATACCTTTTAATGGCTAATAAAAATGTTATGTTAGAAGTCTTGTTTAGACAGCTTGGTATAGCAAGATATTAGAAGAAAGACTATTGTATACACAGAAATAGAGCAAATGCATGGACATTTAAATAAACACTGGTCTTAAGCCCCCGTCACACTAAGCGAGATCGCTAGCAAGATTACTGCTGAGTCACAAGTTTGGTGACGCAACAGCGACCTTGCCAGCGATCTCGCTATGTTTTACACTTAGTAGCGACCAGGCCCCTGCTTTGAGTTCGCTGGTCATGTCAGAGTCGCCTGGACCATTTTTTGATCGTTGGGGTCCCACTGGGCAGCATGCATCGGTGTGTTTGACAGGGACAACGACCAAGGACCTCAATACTACAGGTCTGAGAAACAGGGTCCCAACAACCTCCATATCATTCCGGAACGTTGCTGCGTCGCTGATGAGATCTGACTGTTTGACATCTCACCAGCGACTACATAGCGACACACCAGCGATCCCTACCAGGTCGTATCGTTGCCGGGATCGCTGGTGTGTCGCCAAGTGTGACGGTACCCTTAGAAAGAGAATCCTTAATAAACTAAGATTAGTGGTGTGACCGATTTATGGCCTCAATATCCAGCGGACGGGTGCCTCATTGTGCCTAGAGAAATTTGTTAAGGTAAGATATACGTTTGCACCCTTTTGGCCAGTAGAAAAAAAATTCAATATTAAAATCTGGGTGTCTTTCAAATTTCCCTTGGATTTTACTCTTGATGCTGTGGAGGAAGTTGTTCAGATTCTATAGGTTGCCATAGATCCTCCGGACAAATTAAGTCCTATTTGCACGGAATCAAACTTAGTAATGAATTTGTATTCTCAGACCCTACAATCTTTTTGTGAACTGAAATTGCATTTTAATATGACAACCTTCATATTGTCTATGTTGTGTCCTGTACCGCAGAAATGTTTGGCTACAGGTAAATGAGTTTTTTTATCTATAATTGTGTGTGAAGTTAGACCCTCATCCTTGCTCTCAGCCTCTGTCCAGTTTCACCAACATAGAAACCCCCAGCAGGATATCGGGTACATAGAATTAGATACACAACATTGAAAGAGAAACATGTGAATGTCCCAGGAATCTTATAGTCTTGCTGTGTGTTGGGATTTTGATCTTGTCTATGGTCCTTACATGACCGCAGGTTTTGAAGCTCTTCACATTAAATGGATAAGTTCCTTTAGGTGTATCTGAGGGCATTGAACATCAGATCATGATGTTTCTTAAATTGGGAGATTGCCTGTTGAGATTGATCAATGAATTGAATCAAAAACAGATATGTCCCATCTTCTTTTCGCAAACACTAGATCTGGGACAAAAACTGACAATTTGAGCAACCCCATTTACAACAATAGATACAAGGTTCCATCTATTTTTAAAATCAAGTATATTTTATTTGCCACAAATCAGACATAAACAAAAGTATTCAATACAGGATATTCACATTTTCCATTAATACCCTAACATGTAAAGCACCCCCACTCCCACCCACCTGCAACCCCACACGCTAACTCCAGGATGTGCGGATCCAAGCTAACCTAACCACTTTTGTTTCCATATATATAAATAACCAGCCCCTCACAAATTTGAAATTGCAGTCTTAATATCCTCTCACTTAATAACTCAAAAGATGCTCATCCTGAGTAATCAATCCAGTTCCCCCAGATGTTTTCATATACAGTGCCTACAAGTAGTATTCAACCCCCTGCAGATTTAGGTGGTTTGATAAGATGCAAATAAGTTAGAGCCTTCAAACTGCAAACGAGAGTAGGATTTATTAACAGAAGCATAAATCTTACAAACCAAAAAGTTATGTGCTCAGTTGAATTTTAATAAATTTTAAACATAAAAGTGTGGGTCAATTATTATTCAACCCCTCAAACCCCCAGCATTCTGTTTGGTCCCCCTAAAGTATTAAGAAGTAGTTCAGGCACAAAGAACAATGAGCTTCACATGTGTGGATTAATTATCTCTTTTGCCAGCCTTTTCTGACTATTTAAGACCCTCCCCAAACTTGTGAACAGCACTCATACATGGTCAACATGGGAAAGACAAAGGAGCATTCCAAGGCCATCAGAGACAAGATCGTGTCACAAGGCTGGCAAGGGGTACAAAACCCTTTCCTCCCGTGCCGAGGCCAGGCTTTTCCGAAGAGTCAAGCTAACCCAAGGACAACAAGGAAGGAGCTCCGGGAAGATCTCATGGCAGTGGGGACATTGGTTTCAGTCAATATCATAAGTAACGTACTCAACCGCAATGGTCTCCGTTCCAGACGAGCCCGTAAGGTACCTTTACTTTCAAAGCGTCATGTCAAGGCTCGTCTACAGTTTGCTCATGATCACTTGGAGGACTCTGAGACAGACTGGTTCAAGGTTCTATGGTCTGATGAGACCAAGATCGAGATCTTTGGTGCCAACCACACACGTGACGTTTGGAGACTGGATGGCACTGCATACGACCCAAAGAATACCATCCCTACAGTCAAGCATGGTGGTGGCAGCATCATGCTGTGGGGCTGTTTCTCAGCCAAGGGGCCTGGCCATCTGGTCTGCATCCATGGGAAGATGGATAGCACGGCCTACCTGGAGATTTTGGCCAAGAACCTCCGCTCCTCCATCAAGGATCTTAAGATGGGTCGTAATTTCATCTTCCAACAAGACAACGACCCAAAGCACACAGCCAAGAAAACCAAGGCCTGGTTCAAGAGGGAAAAAATCAAGGTGATGGAGTGGCCTAGTCAGTCTCCTGACCTTAACCCAATTGAAAACTTGTGGAAGGAGCTCAAGATTAAAGTCCACATGAGACACCCAAAGAACCTAGATAACTTGGAGAAGATCTGCATGGAGGAGTGGGCCAAGATAACTCCAGAGACCTGTGCCGGCCTGATCAGGTCTTATAAAAGACGATTATTAGCTGTAATTGCAAACAAGGGTTATTCCACAAAATATTAAACCTAGGGGTTGAATAATAATTGACCCACACTTTTATGTTTAAAATTTATTAAAATTCAACTGAGCAACATAACTTTTTGGTTTGTAAGATTTATGCTTCTGTTAATAAATCCTACTCTCGTTTGCAGTTTGAAGGCTCTAACTTATTTGCATCTTATCAAACCACCTAAGTCTGCAGGGGGTTGAATACTACTTGTAGGCACTGTAGCCTCTATTTACCCCGCTTGGTGTAAATGTTACGTTTCTTTAAAATTATATAGTTTACCTTATGTATAAAGTCTTTTCTAGTCACGGCAACCCTGTCAAGCCAGTGTTTGCGCAACATATAGCATCCTTGCAATCGCCTGCTTTCCCCACTCATCCATCAGTACGTCTCCCATATGCCCTAGGATGCATGTTAACGGATCTCGGGTATATTCACTCCCATCTCCCCTTAAATGAGGTTTAAGATAATAATCCAAAATGCTTGCAATCGAATGCAAGACCAAAGCATATGGATAATGTCCGCCTCCTCCGTCCCACACTGAGGACATCCAGAGTCATTCCTTAATCCATACCTGGAGTCCTATACTCTCTGTGTACCGTAAATAGTTGTGACATTCATCCAGACTCATTCATGGATATCTTAGGGATGTACTGCAGAATATCCTCCCATTGTGTGCCTGATATAGGCCCTAGGACCATTTTAGTCTTGTCATCAGTGTGTGTCTTTCCAGGAGAGTCTCTAAGGCTAGGGTCACATTATCGTTTGCAGTGCGCTCAGGAGGGTAACGCTTAAAACTTAGACTTTGGCAGCATAAACGCAGTGCTACCACCATGGTAAGCGCCGCGTTAATGCTGCCAATGTTACCCTATGGAGCCATGGGCCATAGCGGCTCCAATATGGCCATCTGATTGAAATCTCGCATTATTTCCTAATGCGAGAAAAGACGCTTTCAACAACGTATTTTCTCACGCTAGGAAATAACGCGAGATTTCAATCAGATGGCTGCATTGGAGACGCGCTAGGGCCGCGGCTCCATAGGGTAAGATTAGCAGCGTTAATGTGGAGCTACCATGGTGGTAGCACTGTGTTTATGCTGCCAAAGTCTAAGTTTTAAACACTAGCCCCCTGAGTGCACCGTAAATGATAATGTGACCCTAGCCTAACAGGTGCTGATACAGCAAGGTGATGAGTCCTCTGGTGCCTCGTTGTGACCCAAGAATTGCAGTACACTCTCTGCCTGAACCCATATATGCCACCGTCTATTTTGTTGAAGGAATACATGTCGCAGTTGCAGATATTGATAGAACATTGTATGATCTAAGGGAAACTCCTTCCCCAACTCTTCAAATGATTGAAACATTTCACCATCCAGCAACTGCAATATGTACCATATTCCTATCCTCCACTGACCTAAATTCCGCAGATGGAGCATTTCAGGCAGCCTGGGATCATGCCAAATTGACGTATGTCTAGTGAAGCCTGTCACCCTCCCTCCACTGTGTGATTTTTTTGCCACACTTTTCAAATCATAAATACCGTGGGGAATTTCTGGGAGTTCAGCCGGAATCTACCTGCCTCCAAGCTAGCCAATAATGGGCCATTTCCCACCATGTGCCTAAGGATCCTACCCACAGAAATGTCAAAAGTTGGGTCTTCCCATCCCACCAGATGTTGTCCTTGGGGTGCAATGTTGTACACCCATGGGTTAGGGACCGCGAAACCCCCATCTTCCTTGGCCCGCTGTAAATACTCCAGCTTGATGTATGCTTGTTTGCCCTTCCAAATCAGATCTCTAAAAATGGCATTGATTCTATAAAATCTGTTTTGAGGCAGTCACATGGGAGCATTGTGTAAAATATATGTGGCGCCCCACTATGTAGGTGCCACAAGGGGTACTACACCCGTAAAAGAGGTGTAGTCATCCCCACTGCAAGTGGATTTATGGATGGAAGGTGGGACCCAAAACCCACATCCCACATTAGATCAGGCAGTGGGAGGGAACCCGGGAGGGTATATAGTCACCACCAGGGGAACTAGAGGGGTCTAGGACTCGGGTTGGAGTGCTAGAGGAGTTCAGGCAGGGAGCCTGAGGCATGAAGGAGGGTCTCCTTGGCTGAGGGACCCAGGGACAGCAGAGCAGATCCCAGACAGAGGAGAGAAGGGAGCAAGTAGCTCGGAGGGAGTTTGCTCAAAGTAAGGAACTCTCACCTGTAGGAACCTTCACGGCCTGCAGAGAATCCGTAGAACGGGGGAATATCCAGATACGGCCCTGATTCCTAGGCACCCATTAGAGGGGGACCAGACACCGCGGCGACCAACTGCGGTGATGAACAGAAGGCTCACCCGATGGGAGCAAGGGCAAGTAAAGAGAGACAGCAGGAGGTCAGACAAATTCTACATGAAGTCAGGCTTCACACCGCTACTGGGAGGCGAGGGAACAAGAGGAACAAGAAAGGCATGCATTGGAGGTTCCGTCTACCTAACGAAAAGATCCGCTTGCAGCTACCTGTGGCCACTTGTCATTGGTCGCTGTGTGCTGGCGCCGACCAATGAAAATCGCGCCTCACTTCCCATTGAGATACATGGAGGACTTTGAGTTTCAAATTTACCGCTGTAAGTGAGGCGCGAAGCTCATTGGTCGGCACCAGCACACAGCGACCAATGAGCTTCGCGCCTCACTTCCCATTGAGATACATGGAGGACTTTGAGTTTCAAATTTACCGCTGTAAGTGAGACGCTATGCTCAATGGTCGCTGTGTGCTGGCACCGACCAATGAGCATAGCGCCTCACTTCCCATTGAGATACATAGCGGTCTTTAGAGCTGTGCATGGTCAGGCCCTTGGTTCTATTTTCGGCCACGGCGCTCGGCTCTCGTCGGTCGTCGCCGGGGCGGGAGACTCGCTTCGCGGCCATTGCTAGTGAGTAGCGTGGGTGTTGCGCGCCCACGAACATAGCCACGGAAGTGGCGCCGTGTGCGACGGAAGTTACTACGGCAATTATATAATAGATGGATGGTAAATATTCTTGAAAAAATGATGTCTAAATGAATCCTAAAGGTTTTGCCTATTTCAAGGCTCACTTTCTTTTATAGACTCAGGTTTGTGTGTGACACAAAAAAAAGAATTGCTTGTTGTTGGTAAACCACATATTGCAGCAAAAAAAACACTAAGGCTGCCTTCACATTAGCGTTTGGCGCCGCAGCGTATGCTGCGTTCCCATACGCATTCAAACGGATAGCGCACTGCGTTCCTATGTTTAACATAGGAACGCATGGTGCCTGCGTTTGCTGCGTTCGGGTGCGGATGCGGACGATATCTGCTCCTTCCGGTGTCCAGCGTCCGCACCCAGGACGCAGCATGTTGCATTTTTTGGAGTATGAAAAATCCGCAACCATCCGCATGCGGACACCTGCGGATATTATTAGCATTGCTGTCTATGGATACGCAAGGCTAAGCAACACATTGCGTATGACTTGTTTTGGGACGCATGCGGACAGCATAGTGCGCATGCCCAGAAAAGGTTTAAAGGTAGACGCCCACTCTCCTTCACATTAGCGTTTGGCGCCGCAGCGTATGATGCGCATGCGTATCCGCAAGGCAATATGCATGCATACGCAGTCAAACGCACGTTTTTGTTATATGCAAGTGCATACAAAATCCTATTAAAAAACGCAGCGTTTCCTTGCGTATGCATGCGTTTATGCATCCGCATGCGTTTATTCTCATGGGTGGAGAGTGGGCGTCTACCTTTAAACCTTTTCTGGGCATGCGCACTATGCTGTCCGCATGCGTCCCAAAACAAGTCATACGCAATGTGTTGCTTAGCCTTGCGTATCCATAGACAGCAATGCTAATAATATCCGCAGGTGTCCGCATGCGGATGGTTGCGGATTTTTCATACTCCAAAAAATGCAACATGCTGCGTCCCGGGTGCGGACGCTGGACACCGGAAGGAGCAGATATCGTCCGCATCCGCACCCGAACGCAGCAAACGCAGGCACCATGCGTTCCTATGTTAAACATAGGAACGCAGTGCGCATGCGTTTGAATGCGTATGGGAACGCAGCATACGCTGCGGCGCCAAACGCTAATGTGAAGGCAGCCTAAGGGCCCTTTCACATCAGCGTTTTTCGTAATTCGCGGCAGATGCGGTGAAAAAAACGCATCTGCCGCGTTTGCCGCATAACCGTTCCACTTGCGGTGCGGTTGCGGTTTTTCCCATAGGAAGTATAGGGGGACTTGCGGCAGATGCGGCAAGTGCGGTTTTGCACTTGCGGCAGGTGCGGCAGCGAAAAAAACCGCGGCTGACCGCGGTTTTTTTCGCTGCCGCACCTGCCGCAAGTGCAAAACCGCACTTGCCGCATCTGCCGCAAGTCCCCCTATACTTCCTATGGGAAAAACCGCAACCGCGCCGCAAGTGGAACGGTTATGCGGCAAACGCGGCAGATGCGGTTTTTTCACCGCATCTGCCGCGAATTACGAAAAACGCTGATGTGAAAGGGCCCTAAGAGATGTTTTGCCATTTAAGAAATACTGTTCTATTCCATGCTGCTCACATTTTTGGGTCTTCTTTGAGCTAAAAAGTCCTGTTTTTCTGGTAAATGGCTTTCTTGCAAACCTGCTAAAGTAGCATCTCTAAAGTTTATAACTTGTAAAACATTTAGTTCTAACTGCTTCTGGGCTTCAGTCGAGCTAATTTGAATTTGTCCAATTAAAATCAGAAATAGAAGCAACATGGAAGTAGTTAATTGAGCGACAGGCATTTATAGTCAGCAATGAATCATTAACAAATCCGCAGTGCTTTATAAATCTAACCCATTACATCTTAGAGAATCACCTCTTGTAATACCGGGTTCTAACATTGTGATACTGAATTGTACATAGTTCCACATGCATAATGTAAGCAAGAGTGCTCATGGCTTTTTGTTTATGGTTTTTATTTAAAGGGGTTTTTCACTAAAAACTATTTTCAGATTATTGAGTAGGGATCTCTATCTCCTATTACTTTCTGTGACATTTTTTTGTCTCTCTGCTGTATCTCAGCCGGTCACATGACAAGGTCAGTGCTGAAGGTTCTTTTTATTTGAGTGCTTCAATCCATGAGCTCTTATGTTACAGTTGTAGTCACACCTTGAGTGGTCAGGCAGGCCCAGAATAATTTGACTAAAAATATATATAATATCTCACAAAAGAAGCACATTTTTGTAAATATTTTATCATATCTTTTCTAGGACAACACTGAAGATATGACACTTTGATACAATGTAAGTTAGTCAGCAGTAGCGTAACTACCGCGGTCGCCGCGGAGTGGAGGGAGGATGGGACGGGAAGTGAGAGAAGCCTCACTTCCTGCAGCTGTGCCCGTCCCTCCTCTCCTCTGCACAGAAGCTGGCCGGCAGACCGTGGGAGTTGGGACAGGTACTCACGGTAGTCGCCCCGCCGGCACAACGATCCCCCCCGCTCCTCAAAATCTTTCAGCAGCACCCCTCCCCCCCTCAAAATTTATAAATCCTGCACCCGGGCCCGCTACAATGAAGTTACGCCAATGGTAGTCAGTGTACATCTTGTATAACAGTGTACATTTGGGGTGCCCTCTATACAACTCAACAAGCAACCATTAATGTCTAAACCACTGGCAAAAAAAGTGAGTACACCCCCACCCCTAAGTGAGGCCAAGTTGTGCCCAAAGTGTCAATATTTTTTGTGGCCACCATTATTTTCAAACACTGTTGTAACTTTGTTGGGCAGGAGTTAGGTACAGTTAGGTAGAGCTTCAAAGGAGCCACTATATCTCTTCACTCCTCCATAACGACATCACGGAGTTGGTGGATGTTAGAGACCTAGCACTCCTCCAATTTCTGTTTTAAAATGCCCCACAGATGCTAAATACGGATTTAGGTCTGAAGACATGCTTGTCCAATCCAGCACCTATACCTTTAGTTTCTTTAGCAAGGTGGTCATCTTGGAGGCTTGTTTGGGGTCGTATTGTTGGAATACTAAGGGAGGCGATTTGTGCTTTGCTTCAGGATGTCACAGTACATGTTTGCATGCATGGTTCCTTCAATGAGCTGTAGTGTCACACAGACGGCAGCAGTCACACAGCCTCAAACTATGGCATTCCCACCACCGTGCTTGACTACAGGCAAGACACACTTGTCTTTGAACTCCTTACATCGCTATACACTTGACATGTTCTGAACAAAATAAGTTTATCTTGGTCCAGTCAGACCACAAGACATGATTCGAGCAAACCATGTAGTACTTAGTCTGCTTATCTTTCGCACACTGTTTGCAGTCCTTCTTGTGCATCATCTTTAGAAGGCTTCCGTCTGGGATGACAGCCTTGCAGACCAATTTCCTGCTGTGTGTGGCATATGGTCTAAGCACTGACAGTTTGACCCCCCACCATCACTACCCATATAACCTGGAAGCATTCATATGTCTATTGTGAAAAGTCAAGCTCTGGATATGATGCTGAGCATAAGCACTCAACTTTTTTAATCGATCATGGCACTGCCTAGTCTGAGGAGAACCTGTCAAGTAAAACCACAGTATGGCCTTGGCCAATGTGCAGCAGCTCAGTTTCAGGGTGTTAGCAATATTCTTATAGCCTAGTACATCTTGGAGAGCAACAATTCTTTATTTCAAATCCTCAGAGAATGTTTTGCCAGGAGGTGCAATGTTGAAGTTCCAGTGAGCAGTATAAAGAGTGTGAGAGTGATAACAAATTTAATACACCTGCTCCCCATTCTTATTCCTGAGACTTTGTAACACTAGAGTCACATGACATCAGGGAAGGAAATTACCTAATTGGGCACAATCTAGCCATTTTCCCTTAAGGGTGTACTCACTTTTGTTGCCACAGGTTTTGACATTATAGGTCATGTGTTGAGTTATATAGATGGCACACCAAATTTACTTTGTCCCAAATCCCAAAATTTACTGTAAAAGCAGGCGGGAGATTCCAAATGGAGGAGGCGGCGATGAAGAAAGAATAATTCCGCCCAGCAGGGCGTGTGCGGCTGCATTGAGGAGGGGCAGAATGGAGCCTGGGCCGCCTTTTCAGTCCCCAGCCTCAGGGACTTCTGTAAGTTATAAGTTATTTTTCTGCTGTTTTAGGCTGCCTTCAGATTTGCAGATGCCTCTGCAGCGTTTTGCGGAGGCATCTGCAAGCATCTGCATGCAGACGGCAGCCCCTATGTTTATAATGGAGCGCACGGCGGTCTGCAGATGCTTGCAGACCACCGTGCGCACCCATTCACTCCTATATGTGATCTGTGCGCAGGCAGATGCCTGCGCACAAATCACACACTCTCGCCCGCACCAGGGACACAACATGTCGCGTCCCTGGTGCGGACGAGAGTGTGTGATCTGTACGCAGGCATCCACCTGCGCACAGATCACATATAGGAGTGAATGGGTGCGCACAGCGGTCTGCAAGCATCTGCAGACCGCCGTGCGCTCCATTATAAACATAGGGGCTGCCGTCTGCATGCAAAAACGCTGCGGAGGCATCTGCAAATCTGAAGGCAGCCCTATAGGGCGGATTTAGCTCAGAGAGGGATAGACAGGGAGCAGCTAGGAAGGTGCAGAAACAGGTAGTGATAGTGTAGGGGCTTAGATCCAGGTGACAGGTTCCCTTTAACATATTTACCAACATTTCTTTTGTTTGATATATAAACTCCAAAATATAAAAATAAGAAAAGATTAAAAAAAATTAATATAATAGGTTTCTAACATCAAATTAAAATTAAAGGTTTTCTCAGGTTTAAAATAATATTGGGATTGTAATAGCATCATGTTAGTATGTTTAGTTCTAGACCTCTCACATCTACATGTTTGCTGATTTGGGGAAGATCCGGCAGATTTTGCCGCATCTGCCGCGTAACGGCAAGCCTCAGGGTACCGTCACACCTGGAAATATCGCCAGCGATTCCACAGGCGACGCACGTGTGCGCGCACGTATTTGCGTGTCGCCCAAGGTCGCCGACGCCCATTTACACGGGGCAACAACTCAGGCGATGCTTGGGCGATGACCTGACCAGAAATTGCCTGAGCGTCGCCCAAGGCCCAGGGTCGATCAAGTCGCTGGTCGCCGCTTCTGCGTCACACAGAGCCACCACATTAGCGATGTGGGTGTAATTTTGATCCGCATCTCGGAGATAGGTGTTAATATTATGTTGTGTGACGCCTCGAAGAAGTGTGATTGGTTAGAAACAAACACCAATGACTGTGTCCTAGTTCGCCACGCCACATTGTACAATGTAAGCATGCATGTGCGTATTGGCTCGTAATGCATGTGCGTTAATTGCTAGACGCATTGGCGTGGCCAACAAGGCAAAACACGGCGCTCGCGTGACGATTAATTGTGTAGTGAAGCCGTATTGCGGTTTTTAATGTAGTGTGTTGTGCTACTGCGTTGGCTAATAAAATCACTTTTGCGTTCTTTGTCAGGATAATATTGGAGCCTTGACCAAGTACGTGTGTGCACATATATTTGTATGTTTGCAGTTATGTGGGCCATATGTATTGTTCACCTTACATTTCCATGTCCATGTGTGTGTACAGAATGTGTAATGAAATACATGTATATGGAGGACAGTACACACATGCACCATACAGTGTCACCACAAAGGCCTGTCCCTGGGTGCCGTACATATGTCCCCAATGCTTATGTACCCCTATAAATCAGACATTATGTCACCATACGTTTGTGGTACACCATACTGATACATGCATCTCTTTCCTGGGACAAATAAACACATTTGAGGACACAAATATGTACTTGTGTTATCGTGTCTACCTTTCTTATGTAATAATGGTATGGGGTAAAACCCGGTTACAGGGGTAACAAATATTAAACATATACATTAATTCACAAAAACACGTAACAATGGGCCATGGTTTAAAACACATTATTTTTAATAAAACACATGACCAACAATGGTCCATAAAATAAAAACGTCTGTATCAAAAATCCCATAAACTTGGGTAAAATATTTTATAAAACCATCAAACAAGGTGAAGAGGCCGGGCTCCTTGGGGGGCAGAGGTGGGAGGGGCCCGCTTATATTCTTCAATAAGGTGGCGTAATTGGCTGAGTTTTAAAGCCGCTTCATCATGGGCTGCCTCCAAGTCCTGCAGGGATGGCCACCTACAGAGTATACAGAACATCAACATCAGCAACATGTTTAGAACACATAGCAGGTGTGTTTTCATACAAGTGTTTGCACTTACCAGGGGGCTGGGAGCCACCATTTGGGGGGGTGGGGATGGTGAGGGGCTTATTGCCCAGTCCACCGCTTGGCTGGGGTTATCTGTAATGAGATCAGCATATGTGTATTTGTTAGGCCATAACAAAGGTCCCGACATTCCAATTAAGGGGAAAAAACAAGAAAGACACATATAGTGCACAGTATATATGAGTAATATTGACATTACACACACCTTCTTGGCCATTTGTGGAGTCCTGAGGGGACCACTGAGTGGAATTGGCCCCACTTGATATCTCTCCTTCCAAGGGTGGGGTGAGTGCAGCCCTTGGGATCCCTTCTGAGCCTGATGGTCTGTGTGGTGATGTGGGCCCTTCTGGATGTGGTGGCATTCCTGCCGGCGGTTGGCCTGGTGACCCTGGTTGGCTGTGTGGTGGTCCTACAGCAGGGAATGGGGGATGCTCAGGGCTTCTGTCCCTACCTGTTGAGGCAACAACATACTTAATCTCAATTACAACATGACCAGATATGTGGGGACTGAATAAACAGTGCTGTTTGAAGTTCATTAGGTCAGGATGAGTGAGATTGAAAGAAGGGCAGGATAGGCCAACATTATGTCATATGTGGGTCGGGTCAACGTAAGGCAATATGTGGCTAGGTAAAGTAGACATATAGTTTACAGGGGAATATAGGGTGTATGTGGATGAAGCAGGAAGATGATCCTGCAGCTGCAGAGTCATGAAGAAGCTCTCACATACATTGCCCCTATATATGTTGGGGTGTAAAGTGGCATGTGCAGGCCTTCTTATATCTTTCTTTACACAGAAGGGTATGTGTATGTTGTCATGCTACTCACCTCTCATCTGGGCAATCCTGACACGCAGTTGGGTGTTGCGTCCGGGCGTCTTGAATTTAAGATCTGCGATCTTCTTGCAGATCTGCTTAGTGTGGCCACAAATCCCAACCTCCTCTCCAGATGCCTCTGCACCCTCCGCAGGACATCCTGCTTGTGGAGGCGTGGATGGGTGTGGTGCTGGTGACACCAGTAATCCCTAGTGTCACATACAGCAATTAAAATAAGGAGCTCAGGCTCTCCCCATACTGCAGCTCGCCTGGGTGCCACCATTTTTACTATTATGCAGGGAAGGAAAGCATCAGGAAGGCGGCGCCAAAAGATTGACAACGCTCTGGCGAGTGAACGCACGGGAGATATGTCACATGTTGACAGGGGCGCAGAGGCGCCGCAAAAGCCACAGGATTCACTGTATGCTCTTGCGTCATGTAATACAGGAAGGCTGCCAATACAGCACTCATGCAGAATTGCTATAAAGATGACCGCCGGGGGTGATGGTCGCATGCGAGGAGGCTCCAGGCTCCAGGCACCTTGGACACCATCCACAGCATCCAAGCCTGCCTGTCCTCCCCACACACCATCTGCCTCCTGACTATCACCCCCGGGCACCCCACCAGCCATCTGGGCCGCTCACCCCAGCCTGCGGTCGAGCCCTGCGGCTCCCCACCTGGGCCCCACTCCCAGCCGAGCCGGCACACAGGCGCCTCCGGGGCACTGTGCTCCAGGCGCCTCCGGCGGGCACTGTGCTCCAGGCGCAGCCCTGCGGCTCCCCCCGCTCTGCCTGCCCGGGGAGCCGCTCCATCTAATCACTGCATGCGCATCCTGCCCCAGGGCCCAGAACCGCCGCCACGGCCCGCTCCCGTGGCCTCCCTGAAGTCCCGGCGGCAGAAGCTGTGCGGGCGCTCCTCCCCGCAACAGCCCGGACCTACGTGCGGCCAGCCTGGCGCAGACACCACCGGTAAGTGCGGTGCCGCTGCCCCCGCCCTCCACCTCTCCCCACCACTGCTGCGGCCCCGACCGCGGCCTACCCAGCCCTACTCCTGGGCTCCGGTGGCGGTGCCCGCCCCCCCACGCGCTGCACAGCTGCGGCGGCAGCGGGGGACAGCCGGCACTTCCCACAGAGCTGCCTACTAAGCTGTGGACCCAGTGGGGCCGGCAGCGCTACCCTCGGGTCCCCCCACAGCGGCACGGGGCAGTAGGCTGTGCGCGGATCAGCAACACCGCACACACCGCTGTAGCGCCGCAGAAGCACCTGCCTGCCTCATCCCGCTGACTAGTCTGAGGTGCCCATCCCCTACACCAATACCTTGGGCAAACCAAGACCTTGGGCCCCCGACCGCCTGGTCCCATCCGACCCCCCAGCTGCACGGACCCCTCTACCTAATGGTCCCCCTAGACGCTTTGGCCCCTCTGCCTCAAGGCCCTGGCTACAGTAACCCCTCCGCTGCATGGACCCCTGTGGCTGCACCTGACCCCGGCTGCCTCACTGATACCCAACTGCACTGGTCCTACTGCACAGGCCCCTCGGCCTCACGGACCCCCTGGCTGCAGTGAACCCTCTGCCGCATGGACCCTCTGGCTGCAACCAACCCCGGCTGCCTCTGCCTCATCTCATCCTCCGGCTGCCTCATCTCATCCTCCGGCTGCCTCACCTCATCCTCCGGCTACCTCACCTCATCCTACGGCTGCCTCACCTCATCCTCCGGCTGCCTCATCTCATCTTCCGGCTGCCTCATCTCATCCTCCGGCTGCCTCACCTCATCCTCCGGCTGCCTCACCTCATCCTCCGGCTGCCTCACCTCATCACCCGGCTGCTTCATCTCATCCCCCGGCTGCTTCATCTTATCCTCCGGCTGCTTCATCTCAACCTCTGGCTGCTTCATCTCATCCTCCGGCTGCCTCATCTCATCCCCCGCTGCCTCATCTCATCCCCCGCTGCTTCATCTCATCCCCCGGCTGCTTCATCTCATCCCCCGCTGCTCACTCATCCTCCGCTGCTTCATCTCATCCTCCGGCTGCTTCATCTCATCCTCCGGCTGCTTCATCTCATCCTCCGGCTGCTTCATCTCATCCCCCGCTACCTCATCTCATCCCCCGGCTGCTTCATCTCATCCCCTGCCTGCTTCAGCTCACCCCTTGGTGACACCATCTCCTCCTGAGCGACATCATCTCACCCTGGCTGCTCCATCCCAGCACAGCTGCATCACTTCACCCCAGCTGCATCACCCCATCCACGACTGCACCACCTTATACCCGGCTGCTCCACCTGCGTCAACTTGTCCTGGCCGCAACTGCATCATCTCTTCACTGAACTGCACCTCACCCCTGAACTGCACTTCCTCCCCCGGACTGCACCTCACCACCTGGCCGCACCTCAAACGCGGCTAACCACCCATTATCCTGAACTCGCCCTCACCACACCAGATCCCTGGCTACCTCTGACCCCATCCACCTCCCCCACCCTCTTCCCCCACCATGTTCCCGCTCCTCCTCACCTTCATTCCCATCTTCCTCCACTTCCTACTACCCCCACCCATCCCCCCACTGTGCAAAGGAATTCTGCTCTCACCCTCCATCCTTCCTACCCACCTCACCCTATCCTCCGAACTATTCCCCCACTTTCAACCCACCATCTCTAGATGTACACGCCCACCACGCAAGCTCTCCTGCTCCCACCTCCTAACCCTCTCCCTGCTCCTCCTACTCTCTGGTGACATCTCCCCCAATCCTGGCCCACCCCACCTCACCACCTCACTCCCCTCCATCCCACTCCGACGACCCACCACCAACCCTCGTAACCCCCTTAACCTCCGACACATTCCCCCCACCCCCCGCCTCCCCTGTCCCCTTACCCGGCGCACTCTGGAACGCCCGCTCGGTCCATAACAAACTCACTCTCATCCACGACCTCTTCATCTCCAAAAAACTCTCCTTCCTCGGCCTCACAGAGACCTGGCTTATCCCCTCTGACACAACCTCCCCAGCTGCCCTCTCCTACGGTGGATTCACGCTCTCCCACACTCCTCGCCCCACCAACACCCGTGGCGGAGGTGTTGGCCTACTTCTGGCCACTGACTGCTCCTTCTCCCCTCTTACTCCACCCCCCCTCCCCTCCTTCGAGGCACACGCTGTTCGCATCTAATACCCCTGCAAACCCTCCAACTGGCCGTTGTCTACCGCCCCCCTGGTTCCCCCTCCACCTTCTTTGACCACTTCACCACCTGGCCTCTCCACCTCCTCTCCTCCGACATCCCCACCATCGTCATTGGGTGACTTCAATATCCCCATCAACACCACCAAAGCCGCTGTCCTCCAGGCTCCTATCCCTCACCTCCTCCTTCGGCCTCTCCCAATGGATCTCCTCCGCCACACACACTGGTGCCACACACTTGACCTAGTCTTCACCCAACTCTGCTCCCTCACCGACCTTACATACTCGACCCTCACCCACTCCGAACACAACCTTCTGACATTCTCTCCCTCTCCCCCCCTACCACGCTCCCCCCTCTCCGGAAACTCCTCCACCCCCGCAGAAACCTTAAGCTCATAGACTTCAATTCACTCTCAGAATCCTCCTCCCCCTCTCCAACTTGGCCTCTTCTCAAGACGCTGACTCTGCCGCCTCCCTCTACAACTCAACTCTCACCACAGCCCTTGACCAGGCCGCCCCACTCACATTTCGCACAACACGAATACAACGACAACCCTGGCTCACGACCCTCACCAAAAAACTCAGACGGACGACTAGGGCAGCCGAGCGGAAATGGAAGAAATCGCACTCCGCAGAGCACTTCGCACTATACAAACGTTCCCTCAATACCTTCAAGACGGCCCTTGACTCCGCAAAGCAAGCCTACTTTTCCTCCCTAATTACCGCTCTGTCTCACAACCCCAAACAACTCTTTAAAACCTTCAACTCTTTACTTCGTCCTCCTGCACCTCCTCCCTCACCCCTCATCTCCGCCGACGACTTCGCCTCCTTCTTCAAAGACAAAATTGACAAACTCAGACAAAGCTTCGATCCTCACTCCCCCCGCCCCATCCCACCCCCAGCCCATCCCCCATCACCCAAATGCAGTTTCACCCCCATGACAGAGGACCACCTCTCCTCCCTCCTAGCACGATCACACCTCACCACATGCGCCCTTGATCCACTTCCCTCCCATCTCATCCCTAACCTCACCACAGTCCTCATCCCTGCTCTAACACACCTCTTCAACATTTCACTCAAATCCGGCACATTCCCTCACCCTTCAAACACTGCCCTAATAACACCCATCCTAAAAAAAACATCACTAGACCTTACAACAGTCTCCAACTATCGCCCCATATCTCTCCTCCCGTTTGCCTCAAAACTTCTTGAACAACACGTCTATTCCGAACTGTCTTCCCACCTCTCTTCCTGTACTCTCTTTGATCGCCTACAATCTGGCTTCCGACCTCACCACTCCACAGAAACAGCCCTAACCAAAGTAACTAACGATCTTCTGATCGCCAAGAGCAAACGACACTATTCCGTCCTCATCCTTCTCGACCTTCTGCTGCCTTCGACACTGTTGACCACTCCCTCTTACTCCAAATTCTTGAGTCTCTTGGCATTACTGACCTCGCCCTCTCCTGGATCTCCTCCTACCTAACGGACAGGACATTCAGCGTCACCCAACCCACACCTCCTCCTCACCCCACCCCCTCTCTGTAGGTGTCCCCCAAGGCTCAGTCCTGGGACCACTACTCTTCTCCATTTACACCCTCGGCCTAGGCAACCTCATCGAGTCACACGGACTCCAATACCACCTCTACGCCGACGACACCCAACTCTATCTGTCTGGCCCTGACTATCCGCCATCGCATCCTTCTTTTCTTCCCGCTTCCTAAAACTCAACATGGACAAGACTGAATTCCTCGTCTTTCCCCCGAACAACCCCGTCCCGCTTCCTGACCTACTCCATCACCGTCGATAACTGCACATTCTCACCCCTCCCCCACATCAAGTGCCTCGGGTAATCCTCGACTCCTTCCTCTCCTTCAAGCCCCACATCCAAGCCCTCACCACTGCCTGTCGACTCCAACTAAAAAACATTGCCCGTATCCGCTCCTTCCTTGACCACAACACGGCCAAGACACTCGTCCACGCCCTCATCATCTCCCGCCTGGACTACTGCAACCTCCTGTTAACCGGCCTCCCTGCCTCCTCCCTCGTACCTCTCTGCGCCATCCTCAACTCTGCGGCCCGACTCATCCACCTATCTCCCCGTTACTCCCCCACCTCCCCTCTCGCCGAGACCTCCACTGGCTCCCATCCCCCTGCGATCTCGCTTCAAAACCTTAACCCTGACATACAAGGCCATACACAACCTGTCCCTTTCCTACATCTCCGACCTAGTCTCCCGCTACCTTCCTGCACGCACCTTGCGTTCCTCTCAGGAACTCCTTCTCTCAACCCCCCGCATCTCCACCTCCCACAACTGCACACAAGACTTCTCTCGTGCCTCTGCCAGACTCTGAAACTCCCTCCCCCACCACATCAGACACTCCCTACCCTGGGAACCTTCAAGAAAAACCTGAAGACCCACCTCTTCCTACAAGCCTACAACACACATGAGACCCTATCCACTGCACCATCTCACCTCTCCCCTCCTACTGTCTCCCACCCCACCCCCTCTAGACTGTGAGCCCTCGCGGACAGGATCCCCGGCCCTATCATACCCGTATGATTTATTGTGGATTTGTCGTCATCTGTGGTCATCTCTGACCACCTGTCTTGGTCTACCCTCTAAATTGTAAAGCGCTATGTATCCCAATAGCGCTATATAAATACCTAATAATAATAACAATAATAATGCAGACATTAGTTGAGATGTAATGACAATTGCGTTTCTGTTAACACACATTTGTGGCACATCTCTGCACTTTTGAACACAGCCGCAAACACAGAGGCGACTTTGAATGCGCTACTGTACAGTATGTACGCTCCTGGGTAAATTACGCACACATCATCAAATAGGCGCCGAGGAACAAAACAACCAATCGGAACGCTCGAGCTGCCACCAATCCACGCAGACTGCCAAAGCTAGTAAATATGCCCTGAAAGCCTACAGGAATGGTTTAGGCGATGTGTGCTATCGCCTTTGACATCGCTCATGAGATGTTACACAGGGCGATCAGCACACATCGCCCAAGAATAGTCGCCTGGTTTCAGAGCTCTGATGTGAAACCAGGCTACCACTCAGACGTGTCGCCCTCGCCCATTTACATTAGACGGCGATATGTCCAGGTGTGACGGTACCTTCCCTTATTTTCTATGGGACTCGAAGTCAGGTATGGCAAGTGAGGTTTTGCTGGATCCGGTAGATCCGGCACTTGCGGCGAAGGAAAAAATCCGCTGCAAACAGAGTTTTGTTTGCGCGGCCACAAGTACCGGGTTTGCCGGATCCAGTAAAACCGCACTTTCCACACCTGACTACAAATCCCGGGCAGGCTTGCGGCAAGTCGGCCGTTAAGCAGCAGATGTGGCAAAGCTGGCAAATCTGCCACGAACGAGCAGAACCGCAGATGTGAAAGCAGCCTTAGGCTACGTTTACACATTTGCGTATATTGTTGCATTTTTGCGCGCGCGCTTTTTGCCGCCGTTTTTCAGTCACACAAAAAAGCGCAACAAAGTACGCCGAGGCGTTCACACACTGCGCTTTCTTCACCCCACAAAGCGCTGGTGATGTCACAGAGGGGAGAAGATCCAGCTTCCTCCTCCCCTGTGTGAAATGATGTGACTGCCCCATTAGATTTCACAGTGTATTAATATACACTGCAAAATCTAAATTAAATAAAGTCAAAGTATGAAAAATAATAAAGAATTAAATACTTACCCTCCGACACCTTTTCTCCGGTCTCCAGTGCAGAGGCAGGCGATGTATCATCCTGCCAGGGCCTGCTGTGAAGTTAGAGTGATGTCACGGGCGCTGATTGGCCGCTCGCGGTCATGTGAAACATATCACATGACTGGAACACCCTCTGACATCACCACAGGTCCTAGCAGGGCAATTCCAACGGCGGCTCCTGGCTCCAGGACACCGGAACACCAGTCAGAGGGTAAGTATTTAATTCTTTATTATTTTTAATGCTTTTGTCTTTATTTAACTTTGATTTTGCAGTGTATATTAATACACTGCAAAATCAAATGGGCAGTCAAAGGTGTCACAGAGGGGAGGAGGAAGCAGGATTCTTCCTCCTCTCTGTGACATCAGATGCAGCAGTGCCGCCCCTATGGGAAAAAGCGCTGCATAAAGAATTGAAAGGTCATTCTTTTTACGCAGACGCTTTTTCCTATAAAAGCGCAGCGTATTTTTACGCACTGTCTGCACGGCAAAGTGAATTTCCCATTCACTTTGCTGGCAGACAAAAAGCACATTGCGTATTTTGAAAAGCGCGTGCAAAAAAAGCGCGCAAAAATACGCAATGTGTGAACGCAGTCTTAGATAAACATATGAAGCCTTGTAAGATACCACTTATCTGGTCATGCTGCAGCAGCTGAGGATTTGTAAGGTTAGTATGTTTTTTTCCTTTATTACATCACAGCTACAACTGGTATTTTATTTTCATTTATAAAAGCAAAGAAATTCCCAATAAGTGTGGGAGTCGTTTTAGATTATTTGCATGTCAGTAGTATGCAAATAGTGAAAGACTCCAGTTCAGTACATTGTAATTATTAGGATGAATAGCTTTATGTGTACATTTCATGTAAAAAATAATATTGTGTTGTAATTTTCTATAGGAAAAACCCTGGTGCTGATCCCTGTTTTCGCGGTGAATTTGTGTCTTTACATTAAGTATCAGCATGAGACATAGTAAACAAACAGAAATTGTTCCAAGACCTGACGTGCAATTCTCTTTAGAGTTTATTAGTCTCTAGCATGCCCTAGTGGATTACACTGGATTATAGATATCTTGGAGATCATATTGACAGTTATTCCTGCTTACAGAGTCACTAGTAAAATGCTGAAGAGCATAAACTGACATGATATGACAAATGAAAGAGATGAAATGTTCAACTGCAGGTCTTCATTGAGTCTAAGATGTCAAGTGAGCTCACATTGAGCAATCCCGGGAAAACATCCGTCTATGATGCTCTAATTAAAAAGTATAAACACAACCCAACACAGTGTGAGATCTCCGAGTTTGGTAGCAGTTAAAATAAACAGTGAGAAAATAAAGATAAAATCACAACACTGCAATGTGTGCTGGTTATTATTTTAGCTTGTAACTGTATGAACAATAACTGTATGTTATTTTTTAATAACTTTTATGTTCTTTCATCTCTACTCAGTTGTGTCTGATAGACATAAACACTGAATAACTACTATGACATAAAAACTACAAGGCAGTGCGAGCTTAAAGGAAAATGTTCCTCAGGATACAATTTTTAATATGTTGCATAGATGTAATCAGATCAAAACATTGCAAATGTATGAAGTTTTTTCCATTGCCTCTCTTATTATACAAGTATGAAGCATATATAATATATATATATAATAATGTAATTGATACAGTGATATGCTTTGTAATCTTCACTTTTATTTCCTGTTGTAAGGGTACGTCACACTGGCATATAATAAGGAAGAGGGCAATGCGAGATAGTGTCACATTACACTCTGACCAATGTTAATCAATGAATCGGGTCAGATTTGTAAGTTTTTCCTCAGAACGAATCGGACTAAAGGGCCCGTTACACGCTTCAATGTCCCAGCGATCCCACCAACAATCGGGATTGCTGGGACATTGAAGGCTGATCGCTGGTGAGATGTCACACAGGCAGACTCACCAGCAATCTGGACCAGCGTGCATGCTGGTATGCAAGGCAAATAGCGGGTAACTAAGTAACTCAATTACCCGCAGTTTACCTTGGATGCCAGCTCCCAGCATTGCGGTGCGGCGCTGGGAGCTCGCTGATCGTTGGTCTCCCACTGTCACACACAGCGATGCTGCGCGTTCAGCAGGCGACCAACGATAGATTTATGAACCAGTTCATAAATCTGCGATCAACAACTCATCGTTGATCGTTGATAGGTGTCAAACGCAAAGATGTCATTTAGACATCGCTGCAACGTCACCAAACCGGTGACATTGCAATGATATCGTTACCAATATCGTTGTGTGTGACGGGCCTCTTAGGAAAAATTGCAGGATGCTGAGATTGCCCACGTATTCAGACAAGACTCGCCAATGCAAATCAATGGATGCAAGAAAAAAAGGATTGCAAACGTACCATGTGTGTGCCGTTCAGATTTTACCATCAGCAATAAAAAAAATAACACAATCTTCAAATAACCCATGACAGGAAGCAAGCACCCCAGGAAGAGTTAAGCACCAGACGCAAAGAGAGATTGCCAAACAACAGGCTGAACATCCACGCCTACACATTGAGCAGACTGGACACACATGGCTCGTCCAATCAATGTCAAGATGCTCCTGGTCCTTGTCCAGGATCACCCGGAGCTGTAGGACCCTCAAGACTCTAGTTACACAAGATGAAGGGGCTGCTTTATGGACCAACAAATGCAAGCAGTTGATCTTGCAGTACAATCCAAAACAAATGAGTAAGTTTATTGCCAATGGTTGCCCAAAATTAATTTTTTCATACACACACATCTGTGCCACATTTGTAGTTTATGGGCTTCTCACAATATCTTTTTGCCAAGAAAATAGCCATGGCCTTGTGCCACCTTGCTTTATTCCCCATCTAACATCATGTAAAGTGGTTAACACCTCATGCACCCCACCGTGTGCTAGATTATTGGATTTAAGCATGGAGCCTAATTGAGAAGACATTTCTCCCATATGCACTATATTCCCTTCCCCTCAAAAAAAAAAAAAGATTATTGCATCTGCAAGTAGAACGGCAAAAAACATTCTGTAAGGACACATTTGTAATAAGCCAAATACAAGTGTGTTTGAGGCCAAAGGGGGCAGCTCGTATTTGTCCCTCAAAAGCATAGTATCAAAAACACAATGGTAGTTTTTTTTTTTGTTTAAAAGCCTGGCAAATTGGTCATTATGACCCTAAAATAATCTAAGATGAGCAGCATTATTAACCAAGCAAAAGAAAGACCATAAAAGCCCACAGAGGGAGGTTCGTTGAAAACAAATGGATATAGATTAATTATTTTGATGATGAAAAAAAAGAAAAACAGCATGGGTCGATATATTACTTCAGGGTTTGGAACAGACACTCTTCGGTCGAAATACAATGCCTCAAACTGGTGTTTTGGATAGTGACAACCAGAAAAAGCTCCCCCAGAAGTCGAAAAGGTTGGTAGCGACATCCTACAGTAGTCCAAAATTTTGGCTGGGTGGCTAGATAGTTCGCTATATAAATGGGCAAAATGGCCTCTTGAACCACATTGAACACAAGCACAGGAAAGGATGGACCCAAAAGTGGTGACGCCTCCTCGGAACTGCCAGTGATATATACCTTGTCTCAAATTCACAGGACTGCCCCCAGCTATACAGCACCCATTCAGTGGTGTTCAATGACAAATATTTTAATGATGAAGCAAGCAGGAGTCAGATGTTCCTAATTCATTAAAGGGAACCTGTCACCTGAATCTAAGTCCCTACACTATCTCTAGCTGTCCCTACTCCTTCCTAGCTGCTCCCTATCTATCTCTTTCTCACCTAAAGTGGCCATATTAAACATCTGAAAAATAAGTTTAAACTTACAGCAGTCCCCGAGATTGGGAGACTGGAAAGGCGGGCCCAGGCTCCATTCACCACTCCTCCATTGTGCAGTGCACGCCCCGCTGAGCGGCATTATTCGTTTTCCTCTCTGCCCCCACCATTTGGAATCTCCGGCCCTCTGTGCCATTGTATGCACCGGCCGCGACGTCACATCCGCCGCGGTGCATTATGGGGCCGGTCACGTGATCGGCCCCAGTGCATTATGGGGCCGATCACGTGATCGGCCCGGCTCCGGCAATGCGCTTATTGATGCTGGGCCGATCCTTCGTTTACGCTAACTGGCGGACATTCTGGTCCATGCGCCTCGATTGGCCATATTCCAATTTTGGTCCCCATAAAAGGCCCCCCAGTACTAGCACACTTACACCACAGCCCCCTGAGGAAGGATTGAAACACGTGTCGGGGCTCCTCCCTGACAAGTCTGGCATGACTACGGAAGCACCTTGGGTATGATTTGAGCATCACCACTCGAACAGTTAGTTTTTTACGTCTACCTAGAGACCCTTTTGTATTACTTCCCTATTGATCATTTTGGTTATAACTCTTCCAAGACACTTTGTCTATATATTGTTTACCTGATACATTTTTGATATATAGTTGAGGTACCAATTGCAATATAGAGTTTGTGTTACTGGTAATTACAGTGATTGTAGTTGTTATAAACGCCTGTTATCTGACTCTACCCAGATGCTCTCTAGCTAACATCAGTGCCACTGTGGCTGTATCTCCTTCTGTCTGTCTTTTAACCTGTACTATGTAACATCATTATGTTTGGTATGAAACCTGTTGTTTAATGAATTTTGTTTATTAAACACTTTTTGCACTTACTTCTCAAACAAAGTGTTTCCTCCATTTACTTTGAGTACTTTTAAACACATAGTTGTGCTACATTGATATGTATTGTGGTGTTTGTACTTGATAGTTATGAGGTCCAGTTCCTCCCCCACTAATCTTGTTGTTGTGTTTGTAGACTGAGACATGACTATTGGTCCTGTTCTAGAATTCTTGGGTTCTGGGAGTCAGTTAAGTCCCTGATATAGAAGGTGTTATACCACTGAGGGATCACTCGAACCTTTGATTTACATTCTTAAAGTCTCTCCTAGGGAAGAATTGTTAAACTTTCTTCTAAATTACTCCTTCATATATTTACAGCAGCTGATGTCTTATTGCACTGCATTGGAAAATTATTAATCTCCCCTCATTGCAAGATTTGTTTAATGGTGTATCAGATGATAGGAGGATGAATTATTTGACGGTTACCCTAAATGCAAGGGTTGATCTATTTTAAACAATTTGGGCACCTTGGGACTATTTTTGGACCAATATAATGGCAAAATGTTTTACACCTTTACCCTACCTTCATGTTCCTTGTGTGTCTGTGTCTTTAGTCTATAGTTTGTTTTTGGTGTTGTTATAGTATTGATATGGTGGAGTAACAAATACGTTTTTTGGGGAGTAAAAAATATATTGGTCCTTTGGTGGACGACTATTGATTTATTATTCCATTTAATATAAGAATAACCTTGTGATTATGATTGTGATTTGTAAATCATTTAAAACTTTAAAGGGGAACTTCAGTGAGAGAATATGTTTTAGTACAGTTCCTGCCCTCCTACATGATGAAGCAGAGTTGTACACTGCAGTTCTAGGATATATAGATCTCTTACAAATTGATAAAATCATATCTGCTTCTCAGTTCTGACCCCCACCTCATGGGACAGAAAATTTTCAGCCTGGCAGCTTCATGTAGGAGCAGAAGGCAGGAGGAGTATCGTGACATGGATGCTGGGAGCTGCAGGATCATCCTACATTCCAACCCCCTCACATGTCTGTATAGGGAGGGGGTGCGGCTGCCGGCCCCATGCTAACACTACAATCCTGTCCCTAATATACCATCCTATGTGACAGGGGTAGATCAGGCTTGAAATAGCAATCATGTAAACAAACAGAAACAAATGCACACTGTGATCCTCTGCTGTATGATGATGCATAATGTGTACTGTTATTATGAGGCTAGGAGCAGAGGTAAAGCACTACACTAATCGATTCAGCTCTGCATGATCTCCCCTCCCCCATAGGAACATGGTAGTTTCCTGTCCCCCCAACTTTCAATGGATCATCATCATCTCTCCTCACTGGAATATAGGATGATCCTTCTGCTCCCAGGGTCCACGCCCCTGACACACCTCCTGCTCTTTGCTCCTGCATGAGGCTCTCAGGCTGAAATTTTATGTCCCATGAGGGAGGGGTGAGAGCTGAGGAGCAGATATGATTTTATTGAATTATAAGCGATCTATAGATCCTAAAACTGCAGTAGAGCTCTGCTTCATCATGTAGCAGGGCAGGGACTGTACTAAAAAAATTCTCTCCCTGGAGTTCCCCTTTAATAAAAAAATATTGATTTAAAAAATAAATAAAGGTAAGGTTTTAATATTTCTATTATTCTCACCTTGGTTCTGGTACAATTATTCATATTGAGATTTGCCATCTCTTCTACAATATTAGTAGGTGTCCTTGCTCTGCTGCATATGTTCACTCAATAATAGACATGTATGGACAATAAGGTGATAACAATGTAATCATTGTTTAACATTGCAAGCTGCACACAAATTGTTTTTCATTGTTCGTCTCAGGAACATAGAAAAGAGTTAAAACCAAAAGAGCACAAAGTAGCTAAGGTACAACCAGGATCAGAGTTAATAAATACAGGTTCATCTCAATGAATTATAATATCATCAAAAAGTTAATTTATTTCAGTAATTCAATACATAAAGTGAAACACATATATTATATAGAGTCATTACAGAGTGATCTATTATAAGTGTTTATTTCTATTAATGTTGATGATTATGGCTTACAGCCAATGAAACCTCAAAGGTCATTATCTCAGAAAATTAAAGTAGGGAGGATGAAGGGTCTGATGGTACCTTTACACGCCGCCACGGCAGGCTGGATACATCCCGCTACTTCACGTGCACGAGCACGCTCAAACGGCTACAAACGGTCAACGCACCCTCTTTACACGCCGCCACAAGGTTCGCTACGCCACGCTACATCTATAGCTAGCTACATCGCCGGGTGTCTCAAGTAGCCAGCTGTTGCTCATTTACACACCGCTACAACCAGCTACTATGGGCGGACCTGGTGCAGCAGGGACAGCACATAGGCGTGCTCCAATTGTGGATTACAAGACTTCCGTACGCTGATAGGACGAAGCAATAACATCCTGATTGGGCAGGCATCGCAGGAGGCTGAGTAATACAGCACGCTCGAGCGATTGTGTAGTGTGACTGGTCAGCTCCTTAAATATGCCTCCCTATGCAGCGACTACCAATCGTCATGCAGCAGCTTCCACCAATGATCGCACATGGGGCGCGGTAACATGGAGCCGAGGTCACGCCTTAGCTACATTGCAGCTACAGCCCCGGGTGTCCAGAGTTTCCTTCCGTTGCTTCTTTACACGCCGATACAGCTCGCTACCATCGGCGATATAGCCATCTGTTTTCGAGCAGAGCCCATAAACAGATGTATCTGTCGCCGGCTGTAGCGTCGCGTCTTCAGACGCCGCTACGACGGGCTACATTGGCGCTACAAGCTACATTTGTAGCCTGTAGCGGGATGTATCCAGCCTGCTGTGGCGGCGTGTAAAGGTACCATGAGAGATAAAATATTACCTAAATGTTTATCAGAGGCTTCACCTTGTGTGGTTGTGAGAGTCACAACCACTATAAACGCATATCACGGCTTCTGCAGTCCCCAGTGTGATACATGTAGAGTAGGGAGGATGAAGGGTTAAAAACCATGCTGCTGTATTCCACACGACATCAAAGGGTGAATATAATATTGATTTATTAGTCAATGCGTTTCAGGGCTCCCTGGCCCATTCCTCAGGATAAACCAATATCATATTGCCATGTTTCAGGGTGTCCTGAATGCATTGACTGATAAATCAATATTATATTCACCCTTTGATGTCTCATGGAATATGGCAGCATGGTTTTTAATCCTTCATGCACCCTATTTTAATTTTCTGAGATAATGACCTTTGGGTTTTCATTGGCTGTAAGCCATAATCATCAACATTAACAGAAATACACACATGAAATAGATCACTCTGTTTGTAAAGACACTATATAATATATATTCATTTTACTTTATGTATTGAATTACTGAAAAAAAATTTACTTTTTGATGATATTCTAATTCATTGAGATGCATCAGGACTAGTGGTAGTAAGTAGGCAGCATCAAGAGCAAGCTATGCACAGACACTATGGTGTGAGGTCTGATTCACATATTCATAATTATTCACATCAACAAAAATGGACAATTTTTCACCAAATGAGCTGGTCACCATCAGTCTGGCTTACGTATTTTCATATGTCAAAAACGAAAAAGAAACCTCCACTCTTCTCCAATTCTTTGGAAAGTAAAAAATGGATGGCATGATGCTATCCATGTGCTGTCTGTAAAATAGCCCAAAAGCCAAACAGGAACATGCTCTTATGTGATCATGCTCTTAGAATATAATAGGTACATATGATATGTGTGAAAATAACGGATAGAACAAGTATGTGAAACATATTCATGTGAATGGAGACATCTTGAGAGACAATTGTACAGAAGGTTATCACTCGGTTCATCTGGACTTCGTTACCCTTTACATTAAGATTAAGGAAAGTCCTTCACAAATTTCTAGAGGAATAAGTAAGGCTAGGGTCACACCTGCGTTTTATTTTACAATCCTGATCCGGTTTTGAGCTTTCAAAAAGCTCAAAACCGCATCAGGAAACGCTCCTCATAGGAGCCCATTATAACAACCAGATTGCTTTACATGCAATCCGGTTACCGGCTCCGGATCTGCAGCTTGCGTGAAAAATCATGCAGGCTGCAGTTTTCGGAGTGGTTCTAGCATCTGCAATACGGTAACCGCATTGCTCAGGATGTGTAATCCTGAGCAATGCGGTTACAGTATACTTTGCTTATCCCGGCTGCTGCCGAGATAAGCAAAGTGTTAACACTGTTAAAAAAGCTTAAATATTAATATTAATTGTGGCCATTATGTCTCTAAGGGGTGCCCACCCACCCCTAGAGACAAGCTGCCCACTCAGGTGGGCATGTAATGTGTTAATAAGTCATGTACAGTAAGCCGGCTCCTGTCGGCTCTGTACAATTTTGTGAATAAAGCCACGGCTCCCCTGTGAGCTGTGCGCATACTATACGTAATGTACATATAGTATGTGCGCTGTCCGAGGTCCTGAAGGCTTTTACAGTAGATCTATGGCTGTGCGCTGCCCATAGATCTACTTTAAATGCCTACAGGACCTCGGACAGTGCACATACTATACGTACATTACGTATAGTATGCGCACAGCTCACAGGGGAGCCGCGGCTTCATTCAGAAAATTGTACAGAGCCGACAGGAGCCGGCTTACTGTACATGACTTATTAACACATTACATGCCCACCTGAGTGGGCAGCATGTCTCTAGGGGGGTTGGGCACCCCCTAGAGACATGATGGCCACAATTAATATTAATATTTAATCTTTTTTAACAGTGATAACAGTTTGCTCAGCCCTGCGGCATCAGGGATGAGCAAACTGTACGGTAACCGGATTGCTCCGGATTACACATCCGGAGCAATCCGATTACCGGATAGCAGCTTCAGCCACACATTTTGCTTGCAAAATGTGTGGGAAGCCAATTGCGTTCACCGCATCCGGATCTGGATGCAGTGAATGCAATTACATTAACAAATGTGACCCTTTCCTAAGGCTAGGACCACACTTGGGAGGCTGTATCCTGTAATTGGGTGCATTACTGGATCCAGTTTTTCCCCTTGTCCGTTTTGAGGCATTTTTTACCGGATCAGGTACTGGATCAGGTACCGGATGGTACCAATATGAACCATCCGCTACCGGATCAGGTTCCTATAGGGTTCCGTGTTAAAAAAAACTGATCAGGTTTTGCTACAAGGCAAAAACACGTTGCAGACCCTAATAAAACCTGACTTCTCAAAAACTGGATCTGGTAGACGGATTGCACTTTAGCAAACAAGTGTTAACATTGGAGTCTATGGGCCAGGTACCTGATCAGGTTTTCAGGATGAAAAACTGGATTCAGTAACTGGATTGCAAACTAAAGTGTGGCCTTAGCCTAAGGCTATGTGCACAAAGTGTGTTTTTATCGCTTTTTGATACAGCAAACATGAAGTTTTGTGCGCATGTTGCTTTTTCTTTCCCTTGCAGATTTGGGGCAGAAATATATCTGCAGCATGGCAATTCTTGCAGTTTTTTGTACAATTTTCCTCCCCAAATGCATGAAAAACACATGAAAGAAAAGGCAAGCAAAAAAATGCATAAAAAATGCATTGAGTTTTTAGGTGCATTTTTCCTGCCAGGAGATGCAAATTTGATGCAAAAATGTCTTCAACCAAATACTCAAAATGCGCACATAGGCTAAACCCAAGAGCCCACGATGCCTAGACACTGCGTCCAGGTGCAGTGTCCTTCCTGCTGAAGGGAAGGCGGTGATCTCTGCAGGTGAATGCAGCCACCTGTGACCACGATCAAGGTTCTGGGCACGGAGGCTTTTCGTTGCATTCACCCGCCAAGATTGCAGCTGTCTCTGCAAGAAGACATTGACATGCTGCTGATTGGGAAGCTGCTATGCATGTCAGATTAGGCTAGGGTCAGACTTGTGTCATGCATTTGCTAAATGCATGCGCTATTTTCATGTGTGACTGTTGAAAAATGCATACGTTAACCCATCCTTAGGCTCCAATGCAAAAAACGCAATGCAAAAGTGCAATGCATTTGACGCTATGAGTTTTTCAAGTGCACCAAAAACTGCTTTACGGACACGGGAGTCTATGGGGAACGCATGCACTAAAAATGAAACAACATGCCCTAAAAATGTCAAAGAGAAATAAAGGATCCTTTAATGCATCTTTCCAAAAGATGCAAGCTCACAAATGTGACCCTAGCCTTAAGCTGCAGAGAAAACAGGCACAGTGGGCACAGGATTTCTCCAAATCTCATCCGATGTACTCGTACTGAACAAAGCAATGCTTTGGACGCAGCAAAAACCATAATAGTTTACAATCACTTTATGCCATGAGGCTACCCTTTTTATAATTATCATTTTTAGGGTGCGTTCACACCTGCATATAATATACAGATGACATATGGATGATATACAGATGACTTATGGATGATATACGGATGACATACGGATGACATACAGCTGACATATTGATGACATATGGATAACATACAGATGACATACAGATGACATACTGGTGACATGCGGATGACATACTGATGACATACGGATGACATACAGATGGCATACAGATTCCATACTGGTGACATACGGACGACATACTGATGACATACGGATGACATACAGATGGCATACTGATAACATACGGATGACATACAGATGACATACTGATGACATATGGATGATATACGGATGACATACAGATGACATACTGATGACATATGGATGACATACAGATGACATATGGATGACATACGGATGACATACGGATGACATATAGATGACATACTGATGATATATGATGATATACGGATGACATACGGATAACATACAGATGACATATTGATGACATATGGATGATATACGGATGACATACGAATGCATGGTGAGAAAAAAATCTCATCACAGACTCCTACTTTTCTGGATGAGAATCTAGGCAATTTTATATAAGCCGATGTGAACGCACCCCTTATTGGTAGACATTTTAAATATTTTATTTTATTAAATTACATAAAACATTTTTCATAAATTATTAAATTTCATTTTACCCTTTGCTTCCTTTTATTATTTGCATCTGCATTAGACAAATTAGACAAATGAAAACCATTTCTTATCAGTGTTTAATACCGTATGTACAGTATATTCATTTGTCAAAGTGTTAACTACTGGACTTAGATGTTATGCCCACTGTTGGCATTACTGGGAAAATACATGAATTTTGTCTGTTCTTAGCTTAGTATAATATTCTGCTCCATAGCCCGTACATTGGCATCTGTGACCATTCAATCACCTAGTAGGACTATTAGTAAAAGACATAAGATAACACTTCTGTAACATCATGTCAACTGAGGCATGAATTCAGAGTTCATGTTATAATATTTTTATGGATATGTGATACGGGGTGTTGGGTAAATGAGAGCTCACACAGGGAAAGCAAAATGGCATCGGACAGGTAGAAAGCGACTGCTATTTTAATAAGAATGTCATGCTGGTTTTGCAAATGCAAGAGAAGAAAAGCTCTTTTACTATATTTCTGGAGTTCACTGTTCTTAGATATAAAAGGACTATAAATATATATGATAAATAAGATATGACATGAGCGGTGTAAATATATCCCTTACAGCAGACTACTACTGACCAAAACAGGCACCCTTCACTATCCCATCAAGACTGGGGGGACCCGTGTGTCTCAAACAGTGCCTTCCCCCCTTCCACCAGTCCCGAAATGAAAACACGCGACAGGCCTAGATGGGTTGAACAAGTCGGTCACACTTTATTAATATTGTAAGCAGAGAAAGGGCAATCACATTTCATAACGGGCTCGTCGCGGAGAACGCTGTCTGCGACTGACAAGTGAAGCGCCAACGAGCGGTTACGAACTTTTGCCCTTCTCCACCTTTTTCCGCTGTGACTTAAAAGTAAAAACAACATTTTTTTTTTTTTTTAATATAAAAACATAAACATCATCATGACCGTAACAGTAACGTAAAACAAGACATTGTGTATGTCAGGGAGGGAGGGTGGGACAAAAGCTTCAAAGGACCGTCAGGGACAAAGAGAAAGTAACGGGCCTCGGGCACCTGAATTTAAACCCTGTAGGTGTGGCTGGACCCCCCTTCCCCTCTAATCCCATTGGACGTTTGGGCATCCCAATTAGTGGTTCACCTGGGGAATGGTGGAAGGAGGGAATGGGCACTGACCATTACTTTATCTAGCTTCAGTCCCATAGCCCCCCAGTCAGATGCACGTTCCTTAGTCAGTACCGTGCCTGCCAGACTGGGGGGACACGTGTGTCTTAAACAGTGCCTTCCCCCCCTTCCACCAGTCCCGTAATGAAAACACGCGACAGGCCTAGATGGGTTGAACAAGTCGGTCACAGTTTATTAATATCATAAGCAGAGAAAGGGTAATCACATTTCATAATGGGCTCGTCGCGGAGAACACTGTCTGCGACTGACAAGCAAAGCGCCAACGAGCGGTTACGAACTTTTACCCTTCCCCACCTTTTTCCGCCACGGAGGATCATGTGTACGACCTACACAGGACTCCGACCGCCACCCATCACTCTAAGGGCCTGCTCCACACCGTCCTGTAAACCAGATAGGAAAATGTCCTGTCCAATGTCCGTGAGGTGCACTCCATCTCCCCGTAGCAGTTTACGGTTATCGCCTTCCAGCTGGTGGTGACGCACCGTTATGCTGTAACCTCTCTTCACGAAGTTTGCCATCCTCACATTTATCCTTTTCCTTGCATGCTCTATACCTTTTACATCCCTTGCTCCGTGCCATACGGCTCGAAGTATTATCTCTGACCACACTAGTAACATGTCCGTGAAGAGGTAGGCGAAACGTTCAATGTCCGCTTTCATTTGTCCTAATAGCTGATTAATTCCGCGTTTGCCTAAATCGTTACCTCCAGCATGTAAAACCAGTATTACCGGCCCTTTGTGGGTTATGTTAGCAGATCAGGTCTTATATATCTGGCAAAGCATGCAGACTTCCACCGGCCTATTCTCTGCACTTCGGCCTCCGTTACTCCTGCCCTAGCTGCCTCGGTGGCTGCACCGATTCTGAACGAATGCGTCCCGTATTCCTTCGGATTTGCCCCAGCTTTAACTAAGCATTGCCTAAGCATTGCCTGAAATTGATACTTGGTGAAGGGTGAACCGTCTATGTGGGAGAGAAAGAATTTGCCGGCGTGTTTTACTGCCGCGAAGCATTTGACTATTTTTACTGGGCACACCGAACTCTCTGAGGATTTAACCAGGACCCAAGTGCCCCTACCGGTGGGGTCACATTTAGATTTTCGCACGCGAATGCGCAGAGCGTCGCTGCATATAACTATATCTCCGTTTATTAAGCCGCCTTCAGATGCATTTTTTGAGCGCGGTAACAACTCGCTAATGCGCAGCACTCCGAAGAAAGCAATGGCGAACGCTGCTGATAGGAGGGACGCCTCGTATTGTGACTTGCATACTGAATGTGATAAGGAAATAATATCATGCAATAATTGCGATGAAATGGGGCGGTGACATTCTTGGCTGGGCTGAAGCCTTTTCCACCCTTTAATGGCTTGCTTGATGAAAAATACTTTAGTTACGTCCACCCACCCCATTAGTTGGAAGAAAAAGGCTATTCCTGATAAATGCCGTTGTGCTGACGTTCCCGATGCCCCTCTTCTATTGAGCTCAATTAAAAAATCTGTGGTCACTTCGCATCTCGCGCGGTCGCACTTATGGACAGGCCTACCTTGAATTAGCGAGCACCACCCATCCAAAGCCTTACCATAGGCCTGCCAGGTGGCCGGTGTAACGGAGGCACGGATTAATGGCATCAGTAATTGGCTACTGTGTCCCATAGGGATGGAGGACACTGGACACCCGCTGGTTGCGCCTTGGGGAGAAAGCATGTGAAAGCCTGCCAATTGGAAGATAACAGTGAGTTAATGAGGTTACCGTCCTCATCCGCCGTTACTTTGGCTCGGCACCAGATGTTGTGTTGTAGGCATAGTAGTGCTAGCCTGCGTATCAGCACGAGTAAGGGCAGGGATGCAGACGACATGTGGTTTAAACTATTTGCTGTTCTAGGATTTCTCGTGTGAAACCGAATGTTTGAATTTTCTAACTCTTTACCCCATAGCTCTACCGACAATACTATTGTGAACATTTCTAAGAGGGATGGATCTGTGGCCCAGCTCAATGTGGACCATAGCTCTGGCCAGCTGCCTTTGCACCATTGGTTTTTGTAGGTTGCCACATATTCCTCGTTATTATGTCCTACCGTCAGTCCGAGGTCTTTCTTTGACATCTCCTCTGCCATGACGCAGGTATGGCCATTGAAGGATTGTAGGAATGTTTTCCAGACTAGTAAGTCTGCCCTCATTGAGCGAGTGATCCTGATTCTATGACCGGGCTGGGAGACGCCCTTCGTTGCCAATGACAATCGGCGACAGAAGGCTCTGCCGACTGGCATGACGCGGCTAGCGAATGTCAGCAGACCCAGCAAAGACTGCATCTGTTGGAGGGTGACCTTTTTAACACCGAACAAACCCTCCAAAGTATTCAGTGTTTTCTGAATTTTTCTGCTGGTAAGCGGAAAACCATTGTGTTAGTGTCTATTTCAATGCCGAGGAAAGGCAATACATTGCACGGGCCGACTGTTTTTTCGGGTGATAACGGTACTCCAAAATGACGCGCTATGCATTTAAATTTTGTGAGAAGGAGGGAGCAGAGATTGGTATTTTTGGGGCCGACAAATAAAAAATCGTCCAGGTAGTGAGTCAGGGAATTACTGCCCGTCTCATAACGGACTACCCAGTCCAGGAAAGTACTGAACAGCTCAAAGTAGTGACCGAGATGGAGCAGCCCATGGGCAAGCACATATCAAAGTAATAGTGCTGGTCAACCCTGCAACCTAAGAGGTGGAAGCAGTCCGGATGTATGTGGTAATAGACGGAATGCAGATTCTATATCTGATTTAGCTAGCAAGGCGCCGGGCCCCGCAGTGCGGACTAATTCAACCGCTTTGTCAAAGGAAGCGTAAGTTACTGAAGCTTCCTCAGGGGGGATGCCGTCGTTAACCGATTGGCCTTTTGGGTGGGAGAGATGGTGGATCAGACGATATTTTCCGGGTTCTTTTTTTGGAATAATGCCTAAAGGAGAGATCCTGATATTGCGGAAAGGTAACGTTTGAAAGGGGCCCGCCATTCTGCCTAGCTCGACCTCCTTTTGTATTTTTTGGCGCAAGATTTCAGGGTATTCGCGAGCGGATTTTAAGTTATCTGCATGGGTTGGTGTTTTGCTGATTTTGAAGGGGATAATAAAACCGTCGGTAAAGCCGGAGTGTAATTGGCGTGCTGCTTTATTATTTGGGTAGCGGTCTAGCCAGGGGCCCATTGCGGCTACGCTCACTGGGGTTATGGCTTGCAGGCTCTCTGTTTGCTGGACGGGTACACCTCGATGCTGGGTGTCCTCCTCCACAAGCAGAGCATTCGTGCCTGTATTTACACAATGCGTGGAAATGGCAATTTCCGTTGTTAAATAGCCAGCAGGCCCCGGGTTTCCGTCCGACCACTGAGTGTTGACCTGCTGCAGGGTAGTTAGTGGTCGTAACTGAAAAGGGGGTCTGCTTTCGCGAGAGCATCAGTCGAACCCACAGGTCCGTCGCATTGACTGCCCAGCCGAGGTCAGGCTGCAGGGCCAGCCGCCTGCGGAACTCTTCGTCATACAACCGCCAGGCGGAACCGCCATGGGTTTTGTATGAGTTATATATCAGATCCTGATATATAGCTAGTTCCGAGCAGCGTTCCGGATGCTTTTGGCCCATAACACAGGTTAACACTGAAAACGCCTGTATCCAGTTGTTCATCGTCAGTGCTAATTTGGGTCTATATCTTTGGTATAAATTTTCAGTCCTCCTTTCTTTATCTACCGTCGGTTGGTCGGCTGATAATAGTGACCATATGTCAATGTAGTCGTTGTTCCATATTTTTGTCTTGTCTCTTGATCTAAGTGTGCCCCTAGAGGGCTGATGCCACTATATATTGTGTCCTTGTGTAAGCTTGCTGACTTGTGTGTCACCTTGCTGTCGGTTGAATCACTCGGCCGAGTTAACTGTTGAACTAGTGCCTTAATGGCCAAATCTAGCTTGTTCTCTCCTGCGCTATTATGTATCGTATCCTTAACTTTGATTCCCGAACACTCACTAGTGGGGAGCTAGCTAGGATTGCATTGTGGCTTGCTGTAGGAGCATAGATGGGATGTGGGTATGTGATAGCAGAGGGGAGTGTGTGATTAGGGGCAGTGTGAGCACTGATGGTGCTTGGTGCAGTTACACTGTGTGTGGAGCTGTGCTGCAGCTGCAGAGCTCTCTCATCAGTCAGCATCGGCCGACAGCTTGCTCTGCAGCTGTGTCTTGCAGCCTTGGCTCCGGCTGGCTGCCTCTCTGTACAAGCAACAGATCGTTGCCTGTCAGAGGGGCGGAGCCACCAGGGCCTGTGACATCACGGAAGTGATGCAAGGGAATGGGTGGAACCTGGAAGTGATGCGGTGAAGGGGGCGGAGCCACGACGTGACTCTGTGGGCGAGTGGCTGAGCCTAGTTTCTGTGCCCGGCCCTTCGTGTTCCTTCTCTGGGAGTCACGGGTGGGCGGCCCCATGTGGGGGACCGAGATATGGACCCTGGCCTGGCGCCGGTGGAGAGCCTCCCCTGTGACCCGGAGCCTCTCTGGAGGACGGGTGCTCCGTGCTGACCTCCTGCCAGCCTGCACTGGAGGAGCAGAGATAGGAATGCAGGCTGAGGACAGGGAGGCCGGGGAGCTGAGTGCTGGAGGGGCCTGAGGGGAAGGGATCAGTGAGGAGCCGGATGGATGGATCCCGGGGGAGTGTGTGCTGGAACCTGGGGGCGCAGGGGAGGCTAGAGTGGACAGTGCAGCCTGGCAGAGGGAGAGATCCGGAGGGGCCGGGGTGGATGGAGCCCTAGGGGTGGCCAGTGACCCCTGGGGCACATCTGCAGCAATGGGCAGGGGGACAGGAGAGGGCACAGGAGGGGGAGCCCTGAGGCCAGAAATAATGGCTTGAAGCCAGAGCTCACCTCCTTCCTGTGCTGCTCTCTGCCGCAGGGCCTCAATCAGTGGGTCAGACATCACTGCAGGAGATCCTCAGACAAAAGCTTCAAAGGACCGTCAGGGACAAAGAGAAAGTAACGGGCCTCGGGCACCTGAATTTAACCCCTGTAGGTGTGGCTGGACCCCCCTTCCCCTCTAATCCCATTGGACGTTTTGGCATCTCAATTAGTGGTTCACCTGGGGAATGGTGGAAGGAGGGAATGGGCACTGACCATTACTTTATCTAGCTTCAGTCCCATAGCCCCCAGTCAGATGCACGTTCCTTAGTCAGCACCGTGCCTGCCAAGAATAACTATTGTCTTAATTTTTATATCACAAACCAATAGTACGCATGAACATAATAAACTTTTTAATATAGCTAATCAAATAAACGTACCTCATTGTCTTCCTGAATTGAGCTTTTATTCTCAATTCATGGATCCAATCTGTAAAATATATATTCAGTGTAGAAAATAGATTAGAAATGGCAGATGGCGCTTTTCAAATTCTATAGAAGGAGAAAGAAGCCAAAGGTAGACCTAGATATTCTCCTGTGAGTTCTCCTAAAACAACAGTTATATTTCTACATAGATAGTTATGAGCAATAACTGTCATCATATATCTCAGTAATAGCAAAAATCTGTATTCACTAGAGACAGATTTTGGAAGTGTATTAGGAATTTTTAAAATAAGGGATTAGTCCAAGAGGAGAAAGAAGCTGATTTTGCTGGTTTACAGTCAAGGACGAACATGCTGGCACCCTTGAAATTGTTCTAGAAAATTAAGTATTTCTGCTAGAAAGTTATTGCAATTACACATTTTTTTGTACTTATGTTTAAAGATTACAAAAGCATTTTGGGTGGCAATGTACTGCCCAGTGTCAGAAAGTTGAGTTTACCGACCTAGGACATGGGTTTCCTAGCAGGACAAGGACCCCAAACATACTTCAAGATGCACCCAGAAATGGGAAGTGGATGGAATCAAAGCGCTGAAGGCTATGAAGTGGCCAACAATAAGTCCAGATCTAAATCCCATTGAGATCTTAAAATTGCTGTTAGGATAAGGCAGCTTTCAAATATGAGGGACCTGGAGCAATTTGCAAAAGAAGAGTGGTCCAAAATTCCAGTTGAGAGATGTAAGAAGCTTGTTGACGGTTATTTATGTACTAAGTTGAGGTTACCAACAATTTTGTCTGGCCCATTTTCTTACAGTTTTGGGTCAAATTATGTCCAAATCGCCTTTCCTCCTTTGTTTATTTTGTGTTGTTCCATCACTTTCTGCAAGAAACACTTCATTTTCTGTAGCAATGTAAAGATTATCAGCAGTTCCGGCCATGACTATGCACATATATATATATATATATATATATATATATATATATATATATAACATATATATATATATATATATAAAAACTCTAAGCACAGAGGTAAAGAGAACCGGGCACTATCCGTGGTAAGAATCAGTCCAAATGATTGATAGCACAATATCAGGTGGTGCTCGCTATGGGTAAGTGTAATTATATCACAAAAGGAGAAAACAGACCAGCGGCACTCACCATAGTTGAATCTTCTGTTATTTGACGATTCGACAAAGTTACATGAGGAGATCGTGCTGTAGGGGAGGGAGGTGCAGGGATGTCAGGTAGACGACGGTGACCGTTTCGCAGCAGACAGCTGCTTCAACTGGTCAGGACCAGTCAGGATATACAGTATATATATATATACTAGCTGTAGTACCCGGCTACGCCCGGGTTAATAAATAACTGCTGTTAGCTATAACAAAATAGAATTTGAATGTGTCATATTAATGATCTGTAAGAAAATAGAAGCTGAGCTGTGATTGGTTGCTATAGGCAGCCTAATAAATCTCCAGCCAACAGTAAACCCTCCCTCTGGCCAGGCAGTATATGTTACCTAACACATACACATAATAGACAGCTCATATGACTGACATCTGCCTTAATTCCCTATATGGCACATGTGTTGCACATTGGCTGTTTTTAATCAGATGTTCATGTTTGGAAATTAAAGATAGCACACGTATGAGGCGAGTTGTGTGAGGTGATTTGTGCACATCTGTGTCTGTCTGTGTGGTGTGTGCGTCCCTGGGGTGTGTGTATGTGTGTGTCCCTGTGGGGTGAGTGCATGTGTCCCTATAGCGTGTGTATGTGTGTGTGTCCCTGTGGGGAGGTCTGTGTGGTGTGTGTCTCTGTTGTGTGTGTCTCTTTGTGGTGTGTGTCCCTGTGGGGTGAGTGCATGTGTCCCTATAGGGTGGCTATGTGTGTGTGTCCTTGTGGGGGGGTCTGTGTGGTGTGTGTGTCTGTGTTGTGTGTGTCTCTTTGTGGTGTGTGTGTGTCCATGTGGGGTGAGTGCATGTGTCGCTATAGGGTGTGTGTGTCCCCTTGGGGGGTGTGTGTGTCTCTGTGTTGTGTCTGTCCCTTTGTGGTGTGTGTGTATGTGTGTGTCCCTGTGGGGTGAGTGCATGTGTCCCTATAGGGTGTGTATGTGTGTATGTCCCTGTGGGGGGTCTGTGTGGTGTGTCTCTGTTGTGTGCGTCTCTTTGTGGTGTGTGTGTCCCTGTGGGGTGAGTGCATGTGTCCCTATAGTGTGTGTATGTGTGTGTGTCCCTGTGGGTGGGTCTGTGTGGTGTGTTTGTGTCTGTGTTGTGTGTCTCTTTGTGGTGTGTGTGTGTGTCCCTGTGGGGTGAGTGCATGTGTCTCTATAGGGTGTGTATGTGTGTGTGTCCCTGTGGGGGGGTGTCTGTGTGGGGTGTGTGTCTCTGTGTTGTGTGTGGCTCTTTGTGGTGTGTGTGTGTGTCCCTGTGCGGTGAGTGCATGTGTACCTATAGGGTGTGTATGTGTCCCTGAGGGGGGGGGTCTGTGTGGTGTGTGTGTGTCTCTTTGTGGTGTGTGTGTGTCCCTGTGGGGTGAGTGCATGTGTCCCTATAGGGTGGCTATGTGTGTGTGTCCTTGTGGGGGGGGTCTGTGTGGTGTGTGTGTCTGTGTTGTGTGTGTCTCTTTGTGGTGTGTGTGTCCCTGTGGGGTGAGTGCATGTGTCCCTATAGGGTGGCTATGTGTGTGTGTCCTTGTGGGGGGGTCTGTGTGGTGTGTGTGTCTGTGTTGTGTGTGTCTCTTTGTGGTGTGTGTGTGGTGTGTCCATGTGGGGTGAGTGCATGTGTCGCTATAGGGTGTGTGTGTGTCCCCTTGGGGTGTGTGTGTGTGTGTCTCTTTGTGGTGTGTGTGTGTCCATGTGGGGTGAGTGCATGTGTCGCTATAGAGTGTGTGTGTGTCCCCTTGGGGGGGTGTGTGTGTCTCTGTGTTGTGTGTGTCTCTTTGTGGTGTGTGTGTGTTCGGGTGCATGGTGAGTATCCAATGTTGGGGCTGCACCTTAGTGACTATACACTTGCTGTTACTCTTTGTGTGCGTGTGGTGTGTATACATGTCCCCGTGCGTGGTGAATATCTCATGTTGGGGCCCCACCTTAGTGACTATATGCTGGTATGTGCTGTTAGACTTTGGCGCTATCATTAAGCCCCTCTCATTCACAACTGTCAACTGGTAACTGTCACTTTTTCCCCATTATGTAGATAGGGGCAAAATAGTTTGGTGAATTGGAATGCGCGGGGTTTAAATTTCGCCTCACAACATAGCCTATGACGCTCCAGGGGTCCAGACGTGTGACTGTGCAAAATTTTGTCTCTATAGCTGACAGCTGTTGATTTTCCTCCAACACTTTTCCATTCACATTTTCCCCATTATGTAGATAGGGGCAAAATTGTTTGATAAATTGGAATGCGCGGGTTAAAATTTCACCTCACAACATAGCCTATGACGCTCTCGGGGTTAAGTCGTGTGACTGTGCAAAATTTTGTGGCTGTAGTCGCGACGGTGTAGATGCCAATCCCGGATATACATACACACATACACACATACACACATTCAGCTTTATATATTAGATATATATACACACCATGTTCCAAATTGTTATGCAAATGTCCTTTTTCTCTGATCTTCCTAAATGGTTGGTTCAAATGACAGTCAGTGTAATGTAAGTCATCACCCGTTAGTGTATGCATCGAATTTTATTGAAGAAAGCTTCCAATGATAACAGTATAATCTTCAAAATAAAATAAATAAACTCTAAATGCACTGTTACAAATTATTAGGCACGGTAGAGTTTCTAAACATTTGATATATTTGAAAGAACTGAAAATGCTCATTTGTTGAATTTGCAGCATTAGGAGGTCACATTCACTGAAATAAAAACTATTTAACTCCAAAACATCCTAACAGGCCAAGTTACATGTTATCACAGGAACCCGTCTTTGATATCACCTTCACATTTCTTGCATCCATTGAACTTGTGAGTTTCTGGAGAGTTTCTGCTTGTATTTTATTTACATGATGTCAGAATAGCCTCCCAGAGCTGCTGTTAGATCTTTTGCTTGATTATACTCCAAAGGTTCTGTATAGGTTGAGGTCAGGGGAAGATGGTCGCCACACCATGAGTTTATCTCCTTTGATGCCCATAGCAGCCAATGACACAGAGGTATTCTTTGCAGCATAAGAGGGGCATTGTCACGCATGAAGATGATTTTGCTCCCGAAGGCATGTTTTTGCTTTTTGTACCATGGAAGACAGTTCTCAGTCAGAAACTCTATATACTTTGCAGAGGTCATTTTCACACCTTCAGGAACCTTAAAGGGGCCTACCAGCAGTTTCCCAATGATTCTGGCCGAAAACATGACTCCTCCACCTCTTTGATGACGTCGCACCCTTGTTGGGACATGGTGGCCATCCACCAACCATCCACTATTCCATCCATCTGGACCATCAGGGTTGCTCGGCACTCATCAGTAAACAAGACTTTTGAAAATTAGTCTTCATATATGTCTGGGCCCACTCCAACCGTTTCTGCTTGTGAACACTGTTTAGGGGTGGCCGAATAGTATGTTTATGCACCACAGCAAGCCTTTGAAGGATCCTACACCTTGAGGTTCAAGGGACTCCAGAGGTACCAGCAGCTTCAAATATCTGTTTGTTGGTTTGTAAGACTTTTTTAGCAGCTGCTCTCTTAATCCAATGAACTTGCCTGGCAGAAACCTTCCTCATTCTGCCTTTATCTGCACGAACACGTCTGTGCTCAGAATCAGCCACAAATCTCTTCATAGTATGATAATCACACTTAAGTTTGCGTGCAATAGCCAATGTTTTCATACCTTGTACAAGGCATTGCAATATTTGTTGCTTTTCGGCAGCAGAGAGATCCTTTTTCTTTCTCATGTTACTTGAAAACTGTGGCCTGTTCAATATTGTGGAACATCCAGCTTTCCTTTCATTGGGCTCACCTGCCAAACTAATTATTACAGGTATCTGAGATTGATTTCAGTGATCCAAAGAACCCTGAGATACATCAATGGGTTTCATTGAAAAAAAAACCCTATAACACTTAAAATAAATTGGAATATGGTTTATATGTATATATATAAGTTTAACATAAAGGGTGAACATTTATATGGATGCACCTAAATAAAATGGGAATGGTTGGTGATATCAACTTCCTATTTGTCTCTATCCGGGACCAAGTGTCTTTCGGTCCGCGCCGCTGCTCCAATAAGTAATCAGAAACACTGGAGTGCTTTGAAACAAGGTATCTTCAGTTTTATTTTCCGACGCGTTTCGGAGCTAACACCCAGCTCCTTCCTCAGGGAAGGTTCTTATAGATAACTTCCTATTTGTGGCACATTAGTATATGGGAGGGGGAAAACTTTTCCAGATGGGTGGTGGCCATGGCGGCCATTTTGAAGTCGGTCATTTTAGATCCAACTTTATTTTTTCAATGGGAAGAGGGTCATGTGACACATCAAACGTATTGAGAATTTCATAATAAAAACAATGGTGTGCTTGGTTTAAATGTAACTTTATTCTTTCATGAGTTATTTACAAGTTTATGACCAGTTATAAAATGTGTTCAAAGTGCTGCCCATTGTGTTGGATTGTCAATGCAACCCTCTACTCCCACTCTTGACACACTGATAGCAACACTGCAGAAGAAATGCTAGCACAGGCTTTCAGTATCCGTTGTTTCAGATGCTGCACATCTCGCATCTCCACAGCATAGACAATTGCCTTCAGATGAGTGATGAGGCAAACTTTTTTGCAAATGGTGAAGTTAACAAACAAAACCACCGCTATTGGTCTGACACTAACCCACAGTGGATAGATCCCTCCAAGACTGTTGGAATACAAAAAAGATGGAATGGTGTGGTATATGGGGTACAAAGATAGTGGGGCCATTCTTCATCAGTGGAAACCTCAATGCCACTGGATATCCGTATCATGTAGCAATTTCAGATATCCAGTGGCATTGAGGTTTTCATTGATGAAGAATGGCCCCACTATCTTTGTCCACAGGACCCTAAGGAGGCGGTAATACCCCCAAACGGCGAGCCAGCATCTGCCGCCTCCTTCTCCCTCTCCCTGCGCACATGTCATTCCTTGAGGATGAATAAATAATCGGAGCTGAAAACCACCTCCGGTGAGTGCCACTTTTAAGTAAAACATAAAAATGATCAATGTAAATCAAATTTAATATCCGATGGAGGTCTGAATTTGGAATGATATTCAAATTCAAAGTGGAAAATCAAATTACAGGCTGATCCAGCTTCAGTGGAAATGCTTCAATGCTCAGTAGTGTGTGTGGCCTTCTTGTGCCCGTATGACCTTCTTACAATGCCTAGGCATGCTCCTGATGAGGTGGCAGATGTTCTCCTGAGGGATCTTTTCCTAGACCTGTATTAAAGCATCAGTCAACTCTTGGAGAGTCTGAAGTACAAAGTGATGTTGGTGGATGGAACGAGGCATGATGTCCCAGATGTGCTTGATTGGATTCAGGTCTGGGGAATAGGCAAAGCAATCTATAGCATCAATACTTTCATCATGCAGGAACTTCTCACACACTTCAGTCACTTGAAGCCTACCATTGTCATGCATCAGAAGGAGCCCAGGGCCCACTGCCCCTGCAAATGGTCTCATAACATGTCTGAGGATTTCATTACAGTATATAATCAAGGAAAAAACATCCGATTGTGATCACGAGTGCTTCCAGGAAGGAGTGGAAGTCTTTATATTACTTCAAAGGATCTTTATTAACAAAGATCCTTTGAAGTAATATAAAGACTTCCACTCCTTCCTGGAAGTGCTCGTGGTCACAACCCGTTATTTTTTTTTTCTTGAATATTCCTGACTAACCTACCGGCTGGAGGTTTTGAGTGTCTGGCATGAAGCTGCAAACCAGGAAGATCCAGCTCTGCTCCTGCACCATATTGATACATGCGATAAAACTCGACTAATAGGTGAGAAGATTCCCTTCAGATTTTAATTGAATATTATTCCATCTGCACCTAGATCTGCGCCTGTCTCTCTCTCTCATCCCTATATTTAGAGACCATACAGCCCTGTGGGGTCCACGAACAGAATTACAGTATATAATGGTAGTCAGGTTACCTCCGGCTAGCACATGGAAGGCTGTATGCCCCTCCAAAGAAATGCCTCCCCACATCATTACTGCCTCAGTGCCAAACCTGTCATGCTGGAAAATGTTGCAGGCCACAATGGTATCTCCAAACTAATGCCATGCTCCCTCTAGGAGTGACAGCAATGACGAAATGCAAAAGTGACCAAAACAACAGCCAAAAAGGATGAGAACAGAGAAAAGGTCTGTGGTCACCACCTGCAGAGCCGCTCCTTTATAGGGGCATCTTGCTAGTTGCCTATCATTTCTACCTGCTGTCTGTTCCATTTGCAAAACATCAGGAAGAATTGATTCACAATCAGTGTTGCTTCATAACTGGACAGGTTGATTTCCCAGAAGTGTGATTAACTTGGAGTTATATTTTGTTGTTAAGGTGTTTGAGTGTTCCCAATTTTTTGAGCATATATATATGATAAGTCTTTTACTTGCGTATGTGGAGAGTATGAATGTTGTTGAGAAAAACTTTAAACCAAAAAAGTCCACCTTCAATGTTAGCACTTTTTATAAATTGTATCATATTGCATTTAAAACAAAGTATTTTCACAAAACAGACAAAAGCATCATTACTCATAGTAGGTTTATACAAGGCAAAGTTAAACAGACTTAGAAATTGGCACTATTCAACATACTGTACATGTGTTCTTAGTGTAATACATCCTGCTTCAGCTCTAATGACAAAATTCCCTCATTCTACAAATTTTTGTTTCTTCATCAAGGGTCATTTGATGATTCAGCCAAGTAAATAAATAAAAGGGGGAAACCAGATAAACTGACGGAAATGTTGGAAATAAAAAGATATGGAAATAATGAAATATTTATCTAACATCTAGCCATACTTTTGAAAGGCTTCATTGTTACGGTACGAAAGATAACGAGGCTTATTTGGATGGATTATTGCAGCAGTGTTGAAAGATAAATATGCATATTTGAAAGTTTTTTTTATGGAGAAACATAAAGATCTAGGATACATGCACTAAACAACTGATTCAATTGTTATTTGTGCCAAAGAAATGTAAGGAGAGTATATGAGGCAGAACTGACTACCTATTATGTCAAGAGCTTCAGGAAACCAAAAGTGATGAAATAAAAATGATTTTTTCTATGCCTAGCAAAATGTGATCATACCTAAGTTTGTTATACAATATATTTAAGATTATGATGCTAAAATATGCTAATAGGCTAGCACTTTTCTGATGCTGATCATGATACAGTGAGTACGGAAGGTATTCAGACTCCTTTACATTTTTCACTCTTTGTTTCATTGCAGCCATTTGGTAAATTCAAAAAAAGTTCTTATTTTCATTAATGTACTCTGCTACCCCATCCTGACTGAAAAAAAATAGAAAATGTAGAAATTTTTGCAAATGTATTAAAAAAGCAAAACTGAAATATCACATGGTCATAAGTATTCAGGAGTTAATTTTATCTGAACTTTTGTTCAGACACTCATTTTTAAGTCACATGCTGTCCATTTCCTTGTGATTCTCCTTGAGATGGTTCTAATCCTTCATTGGAGTCCAACTGTGTTTAATGAAACTGATAAGACTTGATTTGGAAAGGCACAAATCTGTCTATATAAAACCTCACAGGTCACAGTGCATGTCAGACCAAATGAGAATCATGAGGTCAAAGGAACTCCCGAAGGAGATCAGTGACAGAATTGTGGCAAGGCATAGATCTGGCCAAGGTTACAAAAGAATTTCTGCAATACTGAAGGTTCATAAGAGCACACTATGTAAAAACAAGTAAAAGATTGCGCCATAGTGAAGAACCGTAAGGTGGGAAAAAAGATTTTGGCTGATGGATTTGCACTCACCTGGGAAGGTTGTGCTTGGCCTCTGCACAACTAGAGTGTAGGCTATTGGTGAGGCTATCAAAGCCATGGGACCGTCAGTCGGCAAACGGATCCTCCCACGATGGTCAGGTGAATGGCCACTGATCGAAGGGGGTGTCTCCGTATGACGTCACCACAGCAGCAGCAGAGAAGCTGAGAAAGAATGTGAGCACAGTTTGTCTTTTTGCCTACAGGCATAACATAGAGGGTTTCAGTATGAATAAGAAGGCAAACAAAATGGTGTGGACAATGTATGAGCTGAGGAGAAAGAAACCATTTCTAGTTGCTATGTTTTCTTAGAGTGGATTCATAATGTTAACACCTTCACCACCCAGCCTGTTTTCACCTTCCTGACCTGGCCACTTCTTCCAATTCTGACCAGTGTCACTTTATGAGGTTATAACTCTGAAATGCTTCCACAGATCCCATATGCAAATTGTCACTTCAGCGAGGAAGTAGACAAACCCTAATGGCAAAAGGTGGCAATTCTAAAAGTCATAATTGACTCTTTAAGAAGCCTTTTAATATGACTTAGGATTTGTGCCAGATCAGAACCCCAAACTGCAGACACTGCGTTTTAGTGTGATTACAACTCATCAGTTGTCATTATGAGTCAATTATGACTTTTAGGATTGCTACCTTTATTAGGTGGCACTAGAGTTTTTCTACTTCCTCACTGAAGTGACACTTTGCATATTTCCCAGAGGAGCATTGTGGTTATAAGTCACCTCAGCTGGCTGGCAGAATACTCTCCACAAGGAGAACAGCTGTTCCCCCAGACCTTGTCTTAGCCTCTCATACAGCCAGATCAGAATTCCACACACTGCACTGATGAGTTGTAATCACACCAAAATGCAGTGTCTGCAGTTTGGGGTTCTGATCTGGCATAAATCCTATGTCATATTAAAAGGCTTGTTAAAGAGTCAATTATTACTTTTAGGATTGGTACCTTTATTAGGTGGCATTTGAGTTTGTCACTGAAGTGACAATTTGCATATGAAATTTCTCAGAGGAGCATAGTAGCTTTAAGTCTCCTCACTGCCGGCTGGCAGAATACTCTCCACAAGGAGAATAGCTATTCCCCCAGACCTCATCTCAACAGATCCCTGTGATTCCGAGATTTTATGACATATTGGACTTCATTTTAATGGTAAATTTAGGACGGTATTATTTATTTGTGAAAAAAATTGTATATTTGCGAAAATTAAAAAATTATAAAACTTTGAATTTTTATACTGTTCAACCAGAGAGTTATAACACACACAAAAAAAAGTTAATAAATAACATTTCTTACATGTCTACTTTACATCAGCACAAATTTTTAATAAAAAAATTGTCTTGGCTAGGAAATTAGAAGGGTTGAAAACTTATTAGCAATTTTTCCAACAAAGTTTACAAAACCATTTTTTTTGGGACCGTTTAACACATTCGAAGTCCCTTTGAGGGGTCTTTATGACAGAAAATAATGAAACACGAGACCATTCTAAAAATAGCACCCCTCAAACTACTCAAAACCACATTCAAGAAGTTTATTAAAGGGAACCAACCGACTGTATTTAGGGCTATAATGTGAAGGCAGAACCTTACAGGCACTGGAATGCTGAATGCAATCATACCTTTACTTCAATGATTATATGTATGATTGCAGAGAAAACTGTTATAAAAGTCATTGGAAAGTGAGTAGCAAATAAGCAGAAATGCAGCAGAATGTCACTATGTGGGGTTGGGTTTCTTTTTATTACACCCAAATTTGCTCTAAGCCAAGCCTTACCCCTCCATCTCTCCCCGCTCCCTCCCTCTGTCCCTCCCCTCTCACTCCCTCCCTGTCACTATATACTAGGCAGAGGCGCAGGATGTCTGACATCCTGCATGGAGATAACAAAATGTAAGGCATCCTATGTGCCCCACGTCATCATTCCCTCACTCCATGCCTCGTTTGCGTGCCTGCCAGCTTCTCATGGCTTATCCTGTGATAGCCCGATTACCAGAGAACAGGAGAAGACCCAGCCCTATCCAGAGAAGACCTCCCCCCCTCCAGAATAGACCCGTCCTCTTCAGTCCCTGCGCAACCCTGTTCTCCTCTCCTCACAGACCACAGTCACAAGCAGAGGGACAAATCCCCACTATTATTATCTGTAATCTGTGATCACAACAGTGGCGATCTGTCCCGCTGCTTGTGACCGTAGTCTGTGAGGAGAGGAGAACAGGAACGTACTGAGACTGGAGGGGGCAAGGTCTTCTCTGGAGGGGCGGGGTGTTCTCCTGGATCTTCCTCAGTCTGTCAGGAGTCAGATCGAGTAGGAGCAGCAGAGATGTTGGAGAGGGTGGGGTGAAGTGATGAGGTGGGACACACAGGAGGCGCCTGGTAGAGGGACAGGGAGGGAGAAGGAAGTTAGAGAGGGAGGGGGGAGACTTTGAATTAGAGCCACAGGGGAATAATATAAAAAAAAACAGCCCCTCATAGTGACAATGTGCTGCACACTGTTCGTCTGCTGCACTCTTTCCAAGGACTACTATAACAGTTTTCTCTGCACCCATACATGTAATCATTCAAGAAAAGGTATGACTACATTCAGCAACCCAGTGCCTGTAAGGCACTGACTTCACTTTATAGCCATAAATCCTGCTGGTTGGTTCCCTTTAACAATTCAGGTGCTTCACAGGAACTAAAGCAATGTGGAAGGAAATAATAAAAATGTTAGTTTTTCCAACAAAAATTTGACTTTAACCTTAAATATTGAAGCTTATTAAATAAAATGAATTAATTCTAAAGCACAGAATAAAAATGTAAATAAGATAAATGAAAAAGAACACTGATCAAAATTAGGGCCCTTTCACATCAGCGTTTATTTGAAATCGCGGCAGATGCGGTGAAAAAACCGCATCTGCCGCGATTGCCGCATAACCGCTGCACTTGCGGCGCGGTTGCAGTAATCCCCATAGAAAGTATAGGGGACTTGCGGCAGGTGCGGCAAGTGCGGTTTTGCACTTGCGGCAGGTGCGGCCGCGAAAAAAAACGCCAATTGTCAATTTTCCACTTTTTTCTGTATTCCCTATGGATTGCATCTGATGAAGAAAGAAGATGGTTTTTAGAGTCGTCTATTTTCTGCTTTTTCGTTTTTCCCTGTGGATTGCATCTGATGAAGAAAGAAGATGGTTTTTAGTGTCGTTCATTTTCCGCTTTTTTTGCTCTTCCCTGTGGATTGCATCTGATGAAGAAAAAAGATGGTTTTTTAGCGTCGTCCATTTTTCCACTTTTTCGCTGTTCCCTGTGGATTGCATCTGATGAAGAAAGAAGATTGTTTTTAGCGTCGTCTATTTTCCCGCTTTTTAAGCTCTTCCCTGTGGATTGCATCTGATGAAGAAAGAAGATGGTTTTTAGCGTCGTCCATTTTCCGTTTTTTTACGCTCTTCCCTGTGGATTGCATCTGATGAAGAAAGAAGATGGTTTTTAGCGTCGTCCATTTTCCGCTTTTTCACCGTTCCCTGTGGATTGCATCTGATGAAGAAAGAAGATTGTTTTTAGCGTCGTCTATTTTCCGCTTTTTACGCTCTTCCCTGTGGATTACGTCTGACGAAGAAAGAAGATGGCTTTTAGCGTCATCCATTTTCCGCTTTTTTTCGCTGTTCCCTGTGGATTGCATCTGATGAAGAAAGAAGGTGGCTTTAAACGTCATCCATTTTCCCCTTTTTCGCTGTTCCCTGTGGATTGCATCTGATGAAGAAAGAAGATGGTTTTTAGCGTCGTCCATTTTCTGCTTTTTTCGCTGTTCCCTGTGGATTGCATCTGATGAAGAAAGAAGATGGTTTTTAGCGTCGTCCATTTTCCGTTTTTTTTCGCTGTTTCCTGTGGATTGCATCTGATGAAGAAAGAAGATGGTTTTTAGCGTCGTCTATTTTCCGCTTTTTTCACTGTTCCCTGTGAATTGCATCTGATGAAGAAAGAAAATGGCTTTTAGCGTTGTCAATTTTCCACTTTTTTCGCTATTCCCTATGGATTGCATCTGATGAAGAAAGAAGATGGTTTTTAGCGTCATCCATTTTCCGCTTTTTCGTTTTTCCCTGTGGATTGCATCTGATGAAGAAAGAAGATGGTTTTTAGTGTCGTTCATTTTCCGCTTTTTTTCGCTCTTCCCTGTGGATTGCATCTGATGAAGAAAGAAGATGGTTTTTAGCGTCGTCCATTTTCTGCTTTTTTCGCTGTTCCCTGTGGATTGCATCTGATGAAGAAAGAAGATAGTTTTTTAGCATCGTCCATTTTCCGCTTTTTTTCGCTGTTCCCTGTGGATTGCATCTGATGAAGAAAGAAGATGGTTTTTAGCGTCGTTTATTTTCCGCTTTTTACGCTCTTTCCCTGTAGATTGCATCTGATGAAGAAAGAAGATGGTTTTTAGCGTCTTCCATTTTCCGCTTTTTTCGCTGTTTCCTGTGGATTGCATCTGATGAAGAAAGAAGATGGTTTTTAGCGTCGTCCATTTCCCGTTTTTTTTCGCTGTTCCCTGTGGATTGCATCTGATGAAGAAAGAAGATGGTTTTTAGCGTCGTCCATTTTCCCCTTTTTTGCTGTTACCTGTGGATTGCATCTGATGAAGAAAGAAGATGGTTTTTAGCGTCTTCCATTTTCCGCTTTTTTCGCTTTTCCCTGTGGATCGCATCTGATGAAGAAAGAAGATGGTTTTTCGCGTCGTCCATTTCCCGTTTTTTCGCTGTTCCCTGTCGATTGCATCTGATGAAGAAAGAAGATGGTTTTTAGCGTCGTCCATTTTACGCTTTTTTCACTGTTCCTTGTGGATTGCATCTGATGAAGAAAGAAGATGGTTTTTAGCGTTGTCCATTTTCCGCTTTTTTCGCTGTTCCCTGTGGATTGCATCTGATGAAGAAAGAAGATGGTTTTTAGCGTCGTCCATTTTCCGCTTTTTTCGCTGTTCCCTGTGGATTGCATCTGATGAAGAAGGAAGATGGTTTTTTAGCGTCGTCCATTTTCCACTTTTTCGCTGTTCCCTGTGGATTGCATCTGATGAAGAAAGAAGATGATTTTTAGGGTCGTCCATTTTCCGCTTTTTCGCTGTTCCCTGTGGATTGCATCTGATGAAGAAAGAAGATGGTTTTTAGCGTCGTCCATTTTCCGCTTTTTTTCGCTGTTCCCTGTGGATTGCAACTGATGAAGAAAGAAGATGGTTTTTAGGGTCGTCCATTTTCCGCTTTTTTTCGCTGTTCCCTGTGGATTGCATCTGATGAAGAAAGAAGATGGTTTTTAGCGTCGTCCATTTTCCGCTTTTTTCGCTGTTCCCTGTGGATTGCATCCGATGAAGAAAGAAGATGGTTTTTAGCGTCGTCCATTTTCCGCTTTTTTCGCTGTTCCCTGTGGATTGCATCTGATGAAGAAAGAAGATTGTTTTTAGCGTCGTCCATTTTCCCCTTTTTCGCTGTTCCCTGTGGATTGCATCTGATGAAGAAAGAAAATGGTTTTTAGCGTCGTCCATTTTCCGCTTTTTTTGCTGTTCCCTGTGGACTGCATCTATTGAAGAAAGAAGGTTTTTAGCGTCGTCCATTTTCCGTTTTTTTCGCTGTTCCCTGTGGATTGCATCTGATGAAGAAAGAAGATGGTTTTTAGCGTCGTACATTTTTCCGCTTTTTTCGCTGTTCCCTGTGGACTGCATCTGATTAAGAAAGATGGCTTTTAGCGTCGTCCATTTTCCGCTTTTTTCGCTGTTCCCCGTGGATTGCATCTGATGAAAGAAGATGGCTTTAAGCGTCATCCATTTTCCCCTTTTTCTCTGTTCCCTGTGGATTGCATCTGATGAAGAAAAAAGATGGTTTTTAACGTCTTCCATTTTTCGCTTTTTTCGCTGTTCCCTGTGGATTGCATCTGATGAACAAAGAAGATGGTTTTTAGCATCGTCCTTTTTTGCTGTTCCCTGTGGATTCCATCAGATCAAGAAAGAAAACGGCTTTTAGCGTCGTCCATTTTATGCTTTTTTTCGATTTTCCCTCTGGATTGCATCTGATGAAGAAAGAAGATAGCTTTTATTGACATCTGTATTCAACTTTTACCAGTCGATTGTATCTGATAAAGAAAGGAGATGGCTTTTATCGACGTCCATTTTCTGCTTTTTTGTTGTTCCCAGTGGATTGCATCTGATGAAGAAATAAGATGGCTTTTAGCGACATCCGTTTTCTGCTGTTTCCATTGGATTGCATCTGATGAAGAAAGAAGTCGCCTTTATCAACATCCATTTTCCATTTTTACCCGTGGATTTCATATAATGAAAGGAGATGGCTTTAAGCGTCGGGTTCTTTTCTATTACATCCGATGAAGAAAGAAGATTTTTATTGTTTTCCTGTGGATTACATCTGATGTATATAAACATGCGTTTTTGTTATTGTTTTTATCTGTATTTTTTGGTAGAAAAGTGTAGGATTATATTTAAGTACAAAAAGGTGTGTGCTCATGGTCAGGAATTGCAGCATTTTTGATGCAGCGTCTTGCCGCTTCGTCCAAACCGTTGTAAGGTAGCAGCATAGTGGATGGAATTTCAAGGAATCCCATGCCCACTATGCTTCTGCCAACCGCATCGTTATTTCAGCTGCATATGGGTTTCCGGACTTCCACATCTCTGCAGTATGTTAATTTCATACTGCGGAGTTGGAAGAGATTATCTATAGGGTGCATGTAGGAAAAAGCCACCCTACACCCACCACAGATCGGCTGCAGTCTTCCTGCAAACTGCGACCAACCAAGGTGGCTTCGGAACATGAGCAAACAGCCTAAGAAAAAGGAAGAAAAGATGCATATCATGACTCAATGATCGATTCAGCAGGCATGGTAACAAAGCCTTTGCTCTCCCTGTGCAAAACATAACAGAATCAGGTAATAGAACATGAAGGACCAAATTCGAGGGGCATTCATTAAAGATGGATTTTTACTTTCCTGATGAGCAGAGACACATCTTAGAATAGTGAGTTCACTACGTCTCATTACTGTATCAGGAAAGAAAGATCAGGAGGTTGTAACCATGAGCTTCAGGTGTTTTTATATTTGTGCATACACATACTTTTATATATGCACACCTTTCTCTAAATTTATCATATAACTTTTTTTCTTCTAATTTTACCAGATGGAGGTTTCTGTTGAATCCAGAGAGCGCCAACAATTTTCTTGCGTTCAGCAATATATTCCAGAGTATAATGCATCATATCCCCAAGAAAGCATGAAGCACAAACTCTTGAATTAAATTATGATCTATAGCTGTTATGTGTCCTTGCCGTTTGTCATTGTCATTCTTGCACCAGATATTATATCTATATTTTCTTTAGTTGGATTTGCTGATTTAGGGTGGAGGCACACTATCATGCATCAAAAACGCTGCGTTTTTGATGCATGACAGTGATGCGAGTCCAGTGCTAGTTTGGTGCTAGTGTGGTGCGAGTGTGGTGCGTGTGGTGAATGTGCCTGGCTGTATGTAAGTGTATGTGGTGCGGGTGTGAGGTGTGAGTGCGTGTGTGCTGTTTTTTTTCTCTGCTGTCCATGGTCTTGATGGACCACGGAACAGCATTCCTGCTATCCCCATACAGTTACAATAATGTTTCATTGCTGTGACAGCAGCAGTGAAGCATTATTGTATGTATAATTTATTATTTATTGCAAAGTTACACTTATCAGCTTAATTTTACATGTTTTTACAATGTCGGCTGTTCAGGAGTTCATTCAGCACTGTGCTACCGAGGGGGTTTTAAACCGGTGATTAAGGGGTTAATCAGACGCTGGTGTCATGACACCATCTGTCCAGGGGTTGTCTTCCCCCTGGATACATGGTGACATGACATCATGTGTCTGAATGGGTTAATTATTCTGTAAACCAACTTTAAGTTTATGTCGGGTGTATAGAGGAGACAGAAAGAGCTGGGATTTATGAATGAAGCCAGGGCTTCAGCACCATGGACAGCTTCTCACAAATCACGGCTCTTTCTGTCCCGACATAAACTTAAAGTTGGTTTACAGAATAATTAACCCATTCAGACACATGATGTCATGTCACCATGTATCCAGGGGGGGAGGACAACCCCTGGACAGATGGTGTCATGACACCAGCGTCTGATTAACCCCTTAATCACCGGTTTAAAACCCCCTCGGTAGCACAGTGCTGAATGAACTCCTGAACAGCCGACATTGTAAAAACATGTAAAATTAAGCTGATAAGTGTAACTTTGCAATAAATAATAAATTATACATACAATAATGCTTCACTGCTGCTGTCACAGCAATAAAACATTATTGTAACTGTATGGGGACTGCGGGGGCCAGTGATTTTGACAGCACACGGCTGCGATTATCGCACTGTGTGCTGTATGGGTGCGAGTTTGACTCGCACCCATATACTTATAATGGCCTCTCACGCGAAGGAATCGCGTGCAATCGCAGCATGCTGCGATTGCACTCGCATTGCCCTCGCAAAGCGAGAGTAATGCGTGAAACTGTTTGGTGTGACCTGTTTCATTGAAAGATACAGGTCCGAGTTTAATGCGAGTTTTTCTCGCTTTAAACTCGTGCGAGTAAAACGCCAGTGTGCCTCCACCCTTAGGCTGAAGCCTATGGGCATGTCTGACCTTAAGATATTGGTAGAGCCTCCTATATAGTAAAGCAAACTCAGATTTGCACTCCAGTTTTGATGAAGGGTGCACTGAAGTAAGATTGATTAAACCATGTTCCAAATTATTATGCAAATTGGTTTTAAGTGTCATAGGGTTTTTTTTCAATGAAACCCATTGATGGTATTGTGTCTCAGGGTTCTTTGGATCACTGAAATCAATCTCAGATACCTGTGATAATTAGCTTGGCTGGTGAGCCCAATAAAAGGAAAACTGGATGTTCCACAATATTGAGCAGGCCACAGTTTTCAAGTAACATGGGAAAGAAAAAGGATCTCTCTGCTACCAAAAAGCAACATACAGTGTAATGCCTTGGACAATGGATGAAAACATTACATATTGCACAAAAATGTAAGCGTGATTATCGCACTATGAAGACATTTGTGGCTGATTCTGAGCACAGATGTTTTCATGCAGATAAAGGCAGTATGAGGAAGGTTTCTGCCAGGCAAATTCATCGGATTAAGAGAGCAGCTGCTAAAAAGGCCTTACAAACCAACAAACAGATATTTGAAGCTAGACAGACACTAATGAGCCATGCACACAGTGAACAGATCTGTAGGACACTGTTCACACCACCAAAACACTGAATCACAAAAAACAATCAGAAAAACGTGTAAAAATACTCTGTTATGAAAGATAAAAACAGTAAAAAGCAAGTGCTGCATAAAAAAGTGATAAAAAACAGGGTATTTAGTTGATACGTTTTTTGCAAAAAATGTATACTAAGCCGCTCTACCAAACATCAAGGTAACCCGCATCAGAGCAGTCCCTATCTGTGTGTTCAAAAACCTGACCATGTGAATAAGTACCTACATGAGCCGGGTCCAGACAGGTCCAGTGTCTGACACGGACTGACTGCAGAAGACGGCTTTTCATGTACAAGACCCAAAGGGAGGGATGGACGGCTCCCTTCTCTTGCAGAAACAAGAAAGAAACTAGACAGACACTAATGAGCCATGCACACAGTGAACAGATCTGTAGGACACTGTTCACACCACCACCAAAAAACTGAATCACAAAAAACAATCAGAAAAACGTGTAAAAATACTCTGTTATAAAAGATAAAAACAGTAAAAAGCAAGTGCTGCATAAAAAAGTGATAAAAAACAGGATATTTAGTTGATACGTTTTTTGCAAAAAATGTATACTAAGCCGCTCTACCAAACGTCAAGGTAACCCGCATCAGAGCAGATATTTGAAGCTGCTGGTGCCTCTGGAGTCCCTCAAACCTCAAGGTGTAGGATCCTTCAAAGGCTTGCTGTGGTGCATAAACCTACTATTCAGCCACCCCTAAACAGTGCTCATAAGCAGATATGGTTGCAGTGGGCCCAGACATGCATGAAGACTAATTTTCAAACAGTCTTGTTTACTGATGAGTGCCGAGCAATCCTGGATGGTGCAGATAGATGGAGTAGTGGATGGTTGGTGAATGGCCACCATGTCCCAACAAGGCTGCAACGTTAGCAAGGAGGTGGAGGAGTCATGTTTTGGGCCGGAATCATTGGTCAACAGCTTGTAGACCCCTTTAAGACTCCTGAAGGTCTGAAAATGACCTCTGCAAATATATAGAGTTTCTGACTGAGAACTTTCTTCCATGGTACAAGAAGCAAAAATGTGCCTTCAGGAGCAAAATTATCTTCATGCATGTCAATGCACCATCTCATGCTGCAAAGAATACCTCTGTGTCATTGGCTGCTATGGGCATAGCACCTGAACAGACTTAGGACACAAGGACGGGAGTCACGTGCTGACCCTACACATCGTGGTCACTATAGGTACCGCTCCAGCGATACACACCTGAGGTCTCCTTCTCATTTATCCTTCTAGCCTAAGTACTCCACCTGTGCTAATACAATAACCCCTCATTCTCTCCTGTGACGTCTGTGACTTCAATTGAGTCCGGACCAGCAGGACTACCCTTGACAGGGATGACCTCACCCTAGCTGGACCACAAAAGTAAAGCTATACCACCTATAATACACCCCAAAACTAAGGACCAAGTCATATCCCTGATGAAAGCTCAAGATGTAGAGCTGAAACGTTGGATTGTAACACCACCTTTTTCACAAAAATTAAAATCACAACAAAAAAGTCTGTCGTTGCAAAGACTCTATTTTCATGATATTAGTGTGCCGGGGCTACTCCTATACTTTAGCTTTGTTTTTTCCCCAGAGCACCTAAATTGGGGTTTGAGCCTGTCATATCTACTCTATATGCAGTCACATAGAGTGACACGTGGAGTGACTGCAGACTCATCACAGACTTGGACAACCCTTTTAATGCTCCTAACAAATAAAAACATAGTAAACATGGCACAAAACTTTATTAACATACATACATAACATAATCTTACAAGTTATGGATTGTTACATGTGTACAGGATCAGAGCCAATAACAGCACAAAACTACATCACCAGACCCACCAGAGGTACAGAAATACTATGTCAAAACCCTTATCATTAAAGAAATACATCCATATAACCCCTATCAGTACAGAAACACTATGTCAAAACTCTCAGTATAGAAATACATCCATATAACCTCCATCAAAACAGAAGCACTATGTCAAAACCTTTATCAGTACATAAATACATCACCACACCCACCAGAGGTACAGAAATACATCACCAGAACCCTCATCAGTGCAGAAAAAAAGCATCAAAAAAACCTCATCATACAGAAAACATCATATAAACCATCATACGGAAACACTGTCAAAACCCTCATCAGTACAGAAATACATCACCAGAGGTACAGAGATACATAAATAGGACCCCTCTCATTACAGAAATCCCAAACCCTCATCAGTAACAAAATTCATCATCGGAATCACCATCAGTACATGGTAAAACAATTGTAATGTTACATCAGACCTATACACATTTGTATTGCATGAACTTACAACTCCTACTACACCTTAACAATGGTAAGAGTACTGGGAGTTGTTACCAGCCATTAATAAAAGCACACAGGAACTACAGCACTGATGAAATTTAATCATTATCACAAATAATCATTTACACCCGGGTACCTTATAAATGACCATGACTCTGATCGGGGTCATCTTCTTTTTTTCATCTTGTCCAGGCGCCATGATGACTTTTCACATCCACAGCTCATCTCTGGAGATATCCATCTTCTCCGATCCTCTGCAGCACATCCCGGCACGGTACCCTTAAAAATATCAGAATGATCAAAATTCTCCTAAGTAAAAATACACTGTGTCCCTGAATAAATTGCTCCTCCTCACTGTTCTCTGCACAAAATATGATTTACACACTGTCCCTACTTGTGGCACATGCCTTCCTCACTGGCCTATCCTTTCCATAAGGGGCCACCTCGTCACACTCTCCTCTACACTGTGTCCCCCTATACTGTCCACTGTTTATACTGTTCTTTCTAATCACACTGCCCCTCCTCGACATACTGTTCCCTCCTGGTTGTGGCCTCCCACTGTCCACACATACTGCTCCCTCCCCATACAGCACCACACTACTCACTCTCTATTCTGTGCCGCCTTAAATTTTTCTCATCCCCTACTGTTTCTTCACTACTTCACCACCTCACTCCCCATACTGTGTTCACACCCATACTCCTCTCATTCCACATATTGTGTCTACACCCATCCCTTTCCCACACTGCACATTCTGTATCCACACCAATCACCCTTTCACTCCACATACTGTGTCGGCAGGCACGCTCTCTCACTCCACACACTTTGTTCACCCTCATCTCCCCCTCACTTCACATACTGTGTCTACACCCATCCCCGTCACTCCACATACTGTGCCGCAGCCATCCCCCTCATACTTCATACTGTGTTCACACCAATCCCCCCTCACTCCTCATACTGTGCTGAACCATCCCCTTCACTCCTAATACTGTGTCCACACTGATATCCTCCTCATTCCACATGCTGTGTGCAGCCATCTCTGTGCATTTTTGGTGCTTTTTTTGCTGTGTTTCTGCACCAAAAACGCAGCACCCACAGCTTTAACATGAAAGTCTATATGATTTTCTAAAAGCTGTGCCCACATGTGCATTTTTGGGGCAGAAATCGTCATATTTATTTTATGTCCCTGCAATTAACTTCTTGTCTGTTTTTAGGCTACGATTTACCCATAGACTCCAATTTAACCCCCCCAAAAAAGCACCTACTGTGCGTTTGTGGTGCTTTTTTCCTGCAATTTCCAAAACGAAAGCACACTTATACTTACCCTTTCCGGTGATCCCACAGCGATCCCCAGTGATTCTTCCTCTGTGCAGGATCTGTGCGTATCGTCCTATCAGAGCTAGAGCTTGCGCACCATGTGCAGGCTGAGTCACATGGTGCAAGGTCCTGGCAGGAGATAAAGACACCTCCCGCCACTGCACAGAGGAAGAATCACTGTAGATTGCCGCGGGATCGCTGGGCAGAGTGAGAAATTGTCTGTGTGTCTATCTGTATTTGTGTGACCCTTTAATTGTGCTGCGTTTGTGCACATACAAACGCAGCACAAATGCAATAGGTTTGTGCTGCTTTTACTGCATTTGTGCACATAAAAATGCAGCACAAAAAAGAAGCATAGTTTGCACATAGCCATACATTGCTAACGAGATATTGCTGACATTGAGATAAATATCATACTCTTAGGATGCCGTCACACTTGGCGATGTTCCAGCGATCCCGACAATGATACGACCTGGTAAGGGTCGCTGGAACGTCGCTATGTGGTTGCTGGTGAGATGTCAAACAATCAGATCTCACCAGCAACACAGCAACAATCCGGCAACCCGTATAACGACCTCGGCGGTCGTTGGAACCCTGTCACACAGTAGCTAGTCTACCGACTCAGGCCTACATGGCTGAGTTCTGAGTCGCCAACCAGGTCGTTGTTAAGGCGTCCAGGCCATTCTGACACGATCGGCGATGTCCCAGCGGGGGCCTGGTCGCTGCTACTGTAATGGGTGCCCTCCACACCTTTCGGGTGGGCTGTCCTCTTAATTGTCTGCCGCCAAATTGATGCTTTGTCTAAGTGTGTGCACGCCACCGTAAGAACCACGCTGACAACCATGTCAAAGTAGAGCTTCATGACAAAGACCTTTATTAAGGGAGGGGTTAACAGTTTTATACGACTCCTTAAAGGGATATTAAAAGGGATGTTACTAGGGGTGATTGCATCATATTATGCTGAATCTACATTTTATTCTGAAAAACATTCAATTCATATTCTGTGTTTTAGTTAGTTTCAATTTAGCCTTGGTCAGTACATTCAGTCCGGAGACATTCTGATAAGGAGCTTCTACAGTGCTACATCTATCTCAAAACATTATATAAAATCTGAGACAGAGGAATTCGAAGGGAGGGGGAGGATGAGGGATGCTGCAGTCTGCACACTCGAAGAATTCTAAATAACTTCTATAAGACTTATATAAGTTAATAACTATTTATTGCCATAAAACTACGTGTCAAACATAGTGAGATCGCTGGCAAGGTTGCTGTTACGTCACAAAACCTGTGACTAGAGATCTCGCTATGTGTAACGGGGGCTTTAGAGCTTTGAATATGTTTATTTCTACTATATCAGTGATGGCTAACCTATGACACGCGTGTCAGCAGTGACACGCCGAGGCGTTTCTGCTGACACGCGTGCCATGGCTCAGCTTCCCCCTCCGACTGCCGCCGATAACATAATCAGCTCTGTTGCATTACCGTGCCGCCTTGTTCCGCCTTCAGATGCTGACACTGTGATTGCATGCAGTCAGTGTCAATCACAGCATCAGCATACGGAGGCGAGATGCTGACAGTTTGATTGCCATCTTCATTCTGTGCCGCCCATGTCCTGTCTCCGGATGCTGATGCTGTGATTGACACTGACTGCATGCAATCACAGTTTCAGCACAGCATTTGAAGGCGAGACAATGGCGGCATGGTAATGCAGCAGAGATAAATATGTTATCACCATCAGGCTGCTGACACTTTCAGCATAAAGAGGAATGAGGGGTCGGTGAGTTATATTGTGTATTATTTTTGTGTGTGCGCTAGGATGGGTGCCATATCCAGGATGGGGGGTAATGCACCAGGATGGGCAGGTGCTATATCCCAGTATGGGGGGCTATATCCAGGAAAAGGGGCTATATACCAGGATGGGGGGTGCTATATCCCAGCATAGGGGCTTTATACCAGGGTGGGGGCCATATCCAGGATGAGGGGTAATGTACCAGGATGGGGGCTATATTCAGCATGGGGGCTATATACCAGGGTGATGGCCATATCCAGGTTGGGGGGGGGTAATGTACCAGGATGGGGGCTATATCCAGCATAAGGGGCTATATACCAGAATGATGGCCATATCCAGGGTGGGGGGGTAATGTACCAGGATGGGGGCTATATCCAGCATAAGGGGTTATATACTAGAATGGGGGCCATATCCAGGAACGGGGGTAATGTACAAGGATGATGGGGTGCTATATTCCAGTATATATCTGTATGGGGGCTATATCCAGCATAAGGGGCTATATACCAGTATGCGGGGAATGTAACAGTATGGGTGGGGCTATATCCAGGGCAAAGGGCTATATACCTGAATGGGTGTCATATCCAGGGTGGGGGATTATATACCAAGATGGTGGCTATATCCAGCATAAAGGGCTCTATACCAGAATAGGGGCCATATCCAGGATACCTTTTTGTTATTGCAGCTACAAATATTACAGAATTATGGGTTTTTCTCAAAGTGACACACCATAGAGTTATACTTATTTTTTTGGTGAATTTTGACACACCGAGCTCAAAAGGTTGACCATCACTGTACTATATAATCAGCAGGAGGATAGCAAACAAGACAAGTTTATATATGACATAATCATGGTTTGTACCTATACACAGGTCAACAAAATATTTTAATGAATTTGGGGTATTTTTGGGGTGCTGATTCTGAATATGCTATCAGTTTTGCCAGATTGGCTCAAGTTTTTGAGATTTTTGGTATCTTATTTATAGCACTTGTTGGTAAATGCGACGCATCATCTCATTAATTTCTTTGGATTAGTACTTGAACTGAGCAGTTCTCAATATAGTTTTGTGTTAATTAGTGTTCTAAAAGTTTGTTCATAGCTTGATTTTTGCACTAACTTTATGTTTTTGTCTGTTTTCCAGTGAAAAGCATGAACTCATCAAGAAGAAGTTGTCTTAACGATCCAGACTCATTCTGTTACATTTGTGGTGAATATACACTGACAAAACATAGAAGAAACATAACAGACTTCGTTAAAAAAGTGTATTTTGCCTATTTTGGGGTTATGCTTGGGGACCAAGACAAGTTTTGGGCACCACACATAGTGTGCAAAGCATGTATCGAATTATTACGAAAATGGAGCAAAGGACAAAGAACAAGCTTCAAATTTGGTGTTCCAATGGTGTGGAGAGAGCAAAAAAATCATCATGATGACTGTTATTTCTGTGCAGTGCAAGTACAAGGATTCAATAAGCATAAGAAACGAAAATGGGAGTATCCTAACATGGAATCTGCAAGAAGGCCTGTCCCTCATTGTGAAGATGTGCCTGTACCTGTGTTTACCATGTTACCTGACCTTCCCCCACCTGATGATGATGATGAAATGCAGGGTATGTAGCTAAGCATTAGTTCTGGAAGTGAACTAGAATATTAAGGAAGTTTCAGAACACCTACGCAATTTACCCAAGGAGAGCTCAACGATCTAATAAGAGACCTCAACCTCTCAAAAAGTGCATCCGAACTTTTAGCTTCAAGGCTAAGTGAAAAAAATTGTCTGACGCCTGGAACTAAAATTACATCTTACAGGACCAGAGAAGAAGCACTTCTTCCATTTTTCTGTGAAGATGACCTACTTGTATATTGTAAGGATATTCCTGGCCTGATGCTGCAAATGGGTTTACAAGTATATCGTCCTGTAGACTGGAGGCTTTTCATAGATAGTTCTAAAAGGAGTTTGAAATGTGTTTTGTTGAACAATGGCAATCAGTGTGCATCTCTTCCAGTAGCTCACTCAACTAAACTTGCAGAACAATACCAAAATGTCAAAATGGTCTTGGAGAAACTGTGCTACCATGAACATTCGTGGCTGATATGTGTTGATTTAAAAATGGTCAACTTTTTACTTGGACAGCAAAGTGGATACACAAAGTATCCTTGCTTCATCTGCATGTGGGATAGTAGAGCAAAACATCAGCACTGGGAGAAACTGAATTGGCCTCCAAGGACACCTTGACAGTAGGAGCATCAAACATAGTGAACGAACCTTTGGTGGACAGGGAAAAAATCATTCTACCACCACTTCACATAAAGTTAGGATTAATGAAGCAGTTCGTCAAGGCATTAGACAAAGATGGTAATTGCTTCATGTACATCTGCAGATCTTTCCCTGGTCTTAGTAGCGAAAAACTGAAGGCAGGAATCTTTGATGGTCCTCAAATTCGGAAACTCATTAAAGATTCAAATTTTCCTAAGGAAATGAATGACATTGAAGCTGCTGCATGGTGTAGTTTTGTGTTGGTAGTGAAGAACTTCTTGGGAAATCAAAAGGCAGACAATTATGAAGAACTGGTACAAAACATGCTATTGAGATTTAGAAATCTGGGTGTACACATGAGCATTAAATTGCATTATCTTCACAGTCACTTGGACAGATTTCCAGAAAACCTTGGAGATTTTAGCGAAGAACAAGGGGAGAGATTTCATCAGGATATTATGGTGATGGAGGAAAGGTACCAAGGCAGATGGGACAGACATATGATGGCTGATTACTGCTGGAATCTACAGCGTGACTGCCCCAATAGCTCACATAGAAGGAAATCATATAAAAAGCGCTTTTCCAGCGATTAAATGTCTATCTTTCATGTCTTGTTCATTTTTGAAGATTACTTTCTAAAACTAGTTAAAATAAACTAAAATCAACATTTACTTTGTTAAATTTATTGTATTCATGACAATATCAATAAAGTTAATGCGCGTGTAGCAAAAAAGCTTTTTTTTTTACACATTTTACGAAAAATCTCAAAAACTTGAGCCAATCTGGCAAAACTGATGACATATTCAGAATCAGCACCCCAAAGTTACCCTAAATTCAATGAAATATCTTTGGCACCAAAAATGCTGTTGACCAGTCGATCAGAATGTAATACTGAGCAATAGAACAATGTTTTTAGATTATTGATGAAGTGCACTTTCAATCATACATTATTTTGTAATTTAATGGCCTGTGAAGTTTTGGTTTTGTCTGATCTGAATATTGGTAATTTCTTACATTGATTACTTCCCCCTCCAAAACTAAAGTAACAAAAAAGCTTAAGCTATATGGAATCTGTTCCTGAGTTAATTTCAGAACATGTACAGAGTGGTAGCACAGATTAATCGTCAATGTAAGGCTGAGCTGAGGACTGACCTTGGATTCTACAACAGTGCCTAAAGCCCTGGCAAGTAAACAGCGCTCTACCAGCCAAACACACCAAGCTGAAACACAAATGCAAATGATGTGTTCAATATTTAATGTAACAAAAGCCTCACTACATGACTTTAATATGGAAATCTTTGTAATGTAGGCGCATAGCACAATGTATTAGAATATAGTGCAGGTTTGTCTTCTAATTGGGACGCACATAAAAAAGATTTCTTGTGATTTTCTTCACATAATCTAATTTTTATCTCCCATATTGATTGCTCTATATGTATGCCAATAAAGCATCGTTACACCATTGTTGTGTGTTTAATCTCATTATGACCTAGATTTGTCAAAGGGAGCAATCATGCAAATGAGAGCTAATCTAGCTGCTCATCTACAATGCCAAAAGAGAAGCACAAAAAAAGGTTTGTTTATAACGAGGAGCGAGTAATATTTCTGATATTAAGTAATTTTATAAAAAGATAAAGAGTGTATTTATATCAGCACACATCAAATCTGAATGTACGTTGTAGTTTACAGATAGAACTTAGAGCCGCATTCATTCTATATGATATAATTCAGCTACCGTAATTAATAATGAAATGGGTTTTGTTCAACAAAAACCAGGTTATTTTATGGCTAGTATAAACCTTCTATTAAGCCATTGTATTTTAGTTTAATATAAAGTGGACTCCAAACTAGACGACAGGTTTTATTCACTACTTTCCATGCCATCCCCATCCCAGTGATGCCGATATAAATACATGTTTTGAACATTTATCCCAAGAAGTGTCCCCAGTTTTCTGAGTTGCTAAAGGAAGATAGCTGAGGTCGCATCACATTGTGCAAACCCATCTGATGGCCAGCGTGCTGTGATGTGCCTCCTTCGTTTTCCCTATAAAAAGTGTAGGTCATATCGTATGTGACAAGGTAGATTTATGTCATACCGTATATGAACCCAGGGAAAAGGGCAGACATGATAGCGTGACAACATTGTTGTGCATACTATTCCTTCTTCATCTTTATAGTATTGTTATTGGAGCTGAACTTAGGTGAGGTGGCACTTACATTTAGTTTAGAAGTTATTTCAATTATTTATAAATGTTAAATAAATGGCTGGCAGATCTCATTTTTATCAGTGCACCAAATAAAATATGTTTATTGTTCTTAAAAGATATTACTGGGACATGTGTGGGATATCATAATTCATCATACCCTCAAACCACATTGTATTGTATTTCAACTCCTCCTACTAATTATTACGGGCACATAAAAGTACCATATTTTTCGCACTTTTGTTCCCCCAAATTTTGGGGGACAGTGTGGGGGGTGCTTTTTATAATCCGGAACTAAAGTTTCTGTACTGTAGGGGGTGGCCAACTCTGGAGCCGTGTTTGGAGGCTGAAGGAGGCTAGCTGTGGTCACGTATTCCCACTCGTTATACTCATATAATATTCACTGCATCCTACTGTCCACCACCTCAGTGCTGAAGCCGCACTGAGAGATGGACAGGGAAAGTGGTGTATATTATATGAGCCTGCTCTCACCCCCCCCCCCATCCTGCACTCACCCCCTCCATTTTGGATATGTCACTCTATATGTTCCCATGCTGGCGTACACACTAAAATAATAAACGATGCATAATTTACCCTCCACCACTCCGTTCTCACGGTCGCCGCCTTCTGCTTGTCTATGTGCTGCTCGGTATCTGATCATGTGACCGGGGCCCACTGTGTTTTATAATCTGGTGCGTCTTATAAAGCGAAAAATATGGTATGTAACACTCAAATCACAATTGAAACTACATATGCAGTTCTATAGGGGACTTAGTCCCTATAAAACTTTTACCTGCTGTATAAATTTTACTGCTTTAGTTGGACAGAAAAATAGTTTAATTTCATATATAAATGAGGGTATCTCTGGGCATCTTAGGTGTGACCAAGAGTTCACTTCAGCTTTTCACTTCCTTAATCAATATGCTATGCATCAACTTTTAGCTTGATTTCCAGTGCTTGCTTGCCCACATTAAGCTCTGCTTGAACTGAATCACTGGTCCTTGCACATGTTTGCCTACTATTCCTTTCAGTAGCTCTCCAAATCTGTCAGATCTCCTGTGTATGGCCCCCTCTAGGTCAATCAACAGATTTTCAATTCTTTTCCATTCTGTGTTTTAGCTGTGCCACTCCAAAATGTTGATGTTCTTCTGGTGAACCATTTCTTTGTTGAGTTGGAGGTATGCTGAGGGCTTTTGTATTGTCGAAAGGTGAACTCCTGTTCATCTTCAGCCTTTTAGCAGCAGTCTAAAAGTGTTTATGCACAATTGACCGATATTTGGAACAGTTTATAATTCCCTCCACTGTAACTAAAGACCCTGTCCCAGCAGCCAAAAAACAGCCTCAGACATGATGCTTCCTCCACCATACTTTACTGTAGGTAGGGTGTTCTTACAACACAAAAAAAAACTGAAAAAAAATCAAACTGGACAACATTTTTCAGTTTTCAAAGACAATTATAACATTTATTTTTAAGGGACCTATTCAGTTTTAAACTTGGGGGGACATTTGGCTGTCGCCAATAGAAATAATAAAGACAATCATGGGATTGAGATAGGACAGGTTCAACATAAAACAGCTTTATTCGCAGACAATCTTTTATAATATGTCTCACAACCCCAGTTATCCATTTATCTTACAGCAATTTGAAAAATGTAGTTCCTTGAGTAATTTCAAGGTAAACTACTCTAAATCCAAGGCTCTGAATATCTCTTTATCTCAACGGGAGGTTTGTTGCATGACTACGTATTTCCCCTTCAAGTGGAAATTGGAGGCGATTAAATATTTAGGAGTGTTCATGACCTCGGATCCTTCAAGACTCTTTCAACTAACTACCAGTCTCTACTAACAAATCCTACTATCAAACTACAAATATCCTACAAAAATCCTACAAAATAACTACAATCCTCTGTAACCAAATTTGTTTGGGGAGAAATTGGGTCCAGTGTATATATCGACATCCTCACTTTACCGAGATCATTGGGTGGGGCAGGACTTCCAGACCTGATGGCATGCTTCTGGGTATCTTCAATAGCCAGAGTATTTGATTGGCGCTTTAGTAACACAGAGAGACAGTGGGTGACTGTTGAGCAGGACGGCTTAGATACACCGTTGAAATATCTAGATCTCGCACTCTGACATTAGCAAAGTAGGTCAGTTATCTGACATGACGAGGGACACAATACAAACTTGGCACTCCTTCACACAAAAGCAATCTTTGGCTGATTAACTTAGCCCCCTTTTTTCTAATCCAGCTTTCGGTCCGGGCCAGAGAAGGAGGTCCTTCCTGTGTTGGTTGAGTGTGGAGGATACCCGAGTAGGTCGGACGCTTCTACAATGATGGATACCCCTATTTGAGGACCTGCAATTGAGATCCCCAACTCCTTTAAGCTTATTTGAATTTTTTCAATTTCAGTCCTTCCTGTTAGGAAGGTGAGGAAGGATCCCACTTCATTGGAGAGAGTCTTTCTGCAGGACTCCCCCTGAGCCATAGGGTTTCTACCATGTGTCATCTGATCATGGAAATGAAGGGTGGGGGAAACGCCACATTTAAAGAATGTGGGAGAGAGAGCTGGATAGGAAGATCTACGAAGCTGAATGGGAGAAACATTTTCTTTTCACTCATTAGCAACCAACACCTGTGCAGCTCAAGAAAAAAACTATAAAATCTTAACCAAGTGGTGTCTCTGTCCAACTAATCTGCACGCTATCTTCCCCTCGGCCTCTAAGATGTGCTGGCGTTGTGGTAAGCAAAATGCTTCACATTTGGTGGAGTTGCACTGAAATTCAGAAATTTGTGTGTTTGTAAACGACAACTTGATCACAGATAGAAAGGTAGTAGGTAGCCCAGAGATAACGTTACTATTTTCCCCTAGTCGATTAAACACCATAAGAAAGTTATCCTCCGTTTTTGCATATCAGCGGCCCGCTCTGTAATTCCCAGATTTTGGAAGTCTGCCCAAGTGCCCCCTATTTTTGAATGGTATAAGGAAATGACAGAAATCTTCAAAATGGAAATGCTGGCTGCTGAAGTGTCGGACTCCCTTGATAAATTCTCCACGGTGTGGATAGAATGGATCCTTTTCAAGGACTCCCCGAATTTCCAAGACATCTTCCTGTGAGTGAGGGCACCTTCTTGGGTACTTCGGAGTTGAGATTCAGAGCTAGGAAAGAAGGCTGTTTCCCCCCATCCCACCCCTTTCCTCCTTCCCTACCCCCTTCCTTACTGCTTGGCTTTTTTGTCTTCTTCTATCTTTCTCTTTATCCTGGAAGTAATACTTCTGGACTTACTTTGTTTCTTCTCTTCTGCTCCACTCTAGCTCTTTCCTTTTCTTTTTACCCTCTAAATTTATGTGGTATACTCAAATTGTTGCCATCGCATCCCTTTACCAAGGGCTCTGGATGGGAACACTCTGTTAACTTTGAGAAACAGCTAGTGACTACGAAGTCATAGGCACAAAGGTTTATATGGAGCTTGTGCTCATACAACTTGGCCCCCCTGGGGTTCCTACACCACATTGTGTGGCTTCTTCTCGTGTTATACCATTTCCGAACTGCTCCATGGTTTATACTTTTCACTTATTGATTGTATATATTCTTAATCAATATGTATGTGTTCTAATCTTATCTTCAACAAATAGAGATTGAACCAAAATTTGGGGGATATAGTAGAATACCGCAAAAGTGATACCAATTTAAAAACAGAACTCCTCAATGAAACTGCTGTTATGTAGTTTATTAACCCATCAGCAGCTTTTCAAGAATTAATGCAAAGACGCATAATAGGAAAGAAAAATCTTATTCTTACCACCTAAATATCGCTAACTTTTGCTAAGGCTGTTATTAGACCATGAATTGCCATTGCTGCCATCAGGACCACACAATCATGATCTCTGGATGCCAATGGGGTTGAAGAGGGAGCTCTCACAATCTGTTAACTATCTGGATGCCGTTGTCTCTATTGACAGCTAAGGGGTTAAACAGCCATGTTCAGTGCCAACACCAATCATGACTGATGCAGCAAGTTGTCAGCTACACATCTGCTGCTTTTTTACTCATTGGGGGTTGTTATTCAAATATATCTCAGGTCAGTTTTAAGTCGCATTTGTTGTCACTAAGGGATCAATGGCCTTAAAGGAAACGTGTCAGCTATTTTATTCCCCCCCAGCTATCACTGTCTGTATCTGCAGTTTTATAACACTATTCTAATCATCTCTGTCTGAGCTCTGATTGTAATGTGAAAGGTGAAAAAGAACATTTATACACTTACATTTTCTCAGTAAATGAGGCACAGTCTACATCTTGGAGACTGTAGACCGTCTGGCAGGTTAATAGTTAACATTTCAGCCTTATGTTAGAACATGTTGGGAGACCTGATGTGATGTCATGACCATGTGACTACAATAGGCGGAGCTAAGTCCCCATAAGACATGAGTTTGCTGGCTTAGCTCCCCCACAATGGTCACACGATCGTTACATCACACAGGTCCTTTAGCCATGCAAGTTAATAGTGAGTTAACTATTATCCTGCCAGACAGTCTCCCTCCTCCACGGTGTAGACTGAAATGTAAGTGTATAAATGCTTTTTTCACCTTTACCATTACACTATGAGCTCAGACAGGGATGATTAGAATAGTATTATGAAGCTGCAGGTGCAGACAGTGATAGCTGGGGAGACATAAACCACCTGACAGGTTCTCGTTAATTATATGTGTGTACACTATACAATAGCTATGGCCTCACTTGTACCACTTGTACCTCTTACAGTAAATCCCTTCAAAGACCAAATACTAACGAATACCTTGAATTTCTCTTAAAGTTGTTCATATAAGTATCATCTTTCTTCAGAAGTGCACCGCTCCATTATCTCCTGGCTTTCTATGGCCAAGTTGCGGTAGGTTCCTGGAGATTGATATTTTGGACCAGTAGCATGACTGTGTCACTGGTCCAATCTGAGCTTTCTCAAAGGTCACAAGCAGAGGAAACTGATGTGCAGCATCAGAAGAGCGCAGGGGAATGGAAAATGGCTGGATCCAGTGATCCGGCTAGCATCAGAGAAGTGTTTGCAGTCACCAAAGGCTAGAGCACATGGTGCAAAATTCAAGGCCTGTGGGCGAAATTTATCCAAGCACATTATTATTTGTTGCCCACTATATCCACACAGAGAGGGAGCAGCTCGCCACTTTTCCCATATTGGAAAATGGAGAGCTGGTCCGTCTGAGTCCATTACATGTGAGTGGCTGGATAAAGCATTTTGAAGGGGCACACCAGAGCTTAGAATCCAAGAAGGCATCCATTCCATATACTGGTACTACTCCCTTTAGTAATCACTGGATACTTCTTGCATACCCATACAGCACAACTCTGTGAGTGCTACCAGGACACAGCTTTAAAAGCCCTAAACATTCAAACATTTTGTGAATTGATTCACAGTTTTGCCAAGCACCATTTCCCACTCTGTTGAAGCATCAGAAAGTGGGATAATGTAATTTTGCCTTGCTGTATAGGCCTCCCCATAATTCCCATCAGCTATGAGATTTTATGGATTATGAGATTGTAGATTATGTAGAGTGTAAACTCTTGTAATCAGCGTGGTCCTCTCTCGTGTAGAGTGTAAACCTTCATGATCAGCAGGGTCCTCTCTCTCTCCTGCAGACGATAAGCTCTTATGGTCAGTAGAGTCCTCTCTCATATAGGGTATATATTCTTTTATGGTAAACAAGCTTCTTTTTTCTCTCTCTCTTTTTCTCCCCCCACATGTATTTTCCAAGCAATTACAAGTTTTTACAGTATTTAGATTCATGTGAATGTTTTCTCTGCTAAAATATTTTTTTGTGAAAATTCAACTAAGTTGGTGAATTTGTAAAGATCTGCTCATCTCTAACACTAAATATTGGAAAAAAGAGTCAGACATCTTGCCAGAAAACAAAATAGGTAAGTATTTTTAAAATGAATGAAAAATATTCTAAAATGTATTTTAATAAAGAAATCTAGCTGACGTACACTTTAGTCATACATTTGAATGGTTGGGCTTCCAATTTGCTTTGTGTTACAGGTTGTTATGGAACATGATCAATGGATGTGAATTGTGTGTGATTTGATGCCTCAGGTTTTTTTAAGGAGTAGTTACAGTTATACCGTCACAATTACAAACGCCCTTTAAAAGTAACCATACAGTTGAAATTGCCATCGGTGAAATTGAGGATGACACCCTTGGAATAGAACATGAAAGAGTAGACTCTGCCTAGAAAATCGGCAACCTCTGATACTGAAGATGTGGCCAATGGCCATTAACCTAGGCAACAAATACATCATAAACTAAATCCTTTGAGAACAGAGAGGATTTAAAATGAAAGGAAAATTGCAAATTGCTGGTTTTTACAAGCACTTTGCAATTTGCTCACTTACATCCTGTAAGAAAGAAACATAACATAATATAACTGTAAATTTGTTTTACATTTTATTAAAGATAATTAAAAATAAATATATAAATTAAATTATATATATCAACATGTAGGTAGCACAGATAGAAGAAGCAAGTAAATATGTAATACTCATATGATAATGCATATTTTCTGGCAACCATTAATATAGGTATTTTAATAAAGGGGACACTGTCAGGTCATTTTTCAGTATGATACTAATATTATGAGTCGGTCGACAAGATAGGGGGTACTCGGATACCAGGACAGGTTGCTGGTTTAGTGGGGATCACGGCTGGTTGATTCCCGGTTCCGTGCCCTGGACCCTCAATGGTGGGTGGGAGTGATGATGATGGGGGAATTGTAACATGACGCCATCTGTGGTACCTGATAATAGGGCTACCAACTCTGCGGCTGGCCACTGAGGTGATGAGAGATGCAGCTTTTGTAGTACAGCTCCGCACAGGCAGAGCGTTACCTGAGGGCAGCAGGGTGGATGAGAGGAGTAGTAGTAGCGGTTCTGCTGTGAATGCTGCAGGCAGCGGCGGTGAAGCAGGCACACACACACACGCAATAGTCACTGTTTTGGTACCTTTTTAGTGATGTCCAGTAACAGGCACGGTCCAGGAGGGTAACCAGGTTATCCGTGCAGTTTGGAACGTCCACCTTGAGAGTTGTGAGGCCTCCTCTATTAGTGTGCGCGGTAATTGGGGTGGGTTCTGCCTGGAGCTGAACCTGCCGCTCTTTCTCTTCCTCTCTCAGGATGCTACTCCACAACCGACAGTGAGGACCTTTTTGTGGGGATCCCTATCTTCTGCTTGGGCCCCTGGTCCTAGGCTTGATCAGGCTTGGAGTATAGGTTTTCCTGAGCTCAAGGGGGACTAAATCCTCCTCATCTTTCCGGGTTTTCTCTCCTAACACTGAATTAATAGCAGCCTCTGACTCCGGTGTCCGGGTGAGCTAAAGGGATCACTGCTAAGTTCCCTTCTTTTGTTCTCCTAGTTCTCCCACTGGCCCCGGTCCCACTCTCTAGGGTGCTGCACAACTGGGGTCAGTCTTCCTTGGTTCTGGGCCTGGCTTGGTCCCAGCAAACAGCTCTTTCCAGTCCTTGTTCTGTACTGTCTAGCTGGAACAAACTTCAGTTCTAACTGTTCTCTTCACTGCAGACTGCAGCCTGACTGACTCCTCCTCTCAGGCCTGGATCTTTGTAGGGATCTGGCTTAAGGGCAGCCAGTAGAGCTCCCCCTTCAGGCCTGGGGTGGAAGGTGTTGGGTGCCATGTGTGCCAAGGTGTACATCCCTCCCTGAACTGATGGGCCCTGTGGCAATCCCCCACAGGGGTGCCACAATTACCCTTGATTAGAGCCTGGGCAGCCCTTTTAAAAACATGTAAAATCATTATTGTACCATTTGTCGTTTCCATGTTAGCAGCATTGTCAGACCCTGTAGGGAGCTCCTGGATTAGTACTCTCCATAATAAGCAAACAGAAATAGTTCAGCTTCTGTCATGTAATTATGTACTCCCTCTCAGCAGCTCTCTCCTCCCTCTCTCTGCCCTCCTCCCTTTGCTAACAGTGCAGTGTCAGGTTTCACTTACAGCAGGTCTGTTCTGTTGAGGACATGTAGTGAGAGAGCTATTACAAGTCTGCCGTATCTAGACTCCATTTGTTTCTGTAAGCAGGTATCCCTCTTGTGACACATTCTGTGTTTTATTTGACCACTTGTGATGCTGCAAACAAAGAGAGCAAAGAGGAGAATAGAGCCTTCCCCAGTGATCTCCTGTGCAGTGATGTGATGTGAATATGTGACATGCATACTCATCTTATGGGGAGGGGACAGCAGAGATCTAAGTAGATCATTCACTGTGATTGACAGATGGAATGAATCTCTTTATTTGAAGTTTACAGAAGATAGAAGGGAAATATGAATAAAAGAAATACATAGAGAGAGTTTAGAGCGAGGAATTAGAAAATGATAGCAGTTACATATGGATTCTTGACCTGACTGTTTTCCTTTAATTTTCTCACTTAGTATGGTGAGACAATCCATTTCATTCTGTGGTTCGTCTCCACCATAGGAGCAAAACAATGACATTGAACAGTGCTGGACCACCTACATGTTGGATGTAGCCATGCCACATTGACTGCACTTTAATTTCTGGTATTTTCAGTAATCTGTAATAATGTTTCTAAATGGAGACTTAAATGCAGACTTGAACCATGCCATTTTTTTTACTGGCAATTTCTTACAACCTTGTTGCTACTTTCTCGTTAATAATTATGCTTCAATGTTAAATTTGGCTCCTGACCATCTCTCAAAGACAAATGTGACTGATATAATAAACAAGGTTGGAGACATATGCTTTAGCGCAGAGGGAACTGTAGAAAGACATAAAAAACAATAGGAGATCACTCATAACTGTTCATTTCATACTGAGTTTCTTTTAATTTCTAAAGGACTCAAACCGATACTAAAGTTCAAGTATCAGCCGTCTTAAACGCCATCATAATCATTATTTTTGCAGCTTTAAAGTGTAACCGCTGTTTACATTTTTATTTAATAATAATGTAGAGCAAGTGATTTTCATAAACTTTTAAATATACTTTCTAAAAGAAATCTGGAAGAAAAACATTCATAAACCTTTTAGAAGATGCCACCACTAAGGTGTTTATAAACCTCACATATAAGAGTGAGGGGGCAGGGCCTACACTCATTAAGGGCTACAGATTAGTGATGAGCGAGTACTAAAATGCTCGGGTGCTCGAAGCTCGGGCCGAGCATCCCGAGATACTTGTGTACACGGCCTGAGTACCGAGCCCAATGTTATCCTATCTGTGAAAGAAAGAATGCGCACATAGGGTCTTATCTCAATAACACACTTTCACTTGTCGATGTGGAATTGCTCACCTTTAGCAGTTGTGAAACCCACAACTGGTAGAATAGCGTACAAGCAGCTGCTGCAGGGACCGCACTCTCAACGGTGACCGTGGTCGTGATGTAGATTCTTGGACAAAGTGCTTCGGTTCCCTGAGGAAGGAGCTCGGGAGTAGGCTCCGAAACGCGTCGGAAAATAAAAGCTGTAGCTGTACCAGACATTCCCGTGTCTGTGTTTCTTTGGTCTCGGAGCAGCAGCGCGGACACCGAAGCACTTTGTCCTAGAATCTACAATGTTATCCTATGACACGAGTATTTTTATGAAATGACTGCCGGCAGCATGGAAAAACCCTAAAAATGTCACAAAAGTCTCAGAAGAGTGCTGAAATGACATGGCAACACCAGGGGAAGATCCCTGGAAGCATTGCTCACTCAAAAGTCACAGCTGTGAACAATCTAGTCCGAGTTTCACGCCAATTTTACGGAGTCACCAGAAAACCTTCCAAAATGATACGAAAATGAATATTTAGGGTGGAAATGTTAAGGGCACATACCCAATAGTGAGATACAGCTGGTGTATGTTACTTTTTGTGATTACATGAAAGATTTTACGTGAAAACATTGTGCGGCACTCCGATGTCCCTGAGAAGAGACGTACATGAAGCCCTGTCTTGAAATAATGTGCCCATTTTGAGGAACTGGGTCTATTGTAGTATTTTCCTTTGCCAGGGCAGTCCAAAATTTGGAGGTTCACCAATGCCCCTGGATAGAGACGTGCATGAGGGCCTGTAAACCTGAAGTGGGTGTATAGTAGTATAGCCCTTTGGCCAGGGCAGCCAAATATTGGGAGGTTCAACAATGACCCATGCATACAGACATGTAGTAGGGCCTGTAACCCTCAAGTGGGTGTATTGTAGTATAGCCCTTTGGCAGGGCAGCCAAAAATTGGGAGGCTTCACATTGTCCCAGGATAGAGACGTGCAGGAGGGCCTGTAACCCTCAAGTGGGTGGTTTGTAGTATAGCCCTTTGGCAGGGCAGCCAAAAATTGGTAGGCTCCACATTGTCCCTGGATAGAGACGTGCAGGAGGGCCTGTAAACCTCAAGTGGATGTATTGTAGTATTGCCCTTTGGCAGGGCAGCCAAAAATTGGGAGGTTCAACAATGACCCATGCATACAGACATGTAGTAGGGCCTGTAACCCTCAAGTGGGTGTATTGTAGTATAGGCCTTTGGCAGGGCAGCCAAAAATTGGGAGGTTCAACAATGACCCTGGATACAGACATGCAGGAGGGCCTGTAAACCTCAAGTGGGTGTATTGTAGTATTGCCCTTTGGCAGGGCAGCCAAAAATTGGGAGGCTCCACATTGTCCCTGGATAGAGACGTGCAGGAGGGCCTCAAAACATTTTTCCCATTGAAAAGGAGCGGGTCTCCTGTCGTTGTAAAGCCCATTCTAAAAGAATGGGCGAAAAAATATACCACTGCGGGTATACCTCAAACAACAGCCTAACTATTGTAACGGTCATCATGGTGGCACATGAGGAGAAGGAGGAGCAGTCCAGCGATTAGCCAAAGTCCTGAAGTGTGTACCCATGGGTGAGTGGAGGTACATGGCAAATTCACATAACAAAATTTTAATTCAGTTGTCATTTGCTGGTGGTGTGGTGAAGTCTGGCCCAATCCAACCCTTGTTCATCTTGATCAGAGTCAGCCTGTCAGCATTTTCAGTTGACAGGCGGGTGCGTTTATCAGTAATGATTCCACCTGCAGCACTGAAAACACGCTCTGATAAAACGCTAGCGGCAGGGCAGGCCAGGACTTCCAAGGCGTAGAGAGCCAATTCATGCCACGTGTCCAGCTTGGAGACCCAATAATTGAAAGGCACAGAGGAATCTCGCAGAACAGTTGTTCGATCTGCAAGGTACTCCTTCAGCATCTGCCCAAACTTAGCATTTCTAGTGGCACTACCCCGCACCTCAGGGGCTGTGGTACGTGAGGGGCTGAGAAAACTGTCCCACATCGTAAAGACAGTTCCCCTACCTCTGGCGGATTGGACTTGTGCCCCTCTTGGCGGTACGCCTTGGTTGTCCACCGAATCCTGACCTATGCCGCTAGCGTTTTGTGAGGGGAATGATTTGCCTACTTCCGTGACTGTGGCCCTGTGGAACTGCTGCATTTTGGCTGCACCTCAGGAATGAGAGACATAAAGTTCTCCTTGTAGCGTGGGTTTAACAGTGTTGCCAACCAGTACTGATTGTCGGCCAAGATGTTCTGAACGCGAGGGTCACGAGCCAGGCAGCTTACCAAAAAGTCAGCCATGTGCGCCAGATTCTTAACAGCCATCACTTCAGTATCCAGACCAACACGATGACTGAACATACTGTCCTCCTCCTCCGCCTCATCTCCCCTGTCCTCTGGCCAGCCACGCTGAATCGAGGGTATGACTGGTGTGCATGTCATATCCTCAATTTGGCCAGAGAGTTGCTCCATGTCTTCATCCTCCTCCTCCTCATCATAGTCCTCCACTGCACGTTGTGATGAGATGAGGCTGGGCTGTGTGTTTTCACCCACACCCACTACTGTTTCTTGCTCCAAGTCATCGCGCTCGGCCTGCAATGCATCCTCTTTGATTTTCAGCAGAGATCGTTTTAGAAGGCAGAGTAGTGGTATGGTGACGCTAATAATGGCGTCATCGCCGCTCACCATCTTGGTGGAGTCCTCAAAGTTTTGGAGGACGGTACATAGGTCCGACATCCATCTCCACTCCTCAAGTGTTATGTGTGGAGTTTGACCCATTTCCCGAAGGCTTAGGTGATGCAGGTAGTCCACAACTGCCCTCTTCTGCTCACATATCCTGACCAACATGTGCAAAGTTGAATTCCAACGCGTGGGGACATCACACACCAGTCTGTGGGCCGGAAGACGCAAACGGCGCTGAAAGCCGGCAAGGTCGGCTGAAGCAGCAGGTGACTTGCGAAAATGTGCAGACAGACGGCGAACTTTTACCAGCAGGTCAGACACCTCTGGGTATGACTTTACAAACCTCTGAACCACCAGGTTGAGCATATGGGCCACGCATGGAACATGCGTCAGCTGGCCTCGCCTCAAAGCTGCCACCAGGTTCCGGACATTGTCACACACGACCTTTCCTGGCTTTAGGTTCAGAGGTGTGAGCCAGTGATCTGCCTGCTGTTTCAGAGCTGTCCACACCTCTTCTGCATTGTGGGATTTGTCACCTATGCATTCTAGCTTAAGCACAGCCTGTTGCCGCTTTGCAGAGGCAGTGGTGCAGTGCTTCCAGCTTGGGACTGGTGTGGAGGGTACAGTGGATGAGGATGCGCAGGAGGAGGAGGCTGAGGAGCATGACATTCCGGAGCTGTAGAGTGTCGGTGAAACCCTGACAGAGGTAGGGCCTGCTATCCTTGATGTGGGAAGGACGTGTTCCGTCCCTCGCTCAGACTGGGTCCCAGCCTCCACAATATTAATCCAGTGTGCCGTCAAGGAGATGTAGCGGCCTTGCCCACAAGCACTTGTCCACGTGTCTGTTGTTAGGTGGACTTTGGCTGAAACAGCGTTGTTCAGGGCACGTGTGATGCTGTTGGACACGTGGTTATGCAATGCGGGGACGGCACGTCTGGAGAAATAGTGGCGGCTGGGGACCGAGTAACGTGGGACAGCAGCCGCAATCAGGTCGCGGAATGCTTCCGTCTCCACCAGCCGGAAAGGCAACATTTCTAGCGCTATGAGTCGCGAAATGTGATCATTCAGGACTGTGGCATGTGGGGCGTTGGCAGCGTATTTGCGCCTGCGTTCAAATGTTTGCTGAATGGATAATTGAACGCTGCGCTGGGACAAGGACGTGCTTGATGGTGGTGTAATTTGTGCGTGGGCAACTTCAGGTGGCTTGTTCACGGCCAGTATGGACAGGGGATTGGCTCGCACGCACAACAGGCGAAGACGTAGCAGTGACATCAGCAAGCACCGCTCCTCGACTCTGTTGTACTTCCCACAAAGTCGGGTGCTTGGCTGACATGTGCCTGATCATGCTGGTGGTGGTCAGGCTGCTAGTTTTCGTACCCCTGCTGATACTGGCATGGCAGGTGTGGCAAATGGCCTTTTTAGAGTCTTCTGGAGCCAACTTAAAAAACTCCCAGACTCAGGAAGACCGAACATTTGCACAGGCTCCTTGAGTCAAGTTGTTGTTCCGGGGAACGGTTGCCTGCCTTCTGCCTGCGGACATGACCCTGCTTCGTACTGCCTGTTGGGATGCTACGCCTCCCTCCCCCTGTGCACTGCTGGCCTCGCTCTGCATATCCTCCTGCCATGTTGGGTCAGCTACTGGATCATCCACCACGTCGTCTTCCTCTTCCGCACCCTGATCCTCCTCCTGACTTCCTGGCAATTGTGTCTCATCATCGTCCACCCCTTGTTGAGACACTTTGCCAACGTTCCGTTCGTGAGAACGTGGCTGCTCAAATATTTGGGCATTTGTACATACCATCTCCTCATCACCCACTTCAAGAGGAGGTGGCGACAGGCCAGATTCTGCGAATGGATACGTGAACAGCTCTTCCGAGTGTCCTAGTGTGGGATCAGTAATGTCCGTGGACGTGTACTCGGCCTGGTGGTAGGAAGGAGGATCAGGTTGGGAAATGTGCCGTGCAGTATCACGGCTACTGACACTTGACCGTGTGGAAGACAGGGTGTTTGTGGAGGTGCCCATCTGACTTGAAGCATTATCCGCTATCCAAGTAACAACCTGTTGACACTGGTCTTGGTTCAACAGCGGTGTACTGCTGCGGGCCCCAAGAATTTGGGACAGAACGTGCGAGCGAGGAGATGTGGCCCTTTGTTGTTGCGAAATTAGTGCCTGCACACGACCTCGGCCTCTGCCTGCACCACCATCACGTTCACTTCCTTGTTCCTTGCCAACGCCCTTGCCAACGCCCTTGCGCATTTTGCCTGTATAGAGCGACAACTGTCTGGTGACTGTAGAGGTCACAGGAGATTAGGATTTTAGGCCCTAACCTGTATCAAGGTAGTACGTACACCAGTCTGGTGATTCTAATGGTCACAGATTAGGATTTTAGTCCCTAACCTGTATCAAGGTATGATGTACACCAGTCTGGTGACTGCTCAGATCACAGGAGATTAGGATTTTAGGCCCTAACCTGTATCAAGGTATTAAGTACACCAGTCTGGTGACTGTTCAGATCACAGAAGATTAGGATTTTAGGCCCTAACCAGTATCAAGGTATCAAGTACACCAGTCTAGTGAATGCAATGGTCACAGGAGAGTAGGATTTTAGTCCCTAACCTGTATCAAGGTAGTACGTACACCAGTCTGGTGACTGTAATGGTCACAGGAGATTAGGATTTTAGGCCCTAACCTGTATCAAGGTATGACGTACACCAGTCTGGTGACTGCTCAGATCACAGGAGATTAGGATTTTAGTCCCTAACCTGTATCAAGGTATGACGTACACCAGTCTGGTGACTGCTCAGATCACAGGAGATTAGGATTTTAGGCCCTAACCTGTATCAAGGTATTAAGTACACCAGTCTGGTGACTGTAATGGTCACAGGAGATTAGGATTTTAGTTCCTAACCTGTATCAAGGTATTAAGTACACCAGTCTGGTGACTGTAATGGTCACAGGAGATTAGGATTTTAGTCCCTAACCTGTATCAAGGTATGACGTACACCAGTCTGGTGACTGTTCAGATCACAGGAGATTAGGATTTTAGGCCCTAACCTGTATCAAGGTATGACGTACACCAGTCTGGTGACTGTAATGGTCGCAGGAGATTAGGATTTTAGTCCCTCACCTGTATCAAGGTATTAAGTACACCAGTCTGGTGACTGTAATGGTCACAGGAGATTAGGATTTTAGGCCCTAACCTGTATCAAGGTATGACGTACACCAGTCTGGTGACTGTTCAGATCACAGGAGATTAGGATTTTAGGCCCTAACCTGTATCAAGGTAGTACGTACACCAGTCTGGTGACTGTAATGGTCACAGATTAGGATTTTAGTCCCTAACCTGTATCAAGGTAGTACGTACACCAGTCTGGTGATTCCAATGGTCACAGATTAGGATTTTAGTCCCTAACCTGTATCAAGGTACTACGTACACCAGTCTGGTGACTCTAATGGTCACAGGAGATGAGGATTTTAGTCCCTAACCTGTATCAAGGTAGTACGTACACCAGTCTGGTGATTCTAATGGTCACAGATTAGGATTTTAGTCCCTAACCTGTATCAAGGTAGTACGTACACCAGTCTGGTGACTCTAATGGTCACAGGAGATGAGGATTTTAGTCCCTAACCTGTATCAAGGTAGTACGTACACCAGTCTGGTGATTCTAATGGTCACAGATTAGGATTTTAGTCCCTAACCTGTATCAAGGTAGTACGTACACCAGTCTGGTGACTCTAATGGTCACAGGAGATGAGGATTTTAGTCCCTAACCTTTATCAAGGTAGTACGTACACCAGTCTGGTGATTCTAATGGTCACAGATTAGGATTTTAGTCCCTAACCTGTATCAAGGTAGTACGTACACCAGTCTGGTGACTCTAATGGTCACAGGAGATGAGGATTTTAGTCCCTAACCTGTATCAAGGTAGTACGTACACCAGTCTGGTGATTCTAATGGTCACAGATTAGGATTTTAGTCCCTAACCTTTATCAAGGTAGTACGTACACCAGTCTGGTGACTCTAATGGTCACAGGAGATGAGAATTTTAGTCCCTATGTCCTAACCTGGATCAAGCTAGTAAGTACAACAGTCTGGTGACTGTAATGGTCACAGAAAAGCTTGGACTCCGATCTGGATCACCCTGCCTATATCCTCCGAGATTAGTCCTGAGAAGGACTGTTGTGGTCAGCTCAGCAGCAGTTTGCAGCCCTGCTCCGGATCTACCTATGAGGGCCGCAAATCTGTCCCTAAGCAGCAGCAGACACTGTCCCTACACTCACTGTTTGGATGCCTGTGTGCAGAGCACAGCGCGGCCGGGTCTTATAAAGGCTCGGTCACGCTGTGCAGGCCGGCCAATCACTGCCATGCCACAACTAACAGGGCTGTGGCATTGCAGTGGTCTGCCAGCCAATCCCTGCACGTGGGCTGGCTCTCAAAAGAGCGCCAACATGCAGAGATGACGACCACAAGCACAGCACGAGTATCGCGAGATTACTCGGTGCTCGCCGAGTAGCCCGAGTACAGTGATACTCGTGTGAGTACAGAGTAGTGGCGAGCATGCTCGCTCATCACTAGTACAGATCAGTGTATTAGACAAAGGACTCCATGCTGTCAGCACAAGGCTTCTGTGATCAGTCTGCATTCAGATCACTCTGATTCGAGCTACAGCTGATGGCCCCCACACAGCTCCTCAGATAATAACGCAGCATAGCATGTGGATGCAGGAGATAAGATCTCCTGTCTTTTGCTGTCAGCCCAGAGCTCCCTGTGCCTGATGTAATCTGATACAGTTATCAGCTGTAGCCATGCTGGACAGGCACAGTGTAGGCCCTGTCCCCTCCACCCTTATATGGTTATGTAGTTATATTCAGTGTGAAGATGGATCTCACTGAGAATGAGCATATGTCAGATTTAGGAAGAGTCTAGTAGGACATCTAGTGTGGAAGGTTTATGGATGGCTTTCTATCAGAATCCTCTTATGAAGTCTCTTGAAAGTTTATTAAAATCGCTTGCTCTACATTATTATTAAATAAATATTTAAATGGCGGCTACACTTTAAAGCTGTATTCATACCTGCTTTTGAATTTCATTTGGAATGTTGATCTATTACATAATAGATGTAATCAGAACCATCTATTTTCGGTGTCTTTCTTTTACGGAATAAAAAAATGCAATATGCAAGCGTTAACTAAAACTTATAGTGATCTCTTTTATCATTGAGGTCAATGGGAGGTATCAATTTTTCATGATTTATATGTGAAGTGTGAGCAGTTTACGTTTTTAAATATGCAATTCTATGTAAAAACAAATTATCTTCATTCTTTTAAGTGACTGTTAACTTGTTAACTGCTTGAGGATTTCAAAGATGAAGAGAGGTTAAAAAAGTGAGGGAGCCATTTCTCATGCATTTTACGTAGACCGTCTTCTAGGCTCTTTAGGCATTTTCTGCTTTATATTTTACAATACAAGTCAATGGACAGGCTCAAAAGACTTCCAGAAGATGCTCGGACGGCTTTTTGAATGTATTAGCAGCTTTTATGCTTGAGAAACGTTTAGCAGTAGAAAGGAGTTTAAAAAAAAGTCCAGAATATGCAAGTGAAAAGGATGCCATAAAAATGTTGGAAAACCACGAAAAAAACCTGCTGAAATTAGACGGGCTGCTTTTTTTGCAGTTGAAAAGACTCTTAGGCTAGGGTCACACATGCAGTGTTTTTTAGAAATCCTGATCCGGTTTTGAGCTTTCAAAAAGCTCAAAACCAAAGCAGGAAACGCTCCCCATAGGAGCCCATTATGGTAACCGGATTGCTTGTAAATCAATCCAGCTCCGGATCTGCAGCCTGCGTGAAAAATCATGCAGGCTGCAGTTTTCGGAGCGGTTCTTTGACCCGCAATGTGGTAACTGCATTGCTCAGGATGTGTAATCCTGAGCAATGCAGTTACCGTATAGTTTGTTCATCCCTGCTGCCGGATCTGGATGTGGTGAACGCAATTAACTTTAAAAGTGTGACCCTAGCCTTATAAAACACTTAAATTGACTCTTCAGGAAGAAACATATGCATACACAGTGTGTCAGTACACTGCAAACAAAGGAGCACGCCCAGGAATTTTTTATTCATTAAATGTGTTACATGTTTGTAAAGTAAGGTGAGTGTGACAATGTACTCACCTAGCACCACTGTCTCCGAGATCCAGCACCGTTCTCTGCTTCTCTAAACTTACACCCAATATTATGATTAACTAATTTTCAACATAAAGAAGAACAATGTGTCCTGGAAGTGATTATATGGCAAGAACAAAAATCTGATCTTACTGTCAAGTCTGTGTGGCTTTACATGGAGAGACAGATAGATGTACACAAGCCTACATCTATAGAAGTCAGTGTAATATGTGTTGTCCTTATAGGAGCGCTGGAGCACAAATGGGGTCCGGTTCTCTAAAGGTACCGTCAAACAGGGACATATCGCCGGCGATATTGCCGGGGATCGCGGGAGCGCGCATCCCTGACAACATCGCCGGTGAGATGTCACACTGAGCAACTTACCGGCGATGTCGCCGGCTAGTTGCCGCGGCTATCGCTCACTGAGTTGCCCAGCAACCCAGCGAGCGATAACTCGCAATGTTGTAGATAGGCGGAATCGCCCGTAACATTGCGGGTTGCCGCGTTACACAGGGCGATCAGGCAGAATCGCCTGAGCAACATCGCCAGGTTTCCCAACATTGTTGGGAAACCTGGCGATGTGACTCAGGCGATTCATCGCCTGATTATCGCCCTGTCACACGCGGCAATTCGCCGGCGATGTCGCCGCAACCTGGCCACGCCCCTCGGTTGCCGGCAACATCGCCGGCGATATGTCCCTGTGTGACGGTACCTTAAGATTAAAAGGCTTTATTTGACAACCACAATATGTTTCAACAACGGTATGTCATCTTCCTCAGGTGGATTCAGAACGGAGCTGGAGAGCATACACTCTGGTTGTGCAGAGACAGCACAACCAGATTAGGTGAGAGTCCATCTATATACCCCCACCCTAGTGTTTCTGCAAAATATCCATCAGGCTTGCTCTGTTCTCTCTTTTTCTATTACATCTATAGAAGATATGTGGTTAGTTCTCCAAGATATTTGGGACAACCTCCAAGCTGAGATCTTCATCTGTTCAAATGTATTTAGAAGAATTGATGATGTTCTGAAGGCAAATATTTGTCGCACCAAATATTGATTTGATTTAGATTTTTCATATAGTTTGCATTTTGTTATTTAATAAAAAAAAATAAACTACCGTAATAAAACTTCTATTTTTAAAGCATTCTTAGTTTACAGCATTTTTATCACACCTGCCTAACACTTTTTCACAATGTTGTAGTTTTTGGAAATATGCAAATAATTTTTTCTAAACCTGATCAACTCTTTTAATAACTTCTAGAGAGGTACACTGCTATAAAGCCAACTTTAACCATTTGGTATTACAAATACAGATCCATATTGAAAAAAAATGGAGCAGGACCAAGGCAGCTATGATAAATATAGTTAGAGATAGGCATTAAATGGCACCACTGTAACAAACAATTCACAAGGACATACCGAATCATTGGATCAGTACTATGCTGAAGGATGAAGGTCTGAAGGTGCTCACCTGACAATCCCCAGGAGTGGGAAGCCATGTAATAGAAGACAAAAGGTTCCAGTGACACACGTCCATAGTTTTATAGTTTCATAGTTTTTAAGGTTGAAGGAAGACTTTAAGTCCATCTAGTTCAACCCATAGCCTAACATGTTGATCCAGAGGAAGGCAAAAAAAAAAACATGTGGCAACACTAAGCTCCACATTGGGGAAAAAAATTCCTTCCTGACTCCAAATACGGCAATCAGACTAGTTCCCTGGATCAACACCCTATCAAGGTAATATTATGGTTTTAATAAAGGCATCTAGGCTCTAATTAAATTATGGTAGTGAATCACTCATTACAACATCATGTGGCAGAGAGTTCCATAGTCTCAATGCTCTTACAGTAAAGAATCTGTGTCTGTGATTATGATTACTTTATAAAGGAGCGCTGGGGCACAGAAAGGGATGAGATTAAGAGATTATAGTCCTCTTTATCACCACACCACAACGAAATGTCGTCTTCCTCAGGTGGAATCCACCTGAGGAAGACGACATTTTGTTGAGGAAACGCATTGTGGTGTGGTAATAAAGAGGACTATAATCACTTAATCTCATCCCTTTCTGTGCCCCAGCGCTCCTTTATAAAGTAATAATTTATATATTGAATCTGTCCCCACCTTTGGTGTGGGTTACTGGAGCTGCAGGGCTCATCGGTAATTGCACTACAGAGGTTTTAGGACCTGCGGTGACATCACGGACTGTGATTCGCTGTATGCGATCACGTGACCGCCGGCACCACGTGACCAAAGAACGCCGTAGTGCTCACTGAGGTTGTGCGGAGGTGGCACAACCTGGGAAGGTGAGAGCCCACTTTGCTAACTGTGTGTCCCCCTAAACTAGTGTGTACCAGGTCCTCCCTATGGGAAAGCTCGTCCTGTCTCTCTTTTGTCTTGCATGTGATTATGATTAAACCTTCTTTTCTCCAGATGTAGAGGATGCCCCCTTGTCCCCATGTCAGGCTTAGGTATAAAAAGATCATTAGAAAGGTCTCTATACTGTCCCCTCATATGTGGCGCCCCTGCGACTAGGCTACAGGGTGGTATTACACTTTAATATAAAAACTGTGTTTTTCTTTCCCTGTAAGGTCATCAGCTCAGGGTTCACTCTAGGGAGTCTGTTTATACACCCACCTAGGACCGCACCACTTAGAATAGGGGGAAACCGATAATTTAGCAGGTTCCAGAGGATGGGGGCGGAGCCTAGGATAGAGGAAGAGTGACAGTTGACAGTTTACCTCAGACGGTGCTGGGAAGGCAGACAGAGTGGTCAGACCTGACAGCCCAGCTGAAATGAGGGTGCCCCATCTCTAAGTGGGGACCCAGGACAGAAGGCAACGGGCCAGGACTGGTTGGAGTAGGCTGGTCACGTTGGGGAACATCAGCATTGCGCAGCATAGACCGACGAGCTGCGGGTCCAAGATAATCGGGTTGTCGTATGCACCACAAGGTACCTCACCCCTCAGGACCATAACAGATAAATAACCGGTGGGGTAACGGCCCGATTACTGACGTCGGGGGAGAGTTTGGGACTCCTCTTAAATCCGGGAAAGGATAACCGTGCCTTACTGACGGAGATCAGGGGACTGGCAGGAGAGCTCTGCAAGGGTGGAGAGACAGAAGGAAAAGTTTATCCCAGAAAGCCATAGAAAGAAAGACATCTAGAGACTCCATTACAGGGAAACTGGAGCTGGTGTCCGACCCCCGGTAAACCGGATTGTACCGTATGCCATTAACATCTGTCGGTACCTATTAAAGTGGAGTAAACATACTTTAGACTCTGTTTTCCTTACTGCGGTGCCCGGAGGGCTCAGCAACATCAGCAGCTCAGCAGAGGGGTAAGAACTGCAGCATCAACATCTACATCACTGCCTTCCCTCACCATCTTCCTTCATCGCTGCCCTGAGGTAAAGCTCCACCTGTGGGGAGCTGTACCACACTTTGCTGCCAAAACCATCACCTCAGTGACAAGCCGGCAGCGCCGGTACAAATTACGAGACACTACAGGTGTCGTCACGATCCCCTGTAAATAATTCCCTTTATCACCTATCATCAACATCTACCATACTTGATCACCAGGGCACGGCACCAGGATCCCTGTCCACCCGTGACTCCCTACTCAGCAGACCCGGTGTCCGAGTACCTAATCCACCCTAGCTCTGGTTGAATCACATATATTTGTAAATTGTAATAAGATCACCCCTAAGCCTTTGTTTTTCCAAACTAAATAACCCCAAGTTTAATAATAACCTTCTTGGTATTGCAGACCACTCAGTCCTCTAAAACCCTGGTCGTCTTCTCTGCACCCCGCTCTAGTTCAGCTATGTCTTTCTTATACACCGGAGACCAGAATGGTACACAATACTCTAAGTGTGGTCTGGATTAAAATCTCTCCCTTACTCAAAATGACATTTAAAAACAGAAGGACATGCCAGTGCAGTTACAGGTGGGAGAGGGGGCAAAGGACTGGACAACAGCTGTTTTGCATGGTTACATTTCAAAGGATGCCACTGAAACCTTTTGTCTTCAGTTATGATATACAGTATACCTGCAGCTGTGCTACAGGAACTACTGCTTCAGCAGAACTCGTATACAGGTTAGGACATCTGCAATATCTATAATGCTATAGAAATGTATATTGGAAGGGTAAACTGAGCTTATAGACTTTTTTTTCAGCATCGTATTAGCTAATAAATAAAACAATAAATATTTTTACAGTGAAATAAAAATTGTATCAGCTCACCGTGGCTATGAATGAATGTCTCTGAGTAGAGTGTTTGTACTCAACAGGCCGGTTCCTTATGTGATGTAATGCAATAATGAAAAGAAATCCGGCATCTGCTTTAAGGAGATATGGTATACTAGATGGCAGCCCGATTCTAAAGAAACGGGTAGTCTAGAATCTATATATAGTTTATTTACTAATAGTTAGGGGAGTGCGGTAAAATTAATTGTGTGTATACGGTGGCTCAGTGGTTAGCAGTGAGTGCGGTGGCTCAGTGGTTAGCAGTGAATGCGGTGGCTCAGTGGTTAGCAGTGAGTGCGGCGGCTCAGTGGGTAGCAGTGAGTGCGGTGGCTCAGTGGGTAGCAGAGTATACGGTGGCTGAGTGGTTAGCAGTGAGTGCGGTGGCTGAGTGGTTAGCAGTGAGTGCAGTGGCTGAGTGGTTAGCAGTGAGTGCGGTGGCTCAGTGGTTAGCAGTGAGTGCGGTGGCTCAGTGGTTAGCAGTGAGTGCGGTGGCTCAGTGGTTAGCAGTGAGTGCGGTGGCTCAGTGGTTAGCAGTGAGTGCGGTGGCTCAGTGGTTAGCAGTGAGTGCGGTGGCTCAGTGGGTAGCAGTAAGTGCGGTGGCTCAGTGGGTAGCAGTGAGTGCGGTGGCTCAGTGGGTAGCAGTGAGTGATGGTATGGTCAGTGAGGCGTGCATGGGTAGCAGTGGTGCGGTCTCAGTGGGTAGCAGTGAGTGCGGTGGCTCAGTGGTTAGCAGTGAGTGCGGTGGCTCAGTGGTTAGCAGTGAGTGCGGTGGCTCAGTGGTTAGCAGTGGTGCAGTGGCGCAGTGGTCTAGGCGGTGGTAGGTGCGGTTGGTGGCGAGTAGGTAGCAGTGAGTGCGGTGGCTCAGTGGGTAGAAGAGTATACGGTGGCTAGTGGTTAGCAGTGAGTGCGGTGGGTCAGTGGGTAGAAGAGTAGTGCGGTGGCTCAGTGGTTAGCAGTGAGTGCGGTGGCTCAGTGGTTAGCAGTGAGTGCGGTGGCTCAGTGGTTAGCAGTGAGTGCGGTGGCTCAGTGGTTAGCAGTGAGTGCGGTGGCTCAGTGGTTAGCAGTGAGTGCGGTGGCTCAGTGGTTAGCAGTGGTGCGGTGGCTCAGTGGTAGCAGTGAGTGCGGTGGCTCAGTGGGTAGCAGTGAGTGCGGTGGCTCAGTGGGTAGCAGTGAGTGCGGTGGCTCAGTGGTTAGCAGTGAGTCGGTGGCTCAGTGGTTAGCAGTGAGTGCGGTGGCTCAGTGGTTAGCAGTGAGTGCGGTGGCTCAGTGGGTAGCAGTGAGTGCGGTGGCTCAGTGGTTAGCAGTGAGTGCGGTGCTCAGTGGTAGCAGTAGTCGTGAGCTCAGTGGCATAGTGGTGGCTAGTGGTGCGGATGCGGTGGCAGTGGTTAGCAGTGAGTGCGGTGGCTCAGTGGTTAGCAGGTGAGTCGGTGGCTAGTGGTTAGCAGTGAGTGCGGTGGTCAGTGGGTCAGTGAGTTACGGTGGCTCAGTGGTTAGCAGTGAGTGCGGTGGCTCAGTGGTTAGCAGTGAGTGCGTGGCTCAGTGGTAGCAGTGAGTGCGGTGGCTAGTTAGGTAGCGCAGTGTTAGCAGTGGTGGGCTCAGTGGTTAGCAGTGAGTGCGGTGGCTCAGTGGTTAGCAGTGAGTGCGGTGGCTCAGTGTGGTTAGCAGTGGTGGAGTGGTAGCGTGATGGTCTCAGTGGTTAGCAGTGAGTGCGGTGGCTCAGTGGGTTAGCAGTGAGTGCGGTGTGTGAGTGGTAGCAGAGTACGGTGGCTCAGTGGTTAGCAGTGAGTGCGGTGGCTCAGTGGTAGCAGAGTGGTGGCTCAGTGGTTAGCAGTGAGTGCGGTGGCTCAGTGGTAGCAGTGAGTGCGGTGGCTCAGTGGTAGCAGTGAGTGCGGTGGCTCAGTGGTAGCAGTGGGCAGTGGTAGCAGTGTGCGGTGGTCAGTGGTAAGTGTGCAGTTAGCAGTGCGGTGGCTCAGTGGTTAGCAGTGAGTGCGGTGGCTCAGTGGTTAGCAGTGAGTGCGGTGGCTCAGTGTTAGCAGTGAGTGCGGTGGCTCATGGTTAGCAGTGAGTGCGGTGGCTCAGTGGTTAGCAGTGAGTGCGGTGGCTCAGTGGTTAGCGTGAGTGCGGTGGCTCAGTGGTTAGCAGTGAGTGCGGTGGCTCAGTGGGTCATGGTTAGCGTGAGTGCGGTGGCTCAGTGGTTAGCAGTGATGCGGTGGCTCAGTGGTTAGCAGTAGTGCGGTGGCTCAGTGGTAGCAGTGAGTGCGGTGGCTCAGTGGTAGCAGTGAGTGCGGTGGCTCAGTGGGTAGCAGTGTGGTGGGGCGGGCGTGGCTCAGTGGTAGCAGTAGTGCGGTGGTAGTGGTACAGTGGTTGTGCTCAGTGGTAGCAGTGAGTGCGGTGGCTCAGTGGTTAGCATGAGTGCGGTGGCTAGTGGTAGCGTGAGTGCGTGGCTCAGTGGTTAGCAAGTATCGTGGCTAGTGGTAGCAGTGAGTGCGGTGGTCAGTGGTAGAGTGATCGGGGCTCAGTGTTAGCAGTGATGCGGTGGCTCAGTGGTTAGCAGTGAGTGCGGTGGCTCAGTGGTTAGCAGTGAGTGCGGTGGTCATGTAGCAGTAGTGCGGTGGCTCAGTGGGTAGCAGTGAGTGCGTGGCTCAGTGTTAGCAGTGAGTGGTGGCTCAGTGGTAGCAGTGAGTGCGGTGGCTCATGGTAGCAGTGAGTGCGTGCAGTGGTAGCAGTGAGTGCGGTGCTCAGTGGTAGCAGTGAGTGCGGTGGCTCATGGTAGCAGTGATGCGTGGCTCAGGGTAGCAGGTCGGTGGCAGTGGTAGCAGTGAGTGCGTGGCTCAGTGGGTACAGAGTATCGGTGGCTGAGTGGTTAGCAGTGAGTGCGGTGGCTCAGTGGTTAGCAGTGAGTGCGGTGGCTCTGGTTAGCAGTGAGTGCGGTGGCCGTGGTTAGCAGTGTGCGGTGGTCAGGGTAGAGTGAGTGGTGCTCAGTGGTTAGCAGTGAGTGCGGTGGTCATGGTTAGCGAGTGCGGTGCTCAGTGGTTAGCAGTGAGTGCGGTGGCTCAGTGGTAGCAGTGAGATGCGGTGGCTCAGTGGTTAGCAGTGAGTGCGGTGGCCTCAGTGGTAGCAGTGAGTGCGTGGCTCAGTGGTTAGCAGTGAGTGCGGTGGCTCAGTGGTAGCAGTGAGTGCGGTGGCTCAGTGTTAGCAGTATCGGTGGCTAGTGGTTAGCAGTGAGTGCGTGGCTCAGGGTTACAGTGAGTGCGGGTGGTAGTGTTAGCAGTGATGCGGTGGCTCAGTGGTTAGCAGTGAGTGCGGTGGCTCAGTGGTAGCAGTGAGTGCGTGGCTCAGTGGTAGCATGAGTCGGTGGCTCAGGGTTAGCAGTGAGTGCGGTGGCTCATGGTAGCAGGAGTGCGGTGGCTCAGTGGTAGCAGTGATGTGGTGGCTCATGGTTACAGTGAGGCCTGCTCATGTAGCATGATGCGGTGGCTCAGTGGTTACAGTGAGTGCGGTGGCTCAGTGGTAGCAGTGAGTGCGGTGGCTCAGTGGTAGAGTGAGTGCGGTGGCCAGTGGAGCAGTGACGGTGGCTCAGTGGTAGCAGTGAGTGCGTGGCTCAGTGGGTAGCAGTGAGTGCGGTGGCTCAGTGGTAGCGAGTAGGCGGTGGCTCAGTGGTTAGCAGTGAGTGCGTGGCTCAGTGGTTAGCAGTGAGTGCGGTGGTCAGTGGTTAGCAGGATCGGAGTGGTTAGCAGTGAGCGGGCTCAGTGGGAGCAGTGAGTGCGGTGGCTCAGTTTGCAGTGATGAGGGGCAACAGTGGTGCAGGTTGGGCGCAGTGGTTAGCAGTGAGTGGCGGTGGCTCAGTGGTACAGAGTGATCGGGGCTCAGTGGTTACTGAGTGCGGGCTCATGGTTGATGGTGGGGTGGCTAGTGGTTAGCAGTGAGTGCGGTGGCTCAGTGGTTAGCAGTGAGTGCGGGGCCAGTGGTAGCAGGAGTGGCGGTAGTGGGTGGTAGGCAGTGGTAGCAGTGAGTGCCGTGGCTCAGTGGTACAGGATAGGGGCATCAGTGGTTAAGCGAGGGTGAGTGCGGTGGCTCAGTGGTTAGCAGTGAGTGCAGTGGCTCGGGGTTAGCAGTGAGTGCGGTGGCTCAGTGGTAGCAGAGTATACGGTGGTCAGTGGTAGCTGGAGTGCGTGGTCAGTGGGTAGCAGAGTATACGTTGGCATGGTTAGCAGTGATGCGGTGGCTCAGTGGGTAGCAGTGAGTGCGGCGGGCTCAGTGATTAGCAGTGAGTGCGGTGGCTCAGTGGTTAGCAGTGGAGTGCGGGTGGCTCAGTGGTTAGCAGTGAGTGCGGTGGCTCAGTGGTTAGAAGGAGTGCGTGGCTCAGTGGTTGCTGGTGGGTGTCAGTGGGTATAGCAGTAGTGCGGTGGCTCAGTGGTTAGCAGTGAGTGCGGTGGCTCAGTGGTTAGCGTGAGTGCGGTGGCTCAGTGGTTAGCAGTGAGTGCGGTGGCTCAGTGGTTAGCAGTGAGTGCAGTGGCTCAGTGGTTAGCAGTGAGTGCGGTGGCTCAGTGGTTAGCAGTGAGTGCGGTGAGATTGGTCAGTGCAGCGCCGTGGGCAGAGTGGTCAGCGCAGCGCCGTGGGCAGAGTGGTTAGCACACACATACACATACACACACACATACACACACTCCGCTATACTTACCACTGATCCTGCGTCTTCCCCACCGCCTCGATCTGGGCACAGGCTGGAGGGGGCACAGGCTGGAGGGGGCAGAGGATTGAGAGGGCACAGGCTGGAGGGGGCAGAGGATGGAGGGGGCACAGGCTGGAGGGGGCACAGGCTGGAGGAGGCAGAGGACGGAGGGGGCACAGGCTGGAGGGGGCACAGGCTGGAGGGGGCACAGGCTGGAGGAGGCAGAGGACTGAGGCGGCACAGGCTGGAGGGGGCAGAGGACTGAGGGGGCACAGGCTGGAGGGGGCAGAGGACGGAGGGGGCACATGCTGGAGGGGGCACAGGCTGGAGGAGGCAGAGGACTGAGGCGGCACAGGCTGGAGGGGGCAGAGGACTGAGGGGGCACAGGCTGGAGGGGGCAGAGGACTGAGGGGGCACAGGCTGGAGGGGGCACAGGCTGGAGGGGCACAGGCTGGAGGGGGCACAGGCTGGAGGTGGCAGAGGAAGGAGGGGGCACAGGCTGGAGGGGGCAGAGGACTGAGGGGGCACAGGCTGAAGGGGGCAGAGGATGGAGGGGGCAGAGGCTGGAGGGCAGAGGAGCGTGTAGGGGTGCAGAGTCACCGCGGCCAAGCGCATCTGCTGTAGGAGGAGAGGAGGGGCGGGCAGAGCTGCAGGACAGGAAGTCCCGTCCTCCCTCCTCTCCAGGTGCGCGGCGGGTGTCTGGCAGCACGGGTACCCCCAGGGGGTGCGGGGCCCCCCCAGATGGCGGGCAATGGGCCCCCCCCTGCCCCCCCAGTATGTAGGCTACTGGCTGGAGGGCAGAGGCTGGAGGGGAGAGGCTGGAGGGCACACGGAACTTCCGAGATCGGAACGTTGCCTGTGTCGGTGCCTGTAGCCGGGCGGCGCCCGGCTACCCTGCACTGGATGACGTCACCACCCCAGTCCGGAGGCCATCACGGAAGTAACCTTCGGGTTTTCCGGAAGTGGCCTTCGCCTTTTATATTATAGATAAAGTATAATGTTTATTTCCATCCAAGTAAAAACAGTTAAAATGAACATACATAGTAGACAAAGTCCAATCTACGTCGCTTGGGCTCTATTTAGCCCTTATTCATCAATAATATAATCATAATATTGAATACAGTCTAAAGAGAGCCCGAAACACGTAGACAGCACTGCCATGTTTTTACTTGGATGGAAATAAACATTATACTTTAATTCATTATTGCATTAAATATATTTCTGCATACTAGAGCATTTTTTAGGCATTTTTTATATTCAGTTTTTTCGTAAAACTGCATGCCCACACTTATGCCAACAAAGTCAATAAGAATCCTGATGCTTCTTGAACAAGCTGCTTATTTTTACCTTCTGGATTTGGTGCAGAAATAAATTTGCAGCATGTCAATTCTTGGTGCATTTTTGTAGCGTATTTCCACTTGATAATGCATGGAAAATGCATCCAAAACAGTCAGAAAGCGCTGTAAATATACATTAAAACTGCATCACGTTCTTGGTGCTCTTTCTGCCAGGAGAAACAGATTTTGTTCTGTCTCTTCCTAGAGGCTGCAAATCCCAAGTGTTCTAACTATCAGCTTCTTAGATAAATGTATAGTTTGTACTCACACCACCAGGCATCGTCAGACAGCTTAACTCAGCCGGCACTGAAATGTAGAGAAGACCAGGAGAGACGATGCAGTGTTCTTCCAAAATCTTGTATTAGTTATAATGCAGCAGCAGGTAAAAAGGAGTAATCTGTACAGGGCAGTACACATGCATCTTCATAATGGCTTCTGCAGACTAAACTGGGGAAAAAGAGAGGAGCAACCTAGTACAGAGCCAAATATGAGAAGGGAGCAGGGTCAAACTTCACACAGTCTAATCTACCTAGCAACAGTGAAGAAATTCACTCATTGGAGGGAATACTTAACACAGAGAAAATGTACATTACAGGTTGTTCTCATTCGTGGGACACAACAGATTTGGTGAAGAAAGTTCTGCAACCGAATACCCAATGTGCGCACATAGCCTAAAGCAGAAAAAAAAAACTTGAGTTTGTTTATCTACGCAGAAACATATTAATATGTCATCTAGTATTTTTACTTTAACTCCTGCTGTTTTGTTTGGTCAAAAATTACCGAATTTTACATTTTTAATTTCATTTTTCATCTGTTTATGAACAACATATTCACATACAGTATAGTAATGCAACAGGTATTCAAATAAAAGCACTTAAATTAGCTAGAAAATCAAGACTTTAATAGGTCTGGTCAAAAATGAACATAACATTATAAGTGTATAGTAGACCATGAACAGAACAGCAGGGTTAACAGTAGATCAACATCTGCTGACAGTCCTAGCATCTGCTATGTGAGCCATCTCTCAGGCCTGGCCTAGCTGACATTAATGATTGTGATGGAGGCTGTTGATTTCTGCAGTTTTCAAAAAGGGACACAGCACAAATATAAAAAAAGGCAATTGCACATATAAATCTCAGTGTCCCTTCTTTCTCAGGCAGATAATTTATTGTCTTTTCGGCTCCAAGAATATTGTACAGCCATTGGTCATCACCTTTCACATTCTTTGCTGCTATATATTTCCAAACATTTTAGTGCCGGATCAATCTTCACCCATCTTCGGTTCTCTAACTTTGTTATTATTGTTTAATTGATTGATTGTTGCTGTGACCTGTACATGCTTTGGGACATGGAAATGATCACGACAGAGAAAACACTTGAATTTGGACATTTTAACACTCACTGTGGTATATTTAAGGGGGAAAATCAATTCAAACAATATGTAGTATAGTAGGTGCAGTACAGATCTAGCACTGAGGCTCCAAAATAAATGTGTATAGATATTGACATGCGCCATATATTTCAGCTTTATAGGTCCCTACTTTATTAAGTGAAACCTTTTACAACACAAATGGACATGGATGTCATGCAGCTGTAGGCATAAGATTACCTTGTATGATGGATTAGAAATATGTCAATATTAAATATATAAGTAGAATCAAATAAATAATGTCATCACATATAGATTTGGTCTATCAGTACATAGTACAACTTCAAGGAAACTGATATGATTTGTCATTACTTTAATCCCTTTACCCCCAGGTGATTTTTCATCTATCCCTTTCATTTTTTCCTTCCCTTCTTCCAAGAGCCATTGCTTTTTTATTTTCCATCAATATAGACATATGAGGGCTTGTTTTATGCGGGACAAGTTGAACTGTTGAATGACATCATTCATTTACAATATAGTGTATGGGAAAACGGGAAAAAACTCTGCGCGGTGAAATTGCAAAACAAATGCAAGTTTACAATTGTTTTTGTTGCTTAAAATGTTGACTATATGGTAAAACTGAAGAGTCAGTATGATTTGCCCTGTTGGTACGAGTTCGTAGATACCTAACATGTATACTTTTACTTTTATCTAAGGGCCCTTTCACATCAGCGTTTTTTTAAATTTGCGGCAGATGCGGTGAAAAAACCGCATCTGCCTCAATTACCGCATACCGGCTCCACTTGCGGCGCGGTTGCAGTAAACGCCATGCAAAGTATAAGCGTACTTGCGGCAAGTGCAGCAAGTGCGGTTTTGCACTTGCGGCAGGTGCGGCAGCGAAAAAAACCGCGGTCAGCCACGTTTTTTTTCGCTGCCGCACCTGCCGCAAGTGCAAAACCGCACTTGCCACACCTGCCGCAAGTACGCCTATACTTTGCATGGCGTTTACTGCAACCGCACCACAAGTGGAGCCGGTATGCGGTAATTGCGGCAGATGCGGTTTTTTCACCGCATCTGCCGCAAATTTCAAAAAACGCTGATGTGAAAGGGCCCTAAGTGGTGAAAAATATTTCAGAAGTTAGAATTGAGCACGATATGAGGTAAAAAAGGTATGATATAATGAGTGCTAGGGACAGAATCAGGCTCTGGGACGGGACTTGGTCAGCACAGAGGATCTGCCCTTCTTGGACTCGAGATCTCTGGGAGAGAAGTTATAGTTCCATAAGGAAAGGCTTCTTTACACGTAGCTACGGATTTAAGCCTGCTGTTAAATCTCACCGCAAATCATTAACCTAGTTGTGCAGGGGGCGCAACTAGAAAAGGTGAGTGAAATACTAATATAACCCCTTGCTTCGGCTAATTTGCAGTGTGGCGCAACAATTTTCTTGTTTTTTTCCCATAGAGTTAGAATTGCACATTTGTGGCCATTTTCCGAGACCACTATTTTTCTCATTTTTCGGGATCTGGGGCTGTGAGATGGCTTATTTTTTCATCTTGGGCTGATGTTTTTAATTATATAATTTTGAGTAGATGCCTGTTGATCGCCTGTTATTGTATTTTATTGCAATGTGGCGGCGACCCAAAAAACTTAATTTTGGTGTTTTGACATTTTTTCCATTACACACATTACTGCCGTATTCCACAAGACATCAATGAATATAATATTGTTCTATTAGTCCATGTGTTTCAGACCTCCCTGAAACACCCTGAAGCATGCCAATGTAATATTGATTTGTCCTGAGGAAGGGGAAATGAAGCCTTGAAACGCGTTGACTAAAAAATTAATATTATATTTACCCTATGATGTCTCGTGGAATACCGCAGTGTGGTTTTTAACCCTTCATCCTCCCTACTCTACATGCACCATGCTGGGGACTGCAGTAGCCGTGATATGCTTTTATAGTGGTTGTGACACACAACCACACAAGGTGAAGCCTCTGATACCTATTTAGGTAACATTTTATCTCTCAGACCCACCATCTTCCCTACTTTAATTTTCTGTGCTAATGATCTTCGGGTTTTCATTGGCTGTAAGCCATAATAATCAACATTAACAGCAATAAACACTTGAAATCACTCTGTTTACAATGACTCCATATAATATATGTGTTTCACTTTATGTATTGAAATACTTAAATAAATTAATTTTTTGATGATTTTCTAACTCTTTGAGATGCTATTCGGGTGAGATAGTTTCATGTCTGCCCTTATTATCTTTGAAGTATGCATGGTTACACTGATATAGATGTCTGGACCACTGTCTAATGGACTATATACATTTTATACTTGATGTTGCTGATTTATTACTCAAGTCAACCACTAGAGGCTTCGAATTTCTGCATATAGCGGTTACTGTCACTAGGTCCTCTATTTGAGCAGTTTTTGACCATTTAAATTTATCTTTTGGACCATTGGACCACCTGGGTACATAAACAGCAATGTAAACATGTATATTTATATATATACAGTATAATATACATTCATTTAATCCAATGACAAGGAATTCTTATGGTTTTTCATACCTGTAGTTCATGAAGTTTCACACATATATATATAATATATATATATATATAATACACATATATATATGTTATAAATGAAGTTGCAGCACTCCAATCCTTCTTTAGGTGAAAAGAGGTTTATTCAACATCACAGCATGGGCAACAGCAACGTTTCGGGTGTGCAAACCCTTGATCAGATTTTTGTCAAGACATGCTTTGAATCTGATCAAGAGCATGTCCAGAAGGTTTTAGGAAGCATTAAAAGCCAAAGGTGGATTTTTACAAAATACTAACAAAATAATAAAAATATGAGTTTAGGTTTTTAGGAGCAAAATAGCAACAATGCAGTGACATGACAAGAATCTGAATAAGTAATCATACGCTAAGTGGTTGCGAGTCAAATTCATATATAAGATAGCCAAGATGATTGTCTAAAAAATGAAGGTAGTCTCATGTTCAAAGTTTAGTGGATGGTAAGATATAAAGCCTGTAAGTCAAAAGTCTCAAATATCATTACTCCTATGCTTGTCGGTGTATGTAAAAGAAGTGCAGTGTGGTAGATCAGGTGGCATGGAGGGTGCGCAGGGGTAGCAAAAATTGTTGGACTGCTTATTTAAATTTTAGTACTATAGTAACTATTACTGTCGCTAATTAAACACCTTCTGGTATAATAAGTGTCATTGAACTAATTAAAATGCAAATAGACCTGCAGGTGTACAGTACTGTGAAAAGGTATTTGTCTCTCACCTCATTTCTTCTAATTTGTTTAAGATCATTTAATTAATTTTAACCCTAACTGAAATCTTACATGTGCGATATCTTACATTGAGTATTTTATATTGCTGTTGTGGATTTGTGGCCTACTACAAAACCCTATTTTTCCTTCTTTTGAGTCACTAAGGGCACTAAGGGCGAGATTTGCTTGTGTGCTTTAGATCACCACCCTACTTTGTAACTCTACTGCGTTTGGGCTTTAGATCACAATAGGTAGACATTCTCCTTCAATAGTTCTATTTACAACTCTATTTTGACAAGTTGTCCACCAAAAGCAAAGCAGCCCCAAAAGTATTACATTTGATTGTTGGTATGATGCTCTTTTTTTAAAATTTAATTTTTTATTTCTTCTTCTCAACAATCAAAACAAAGGTAAAACATGACATTGCAATTACATAAATGTAGTCCTCTCCCTCTCACAAATAAACATTAGCATAACTACACATCCTCTACACATTATAGTTGTATCAAATCTACAGAAAGGTCCCACATCTGTCAGGTCCGAGTATATTTTTCCATGGAGTTATGGAGTGTGGCAGTTAATTGCTCCATTAATCGAATGTCTTGTATTCGAGCATACCAGTCAGAGATCGAAGGCGGGGCCTTTTTCTTCCATTTAACAGAGATCATGCACTTTGCTGCTGTAAGAAGATGTATTAGATTTATTCAAACCTGGTGGAAAAAGATTAAGCAGGTAAACAGCCGGGTCTAAGGGTAGGTGATGATCTAGAACCTGGGACATCAGTGTTTCAACCGATCTCCAAAAGCCGAGGATCAATGGACAGGACCAGAAAATATGGTACAAAAAGGCTTTGCTCTGATCACATCTCCAACAGATATCTGGTATTGTTGAGTTAAACTTATGGAGTTCAGGTGTGTGATACCATGTCATCAGTACTTTTATCTGATTTTCTTTGTATAAAGTGTTAATTGATGTCCTAAAGGCTCTATCCCATATCACTCTCCACATCTGATCTGAAATCTCTCTCCCCAACCAAGTTTCCCATCTCAACATGTAGGCATGCTTGAAGGGACTCAAACTGGTACGAGAATTCAAAATAATGTATATATTACATATAAAGCACCTTGTAGGAGTGCCCCGAGAGCAGAAGTTTTCAAATTTAGTTGGACCTGAGAGTTTTTTGGGCCCCATGATCGACATGTAGTAATGGATTATTTGTTGATATGAGAAACACAAACTCTTCGGCAATTCGTACAGCGAGCGCAGTTCAGCAAATGTTCTCGGTTTATTTGTAATCGGGTTCACTATATCTCATAAGCAAAAAACACCTGCCCCAGCCCATTTGCGCATTGTAGTAGTGTCTATAGCCCCCAAGATGCGGACTATACAGAAAGGGTGTAAGAAGACAAGTGTGGCCGCCAACTGAAGTCTACATTTACCCCAGGTGTCCCTGGTAAAAGCCATGGGGTCTAGCAACATTCCAGAGGGGACCTCCAAGGGTTGGTATGATGCTTTTATGGTGAAATGGTAATGATTAATTATTTTATTTGCTTATAGAGCACCATCACTTTTCACAACCATTATTATCACTGTCCACATTGGGACTCACAATAAAAATCCACTTTCAATATGTTTTTAGAGGGTGGGAGGAAACTCACACATACAGATATTGTACTGAATGTAATTTGAACCGAGGACCCCAAAGTAAGAGGGATATAGTTCTAAGCACTGAGCCACTGTGCTGACCAGGTATTAACCCCATGCTAGATTTAATTGGACCCATGTCTTCCAAAATATTCTACTTTTGACTCCTCAATCAATAGAATATTATTCCTAAAGTTTTGATGGTCATGTAAATGTGATATAAGTCCACTGTCTTCCTTCTTGCGCAATTGTGTTCCTTATTGCGGAATTGTGTTCATTAATTTTAACTAAGACACGTGAACCTTGCAGTTCTTTACTCATTTGCCTGGATTTGTTTGTGACCTCCTGGATGAGTAATTAATACACTCTTGGTGAAAGTACCATGTCTCCCTGAAAATAAGATACCGGCCGAAAATAAGACATACTAGGGAGGGCATGTTGCACTGCTGAGTATAAAGCACCCTCCGAAAATAAGGCATTCCAATTTTTGATGAAAAGCATGCCGACCAGAGCATGCAGTTGTGACGCATCCCGCCTTTGTCCAGTGCCCACCACTTGACAGTGTTTCAGGTCTTGCTCTGTCTCTATTTCACTGCTGCCATACTCGTAAGTTAAGCCATTGGCCAATCAGAGGCCAGCAGCATTGCCAGAGTTAGATCTTTTGTATAATCAGAGGCCAGCAGCTGCCAGCCATTCAGAGGTGCATGATGTCATATGCGGGAATCTGATTGGCAGGCGGCTGCTAGCTTCTGATTGGCTTACCGTATATCTATGCTCCCTGCCTCCACACTGAAGCAGTCACTAACAAGGACACAGGGTGGGAGACACATGCCAGCTGCTGCCCTCCCTATGAACAGTGAATAAGGCTCATTGGGCCTAACTACCTCTTACAACACCTTATGCACGTTCCATTACTTTTAAAAGGATATCTTTCCACTCCCTGGATACAAAGTCTAAGTCTTCCTCATTACACCTGTATTCCTATATTTTGATAACAAAGGATAGAATTGATAACAAAGGATAGTCCACTATGGATGTGAACAGCTTCATCTAACTCCATTCTGACTAATATATATAATATACTAGCTGTACTACCCGGCTATGCCTGGGATAATAAATAACTGATGTTAGCTATAACAAAATAGAATTTGAATATGTCATATTAATGACCTGTAGGAAAATAGAAGCTGAGCTGTGATTGGTTGCTAGAGGCAGCCTGATAAATCTCCAGCCAACAGTGAACCCTCCCCCCGGCCGGGCAGTATATGTTACCTCACACATACACATAATAGACAGTTCATGTGACTGACATCTGCCTTAATTCCCTATATGGCACATGTGTTGCACATTGGCTGTTTTTAATCAGATGTTTATTTTTGGAAATTAAAGATCGCACACGTATGAGGCGAGTTGTGTGAGGCGATTTGTGCACATCTGTGTCTGCCTGTGTGGTGTGTGTTCCTGGGGTGTGTGTGTGTCCCTGTGGGGTGAGTGCATGTGTCCCTATAGGGTGTGTATCTGTGTGTCCCAGTGGGGGTGGTTTGTGTGGTATTTGTGTCTCTGTGTTGTGTGTGTCTCTTTGTGGTGTGTGTGTGTGTGTGTCCCTGTGGGGGTGAGTGCATGTGTCCCTATAGGGTGTGTATGTGTGTGTCCCTGTGGGGAGGTCTGTGTGGTGTGTGTTTGTGTCTCTGTGTTGTGTGTGTCCCTGTGGGGTGAGTGCATGTCTCGCTATAGGGTATGTGTGTGTGTCCATGGGATGTGTGTGTGTGTGTCTCTGTGTTGTGTGTGTCTCTTTGTAGTGGGTGTGTGTTCGGGTGTGTGGTGTGTATCCAATGTTGGGTCTGCATCTTAGCAACTATGCACTTGCTGTTACTCTTTGTGTGCGTGTGGTGTGTATACATGTCCCCATGCGTGCTGAGTATCCCATGTTGGGGCCCCACCTTAGTGACTATATGCTGGTATGTGCTGTTAGTCTTTGGCGCTGTCATTAAGCCCCTCTCATTCACAACTGTCAACTGGTAACTGTCACTTTTTCCCCATTATGTATATAGGGGCAAAATTGTTTGGTGAATTGGAACACAAGGGGTTAAAATTTCACTTCACAACATAGCCTATGACGCTCTCGGGGTCCAGACGTGTGACTGTGCAAAATTTTGTGGATGTAGCTGGCAGCTGTCGATTTTCCTCCCACACTTTTCCTTTCACTATTTCCCCATTATGTAGATAGGGGCAAAATTGTTTGGTGAACTGGAACGCGCGGGGTTAAAATTCCGCCTCACAACATAGCCTATGACGCTCTCGGGGTCCAGACGTATGACTGTGCAAAATTTTGTGGCTGTAGTTGCGACGGTGTAGATGCCAATCCCGTATATACATACATACATACACACACACATACATACACACATTCAGCTTTATATATTAGATTATATTCACCCTTTGGTGTCTCGTGGAATACAACAGCATAGTTTTTAACCCTTAATCCTCCCTACTTTAAATTTCTGAGATAATGACCTTTGGGTTTTCTTTGGCTGTAAACCATAATCATCAACATTAACAAAAATAAACACTTGAAATAGATCACTCTGTTTGTAATGATTCTATATAATATATGCGTTTCACTTTTTGTATTGAATTAGTGAAATTAATTAACTTTGTGAGAAACAATATGGAGTAGATTGCATTAAATTTTGTATTTTTTAATTGATTTTTTTTTAAAAATGCATGATAAAAGCAAAGAGAAAGACTTTTTTGGGATATCATATTCCTCATGTGGTAATACATCACATTCTATATGCACAACCTGATGTCTCAAGTAAAGGTAGGCTGGGTAAATGTACGAACATAGATTCCCATGTACATATACCTCATCCACTACCTCACACCACTTCCCCCTGAGGAAGCCAGCACCTTTGGTATGCGAAACACGTGAAGGGGCACTATATAGGACCGGTCCTTTTCTGGGAATCTACCCTCATTGTGTTGTTTGTGCCTCTGATGAAATAATTTCTATTTTTGCACTTGCACTTTATGTCTTACTAGCTGTAGTACCCGGGTATGCCCGGGTTAATAAATAACTGCTGTTAGCTATAACAAAATAGAATTTGAATATGTCATATTAATGACCTGTAGGAAAATAGAAGCTGAGCTGTGATTGATTGCTATAGGCAGCCTGATAAATCTTCAGCCAACAATAAACCCTCCCCCTGGCCGGGTAGTATATGTTACCTCACACATACACATAATAGACAGCTCATGTGACTGACATCTGCCTTAATTCTCTATATGGCACATGTGTTGCACATTGGCTGTTTTTAATCAGATGTTTATGTTTGGAAAATAAAGATAGCACACGTATGAGGTGAGTTGTGTGAGGTGATTTGTGCACATCTGTGTCTGTCTGTGTGGTGTGTGTGTCCCTGGGGTGTGTATGTGTGTGTCCCTGTGGGATGAGGTCTGTGTGGTGTATCTCTGTTGTGTGTGTCTCTTTGTGGTGTGTGTGTCCCTGTGGGGTAAGTGCATGTGCCCCTATAGGGTGTGTATGTGTGTGTGCCCCTGTGTGGGGGTCTGTGTGTATCTGTGTTGTGTGTGTCTCTTTGTGGTGTGTGTGTGTCCCTGTGGGGTGAGTGCATGTGTCCCTATAGGGTGTGTATGTGTGTGTGTGTCCCTGTGGGGGGGTGTCTGTGTGGGGTGTGTGTTTCTCTGTGTTGTGTGTGTCCCTTTGTGGTGTGTGTGTCCCTGAGGGGTGAGTGCATGTGTCCCTATAGGGTGTGTATGTGTGTGTGTCCCTGTGAGGGGGTCTGTGTGGTGTGTGTGTGTCTCTTTGTGGTGTGTGTGTCCCTGTGGGGTAAGTGCATGTGCCCCTATAGGGTGTGTATGTGTGTGTGCCCCTGTGTGGGGGTCTGTGGTGTGTGTGTGTGTATCTGTGTTGTGTGTGTCTCTTTGTGGTGTGTGTGTGTGTGTCCCTGTGGGGTGAGTGCATCTGTCCCTATAGGGTGTGTATGTGTGTGTGTGTCCCTGTGGGGGGGTGTCTGTGTGGGGTGTGTGTCTCTGTGTTGTGTGTGTCCCTTTGTGGTGTGTGTGTGTCCCTGAGGGGTGAGTGCATGTGTCCCTATAGGGTGTGTATGTGTGTGTGTCCCTGTGGGGGGGGGTCTGTGTGGTGTGTGTGTGTCTCTTTGTGGTGTGTGTGTCCCTGTGGGGTGAGTGCATGTGTCCCTATAGGGTGGCTATGCATGTGTGTCCCTGTGGGGGGGTCTGTGTGGTGTGTGTGTGTGTGTCTCTTTGTGGTGTGTGTGTCCCTGTGTGGTGAGTGCATGTGTCGCTTTAGAGTGTGTGTGTGTGTGTCCCCTTGGGGGTGTGTGTGTGTCTTTGTGGTGTGTGTTTGTTCGGGTGCGTGGTGAGTATCCAATGTTGGGGCTGCACCTTAGCGACTATACACTTGCTGTTACTCTTTGTGTGCGTGTGGTGTGTATACATGTCCCTGTGTGTGGTGAATATCTCATGTTGGGGCCCCACCTTAGTGACTATATGCTGGTATGTGCTGTTAGTCTTTGGCGCTATCATTAAGTCCCTTTCATTCACAACTGTCAACTGGTAACTGTCACTTTTTCCGCATTATGTAGATAGGGGCAAAATTGTTTGGTGAATTGGAATGCGCGGGGTTAAAATTTTGCCTCATAACATAGCCTATGATGCTCCCGGGGTCCAGTTGTGTGACTGTGCAAAATTTTGTCTCTATAGCTGACAGCTGTCGATTTTCCTCCCACACGTTTCCTTTCCCTTTTTTCCCATTATGTAGATAGGGGCAAAATTGTTTGGTGAACTGGAACGTGCAGGGTTAAAATTTCACCTCACAACATAGCCTATGACGCTCCCGGGGTCCAGACGTGTGACTCTGCAAAATTTTGCGGCTGTAGCTGCGACGGTGTAGATGCCAATCCTGGATATACACACATACATACACACACACATTCAGCTTTATATATTAGATGGTTATTTGACTGGGTTTTTATGACCGATTCCATTGTACCTGCTCTACTTTTGTAAACAGTTTTATACTGTGTTATGTACAATACTGTTACATATGTACACAGGAATCTATGTTTGTACATTTACCCTGCCAAATGTAATGCATCCTACTCCTAAATCAAATATTGTATTTTGGAGATTGTACAAATTCCCCTTACGGGTGATTTATTCACTAGGGTGCACTTTATAGAATGTGTTACAAGGACTATATACTAAACTTGAAAACTTTGTAGGACAGCCTTATAAGAAGCCCAACATCACTTTACACACTTCTATACCTGAAATGTATTCTTGACTTATTTATTCAATGCTGGTAGGTTTGCATAAAACAAGAACATAAACCTTTATGTCAAACAACATTTAGACAACAAATCTTAAAAGAAACAAATGTTCTCAGAGTTATCAACAAACACGGAAATATAGAAGCCCCTGAAACGTTCCATGGCGATCTAAATCTTAGGAATAAACTTGTACAGTCATGAAATAAAATGTGTCTACAGCATATAGTTATATAACTTGTTTTCTGTTGTGTATGGTTTTCTGTAATACAAACAATGAACACCAAATCAAACAATGCACGATTTAAAGGGAACCAACCACCTCAGATGACGTCTATAAGCGGATAATCCATGTCCCTGGACCCTACCTACACCATTGCAGCTATCTTTTTGCTAAGAATATTGATAACAGCAAACCGAAATAAACAGTTTATAAGCTTACATGACTTCACTACGAGAGGGCGTCTCCCTTGGGCTCCAGTACGAGAGGGCTGTGTCTCCAGCAGCTTGAGTGACTTTCCTCCCCCTCCCTCTCTGTTTGCAGCACGTCACTGAAGGACGTGATATTATCTTTCTGTGGGCGGGCACGCAAGCCAGCTCCCGTCCGTGCCCGCCCACACCAAGATAATATCACGTCCTTCAGTGACGTGCTGCAAACAGAGAGGGAGGGGGAGGAAAGTCACTCAAGCTGCTGGAGACACAGCCCTCTCGTACTGGAGCCCAAGGGAGACGCCCTCTCGTAGTGAAGTCATGTAAGCTTATAAACTGTTTATTTCGGTTTGCTGTTATCAATATTCTTAGCAAAAAGATAGCTGCAATGGTGTAGGTAGGGTCCAGGGACATGGATTATCCGCTTATAGACGTCATCTGAGGTGGTTGGTTCCCTTTAATGTTGTCGTCTTTCCTACTTTTAGGGATACACTATATAAATATTCATGTTGAAAAATAATGAAAGAAGCAGCTTCCTATATATCTATGCTTAGAAAAGTTGAATTATTATTATTAGTTTTTATGGAGTTTTCAAAGTTTAGGAATAATAAAGATAATACATTCAGCTAACCATCGAACTGTAAACTGAATAGGCATGATGACAAGACAACTTAAAGGGAACCTGTCCCAAGGTTTTTGCAACCTAATCTGAGAGTAGCATAATATAGGACCTGAGATACGGATTTAAGCAATGTGTCACTTACTGGGCTGCTCTGTGTAGTCAATGTATCACTTACCGGGCTGCTCTGTGTAGTTTTGATAAAATCACTGCTTAATCTACAAACTGCGAAATCTAAAGCAAGAAAACACTAATTTTATCAAAATGACAGCAAGCAGCTCAGTAAATGACACATCGCTGGAATCAGGATCTCTATTTCTACATTATGCTTCTCTCAGATGGGATGGCCGAAACCTGGTGACAGGTTCCCTTTAAAGAAGACCAATCACATGACTGGTCAGCTATGATCTTTTTTGACATCCGCAAGACAGTTGTAGTCTTTTCATTTAGAGATAATATAAATGGTTTTCACCAAGGAGATGTGGCTCACAGTAAATTCTGGGCCATGTGTTTAGATTACTCTTCATTATTTTTGTTTTGTTTTTGTTCATTACTTCAATTCAAACCAATCATCAATCATAGTCAACTACTCTGACATATATTATTTACCCTTCCTCTATCATATACTTTATGGACCCTATAAAATGTATTCCACACATCTCTCCACCTATCCAGCTGTCCTTTACTTTTACAACACATAATTTTCATATTCAATAACTCTTTGTGCTCTGCATTATTATACTGCAAGCACTGCCCCCTTAGATTCATAGAATGGTGGAGTTGGAAGGGACCTCCTGGGTCATCTGGCCCAACCCCCTGCTCAAAGCAGAATTCACTAACTCATCCCAGACAGATGTCAGTCCAGCCTCTGTTTGAAGACTTCCATTGAAAGAGAACTCACCACCTCTTGTGGCAGCCTGTTCCACTCGTTGATCACCCTCACTGTCAAAAAGTTTTTTCTAATATCTAATCTGTGTTTCCTCCCTTTGAGTGTCATCCCATTGCTTCTATTCTTTCTTGTTGAAATGAGAATAAAGCTGATCCCTCTACAGTGTGTGAAAGAAAGAATGCGCAAATAGGGTCTTATCTCAATGATACACTTTCACTTATCGATGTGGAATTGCTCACCTTTGTCAGTTGTGAAACCCACAACTGGTAAAATAGCGTACAGGCAGCTGCTGCAGGGACCGCACTCCCAACGGTGACCGTGGTTGTAATACAGAATCCTGGACAAAGTGCCTCAGTGTCCGCGCTGCTGCTCCGAGACCAATGATACACAGACACAGGAATGTCTGGATCAGCGATAGCCTTTATTTTCCGACGCGTTTCGGAGCCTCCTCCTGAGCTCCTTCCTCAGGACTTCCCTGAGGAAGGAGCTCGGGAGGAGGCTCCGAAACGCGTCGGAAAATAAAGGCTATCGCTGATCCAGACATTCCTGTGTCTGTGTGTCTTTGGTCTCGGAGCAGCAGCGCGGACACTGAGGCACTTTGTCCAGATTCCCTCTACAGTGTGACAGCCATTGAGATATTTGTAGACAGCTATTAAGTCTCCTCTCTGTTTTATTTTTTGCGAGTTAAACATTCCTAAATCCTGCAACTGTTCCTCATTGGACATGGGTTGCGACTGGTCACCATTCTGGTCACTCTTCTCTGAACTTTCTAAAGACCATAAAATTTAACACAAAATAAAAAGTTCATATATCTTGAACTATAAGGTGGATTTATAAAAAAGACAACAAACAGCAAAGATCATGATCATGATTAAGGTTGTCAAGTGCACCTGATAGTGCTTTTCATGAGTCCACTGCTTGTTTGTATAATGTACCTTATCTTAATTAAAAAATAAAGAAGAATTTGTATGTCAGAGCTGTACTTTTACCCCTCTTTTTTCCTATATTTTCTTATACTCTATGGAGAGGAAAGCTAATTAAGAATAGAACTATGGTGGTAGGCTGAGCTTTCTAACAAGTCTTTTACCTCACTAAGAGCTGGATTCATATCTACATTGCCCAGTGATGTTGTATATTCTCTTCCATGCTGACACTGCTTTCGTTTGTGTGCTAAGAAACAAAGAGCTGTGTGAGACATCTTAGCATTTTATTCCCCCTACCATTCCAAAGTCAATAATAATAAAAATTAAAAGATAGAGCCTGCAGAGACGAAATCTGGTGAAAATGCAGGATACAAGTCATACAATGCACATAAATTGTGTTATTCCTCATGTCCCCATGTATGAAAGATTTTTCTGAAAAGCTACCTGAAAGTATAACTACCCTTTACATTATGAAAAAAAAATTACTAATTGGATATTGCTCTGCATTTGCAGTGGGGGCTCTGCAGCTGATGCTAAGGTGCTGCATGTGGCAGCTCAGGAGACTCTTTGCTCTGATTTCTCTTTCTTATTACATGAACAACTGCAGCAATTATTACAATAAAGAATCAAAAGCATCTACAGCAATATTTTAATGTTTTACCTAGTGGTAAGTACTATTCCTTACACTTATCTGTAGGGCTGCCTGTAAAGCGGATGTTTATGTTTGTTAAACATATCTATAAGGAGATGGCATATATAGAACTCCATAATATTCCATTATTAGTGAGTCACTTCCAAAAATAGAGAATGGATCCTGTATTAAACATGGGATCTCATTAAGAGGATTGTTAGAACTCCTACACTGAAGACAGGATCCTAGGAGACACAGCACATGCCCTGTCAGTTTTTCTTAACTTACTACACAGCAAATAGAACGGACATTGAGTAGTCCATCATGCTCTATCCTTGAATAGGTGCATATTACAATATTATAGCTAATGACCCAGTCACAAGTGCTATTTTTACTATGTACAGTAATTGGATGCAAAGTTGGCTTTATGCCGCAAACATACAACTATTACAACTATTTCTTTTGCTTTTCTTAATTAAGGGAGGTTCATCACCCCTAAAAAAGCATTTACATAACTATACAGTGTTGTAGGGGACTGTAATAACCATACTAGCATTGTACCTGTAAAGGTTCCTTTACACGCCACTACTGTGCCTAGCAACAGGTATCCACCGCACGTGCACGCGCACGTTTTTGACGGTGGATACCGATCGCAGATGCCGAATATACACGCCGCCATTGCGTTGTCAACTTAAGGTATCTTTGTTCCCCAGAAGTTCCGGAAAAAGATCCTGCGGCTAACTTCCTGTTGAATACCTTCGCTGCTTCATACACCGCTACCCACAAGGAATATGGGCGTAATAGGCGTGACAGAGTTGTGTATTCCGTGACGTTAATACGCTGATTGGACAACGCAATAGCATTATGATTGGCCAGGCTGTGCAGGAAGGCGGGCTATTACATGACACCATTCCAATTGTGTAGTGTGAATGGACAGCTCTTTAAATATGGCGCCCTGTGAAGGGAACAGCCATGGAAACACAGTAGCCCCCACCAATCATCGCTGATGGGGCGTGGTATCCATGACGCTGTGGCACCCCCTGGGAATTCACTAGGCGATGCAATTTCCCTGTGCCCCGTTTAGACGCCACTACCATGGCAATTGTGCCTTTGTGTTGCCTTCAGTTTTTGAGCATGGCTCAGAAACAGGTATCTGAGTCAACTGCAGGACACCGGGAGGAATTTCCCTATTTACACGCCGCCATTTCGTAGCAATTTCATGGCAACAGGCACAAATATCCCCAATGCCAGGCTGTTGCCACCACGCAGTGGCGGCGTGTAAAGGGGCCCTAAGGGTACCTTTACACGCAGCAACATTTCTAAGAATTTCACTGGCAACTTACTGGTTGCAGTGAAATCATGGAGCAATTGTTCCATTTGTACACAGCAACAAGATAGAACAATGTGTCCATGATTTCACTGCAACCAGTAAGTTGCCAGTGAAATTCTTAGAAATGTTGCCGCGTGTAAAGGTACCCTTACTGGCACTATGCTTAAGAATAGTGACAAGTACAGTGCTATGGTTGTTATTCGGGCTAGGTCACCTACTTCACTGTATAAACAATTTAAAATGCATTTTGGGTTTAGGGATTCCCTTAAACAGTAATTTACCACAGTTATATAGGAATACAATATTTGGACAAAAGTATTGGGACACCTACATGAGCTTTTATGACATCCCATGCCAAATCTATAGTCATTAAATGGGTACTTCATGAGATAAGAAAGTATTTAAATGGACACGCTTTCATAAACTATAAAGGTAACATTCACAGTGCCATTTGTAATCCTGACATTACCAGCTATTGAATGTGATGTCATCTGCTCCTAGGTGCTCCCCCTCATAATTTATAAGTATGCTATGAGCTTTATTTTGATCAGTTAATACTGATTCAGTAAATTAATTCTGCCACAGAACCCATGATAACTATTGAGAAAGTACCACGCGTTTCAGTGCCAATAGCTCCACTGTATCCAGATGGTCTGGCCAGCTGTACACACCTCGGAGCCTGAGACTTGTCCTGGAGAAATACACAGCCAACATAACCTATTCTCTTAAGCCTGAATAAGATGGTTGAAAATAGTTATTAAATCTCCCTCTGTGAATTAATGGACACTAAGCTTTAAAACCTGTCCAAAGCACTTAGAGAAAAATAATGCTGTTAAATGAAAACCGTCATATGCCCCTGTACTCCAAATGGAGCATGTAACACCGCAGGTTTACATTCCAACACATGATTCATTGAAAGAACCATAAAGAAATATTAACGTGGATGTTAATTTTTTATGCTTTTATATTTATTTGCTTTATTGTTCTTATAGCCACCAGATGTTGCCTCAGGAAGTTGCTACGAGAAGTGAAGATCTGGCAGTAGAATAATTAAATGGGAAATGTTGGCAGGCTTCCTGCAATTTCCTCCAGTACAGAGCATTTATGAATGAGCGCGTACAGTACCGCGGTGCTTCCAGTGCACCCGCTCATCTTTTATCATGTAACGATTTTCCATCGAAGCTGCAGCAAAGCCAAAGGCTTATTACACCCTCTGCATAAACTTAAAAAGACATTATTAATAAAGTCTTCATGTTGCTTTCATAAACAGTTCAACAGGATTGCCTGCTGACACGCGTTTATTACACTTAATAATGTTTACATAATTCTTGTGTGAGCTCATTACGGCTGTCACATCTCCGACCATTTTAGAGCTTTGTTTATCTCTGTAGATTTGGGCTCACCTAACAATGCAATCGGGACTGACTTTCCACACCAAGCATTGCTGTCCTGACAAGGACGGGAGCATGAGCGTTCTGCCCAAGAAACACAAGGTGCTCCTTATTTCACCCGTGCGGCCATCTTACAGTTGTTGAAGTCCTGCTGCTTGGACAATCTTGCTAATAATTAACCTACTTTTTATTTTCAGGTGGAAATTCTATCACAGGAATGTCTGAGCTATCACACAGGTCAAATCTATTATGGGCCATCATACAGCTAGAATCAAGAACTCCATAATCAATATGAAGTGAGGAGACGCAGAAACGTGGAATCAACCTTCAAAGCAACTCCAACGGAAACCTATGAATACAAAGGAAAAAGCGTATAGAGCTCAAACAAGTGCAAAAGTTTATTACATGTGAAAAATCACAAAGTAATAACAAAACTTATTATTATCCTGGCAAATATGAGAGGGGCAAAATATGATGGGCCAAAAGAGATCACCACATACCACAATAGATGGGGAAGATTCACACTAATGCATGAATAAGGTGGCTAGTGCTAAAAGTAATGACTACCAGATAGAGCCATTGTGTAAATAAAAGAGAGGAGCGCTCATAGTGAATGGACTCGGGCTGTAAATGGTAAGATGGGGGGCTGAGGATCCACTCACCTGTCCTGTTGTGCATATGCCTTGCACAACAAGGGTAAGAGCCTCGAGGTGAGTGCCTTGGATCGGATCCCACTGAGATGCCGCTTCCTGGAACTCCATCAGCTGCGGTCACGTGATCCGGAGCAGGTGACCAAAGTGGGTGTTCCTCTGACCATCCTTTATGATGTTAAGCCACGAGCAGCTTCATACGCTCTCCATGGAGGAGATTTGGAAACCATACGACGAAGACAACAGTATTATAGAAGCGCTAAGGCAGTGATGAGAGGGTATTGAAAGCACAAACCTTTGATCTTTTAATACCCTCTCATCACTGCCTTAGCGCTTCTCTAATACCGCTGTTTTCATTGTATAGATAGAGCCATTAGTAACATATACACTGCCATGAAAATACCATACCCATGGTTTACAACAGGGGATCAGGTCCACACTGCAGAGAGGATCTCTCAGATATCTGAACCCCGACATACGTTTCACAACTGATGAAACAATCTAACATATCACAGTTGTGAAACATATGTTGGGTTTAAAATATCTGGGGGACCCCTCTGAAGTGTACACCTGATCCCCCTGTTGTAAACTATGGGTGCGGTGAAAAAAATTCAGAAGTTTTTAAAGAAAAAGGATTGTGCTTTTTTCACTATTTTTCGGGACACAAGCATTCTCATTTTTCGGAATCTGGGGCTGTGTGATGACTTATTTTTTACATCTGAGCTGATGTTTCTAATTATACAATTTTTTGAGTAGATACGTTGTTTTGATCACCCGTTATTGCATTTTTTGCAATGTTATGACGATCAAGAAAATGTAATTTTGTCGTTTGGACTTTTTGTTCAATACATATGCCTTGCCAGTTATAAGAAACCATGCTGGCATAGTGTGCTGGCCAAAAGAAGTAATTGGAAGCTGCAGATATGAACAGCAGGGGACATAAAAAATGCAGTCTGCGCACGTGCTGCTGCCGCTCATATTTGTCTTCACACTGTCCTGAGTAAATGGCGCTGGAGATCACATTACACACATGCGCTGATTCTGGTGCCATGATAATGATATCACCATTCCTATAGCAGTGTGCACGCGTCATCAGTAGCGGCAATGGCGCCACAGCATGAAATTTAAAGATAGAAAGGTGAAGGGCACATCAGGAGGAGACAGAGAAGGAATCTATTTGGAGGATCAGACCCAAAAAGTCCCACCCCTGCTGCACATGTCAATCACCACTGCACACATTTCCTCAACTTCAACTAAAGTTATTTCTGGAAGTGAGGCAAGAATGCAGGTATGATTCAAGCACCATCCTAGCACCTGTATGGCGCTGCTTTTAATTTCTACCTTAAAAACCTGACGGTTGGTTCCCTTTAATATCAGCGATCAGCAGGCACGCCAATCACTGCTGTTAGAGGCAGATGTCAGCTATACAATATAGCTGGCATCTTCCCTCTGCAGTAAGGGCTCTGCTTATGAGCCTGCTCCAAGGTTCCTGACATGCCTAACCCCTTCATGGACCCAGCCTATTTTGACCCTAAAGACCTTGGCATTTTTGTCAATTCTGACCAGAGCCCCTTTATGAGGTAATTACTCTGGAACGCTTCAACGGTTCCTAGCGATTCTGAGGATGTTTTTTCGTGACATATTGGGCTTCATGTTAGTGTTAAATTTAGGTCGATGATTTTTGTGTTTATTTGTGAAGAAAAAAAAATTTGGCAAAAATGTTGAATTTTCGCAATTTTCACATTTTGAATTTTTATTCTGCTAAACCAGAGAGTTATATGACACAAAATAGTTAATAAATAACATTTCCCACATGTCTACTTCCCATCAGCACAATTTTGGAAAAAAAAATTTTTTTGTAGGAAGTTATAAGGGTTCAAAGTTCATGAGCAATTTTTCATTTTTCCAGCAAAATTTACAAAACCATTTTTTTTAGTGATCGCATCACATTTGAAGTCCCATTGAGGGGTGTACATGACAGAAAACACCCAAAAGTGACACCATTCCAAAACTGCACCCACAAGCTACTCAAAACTACATTCAAGAAGATTATTAACCCTTCAGGTGCTTCACAGGAACTAAAGCAACGTGGAAGGAAAAAATGGACATTTTAATTTTTCTAACAAAAATGTTCTTTTAGCCTCAATTCTTTCATTTTCACATGGGCAACAGGATAAAATGGATCTAAAATTTGTTGGGCAATTTTTCCTGAGTACACTGATACCTCATATGTGGTCATAAACCACTGTTTGGGCGCACGGCAAGGCTCAGAAGGGAAGGAGCACAATTTGACTTTTGGAGATAATTTTCCATTCAAATAATGGCGCTCCTTCAATTCTGAGCCCTGCCGTGAGCCCAAACAGTGGTTTATGACCACATATGAGGTAGCGGTGTATTCAGGAGAAATTGCCCAACAAATTTTAGGATGCATTTTATCCAGTTGCCCATGTGAAAATGAAAAAAATTAGGCTAAAAGAAAATTTTTGTGAAAACAAAAGTACTTTTTCATTTTTACGGATCAATTTATGAAACATCTGGGGGTTCAAAGTGCTCACCACTCATCTAGATATGTTCCCTGGGGGTATAGTTTCCAAGATGGGGTCACTTGTGGGGGAGCTCCAATGTTTAGGCACACAGGGGCTCTCCAAATGCACATGGTGTCCGCTTACAATTTGAGCCGATTTACCATTCAAATTGTTAGTGGACACCATGTCGCGTTTGCAGAGCCCCTGTGTGCCTAAACATTGGAGCTCCCCCACAAGTGACCCTATTTTGGAAATTAGACCCCACAAGGAACTTATCTAGATACATAGTGTGCACTTTGAACCCCCAGGTGCTTCACAAATTAATCCGTAAATATGAAAAAGTCCTTTTTTTTCCACAAAAAAAATAATTTTTTCATTTTTAGGGATTAATTTGTGAAGCACCTGGGGGGTTCGAAGTGCTCACTATACATCTAGATATGTTCCCAGGGGGTCTAGTTTCCAAAATGGGGTCACTTGTGAGGGAGCTCCAATGTTTAGGCTACGCCATATTTTTGTTCTAGCCAGGTACAACTTGGCAGCTACAGACTGCCAGCAACCCCCAGCTGCCTCGTTGTACCTGGCTAGCAACAAAAAATACAGTAAAGCCCATTTTTTTTTCTAGAACAATTCTAGAAAAAAAAATGACGTGGCGCTCCGCCATATTTTTGGCCCAGCCAGGTACAAACTTTGGCAGCTGGGGGTTTGGATCCTCAGCATGGAGAGCCCCAAAGCGTTCTTGGGCCCCAATTCTGGCAAACTTCAGCCCAGCCGCTCCCAGAATTGCCGCATTCTTGAAGGCCATTTTCTGGCGCTGTACCCAGGCTTTCCAGTTTGCTATGTGCAGCTGGCACTAAGCCCGAGATTCATAATGTCGGGCCAATGTTACAACCAGCCACTAGGAATCTCTAGTAAATAGTAAAAAAATACACCACACAGAGAAAAATCTTTTTATTTGAAAAAAAAACACAAACAAAATTTGGACTCCATCTTTATTATAAAGATCCGGCATAGTCCACAACCAAGGTCCACGATGCTCGATCGCCTCCGACGTAGTCCACAACGAAAGTCTCACAACACTCGATGGCCTCCAACGTAGTCCACAACGAAGGTCCCACAACGCTCGATGCGTCTGCTCCATCCAGAGATTGCAGCAAGGGATCAAGTGCCCTCTTTCTACAGTCTCTGGGGTCAGAGTTATGGTGCACTGTATGGCAATGATCTGTCATACAGTGCACCATGCCTAGATCCAAGAAACTACAACAAGAGTACACTTGATCCCTTGTTGCACCCATTCATCCATCCATCCACCCATCCATCCACGCATGCACACATCCATGCATGCACCCATATATGCATGCACACATCCACGCATGCACACCATCCATCCATGCATACACATCCATGCAGCATCCACGCACACACATCCACACATGCACACATCCATGCACGCATCCATTCATGCACACATCCTACACAATCATCCACACACATCCACACGCATCCACGCCGCACACGTCCACACATCATCAATCTTCCCTCACGCACACATCCACGCATCGCACACATCCACGCAGCACACACCCATGCACACATCCAGCATCGATCCATGCACGCATCCACACACACATGCATATGTCCACGCACGCATCTACACATGCACACATCCTCGCACGCACACATCCATGCACGCACACATCCATGCATGCAGAGACATCCACGCATGGAGAGACATCTACGCAGCAGAGACATCCACACAGCAGAGACATCCACGCATGCATACATCCACGCACACAGACATCCACTCATGCACACATCCACGCACGCACACATCCATACACGCACACATCCACACATGCACGCACACATCCATGCACACAGGCATGCACGCAGACATCCATCCACACACACGCACGCAGAGACATCCATGCACACATCCACGCATGCACACATCCATGCATGCATCCACGCACGTACACATCCCACGCACACATACATCCTCGTACGCACACATCCACACATGCACGCAGACATCCATGCACGCAGACATCCACGCATGCAGATATCCATGCATGTAGACATCATCCAGCATCCACGCACGCTGAGACATCCATGCACGCAGAGACATCCTCACACGCACACATCCACGCACGCACACATCCACGCACGCACACATCCATCCATTCAATATACAATGCACACACATAGCCACGCACACACACATCCATGCACACACACATCCATGCACCCATGCATGCACCCATCCACCCACCCATGCACCCATCCAATCCATCCATCCACACAGCACTTATCCATCCATTCATCATCATGCATGACCATGCATCCACCATGCATGCACCCATGTATGCATCCATGCACTCATTCACCCATCCATCCATTCATTATACTTACCTCATCCACCGTGAGGAGGAGAAGCCCGGGAGAGGAGGAGGGGCCGACACCGAGCAGAGAAGGATGACCGCACAGGGTATTTCAGCAACTTCAGATAGATGACCACAATGTAATGCCCCCAGACCATACGATCAGAAACCAGCCAGCAAAATACTGTGGGTACGGAAAGTATTAGACCCCTTTACATGTTTCACCCATTGTTTCATTGCAGCCATATGGTAAATTCAAAAAACTTCATTTTTTTCTCATTAATGTACACTCTGCATCCCATCTTGACTGAAAAAAACTGAAATGTAAACATTTTTGCAAATGTATTAAAGAAGAAAAACTGAAATATCACATGGTCATAAGTATTCAGACCCCTTGCTCAGGCACTCATATTTAAGTCACATGCTGTCCATTTCCTTGTGATCCTCCTTGAGATGGTTGTGCTCCTTCATTGCACTGTGTTTAATTAAACTGATAGGACTTGATTTGGAAAGGCACACACCTGTCTACGTAAGATGTCACAGTTCACAGTGCATGTCAGACCAAATAAGAATCATGAGGTCAAAGGAACTGCCCAAGTAGCTCAGAGACAGAATTGTGACAAGGCAAATATCTGGCCAAGTTTACAAAAGAATTTCTGCAGTACTCAAGGTTCCTAATACCACAGTGGCTTCCATAATCGATAAATGGAAGAAGTTTGGGACCACCAGAATTCTTCAAAAACCTGACCATCCAGCCAAACTGAGCAATTGTGGGAAAAGAGCCTTGGTGATGGAGGTATAGAAGAACCCCAAGATCACTGTGGCTGAACTCCAGAAATGCAGTAAGGAGATTGGAGAAAGTTGCACAAAGTCAAATATCACTGCAACCCTCCACCAATTGGGCCTTTATGGCAGAGTGGCCCGATGGAAAACTCTCCTCAGGGCAAGACATATGAAAGCCCAAATAGAGTTTTTAAAAAAACACATGAAGGACTCCCAGACTATGCGAAATAAGATTCTCTGGTCTGATGAGACAAAGATAGAACTTTTTGGTGATAATTCTAAGTGGTATATGTGGAGAAAACCAGGCACTGCTCATCACCTGTCCAATACAATCCCAACAGTGAAACATAGTTGTGACAGCATCATGCTATGGGGGTGTTTTTCAGCTGCAGGTACAGGACGACTGGTTGCAATTGAAGGAAACATGAATGCGGCCAAGTGCAGAGATATCCTGGATGAAAACCTCTTCCAGAGTGCTCTGAACCTCAGACTTGGCCGAAGGTTCATCTTCCAACAAGACAATGACCCTAACCACACAGCTAAAATAACAAAGGAGCGGCTTCAGAACAACTCTGTGACCACTCTTGACTGCCCCGGCCAGAGCCCTGACCTAAACTCAATTGAGCGAGAGACCTGGAGAGACCTCAAAATGGCTGTCCACCAACATTCTCCATCCAACCTGATGGAACTGGAGAGGGTCTGCAAGGAAGCATGGCAGAGGATCCCCAAATCCTGGTGTGAAAAATTGTTGCATCATTCTCAAGAAGACTCATGGCTGTGCTAGCTCAAAAGGGTGCTTCTTCTCAATACTGTGCAAAGGATCTGAATACTTATGCCCATGTGATATTTCAGTTTTTCTTTTTTAATAAATTTGCACAAATATCTAAAAATGTTTGTACCGTGTTAGCCAGTAGATAGAAAAATGTTGGAATTTGAGAGTCCTCAGTGGTTGATGCCTTTTAATGGCTAACTGAACAGATGGTAAGTGAAGCAAGCTTTTGGACACTATGGCCCCTTCATCAGGCTGATAATGACTCAAATTCTGAAGACACATACATACATACGCAAAAAAAAAAAGCAGGTTTAGATAATGTTGTAAATACAACAGGTGACTTAAAGCAGAGTCAGGCTAGGGAGGGAAAGTGGAGCTGGGAAGGTAAGGTAAAGTCAAAATTCCAAGACAAGAGAAACCGATTGTATTATTGTTCTATGATTAGTGGCTTGTGGAGACCTGAAGATACCTCAGTGAGTGTAGAAAACCATAAATCAGTGCAAGGCAGTTCACATAAGAAGTGTCAAAGGTTCATTGTCCCCTAAATAGAGTCTGTTGGAAGATGTGATATCCCCAAATGCCTTTCATTTTATATAAAAACACATGAATCCAGGTGAGACATTTAATCGTTTTGAATGTGTCAAAGGTCATTATCAATTTGCATTCCCAAGATTGCAACAGACTCCATTTAGAGGACAATGAACCTTTGACACTTCTTATGTGAACTGCCTCGCACCGATTTATGGTTTTCTACACTCACTGAGGAATCTTGAACTCTCCACAGGCCACTAATTTTGACTTTACCTTACCCTCCCAGCTCCTCCCCCCTCCCTAGCCTGACTCTGCTTTACGTCACCTGTCGTATTTACTACATCATCTAACCCTGCTTTTTTTTGGCTCATGTTCATATGTTGTGTCTTCAGAATTTGTGTCATTATCAGCCTGATGAAGAGGCCATAGTGTCCCGAAAGCTTGCTTCACTTACCATCTTTTCAGTTAGGTATTAAAAGGTATCAATCACGGAGGACGCTGTGATTTAAATATTTCACAAATATCTACATTTCTGTTTTTTTGTCAGTCAAGATGGGGTGCAGAGTGTACACTAACGTACATTAAAAAAAATTAACTTTTTTGAATTTACCAAATGGTTGTGATGAAACAAAGGGTGAAAAATGTAAAGGAGTCTGAATACTTTCGGTACCCATTGAAGTTCATAGAATAATTCCTAAAATCCAGATGATAGATCTCATGACCGTAGCTTGTGCCTTATGTTCCAAGTTCTATTGTCCATCCATGGGTTTCAGGATCGAATTTAGTTCTGATCCTATGGCTTCCAAAATACAATACCAACTGATCTCCCTCGAAACACGTGTCTCCTATTCTCCTTCCTGCCCCTTAATTGAACAAAGACAAACACACCTAACCCCCTTAAGCATCAGGTACATTCAAAGGTAATGTAGCCTGATTGCATTATGGTCTATGTAAACAGGCTGGAAGAGACAATACATACCCTTCCACCTTAACTTGTGAACAATAAAATTGACTTTACTAAAAAAAAGTGCTGAAAAAGTCTGATAGCTCCTCATATACACTACATGGGTGAAAAACATCTGATCATTTCAGACCAAAACACTGTAGTAGTTACAGGGGCTCACACATAAAGTGGTTATACTATTGATGACTTATCTTTTGGATCAGCTGTTTACAGCTCGTTCACTGCATGGATGTAAACAGTGAGTGGAGCCGGAATAGCACAGCTCCATTCAACGTGTAGTGGATGTTGCTGAGAAAACGCAGCTCAGTGCCCAGTCCATCAGCCGACAACCCATTTTATCTCATTATCAAAAATCACATTTCTATAATGGGATCTTGTTTTACCGCCCAATTGATATGTGTACAGTAGTTATTATATACTGTATTATAAATATGAAATATTGGAATAAGCTAGACCATCCCTGAGCTGTATGGCCAGTATGGCATCTTTTATCCCAAACTGCAGTAGTTGCCCACTCAAAACACCGAATAAAATGAGATATTTTCTGCGTAGTTGCTTTACTGTCTGAACATACCAGATTAGTATGCCAGGAATGCTTATCATAAGAGTGAAATAAGAAGCCAACGCTTTTATTTATTTAAATCCACGGCGGCTGACATCTTATTTCTAATAGATATAGGATGCTTTGTCCAATATTATTGATGTCAGCAGAATATATTTATCAGATATGGCAGCGTCCCTAGCATCTCAGATCATTTTGGAGCAGGCACAAGCTATATATCCACTGAGCTCTCAACACGAATTACATTACAAATATTTTTATTTATTGCTATATATTAAAATGTACAAACTTTACAATTCCAACTCTTCATAATGAACAGTACACAAAAATGGTTAATTACAGTATACTGGCCACAGTTTTTTGTGCATGTGGAGAACAATCAGCACTTGATGTATAGTAATTAACAATCCCATCTTCATTGTGCGAGCACACTCGATTCTATACAATTGTGAGATGCCGCAGTATTCATTCTTTGAAAAGATAAATCCCCTATTGTTCGTTGACACTATGTGCTACCAGGACTTTCCTGATTATTTTCATTTCAGTTGCAGAACAAATATGGTAAAGTCACTTTCATTCTTGTAATAAAATATCTTTCCAGATTTTGTGTTATACTAAGGAGAAGGATCTAAGCCTTTTAATTTCATCTCATTCCGATGAATAGATCACTATTGCTAAAAGGAGTTCAGCGAGAGATAGCATATAAATTTCATAGCATGAAGGAATCCTCCTTTAGGGCTGTCACAGGAGCTAGCGGCAGGAACCCCCACCTATCCTAATGATATGCAATCTGATTTTGGAATATAAACTAAAGCCACTACCTTTAATCAGTGCTTTTTTTGTAAAAAAATATTTCCTGGTACGCATTCGCCGAGGCGAGGGGGGGGGGTGCTGTCAGGCGCCGGCCGAGTTTGGGGAATGGGGGAGGGGTGCAGCCCTACGTCTCGTCATTCACTTCTGATCTCTCCATCCATCTCCCTGTACCCTCCATCCTCCTGCATCCTCCATTCTCCATCCCCCTGCTCCTTTCATCCTCCATGCCACTGCTTCTTCCATCCACCATTCCCCTGCTCCTTTCATCCTTTGTCCCCCTGTTCCCTCCATCCTCCATCCACCTGCTCCTTCCATCCTCCATCCCCATGCTCCCTCGATTCTCCATCCCTCTGGTCTCTCCATCCTCCATCTCTTGGTCTCTATCCTCATCCCCCTGGTCTCTCCATCCTCCATCCCCCTGCTCTCTCATCCACCTGATCCCTCCATCCTCCCAGTCTCTCCATCCTCCATCCACCTGATCTCTCCATTCCTCTGTGCCCTCCATCCTCAATCCCTCTGATCTCTCCATCCCCTGCTCCTTCCATCCTCCATCCCCATGCTCCCTCCATTCTCCATCCCTCTGGTCTCTCCATCCTCCATCCCTTGGTCTCTATCCTCATCCCCCTAGTCTCTCCATCCTCCATCCCACTGCTCTCTTATCCACCTGATCCCTCCATCCTCCAGGTCTCTCCATCCTCCATCCACCTGATCTCTCCATCCCTCTGTGCCCTCCATCCTCCGCTCCCTCCATTCTCCATCCCCCTGGTCTCTCCATCCTCCATCCCTTGGTCTCTATCCTCATCCCCCTGGTCTCTCCATCCTCCATCGCCCTGCTCTCTCATCCACCTGATCCCTCCATCCTCCAGGTCTCTCCATCCTCCATCCACTGATCTCTCCATCCCTCTGTGCCCTCCATCCTCCGCTCCCTCCATTCTCCATCCCCCTCGTCTCTCCATCCTCCATCCCTTGGTCTCTATCCTCATCCCCCTGGTCTCTCCATCCTCCATCCCCCTGCTGTCTCATCCACCTGATCCCTCCATCCTCCAGGTCTCTCCATCCTCCATCCACCTGATCTCTCCATCCCTCTGTGCCCTCCATCCTCAATCCCTCTGATCTCTCCATCCCCTGCTCCTTCCATCCTCCTGCTCCTTCCATTTATGTACTATTGATGAATGTTTTTGTAGAGATGGTGGTTCTGATACATTGCTGAAATTTCTGTACTGATGAGGGTTCTGATGCTGTGTTTCTGTACTGATGTGGGTTCTAGTTATGTATTTCTGTACCTCTTGTGGGTCTGGTGATGTATTCGGAATACATCACCAGACCCACAAGAGGTACAGAAATACATAACTAGAACCCATATCAGTACAGAAACACAGCATCACAACCCTCATCAGTACAGAAATTCCAGAAATGTATCAGAACCACCATCTCTACAAAAACATTCATCAATAGTACATCAATTGTAATGTCAGGGCAAACCCATATACATATTTGTATCTCATGAACCTACAACTTCCAGTATGTCCTTACTAATGGTAAGAACTACTGGGAATTGTTGTTACCAGTCCTCATCAGACCAAACATGAACCTCAGTACTGATGAGAATGTTATTATCACAAATAATCATTTCCACCCAGGTACCTTATAGATGACCTTGTCTCTGATCGGGGTCGTCTTTTTCTTTTCTTTATCTTGTCCTGACGCCATGATGACTTTTCACGTCTTTGCAGGCTTCCATCTTCTCCACTTTTCTGTAGCACATCCTGACACGGTGCCCTCAAAAATAAGAGTGTCATTATAATTCTGTCTAAATATAAATATATGTGTACCACCATGTCCTCAGCTCCCTGCTGTGCACAGACAGTGTACCACCATGTCCTCAGCTCCCTGCTGTGCACATACAGTGTACCACCATATCCTCAGCTTCCGTGCTGTGCACAGACAGTGTAACACCATGTCCCCAGCTCCGTGCTGTGCATAGACAGTGTACCACAATGTCCTCAGCTCCGTGCTGTGCACAGACAGTGTACCATCATATCCTCAGCTCCGTGCTGTGCACAGTGTACCACCATGTCCTTAGCTCCGTGCTGTGCACAAACAGTATACGGTACACTGTCTATGCACAGCACGGAGCTGGGGACATGGTGGTGCAGCAGTGGCGTAGCGTGAGGGGGCAGGGGTGAAACATTTTAATTGCATTTTAATTTAATTTGCATTGGTCAATTGAGTCAGGTTTGTGCACACATCTTCAGTATATAAGTGCCTATCTCCAGTACCAGAATCAAGTCAAAATCTTTTTTGTTGTAATTTGACAGACCTTTCTAGAAAGTGCCAAGAATCAATACTCAATTTTCAGCATGGGGTTTCAGACAAGTAGACCAGTTGGGATTGTGGCCAACGTTCACCACCATTTTGTTTCTTTGCCAACCTCATTGAATTTTTACAGTACTTATTTATAATTTTGCATGATATAACATTTTGTAAGCATACTTCAAAGATGTGTAAATATATTGTAGAAACATCCTATCCCAAAAATCCATATACGATTTCCACAAAAAAATTGAGAAAAATCTTAAAAATTAGGCGTCAAGAGACTAGAAGGCCCCTATAACTCTCTATTGCCTGAATTAAAATACACATATGCATACATATGTATTGAACTGGTATGATGGGAATACGCAACAGTAGGCATTAGGAGGTTAAAGGGAGGCTATATTGGCTTGCACTTCAACTGTAGAGGATCAAGATTCAAAGGGATCACTTATAACGTAGGATATGGCACCCACATCAATCATGGCAGGAGGGTGTTGATTCAGCCTATTATTATTAAGTAGGCACAGATCTCAGACCACCGATGCCCATCATCATCATTGATGATTATCCTGAAGAAGGATGTTTTTTTTACTCCAAAACGCGTAGACAATAAATCATTATCCAGGATCTGCACCCTTGGCTTTCATTTCTATGGCAGTGCGGATTAACCCCTTCCATCTAGTTGTTCCACTTTACTCCAGAATAATGGAATGAAAGCTTTGCTGGACTAGGCCCTGAGTGTATTGTTTCAAGAGGTTCTAGAGACAAAATAAAAATATATTCAATGAACTTGGCATTTAACAAATATAATCAATAATTATGTTTTAAAATAAAGAAATTATGAATATTTATAAAATTTGGCAGATAGGGTAGTAGTATACTTATAAATCAGACACAATAAAACCAATGTTGTATTTGAGGAGCTTTGTAATTATATGGCACTACAGGCTTGTAATTAGCAAACATTGATGGCGCTGTGAGTGTGAGCCACGGCAGGCGCTGTCTTCTGTGATCCGTTCAGTCATCCAGAACATTTGCCATAAATGTCTGTTAAGGTACTGTTACACAGTACGACGATATCATGAACGATATCTCTGAAACGTCACGGGTTTGGAGTCGTTCAAATGACATCGTTAGGACATTGTTTCATGTGACACCGAGATATGACTACCATAAATCGTTGATCGCAGATTTGAGAACATGTTCTCAAATCAGACGATTGTCGTTCAGTCAACCTGCTGCATCGTTGTGTGTGACACCGCAATAACGATCTCGTTCACGACTTTGCCCATTCACATCAGTGAACAAGTATCGTTCGCTGGCGAATGATACCTGCTCGCTGCATCGTTGGTGCATCGCGCATGATATCTAGACGTGTAACATCTCACCAACGGTGTCAAAACGATGTCCTAACGACTGCGCCTCATGAGATCGTTAAGGATATCGTTTCAACATTGCAGCATGTAACGATACCTTTAGATGATGGTCTCACCACTGGGACCTGTATCTCGAAAACAGGGAGCCTCTGTCCTCTGGGTCCTGTCAATGGCTCTGTCCATTGACTTCTATGGGAGTTCAGAAAACAGCAAAAATGGTTTCTAAGAAAACAGTGGTTGTGTCAGCAGTTCCAACCCCACTCATGTGACCATCACACCACGTCCAGCACAGACTGTCTGATACAATAAAGAATACAACATTCCAAAGGACAGATATCATGACTGATAGTGATTGTGGCATTATAGAGCCCTGTCCCTATCCACACCTCATAATTGCTTCTATCATAGAAGCAGCAAAACAATTGCAGGTTCAAGATACTAGATACTAGTGCATCTCAATGAATTATATTATCAAAAATCAATGTCATTTTGCCATGTTTCAGGGCGTTTCTGGGAGCCCTGATACATATTGACTAATAAATCAATATTATATTCACCCTTTGATGTCTCGTGGAATATACCAGCATGGTTATTAACCCTTTATCCTCCCTACTTTCATTTTTGAAATAATCACCTTTGGTTTTTCATTGGCTGTAAGCCATAATCATCAACATTAACAAAAGCAAACACTAGAAATAGATCACTGTTTGTAATGACTCTATATTATATATACATTTCACTTTATGTATTGAATTACTGAAATAAATTAAGTTTATACTGATATTCTAATTCATTGAGATGCACTAGTATCATAAGTATCCAGAAGTTCTATCAATAGAGTCTGCAGGTCATTACTCAAGACTTCACACAGCTCCGTATACGAAGGATGGAAAAATCAAAGTTTTGTGCCTTAGTAAATGGCGACGTGAACCAAATTTGGTTACAAGGTTCAGAAATGTTTAAACCACTAAAATAAATTAATAAAATACATATATTTGGTATTACCGTAATCATACTGACCGCAAAAATCATGTTGCCAGGTGATTTCTATCACAGAAAGAACACCTGTTGTCCGACAGTAAAATAATTTTGTTTTTAGGCATGCATTGAATGAAAATAATAAATGGAAGCATTTTCCAGCAGTGCTGTGATTTCAAAATTGTAAACATCACTTCTGTAGCTGAAGGAGACCTCTTGGGCAACATGGATCATCAAGTAGAATAGAAGGTGAATATACCTTCAGGGCTGTGGAGTCAGAGTCAGTGTCCATTTTGGTGGAGTTGAAATAAAATGGACCGACTCCGACTCCTGAAATATATACCGTAATAAATTGGGTCCACTAGTTCAATGCAGAATGTGCTGAATATTATTATTAGATGGAGGTCCAATGCTATCGCATCGGGAGGCTGGGGACGGCACAATGGGGGTGGGCTTTGTGGCCATCTCTCCCCCCGCCGTGCACTCTCCAACTGCCCGTTCTTTCTTCCCCCATGAGCTGTCTTTCTCCCGTGCACTTTCCCGTTGTGTGCTCTCTCCCTTGAATTGTCTGCCTATATGTTCTCTCCCCCTTTTGTGCTGTCTCTCTCCCCCCTGTGTGCTGTCTTCTCCCCTCATGTGCTCTCACCAATAAGTTGCCTTCCCCTCATGCCCTCTCCTCCCTGTTTGTAATGTATGTAAATACATGCATTTTTTCTTAAAAACCTGTTTCTGTGTTTATTTTTATTGATAAAGTGTTTCATTTCCTGGTAAAAATTGTGTAGGGCTTCGCTGCATTTTCTATTGCCAGTGCAGGTAAACCAAGCAGCTACTGGCTGCTAACCCCCTGCTGCCTGGTGTTACCTTCGCTAGCAATGGAAAATACACCCGAGACCTATTTTTTTTTTTACTTATTTAAATAAATGTAAAAATTTTGGCACAGGCTTCGCTGTATTTTTTTTATTGCCAGCTAAGGTAACTCAGACAGCTGAGGGTTGGAATTCTCAGCGTGGTAAGTCTCAAGCGTTCTGGACCTCCCACGCTGAAAATTGCAGCAAGCAGCCGCCCCAGAATTGGCACCTCCATAAAAGATGTGAAAACTGGCGGTTATTCCGCTCTTCTAGCTGCTGTGTAGCGGCGGCAGACTGGGTAATAAAGGGGTTGATGTCAGCTATTTTTAGCTGTTGACATCAAGCCCTATTGCTAATGTCAGCCGTCAGTATGATAGCCGGCCATTAGCAATACTTTCAGTAGAGAGAAAAAAAAAGACACAGAAAGAGAAATCTTTTATGCTGATCCGTCCCAGGGCCGTGGGGTACTCGGTTCTAGACGTTGATTCACGGGGAATGTCACAGGGGCCTGTGCCCGATCCCGTGCCCCTGGTGGTCACTAAAAGTCAATAAAAATAAAAGTAGTTTGTGATGCCACCTATGGTTCCGGTATGGTTACCGAAGCTGCGCGTCAGACCTCCGGGGTGATGATAGAGCAGCCATATAGTTACACTCCCCTTAGGTGGAGCGGGATAACCAGGCAGTTGTAAAAGCTAAAAGTTCCAGGACAGTCTATCCAGGGAGTATGATCAGGGGCTGCAATCAGTCACACACAGGGTTGATGTTTCCGTACCTTTACTGATGTTATAGGTATAGTCCGGGGTACAGGCTTTGTAGTTACAGGTCGGGGTGGTCTGGAAGCAGTTTGGGATCTCCACTCCCTGTGAGTTATGAGGCCTCCCTGCTGCACTGTGTCTGCCTTTTGTCCTAGGCTGCCTGGAGCTAGGACCGGACTCCCTCCTACTCTCTTCACCTGTATGGCAGGCGGCGGGAGCTCTTCTGCGGGACACCGCTGTACTCCCTGCGGTCCCTGAACTCTGAAAAGCGGAATTTGCCTTCAGGTGCTGCTGTGGCCAGGAGATCTGGAGTCTCCATGGCCTCCGGTCTTTACTGATGGGTAGTTAGTTCCCTTCCATTCTCGGACATTGGTGTCCGGTACTTAGCACTTTTTCTCTGGGGCGAACCGGTATCGCTTCACTCCCCTGGCAACTACTCTTTGCCTCCGGCCCTCGCTCTTGGGTCCCACATTCTGGCTAACGGCTCTAACTGGAATGGCCTTAGTGCAGCTACGTCACCAGGACGTCTTCACAGTCCTCTCTGGAACTGAACTGCTGACTCCGCCTCCAGGCCTACATTTTATAGGGGACCTCGCCTGAACTCGGCTGGAAGAGGTCCCCCTTCAGGCCCAGAGTGGATGATGTTGTTTGCGGGCTTACCTGATGTGGAGATCCCTCTCTGCCCCAGGTGTATCTGTGGCAACCGAACTACCGGCTGCCACAATTACATACAAAAGAGACAGAGATACCTTGTTATCCACTTTATTAGCTCCAACCAAGTTCCCCTCTGATGTAATCCTGTAATCTTGCGGTGGGGTGGTATGATGTGTTACACTGCCGCCATCTTTGTATACCTAAGGATCCAAAGATGGTGGCCGCATGAGTAAGTATGCATGTGTGTATTTATGTGTCCCTGCCACTTCATGTGACCCAGCATGTGTTTATCTGTGTGTGTATATATATGTGTGTGTCCTCACCGCAACATGTGACCCGCCGCCTGTGTGTGTGTGTATATATGGACCTGCTGCATCACGTGACCCACCGTGTGTGTATACGTCTATGTCCCTGTGTATCTCATGTGAGTTGCCGTGTGTGTGTCCCTACTGCGTGTGAATATACGTGCGCATATGTGTGTGTATATGTGGACGTAGTGACTGGCCGTGTGTGTATATGTGTGTATATATATATGTGTGTGTCTGTATGTGTGTATATATGTGTTTGTGTGTGATGTGACTCGTCGTGTGTGTGTATATGTGTCTGTATGATGTGATTGTGTGCATATGTATATATATGTGTATGACGTGACCCACCGTGTGTCTATAGGTCTGTGTATATGTGTATAACGTGACTCGCCATGTGTGTGTATATCTGTATTTATTTGTGTGTATGTATGTGTATATAGGTGTGTATATATGTGTGTATGTATGTGAGTGTATATATGTGTGTATACGTGTATGACGTGACATGGGTCATGTCATAGACATACATGTACACACACGTATACACACACATATACAGACACAATGTATACAGACCCAGACATATACAAACATGTATACAGACACACATACATACAGACACACATGTACCCACACACATACAAACACACACATGTATAGACACATGCACACAATGTACACACACATATACAAACACACACACACATGTATACAAACATACACATGTATACGTAAACATGTATACAGGCACACACATGTACACACACACGTGTATAGAAACACACCCAGGTATACACACAGGTATACAGACACACATGTATACACACAGTTATACACACATGTACAGTGCGTTGTGAAAGTATTTGGCCCCCTTGAACTTTACAACCTTTTGCCTTTTTTCATGCTTCAAACATAAAGATATAAATTCTAATTTTTTTGTGTAACGAAATTTATTGGATATTTTAAAATTTTTTAACAAATAAAAAGCTGAAAAGTGGGGCATGCAATATTATTCACCCCTTTACTTTAAGTGCAGCAAACTCACTCTAGAAGTTCAGTGAGGATCTCTGAATGATCCAATGTTGTCCGAAATGACTGGCAATGATAAATAGAATCCACCTGTGTATAATCAAGTCTCCGTATAAATGCACCTGCTCTGTGATAGTCTCAGGTTTCTGTTTCAAGTGCAGAGAGCATCATGAAGACCAAGGAACAGTTTAAAGCTGGATTTGGATACAAAAAGATTTCCCAAGTTTTAAACATCTCAAGGAGCACTGTGTAAGTGATCATATGAAATGGAAGGAGTATCAGACCACTGCAAATCTACCAAGACCTGGCCGTCCCTCTGAACTTTCATCTTAAACAAGGAGAAGACTGATCAGAGATGCAGCCAAAAGGCCCATGATCAGTCTGGATGAACTGCAGAGATCTACAGCTGAGGTGGGAGAGTCTATCCATAGGACAGCAATCAGTCGTGCACTGCACAAATCTGGCCTTTATGGAAGAGTGGCAAGAAGAAAGCCATTTCTTAAAGATATCCATAAAAAGTCTCGTTTGAAGTTTGCCACAAGCCACCTGGGAGACACACCAAACATGTGGAATAACGTGCTCTGGTGAGATGAAACCAAAATCGAACTTTTTGGCCACAATGCAAAACGATATGTTTGGTGTAAAAGCAACACAGCTCATCACCCTCAAAACACCATCCCCACTGTCAAACATGGTGGTGGCAGCATCATGGTTTGGGCCTGCTTTTCATCAGCAGGGACAGGGAAATGGTTAAAATTGATGGGAAGATGGACGGAGCCAAATACAGGACTATTCTGAAAGAAAACCTGTTGGAGTCTGCAAAAGACCTGAGACTGGGATGGAGATTTATCTTCCAACAAGACAATGATCCCAAATATAAAGCAAAATCTACAATAGAATGGTTAAAAAATAAACGTATCCAGGTGTTAGAATGGCCAAGTCAAAGTCCAGACCTGAATCCAATTGAGAATCTGTGGAAAGAGCTGAAAACTGCTGTTCACAAACGATCTCCATCCAACCTCACTGAGCTCCAGCTGTTTTGCAAGGAAGAATGGGCAAGAATTTCAGTATCTCGATGTGCAAAACTGATAGAGACATACCCCAAGCGATTTGCAGCTGTAATCGCAGCAAAAGGTAGCGCTACAAAGGATTAACTCAAGGGGGCCGAATAATATTGCATGCCGCACTTTTCACTTTTTTATTTGTTAACAAGTTTAAAATATCCAATAAATATCGTTTCACTTCACGATTGTGTCCCACTTGTTGATTCTTCTCAAAAAAATTTGAATTTATATCTTTATGTTTGAAGCCTGAAATGTGGCAAAAAGGTTGAAAAGTTCAAGGGGGCCAAATACTTTCACAAGGTAATGTATACAGACACACACACATGTACACAGACACATGTAAACAGACACACAAATGTATACAGACACACATGTACACACACGTGTATACAGAAACACTCATGTATTCACACAGCTATACAGACACACGTATACATACAGGTATACATGCATGTGTACAGACACACTTGTGTGATTCCTGTGCGGATTTTTTGCACTGATATATTGCAGTTTTTCTGGTGGTGGATGAATGCGGTTACTAATCACATTCATTAGTGTGCACTACTCATTATTGTCTGGTGAATGTATTTCTCCTGTTCACAGGAAAGGGAAGTGACCCAACCTTCCCCTATGAGTAGTTCACACACAAGCAGTTTCGCGGGTAAAAGCCCACAGAGTGGAGTCCTGGCTGGAGCCTGGATTGAGGTATGTTCACACACACACAGGTTTTAAATGCATACATCAGCTAGGGACTGCCTCGGTCAGGGCAACCGTGACAAGGTGAGGCAGCTTGCAGTATATTTTTTGCAAAAAACGTACAGACCAATAGCCCTGCTTTTGATACTTTTTTGATAGCACTTGCTAAAAACTGGAAAAAAAAGACTTATTATAACAGAGAGCTTTTTGTGTGATTCCTGTGCATATTTTTTGCACTGATTTTTTGCACTTTTTCTGGTGGTGGATGAATGCGGTTACTAATCGCATTCATCAGTGTGCACTACTCATTATTGTCTGGTGACTATACAGACACACTTGTATACAGACACACACACATGTAGACACACAGGTATACGCACACATGTATACATACACATGTACACAGGCACATGTATATGTGGCACCCCTGTGGACCGGGGGCCACAGTAAGGCACTGCAGCTTGGACTGGTAAGTCGGCCACCCCACACCAACACCCAACACATCCCCCAGTCCCTAGACCTAGTACTCCATGTCAGGCAGGGGATAGTGGGGGGAGCGAGGTGGTGGGTGGAAAGTTAGTGAAAGGAGAACCCGGTGAGGGGGGTGGAATCTAACAAACAAAACCAGAGCACACAAGACAACAACAGGAAGTGAGAAGTAGGAGACAGGAGAGAAGAGATCAGACCTGAAACCAACACCAGGCTGGAGCCACCCGGACCCGGCAGCCAATGCCACCATGGCCAGACCGGGTCCAAGACAATAGACCAGAACAGGACTGATGGGGTCTAAGGTGTGTCTGGGCGAACAGGTACACCAGGAACCAGGTCGACAGCCAGGGTGCCGGCCCTGTAGATGTGGCTGGACGTTTTATGCTCCGGCCACGAATTAACTGGCGGGGTGGTAAGGGGACTTTATGCCCGGAGCCCAACCTCCAGTGAGGTGAAAGAAAGGTGGTCATACTAGGACTAGGGGAGCCTGCAGTAGGGCACCCACGAAAAGCCCAAGACTGCTGGCCCATAACTAGCAGCGGAATAGAGAAAGAGACCTGAAAGGTTTTGAACGTGGGTGTTGCAGACAAGCTAGCCCCAGCTGCAGTAAAACTCCGGAACTGATGAGTAACTGAAGTGCCTTTGTGAACTGTGACTGTAAACCCATAACATTAAAAGCTGGTCAAACTGAGTTCTGGTGTGAGACTGAGATTTGTACTTTGAGCGGGCCTTGAGAGCCTACCTGCACCTGCGGAGCCGCCGACTGTCTGGCTGTGCAGGCGGAGACAGCCTGCCTGAGGAGAAGAGGCTGAACTCCGCCGGGAGCGGGAGAGTTCAGCTGCTCTCAACTCATATACCGGCTCCAGGGAAACACCAGCCCTGCCAATGGAGGGCTTATCACCCCTGCTGTCCACTACCAACATCCCTTGGACTGTGAGAGGCAGCGGTGGCCCATATTGGCCACAAACCACGGGTGGCGTCACAAACTACATTTACAACTTTATTCCCCTTTTTCTTCTTCCTCTTTTTATTGCTGCATCTTGGACTACGGGACCCGGTCACTTCACCGTGATGACCCCAGCTGCCCTAGAAGACGACAGGGCCCGGTTCCGAGTACCCCAGTCCCCGAGGTGTGACATATAGATACACACACAAGTACACACACGTATACACAAAGATATACACATACTTGTATACAGACACACACATGTACACAGACACATAAGTATACACACAGGTATACAGACACACGCATATACACACACAGGTATACACACATGTATACAGACACACACAGGCATGTACACAGATACACACACATGTACACAGACACACATATACACACACAGGTATACGCACACATGTATAAACACGCATGTACACACACATACACATGTATGCAAACACACATGTATACATACACACATGTATACCTACACATGTACATACACACACGTGTACATACACATACTGACACACACACATGTACACACACAGGTATATGTGCACATGTATACACACATGTAGACAAATATACGCACACAAGTATACAGACACACACATGTACATACACATGTATTTATACACACATGTATACACACATGTATATGTGGCGCACCTGCGGATCCAGTCGCCACGGAGGTACTGCACCCCTGTTAGTGTGTAATATCCCACTCACGGGTAAAGGGGGCACAGACCGATGCCGGGGCACCCAGGCCACGCACTAGGAACCAGTAGTGGGGATGGGTGGTGAAGGAAGTAGTTAGAGGGAGCACTTGGAAAGGAGTGAGCAGGGCTGTGGAGTCGGTAAGACACAGTTGCGACTCCGACTCCGACTCCTGGATTTTATCAGGTTCCGACTCCGACTCCTTCATAAATGGCCACTTCGTAACAATAAATTTACTGTTGTAAAATATTAACATGGAGCTTATTCAGTTTCTCACCATCATATAAATAATCAGACCACTTAGAGCAAACACTATATTTATTAGATACAATTAGAATATACCAAATAACTTTTATAAACTTTTCAAAACTGTAAGTAAATTTCAATAAACCCTGTTATTCTGTTAATAAGAAATCTATACATTTGTCCTCAGAAAAAGTATAGCCTCTGTCAGATCCTCCTTCATGGATGCCCTCAAGTCTGATCTAATTATTTTGAGAGCAGAGAACAACCTCTCTACACTAACTTGGGTTGGTGGCAAAGCAGTAACCACTCGGGCAACATCTCTGACAATGTCAGGATACAGGGGAATCGCTTGTTGCACTGTTATTTTTGATGAACGATCAAATTTCTCAATCTCTTTTAGTGCACATGAAAAATTCTGCTGAAATGTACTGGCTGTGTTCTTTGATGGGGATGACTCTTCCATGCGGGAACGCTTTGCACGGTCCTTCTGATCCAAAATATTTTTCGATATTAAATTCTTCACCAGTTGATGATGAGGGTGAAGATGTGGCAGGACGATCAAATTCTTCTTGTTCCTCCTGACTGTTTTGCAATCCTTTCATCCTTACTGCTATTTCAAACAGAGCTTCTTTTCCTTTACTCAGCTGTTGATCATCTAGAAGAATCCGATGCATTGGGTCTACATAAACAGCTGCCAAAAGAATGTTATTTTGTAATAGTAGCTCCTCTCTCCGTTTCATTGATGTAGCAATGCCACTTGCAATTAACCCTCCTCTTTGGGACAGGCGAAGCATCAGGTTCCTCCACTTCTTTAAGAAAATACCTGGAGTTAAGTACTCTGCTTGTAATTTTTTAGTCACTGTAAATGGGTGCTCTAGCAATTTTTCCAGCTCAGTCACCTGATTCCACTGACTTTCATTTAGCGTCAGTTGAGGGTTAGCCATGTCTACAAGAAAGGTTTTCAGTTCAACCAAGCGCTGAATCATTAAGTAAGTACTGCCCCATCGTGTGGCTTGATCAATAATTGCCCCTTTTCCAGCACGTCTCTTCAAAATTGAGTCAACTTTAGGGGTTCTGGCAACAGTAGCCAATTTTCTCACCTTGCCAATCAGTGCAGCAGCATGTCCTTCTTGCAGACTGTCTCTTATAGCCAGCTGTAGCGTATGCACAACACAGCGCATGTGATGAATGAAAGATCGCATTGACACAGTTTCAACAAGATCATCTAAACTATCATGTAGCAGTTCATCTGAAGCAACTTCAATTTGCTCCTCAGTTATACTGTGTTCCTCTATTTCAAACATTTCTGTGTCCGTGGACCCAGAATGTTCTTCTAGCTGCTGGTCACCATCATTACTCTCATTCATTAGCTTAATAGTACTTATCATATTTGAAGCATTGTCAGTTACGACAGAAAGAACTTGCTCTTTTTTAAGTTCATAGTCTTGCAGAACCTTTTCCACCAAGGCCTGGAGAAACTCACTGGTGTGATGAGCTTTGGTGTCTTTTACTGCCAATGTTTTGGTAATTATTTCATTTTTGTCACAAACAAACGGGACATTGATGGCAAAATAGTTCACTCTGTGACGTGTGCAGGCATCCATTTTAAGAAACAGAAAGCGTCCCTTGAGAGTTTTTTTAAGTTCTTCCTTTTGTTTAAAAGCTTCTTCGTTTACAAATTTTCTAATACTCTCTCTCTCCAGAGAAACACCAAGCTTGCGGGCCATTTCTCCATTCAAACACATAAAAGCTGGTCGTGAAAATAATGAAATAGGCACACTATCCTTTACAACAAGCTCTATGATCTGTTTTTTAAATGTATCTACTGTCATTGTCACAGTAACTTTGTCACTGACAAAATATCTTGCAACTGATGGCTGCAAAGTTCTCTGCTCCTTTGCTTGACCGGAAGAGCTGGGCACTGGTTCTTTGGTTTGGATGCAGTCTTTCTCATCCACTGCTTTCAGTACTTCTGGATGGAAGCGCTGTAAATGTCTCTTTAGATTAGAAGCTCTGGTAGGAGCATTTTTATCTTTGCCTGAAAATGCACTTATCTTCGCTTCACAGCTTTTGTTTTCGTCTGGATCATTTGTCATACACTGACAGACATAATGTTTTCTATCTTGAGTGATGGTGAAATGTTCAAATACAGCTGATTTAATGTGATGCTTCTTTGACATTCTCAGGTTTTTAATTCTGCATTCACAATCCAAATGACAATTGTTTTTCCTAAAAACAATTGTACAAAATTATTGCCAGGTCGTACAACTGATATACTGGTCAGTAATACTGTTATTATTCCTCATGTACTCACAGTTAACTGATGCAAAGTTTGTGGATAATACTTCTTACAGTCTTCCTCTTCTTCTGAGTAGCAGGCAGCTGTGAGATGCTTGGAAGATGCACACCGGCTAGTATGATCTAGTCTAGACGAGGAGGAGCCAAGTTACTACTAAGAATTTGCAACACATTTTCACTTTCAGTTTCATACATTGTAAGTAGGGGGGTTGGGGCAGCATGAAGTTAACCAAGTATAAGAATAGATAAGGGCAGTGGAGAACAGTGACACACAAGAAGTAAGAAATGTCTCTATCTCCAGCAGAACTGCTTATCACTGTTGTTCATAGTTTGATAGAACATAAATATTTGAGTAACATTTATAAAATTAATATGAAAGTTCAATTATGAAATATTAATACATTTTTTTAAAGCTGGAGTCGGAGTCGGTACATTTCTACCGACTCCGACTCCGGCCAAAACTAGCTCCGACTCCGACTCCGACTCCACGACTCCGACTCCGACTCCACAGCCCTGGGAGTGAGGTCAGGAAAAACACACGTAGATGACGTGGGACATGTGACAAAGGGTATAAATAGAGTGGGAAAGATCTAAAACAGAGGAGAGACAGTTGAACAGCTGAGGAGTAGAGACCGTGTCTTCAGAGAGAGAGGAAAGGAGAGTGAAGCAGCTAGAGTCAAGTTGGAGGGAAGCTAGAGAAAGAAAGCCTGTCACAGAAGGAAAAGAACTTGATAGAAGTGTCCAGAGGCCAAACTGAGGAGCAGAGGAATAGAACTAAGTGGCTCCAGGAGAAAGAAGGGGTCCTAGAGACACGGGAAGGGAGCAATTTACCAGTGGGGCTCGAATCCATTGTCAGGCGCAGGCAAGTGGAAGGACCAGGCCGATGACTAGGGGCACCGGGAACCCCAAGACTAGTGGAGAAGACAGACCAGGTTCAGCTAGCAACCCGGAGACTGTGTGGTACTTTCATGGTAACATGGTCGACAACCGCGCACATCTGCTGAAAAGGTGGCAACCATAGGGCTAAGGGGAGACACTGCAGCTTAACCCCTAAGAAAAGTCCACAGTCACTGGCTCAGAGCTCTGTGTGGCGAGGAGCAAGGCAGAATGAGCGAGGCAAGCGCAGTGTAAAGAGGCTGAGAAAGGACTGAGAAAGGGTACCGTTATGTGTAATCCTCTTATCCGGGAGTAGCTGGATCACTGCCTCCGAGAACCCAGTGCTCAGCGGGCTGTTACACAAAGACTGTGAGTAAAAGAACTGAAGACTGCAACCCGCTGTGTCTGTGAACTTTCTTAACGCGTCAAAAGCACCAGACACACAACTACCAACTCACTGAGGTACCTCAAGCTGCCCTGGGGGTCAGCCCTACCCGTAGAGGGCTTAAGAACATTGCTGCCTCCCAACCATTGGAGAACTGTCGTGCAGTGGCGGCCATCTATAGCCGCAACCTGCGGGTGGCGTCACGAAAAATTAATAAGTATCCCCAGGTCCAGTCATCCCTTCCCAGAATGAACCCTCCATGCAAGATGCCCTTCCCTAAGAGAGAGAGACACCCACACGAAACTTTTAATGACACCGCCCGGGTCACAGAGCTGGGTCTTGGTCCCTGTGATCCCCGTGATGAAACCCCAGTTCCGAGTATCCTAAGGCCCTGAAGGGGCGTATAATATACACACACATACACACATGTATACAGCCACAGACACACATAGCCTCCCCCTCCTGACGGTCTCAGCCAATGCTCTGATGCTGAAGGACCTAAGTGACACAGGCAACTCATGTGACCCCGCAGAATCACATGACCCGGCTGCTTCACCCAGATTCAGCATCGGAGCATAGGGTGAGACCGACAGTTGGGGAACACCGGCGGGAGGGGGAGAGCGGCTGAAGGGGAGAGCGGCAGGAAGGGGATGCCAGGGGCACTGCTGGGTGGTAGACTGGGCGGAGGTGTCGGGCAGCAGAGGTGCAGCAATGGTGTAGGGCCTGTCCGCCGAGAGTGCGGCGATCAGCATATCGGAATACTCATCACTTGGGTGTTCCAATGTGGCAGTCAGCATACTTACGGTGCGGCGTGATTTATGGGATTCGGGCATTTCCAGATGGAAGTGAATGATGGTTGTGGCGCCCCTGCGGATCCAGTCACCACAGAGGTACTGCACCCCAGCCAGAGGTGTAGTACCCCAATCTCGGGTAAGAAGGGGACTTTGACCGGTATCCCAACACCCAGGCCAACGCTATACCACTCCAGGTCAGGGTTTGGGCTTTAATGCTCTTATGTCCCTGATCCTGTCTGGAGGGGAGGAACCAGGGTAGTGGGGATGGGTGGAGAGCGGAGTTTAGGGGAGCACACAGGAGGGAGTGAAGTCAGGGAGGACACACGTTAGAGACGGAGGACATGTGGCAGAGAGTATAAAAGGAAAGTAGAAACATCTAGAAACAGTTGGTGGGTGGCTAGCAAGAGCAGAAAGAGTCTGTGATGGTCAGAGAGCCTGTCAGAAGAAGGGGCAAGAGCAAGAGAGAGGTGTCCAAGGGACTGGAGTTGGTGGGAACTTGTCCTAAGACCTGTAAGAGACGAGACCTGACGAGGAGTCGTGAAAGAGAAAGGGGTGCTCCCGAAGACTGAAGGAGTCCCAGGGGACTGGGAAGTGAGCATTCCACCGGGGATGCCCGCATTCACAGTGACTAAAACCGTGTGGAGGGGCCAGGCCGCAGAGTAGGGGTACCGGGTTCTAGACTAGTGGAGAACAACCAGGCTCAGCTAGCAACCTGAAGGCTGCATTATTTCTAAGTGCCTACTGGCTCGGGGCTCTATGTGAGCAAAGCACAAGGAAGGAGGGCGAAGTAAGCACAGAATGAAATGACCATGGAAAAACAGAGAAAAGGGGTTCCAGTTCAGAGGCACCCTGTTGCCCGGGAGTAGCTGGATCTCTTCCTCCAAGAACTCAGCGCTCAGCGGGCTGTTACACAGTGATGATTGTTGTAATGTGGAACAATAGACTGTGAGTAAAGACCTTGAGACTGCACCCCGCTATGTGAACTTTATCATCGCGCCATCAGCCCTGCGCTGTAACATTAGTATCAAATCTCCCAGTAACATATGCTGCCCGGGGGTTAACCCTACCCATGGAGGCTTTACTAACTCAGCTGCATTGTCACCAACCCCAGAAGAACTGTATTGCTGTGGCGGTCATTATTAGCTGCAACCCGCAGGTGGCGTCACGAGAAACAATTGTATCCCCAGGTCCCACATCCAGTAAACCCCCTAATAGCACATAAGATGTCCCAAAAGAGCGTCCCACCTTTGAATTGACCACATCAGGGCCACGGACCAGGTCACGCCCAACATTGTCAGGCCCTGCTCCGAGTACCCCAAGGGGCGAGTGATGGACAATTTAAGGCAATTATATATTACATGTTCTATCTAAATATCTTGATTATTGAATCATAATAATGATTAAAGCCTGATGTTACCATTGTACTACAATAAATTTATAAGATAAAATGATACCTGAGATGAAGAAATCTGTTTTGTTTTTTTTTTTTTTTTTTGCACTTGAAGTTTTCTTCGGGGTGGGACTGGAGGAGGCCTCCAACTCTTATCCGGCCCTTCCAATGCCTCTAGGTATCTTTTCTTCCTTAAAATTCATGCTGGCGCTGTCCTAGCCTTTGTACTTTGACACACCCAGGGGTTTGGGATACTCGGATCCAGGGCGTTGCTGCTGGATCCTGTCACCGGTGGTCGATGCCCGAGACCGTGGCCATGGTGGTCGCTGAAAAGTGTTGAAATGAAAATAATAAAAGTGTATTGTTCGTGACACCACCTGCAGTTTCTGATGATGACTCCAGCGCTACTTCAGACCTCTGGGGATGGTGTTATTGTAGCAGGTTGGTCTTGCTCTCTGCAGGTAGAACAGTGTCTCCAGGGCAGTGATTCTTAGTAACTGGAAGGCAGCTCTGCAGGTGAGAAGCTGTCTGCTCCCTCACACCGAGAAAGAACGACACATCACACGTAGCTGAGTCTCTGGACGGATTTACTGGTCACGTTCAAGTTCAACAGCAGGTCTACAGACACGGGTAGCTGGCCTAGGTAGTGACCGATGATTGGGGTGTTCGTCTGTGGCTCTCAAGATGTTTCTCCCTGCTTCGCCCTCTGTCCTTCCTAGAATTGAAGTCTGGCCTGTGTGGAGCCCGACCTGACCTCCTGCTCTCTCCTCTGTAACTCTACGCTCATGTAGGAACCTTCTCCAGATTGCCGCACCTCTGGGAATTTTCCGCGGGTCCTGGCTCCTTGTTTGGCTACTGTTACTGGTGACCAGGAGGCTGAAGACTCCTTGGTCTGACCTTGGCGGCCCAGATTTATACTTGTCTGCACCGCTCCTGAAGCCGGTACTCTGCTCCATGGACTGGGATCCTCCCAGACCGGTAGGTAGACGGTCTGACACCGGTGGTTAGCACACAACCTCAGGCTCCCCTTTTCTCATCTGGGTCACCGTTCTTTTTGGGTGCCCTCCTACATCCCCTGAAGGGTCCTTCTCGACCTCTCTTCTACTCCTTGTTCTCGTTCTACACTCTACACACTCCCTTCCTGCTGTCCACTACCCACCTATATAACCTCCCACTGGGACCGATTACCCTGGTAACTGGTTTAACCAATTGGCCCCCTGAGCTATTTGTATGAATGCAGGATGAAAGCCACATACGAACCTTCCCCTTCACTGTCCACAGGGATACCGCACACGCTGGTCTGGGTGCAGTACCCCTTTGTGGCGCACCGACCAGTGGGGCGCCACATGCTGATTGAGATCTTGGCTAGTCCTCAGGAAAATGGGCTCAGTGGCACAACATCATTTTACTGAAGCCCATCATGAGATTGATCTGTGTAGGCGCTGCCAGCGGCTGGGGAGATGCCAGCACGAGATCTACATAAGGAAGAAGAAAAGATACTTAGATACAGCAGGGGCCAGAACAAAGTTGGAGACCCTTCCTCCAGTCCTGCCCTACAGGCCCACCCTGATTCATGAACATATGAAGAGAAGAAAACTACACAGATTAGAGCAAATACACAAAACAGATTACCTCACCTCAAGTATCAGTTTGATCAATATGATGATGGCGCCAATTTGGACCTGTCTATACTTTACTTAGAAAAATGCTGCTGACAGGTTTTCTTTATTCAATCCATGCCTAAGAAAATATTATTTGATGTGGAACAACCCCTTAAAAAAATAAATTTAAATAAACAATGGTAGAAGTGCACTTTCTTTAACCTCATTTGGAAGTCTGTTCTCTGTACATGATATGATAGACTGAATGCTGATAGTCAATACTACCACTCATCCCGCATACAATAAGCCCATGTATGTTTATGTTGACTGAAAAATACAAAAGTTATGGCTCCTGGAACAAGGAGGGGGGGGAGAATACTGAAGTGCATAAATTTAACATTTCAATGTCCTGAAGTGGTTAACAGATCACAGATCCCGTCATTTTACTGGAAGAAGTAGAGGGGCTGCTGTGCCTTTCTTCTTGTCCATAATGGTACCTTTACACGCCGCCACAGAGAGTAGCAACAGGTAGGCAACGCACGTGCACGTTTTTACCTGTTGCTAACGGTTGCTGATGCCGCATATAGACGCCGCCACAATGTGCTCCACAGAAGGTCTTTGCGTTCCCCGGAAGTGCCGACGGGTGCGCGGGTTACCTTCTGTGGAGTACCTTCCCTGATTTACACGCTGCTACCACAAGGGAATATGGGCGTACATCTGTCGCGCTGCAAGTACATAGGCGTGACAGAGTTGAATATTACGTGACGCTCGTACGGTGATTGGACAATGCAATAGCATCATGATTGGCCAGCCAGCGCAGGAAGGCTGGCTAATACATGACGCCATTGCAATTGTGGACTGTGAATGGATAGCTCTTTAAATATGGCGCCCTGTGAAGGGACAACCAATCGTAACACAGGAGCTTCCACCAATGATCGCTGATGGGGCGTGGTATCCATGATGCTGTGGCACGCCCCTGGGAATTCGCTAGGCCACGCAAATACCTTCCTGCACCCCGATTACACGCCACCACCATAGTGATTGTGCCTTCCTGTTTTAGAGCACGGCTCAGACACAGGTATCCGAAGGTACTGCAAAACACATGAAGGAAATTCCGGAATTACACGCCACCACTTCGTGGTGTTTTCATGGCAACAGGCACAATTGTGTCCGATGCCTGGCGGTTTCTACCTTTCTGTGGCGACGTGTAAAGGTACCATAAAGGTACCTTTACACGCCGCCACTGCGTGGTAGCAACTGCCTGGCAATGGGGATTTTTGTGCCTGTTGCCTTGAAATTGCTACGAAATGGTGGCGTGTAAATTGGGAAAGTGATCGGGTTTCCCGCAGTTGAATCGGATACCTGTTTACGAGCCGTGTTCAAAAATCCAAGGCAACACAAAGGCACAATTGCCATGGTAGTGGCGTCTAAACGGGGCACAGGGATGGAATCACCGTCGCCTAGTGAATTCCCAGGGACATGACACAGCCTCATGGATACCGCACCCCATCAGCGATCATTGGTGGGGGCTACTGTGTTACCATTGGCTGTCCCTTCACATGGTGCCATATTTAAAGAACTGTCCATTCACACTACAAAATTGCAATGGCGTCATGTATTAACAGCCTTCCTGCGCAGGCTGGCCAATCATGACGCTATTGCGTTGTCCAATCACCGTGTTAGCGTCACAGAATACACAACTCTGTCACGCCTATGTACTTGCGGCGCGAAAGATGTACGTCCATTTTCCTTTGTGGATAGCGTGTGTGAAGCGGCGACGGTATTCAACAGAAAGTTATCCGCAGGATCTGTGGGAACTTCCAGGGAACCACTATACCTCCAGTTGACAATAATGGCGGCGTGTACATGCGGTATCGTTAGCAACCTGTTAAAAACGTGCGCGTGCACGTGCGGTTGATAACCGGTTGCTAGGCACAGTGGCTGGCGTGTAAAGGTACCTTAAGGCCACGTGCAGACATTGAGTACTTAGGGTGCTTTCACACTGCTTATTTCTGGGATCCGTGGTTGTCCGTTGTAAAACTGCCCTATGGGCCACGGATCAGATCGGATTTTGACCTAATTGCCCTCCAATTTGTGTCAGATCCGATTCTTTTAGAGACTGCTCTGATTTTGGGCACAGCAGACCAAATCGGACCGAATTGGATCCGACATGATCTGCGGCCTTTAACATGGGGGTATATGGAGCACGGGTCCGAGAAAACAGCTGATAGTTTCTCTGACCCAAAATTTAGTGTACTGAGTATGCTCAGTACACTAAAACCGCTCTGTTCCCTTTTAATATCACATCTGCAATGTATATTTATACATTGCGGAAGTGAAATTAACTATACAAAGGGTTAAAAATAAAATAAAACTATCCTCACCTCTCCGGCGGTGTCCCAGCTGTCTCGCTCCTGGGGCTCAAGGACCTGCGTTGCCTGGCAACCCGATCAGCTGTTCGGGTTGCCAGGCAACGGCAGGTCCTTGAGCCCCAGGAGCGAGACAGCGCGGACACCGCCGAAGTGGTTGGCATGTTTTTTTTTTTTTTTAACCCTTTTGTTCACTCCCGCAATGTATATATATACATTGCGGAGTGAAAGTGCCCAGCTTGCCTGCACTTTGCAGGCTTGGGCTTTCCGCAGGTCTCCTCCGATGCTTTCCTTTCCTGTCCGTGGGACCATGTTAAAAGTAAGATCCCACGGACAGGAAAAAAACGTCGATGTGAAAGCAGCCTTAGGCCCTTTCACACTGGGGTTTTTTGAAAAATGCGGCAGTCGCGGTAAAAAAAACGCATCTGCCACATTTTCCGCCTAACGCTACACTTGCGTCATACTTGCTGCAAGCCCCATGCATTGTCTATGGGGCTTGCGGTAAGTGTGCGGCAGGTGCGGTTTCGGCAGTTGCGGCCGCGGAAAAAACTGCGGTCAGCAGCGGTTTTTTTTTTTTGCAGCGGAAACTGCCGGAACCGCACTTGCCGCACACTTACCGCAAGCCCCATAGACAATGCATGGGGCTTGCAGCAAGTATGCCGCAAGTGCAGCAGTTAGATAGAAAATGCGGCAGATGCGTTTTTTTTTACTGCGACTGCCGCATTTTTCAAAAAACCCCAGGAAAGGCCTTAGCTGCTTTCAATGCAGTTTTCATGCGTGTCCATCAGTTTTGCCAAACAGAGTGACACCAAACTGAACAGTGTCATCTTTCATTTATTTTTCTGCAAGCTCCTTAGTCCTCTCCGTTGGGACACATTCTGATGCAGATCATGAAAAACTGCAGTGTGAAAGCAGCTTAGTGAGTTTTCTCATTGTAGTCAAAATCAGAGTAGACAATCAAGTAAAGTATAAGGCCACGTGCACATGTTGAGTATTAGGGTACTTTCACATCAGCGGTTTTTGCCGTTCGTGGCAGATGCGGTGAAAAAAACGCATCTGCCACGATTACCGCATAACCGCTGCACTTGCGGCACAGTTGCGGCAAGCCCCATAGAATGTCTATGCGGGCTTGCGGCAGGTGCGGCAAGTGCGGTATCGGCACTTGCCGCAGGTGCGGCCACAAAAAAAAACGCGGCTGACCGCGTTTTTTTCTGCGGCCGCACCTGCCGCAAGTGCCGAAACCGCACTTGCTGCACCTGCCGCACACTTACCGCAAGCCCCATAGACATTGCATGGGGCTTGCCGCAACTGTGCCGCAAGTGCAGCGGTTATGCGCTAATCGGGCAGATGCGGTTTTTTCACCGCATCTGCCGCGATCGGCGAAAACCGCTGATGTGAAAGCAGCCTTAGGTGAGTTTTTTACCTTAGTATTTGTATCCAAATCCAGGAGTGGAGCAATCAGAGGAAAAGTGTAATAGAAACAAGTGCTCCACTTTTGTATTTATCACCCACTCCTGGTTTTGGCTACAAATACTGAGATAAAAAATTCACCAAATTCTCAATATTTGCACGTGACCTAATAGAAACACATCTCCACTTCTGTATTTATCACCCACTGCTTGCTTTGTCTACAAATAATGAGGTAGAAACTCACCAAATACTCAATGTGTCCAGGTGGTCCAATACACAATTGACTTGAGAGTTATGGCGGGTTTACACACCGCGATATCGGCGTCCAACTCCGATCCAACTCCGACAAAAAGTCACGTGTTTCGGAGTTGGAGCCGATATCGTTTGCGCGTTGTACGGTTTGAACGTACAACGCGATGCTGGAACGATGCCAAAACGATATCGGGGTTGAATGAGCGTGCTATTCAACTGCCCGATATCGCATGGCCGTTGTAGCAGCATCGTAGCGTGTAACAGCCCAACTACGATGTGTACGCTGACATCACCCATTCACTCCCATGTTAAATGGTCGTTACTGGGTTGGTGGGCGTACACATCGTAGGGACGTTGTTTCCCGATATCGCAGCGTGTAAACCGCCGATGCGATATCGGGAAAAGCGCTCAAAAAATGCGCGCTCCCGCCGTTGCCTACGATATCGCCCCGATATCGGACGTGTAAACCCACCATTAGACCACGTGCACATGTTGAGTATTTGGTGAGTTTTTACCTCAGTATTTATAGACAAAACCTGGAGTGGAACGATCAGAGGAAAAGTATCATAGAAACACCTGCACCACTTCTGTATTTATCACCCACTCCTGGTTTTGTCTACAAATATTGAAATAAAAAACTCACCAAATACTCAATGTGCGCATGTGGCCTAATAAAGTGACTGACATTGGAAACCTGGCCAGAGATTTCTTTCTTGTGCCACCTCGTGGCTGGTGAACATTCACACCATTAGTTTGTGAGAATCACTTCTATTCTGTCTGAGGTAACGCTGTCCCCATCACATCCACGTCCTCCATTAGTTTGTAGTGATCTTGCGCTGTGCGCTTCCCTCTATATTCTTTTTAAGTAATCATATTATTACATTGTGCTGCTTTTCTTCCTCAGAACTGTCCTTAGTCTGTGAACTGATGGTGGAATATTAGAGACTGCACACAAAGAACTGTGTGAGAGATGCTCTGCCCCTGGGATGTTGTTCTGCAGACCCCTGAGCACATAAGTAGGATGATGAAGTTCCTACGTCATAGCCGTGATGTGAGATTACCAATGTGACATGGTGTCACCCCTGTGATGTGAGGTCACCCCCTGTGACGTGGTGTCACCCCTGTGATGTGGGTCACCCCTGTGATTTGAGGTAACCCCTGTGACGTGAGATCACCCCTGTGATTGTGAGGTCACCCCCTGTGATGTGGGGTCACCCCTGTGATTTGAGGTAACCCCTGTGACGTGAGATCACACCCTGTGATGTGAGGTCACCCCCTGTGATGTGGGGTCACCCCTGTAATGTGGAGTCACCTTTGTGATGTGAGGTAACCCCTTTGATGTGGGGTCACTCCTGTGATATGAGGTCACACCTGTGATGTGAGGTCACTCCTGTGATGTTAGGTCACCCCTGTGATGTGAGGTCACCTCCTGTGATATGAGGTCACCTCCTGTGATGTGGGGGTACACCCTGTGATGTGAAGTCACTCCTGTGATATGAGGTCACCCCTGTGATGTGAGGTCACTCCTGTGATGTGAGGTCACCCCTGTGATGTGAGGTCACTCCTGTGATGTGAGGTAACCCCTTTGATGTAGGTCACTCCTGTGATATGAGGTCACACCTGTGATGTGAGGTCACTCCTGTGATGTTAGGTCACCCCTGTGATGTGGTGTCACACCTGTGATGTGAAGTCACTCCTGTGATGTGGTGTCACACCTGTGATGTTAGGTCACCCCTGTGATGTGAGGTCACTCCTGTGATATGAGGTCACCCCTGTGATGTGGTGTCACACCTGTGATGTGAAGTCACTCCTGTGATATGAGTCACCCCTGTGATGTGAGGTCACTCCTGTGATGTGGAGGTCACCCCTGTGATGTGAGGTCACTCCTGTGATGTGAGGTAACCCTTTGATGTGAGGTCACTCCTGTGATATGAGGTCACAACCTGTGATGTGAGGTCACTCCTGTATGTTAGGTCACCCTGTGATGTGGTGTCACACCTGTGATGTGAAGTCACTCCTGTGATGTGGTGTCACACCTGTGATGTTAGGTCACTCCTGTGATGTGAGGTCACCCCTGTGATGTGAGGTCACTCCTGTGATATGAGGTCACCCCTGTGATGTGGTGTCACACCTGTGATGTGAAGTCACTCCTGTGATATGAGGTCACTCCTGTGATGTGAGGTCACCCCTGTGATGTGAGGTCACTCCTGTGATGTGGTGTCACACCTGTGATGTGAAGTCACTCCTGTGATGTGAGGTCAGCCCCTGTTATGTGGGGTCACCCCTGTGATGTGAGGTCACCCCCTGTGAGGTGGGGTCACCCCTGTGATGTGGAGTCACCCCCTGTGAAGTGACATCACCCCCTGTGATGTGGGGTCACCCCTCTGCTGTGAGGTGTCGGGGCACTCTTCACCTCTGCACATGCGCCTCCTCGGGTCTTCCCATTACGCGGGAGGGGGGAGCTCCTGCAGTCCGCGGTCTGTGATGCTGCTGTCACTGCTGCGCTCTCCGCCGCCGCCGCCGCTCAGTGTCATCTGCACCTGCCCGAGGACCGCGCCGGGAGAGGTAAGCGCCTGCTGTCCGCCGGCCGGGCTGGGGGCTCCGGGAAGTTATTGATTGGCAGGTGTGTGTTGTCTGGTCCAGCACCGGCTGGAGGACACGTGTGGCGGGAATAGCCGGGCGGCTGTCACTTGTCATCCACGTGTGCAGAGCGGAGGCAACTTTGTGTGCGGCCGATATGTGTGCGCGACTGCAAAACTTATCACTGCGGCTCCTAGAGTATTGTGTGCGGCATCAGTGCGGCATGTTAGGAAAGTGTGCACATACTCCACTACACCAGAGCAGCCCAAATCTGTATCTGTCACTATATACCTATTCATCCAGCATCTGTCCTGTCAATCCATCCATCCCACCCACTCATCCATTCATCTATCCATCCACTCATCCATACATACATCCACCCATCCAATCATCCATCTACTTATCCCACATCCATCCATCCATCCACCCACTCATCCATCCATCCACCCATCCATCCATCCCATAGCCGACCCCTGCCCTGCAGTTACAGCTCCATGTCTCTGCTGGTGACCATGCTGTCAGGATGGGCATGTCACCACTGTGCCCTCAGTGACCCTCAGCTTCCATCCTTTAATTGCATTAGTTGTAGTGATTACTCCTTCAGGTTATCCTGTTCCCTCTGTATTGCACTGACATTATTTAACCTCCTGCTCCATAATGATTGCAGCAGTAAAGTAGCAGTGCTGGCACTATGCCCTGCTGTGATCCCACCTTGCCCTGCCTGTGCCCACGGTGCTCGGAGCTGCTTCTTCTGTATTTTGATAGTAAACTGCTCTGACAGGAGAAGTGCAGGATCCTGAGCGTGGATGACAGGTGATGAAGCATGTGAACCTGCAGGAGGCCGCCTGCATCCACTAACTTTACTTGTAGAAGGCACCTTGAAAGCCTAGGAGCAGGTATGACTACAGTCTGGTTTGGTATTATACAAATACCATTCACATTATTAATATTATGCACTAGGCCCAGACTGAGCAATATGATCTGTTTAGATGACTTGCACCATTTATGTGACAGGTGCCTCTTTTCTGTGTTTTCATGTATAAATGCTTATAATACACAAGCTACTATGCATTGAAGTCTATGGGGTCTGGTGCTGATCTGGTATAATTCTGTGTAATGTTGGCTCCTAATCTGGTCATCTCACAAATTGTTAGAAATGTAAAGTGTTGTAAACTTGTTATACAAAATCCTTCTCAAGACTGGGGGGATTTATAAACCTATACTTGACTTCTCATTGCCCAGGTTACTAGCAGGTCTAGGCCAGGTGTGCAGCGCTTACAAGCTCTTTCCAGTAGATCTTCTTAGTGCTGCTCTGGAGACTGCTGGATTCAGTCAGCTTCTGTGCCACTACACTCCTCTGATAGTGTTACTGCTTGCACCATCAGAGAGCGCAGTCTTCTGTCTAGTGATGATGCCAGTAGTGTGAACTGTCCAATCAATCATGAGTGCACCTCCAACTTTGGCAAGGAGGAAATGGGGGGAGCTATGAGCCCCTGGGGACTCATGGCATGGATCAATAATAATGTGTTCAAAGGTTACACAGTTTTTTCGTGGCATGTTAATCGCCCAGACTGATGTTAGTCCGTGGGGCCCAGCACATGTCAGATTTTTTCCTCTGCACGTCTGAGTTTGATCCAATATTCGCATCGCCCTCAGCCATGTAAATCAATGTGTGAATGGGTGACATTGGCGTGCCCTCGGCTGACATCTGAATACAGTCTGATTTCCATGCACTCACACAATGGAGAAGATGGAGAAATGTTATTCTCCATCTCCTCATCCTAGAGCAGGGGTGGGGAACCATGTTTCTGCCAAGGGCCATTTGGAAATTTCTACAATCGTTCGGGGCTGTACAAAATTAACAACTCACCCCTACTGTGGTGGCTAGAGCTGCTTCTCTTTGGCACGGGTGACATTGTCATGTTGCTTTTCAACTGCTAGGTTTGCTAGACCCCTGGACATCACAAGAGAGGCAGGAGGTATATACCTCACTGGGGAGGCTGAGGCTGGGGCATAGAGATCACTGCAAAGCTGGATCTAAAGGGCAGACAGTCAGCAAAACCCGTCTGCCAGTCTGAGCACTGCGGTCCCCAGGAATCTGCCCAGGGGCCACAAAAACGTCATCGAGGGCCGCATTCGGCCCTGGGGCCTGAGGTTCCCCACCCCTGTCCTAGAGAGTCAGATCACACTGTGCTGACACTGATCAACCTCTGGCCACTGTTTTGTATGATTGTAATATGTATAATCAGCATGATGTCTAGGATGACAGAATCTACGGCCGTCTGCCCTAAGTGTATGTTCACATCATGAGTTTTTCGTCAGCTTCTGATGCTGTGTATTTTCCCTTTGTAAAAAAAAAAAAAGGCGCGTTTTACAGGTCCAGCAAAGTGGATGGGATTTACTAAATTCTCATGCACTGTGTGTATTTTATTTTACTGGGGGTAAATTGACCAATGGGATTTGTTTGAAGTCCACAATGTGTCAAGAGCTCTTACAGGACGGCTGAGGTTTATGTGCGACTTTTCTCCATAGAATTATATTAGATGTCGAAAATCCGCAGGTAAAAAGCTGCATAAAAAACGGATGTAATCTGCACATGACTTTATCAATAAAATGTATCAATGCCAAATACCAAGGATGTATCAAAGACAAAGCATATTTATGAAAAACATTGCACCAACAACAGACAAAATCCGCAGCATCAGAAATGTGATAAAAAAGGTTAAAAAAAAACAAATTTACCTGGTAGGTGCGAAAATCATCATCAAAAAGTCACCAAATACTCGCCGGGGAATGGAGCCTGAACAGTGCCGTCTGTTCATAGTCCTTTAGTACGGTATATTGTATCTCCTTTTAAAACTGATATCTGAATATGAATATAAAATTCCACAGCACAATCTTAGGCAAAGTCTCCATTAAGCATATGTGGCTTCAGCGGCAGAACTCATAGAGATTTGACATCTTTTCTTATTTTAAGTACGGTACTATTGCTTTTAACTTTGACAAATTGTGGCAAAATAGATCCTAAAGGCCGCTTTAACGCTAGGATCTCGTTAACGATATCGTTGAAACGTCGCGGATTTGTGATGGTTCAAACGATATCGTTAGTGCGTCGTTGAGTGTAAACGATCGATGTAGGAAGGAAAAATCGTTGGATTATTCATCCAAAATTTGAGATCCGGACCTCAAATCTATCGTTCGTCATCCAATTAACATCCTGGGAAGAAGCAACATCGTTCAGTGTGACACCTTTTAGAACGATGTCATTCATACCGTATATACTCGTGTATAAGCCGACCCGTGTATAAGCCGACCCCCCCTACTTTTGCCCCCAAAATCTGGGAAAACCTATTGACTCGTGTATAAGCCGAGGGTGGACCCCAGCACAGGTATACAGCCCCCAGCAGTGTGGTATACAGGCCCCCCCAGTGGTAGTATACAGCCCCCAGCAGTGTGGTATACAGCAGCCTCCCCAGTGGTACATACAGGCCCCAGCAGTGTTACAGCAGCCTTCCCAGTGGTATATACAGCACCAGCCCCAGGGGTATATACAGCACCAGCCCCAGGGGTATATACAGCACCAGCCCCAGGGGTATATACAGCACCAGCTCCAGGGGTATATACAGCACCAGCCCCAGGGGTATATACAGCACCAGCCCCAGGGGTATATACAGCAGCAGCCCCAGGGGTATATACAGCAGCAGCCCCAGAGGTGTATATATAGCAGCAGCCCCAGAGGTATATACAGCAGCAGCCCCAGGGGTATATACAGCAGCAGCCCCAGGGGTATACAGGCTCCCCCCCATCAAGATCCAGGGCCCCCCCCATTGCTCGGCAAACCTGTAAAGTAAAATCCTTATACTTATCACTGTCCTGTCGCCGCCGTCCCGCCGCTGCCGACACCGCGCTCCTCCATCTTCATTCAGCGCCTTCCGGCTTCCTGTGGTCGGCGCTGACAATGACGTCATTGCCTGCGACCACCGGAAGCCGGAAGACGCTGAATGAAGATGGAGGATCGCGATGTCGGCAGCGGCGGGACGGCGGCGACAGGACAGTGATAAGTATAAGGATTTTACTTTACAGGTTTCCCGAGCAAGGGGGGGGGGGCCCTGGATCTTGATGGGGGGGCCTGTATACTGATGCGGGTGGCGGGCGGTATATACTCGCGTATAAGCCGAGGGGGGACTTTTCAGCCCAAATTTTGGGCTGAAAAACTCGGCTTATACGCGAGTATATACGGTATTTCTCCTATTCCTGCCGCTTTGTAAAATCGTTCAAATGTTCTTCTCCAAATAGCTGGAGCGTTGCCAAATTTAAGATCGTTAACGATATCCTTGCGTGTGACAACGCACTAACAATGTCGGAAGGATCGCGGTCACGTGACATACCTAACGATCTCGTTCACCTATATCCTAGCGTGTGAAGCGGCCTTAAGATATAGATCGAGGGTTTCCTATCAATGTCTGAAGGTACAGTTACATGAAGCAATATTGATTGCAATTTCACTGGCAATTTGCTGGTTGCAGTGAAATCAAGGACACATTGTTCTATTTTATTGCTGTGTACAAATGGAACACTGTGTCCATGATTTCACAGCAACCAGCAAATTGCCAAGCAATATTGCCGCGTGTGATGGTACCTTAAGGGTACTTTCTCACGCCACAACCAGTGGAGACATTTTTGACGGCGATATATCGCCCTGGAATTATCGCCGTCAAATTGCCTCCCAATTGCAGCGTGTAATTTGGGAATTTGGCGGCGATATGTCGCCTCGTTCCGGTCGCCTGATTTTACAGCACTGCTCCAAAATCAGGCGACCAGAACGAGGCGACATATCGCCGCCAAATTCCCGAAATACACGCCGCAATTGGGAGGCAATTTGACGGCGATAATTCCAGGGCGATATATCGCCGTCAAAATTGTCTCCGGTGGTTGTGGCGTGAGAAGGTGCCCTAAGAGAAAAAGGACTGGTGACGGGTATGAGTATGGCTGGGTTCACTTTACAGTGTAAAGTGGCAGTGACAAATACGGAGTTCGCTGCACAAATGTCATGCACTACCTATAGAGCTCACTCTTTGGACTCAGGCACACAATTGTATTTTCAGCCCAAAATTGGACTGCACTCAGACCAATGTTATCCAATGGGGCAGTACTGATTTGTTTTGCTTTTTCGCTGACCTATTCTGCATGTGAAAAAAATCTCAGCATGCACGATTTTCCCCTGAGAATTGGATGGCACCCGCCCATTCAAGTGTATGGACTATTGAAAAAAAATGGACCGAGTGCGTGACATCGGACTGACAGAATGGAGAAGATAGTGTTTTTTTTATTCTTTCCATGTTTAATGAAAACTGATGCCAGTCTGATCAGACTAATCAGATCGTTTTTCTCGGATGTGGAAAGAATGGTCATGTGCACCTTCCCTTTAGAAAACATCAGTTAGTATGTGTATCAGAAAAGTACCTGATTAAAACTTTACACTTATTATTAATTATTTAAAACAGTCACAGTCCAATACATAATTACTTAACTGTGCTACATGTATATTTTACATGGGAAAGAGAGACCGGACTATAGGTGTAGCAATAATAATGTATATAGTCTCTATATTATTCCTGCCTGGAACTGTATCCTATCTAACCATGGAGATTGGCACCCTAATATTCGATATGGCGCCCCCACTCATTGGTGTATGTTCCTATGGAAGTTTCCCTGCACTTTCCACTTAAGATACCTTCACACACAGTAATATTGCTAGCAATTTCACTGGCAATTTTCTGGTTGCAGTGAAATCATGGACACATTGTTTTATTTTGTTGCTGTGTAGAAATGGAATAATGTGTCCATGATTTCACTGCAACCAGCAAATTGCCTGTGAAATTGCTAGGATTATTGTCGCGTGTGACGGTACCTTTATAGATCAACCAATATGTGCATAAAATGCCTAGGATTGCATAGAGAAGATTAGCAACTACTTGTCCTTTATGTGCTGCACAGTCTTTTTTTGGTTTGGACTCCTGACATCAGGACACCCCAACACATTTCTCCCCTCCATTACTGTATAGGAGTTCATCGGAGGTCAATATGTGGGTGTCAGGCACAATCACCCAACATGCTGGCCCACCGCCGCCGGGTATTTAAATGTTCCAAATGAATATGTATCAGAGGTAAATATCTGGCTTGCATATTGCTGGAGTGCAAACTGCTTTCCACACATCCATTGTTGGTTTGATTGAAGTGCGCTCCACCCCCAGAGATCTGATGTTATGATCACATCCGGTTTCTCTACGAATGGAACGCATGTGCATTCCACTGACAATCCTAAACTTTAGAGAGTTTCTGGGCATCAGACTTTCTGTGCACCACTATGCAGCACATAAAACTAAGGTCCGTATTTTCGGATTATACAACGCTTTTCCTCCCAAAAATTTGGGAGGGGGGTGCGTCTTCTAAACCAGTTATAGCTTACTGGGGGAGGGTGAATGTCACCGCCCGCAGCAGTGCTCTACTCCTGCCTCGCTACCCCACAACATCACTGGGATGCCTTCTGCATTTCTGGGAGTCCAGGACACGCGCCGTACCGCCTGCAGCATCGCCCTGCTCTTGCAACTGCCGGCAATCCTGCTTCCTGTGACCCGCTCCACCACTGGCCAGCCCTGGTAAGGTACAACTGGATTATAAGACGAACGCCATTGTAACCTAAAAAAAAAATAACGTATTTTCTTTCTCTAAATTTGGGGTGCGTCATAATCTGGCACGTGTTATAATATGCAGAATGTGTTACTAATACTCTACCTCTGTATGCAATTCTATGTATTGTATGTAGTTATATGCTCTTATTGGTAGCTCAATGAGGGAGAGTGCAGAGAAACCTTCATAGGGACAGCCACCAACGAGGGGGGCAGCCATATTGAATATTAGTGTGCCAACCTCCACGGCTAGGAAAGATACAGTTCCAAGAAGGAATAAAATAGAGTCTATATACATTATTATTCCTACATGTGGCGCCCCTGCAGGTATGCGCCACAGAATGGTATTACACTTGAATATAAAATGTGTTTTTACTTGTAAGTTGCCAGGTTACGATTTAATGCTTATGGAGTCTATTTTTAGCACTCACCTAGGACCACACCACTTAGTGTAGGGGAAACTGACTTTATGGTAGGTTCCACAGGTGGTGGGCGGAGCTTAGGATAGAGCAGAGTGACAGTTAAGAATTTACCTCAGACGGCGTTGGGAAGGCAGACAGTGTGGTCACGCCTGGCAGCCTGAGCTGAGTGGAGGGTACCCCATCTATATGTGGGGGCCCAGGACAGATGGCAACTGACCCTGACTGGTAGGAACCAGCTGGTCATGTTGAGGGTTCACAGGTGACACGGACAACCGAGGCAGCCAGGAGTTCAGCCCTGACTGCGAAGCCGACGAGCTGCAGGCCCAACCAGACCGGGTTGCTGACAGCACCACAAGGTACCTCACCCCTCATGCCCAAAAGACGGTTCCACACTAGTGAGGAAAGACTGAAAACCCGGTGTCAGGTGGGAAACTTGTGCGTTCCTGCTGTTCCCATTTGGACCGGTATAAGTCGAGTTAAGCCTACTAGAAACAGACTGCAGGACTGGCGGGTGAGCTCTGCGAAGGTGGGAAAGAAGGAAAGATCTAGAAAGAGAATAGAAACCCTGAAAGACAAAGAAGGAACATCTATAGACTCCTTAAGAGGAAAATCCTGAGTTGGTGACAACCCTCTAAACCAAACTGTACCGTGTATTGTTATATCATCATCCGGTACCGAGTAAAGCAAAGTTAAACAAGAACTGGTTTCTGTTATTCTTCCTGCCGCAGCTCAAAGGACTCATCATCATCAACATCAACAGCAGAAGGGTAAGAGCTGCACCACCATTTAACATCACTGTCCTCCCTCACCGTCTCATATACCATCATAGCTGCCCTGAGGTAAAGCTCCACCTGTGGGGAGCTGTACCACACACTGCTGCCCCCTCCATCACCTCAGCGGCCGGCTGGCAGCGCCGGTACCACCTTACCGGACTCTACAGGTGGCGTCACGTTCCCCTGTAAATAACCCCTTTCACCCCCACCGTTTACCAACAACACCTGGTATAATTGTTCGCCAGGGCACGGCACCGGGATACCGACCACCCGTGACATCCCACACAGAAGCCCCGGTGACCGAGTACCCCACGCACCCCAGCTCTGGTCGAAACACTACACCTATAGGCCGGTCTCTCCCATATAAAAATGACATGCTGCACACTTGAGTCAAATTCAACTCTACAGTATATGGGTGATGTATCTATATTTTGTTTATATTACAGTATTGGACTGGGATATTTTTAAATAATAATTTGAATAATAATAAAAATAACATTTGAAAGGGATACCTTTTCTGATACACAATTTGATACACAATGTTACCTTTCTGATACCTAATGTTTACCCAATATTTTTCTGTTTGTAATCAATGTCTGAAAAACTGATCCAGTTGTGACTGCACTTCTCATTAATTTTAGAAATCCCAATGCCTTTATCTCTGTAAGGCCTTGTTCACACATACCATCCGTTTTTGCCTTAAATCCGTTTTTGGGAACATTTTGGACTGTCTGTTTTCAAAGTCCAAAAACGCATATGCGTTAACGCATGGTGCACCTAAGTGTCAATGCGTTTTTTAACAACACATGTATTTTTGTTCAGCATCCCAAAAAACACTGCATGGCCTTGTTCACACATACCAATCCTTTTTTTAAACCCTTAGAAAAACAGATGCGTTTTTTTAAGGGTGCCAATAGTGTCCCCTGAGGTCCTGAACGTTTTTGGACTTAGTCATTTTTTCACTAAAAACACATATGCGTTAACGCAGGTGCCTATATGTGCCATGCGTTAACGCATGCGTTTCCCATAGGGCCCCGTGTTAAAAAAAACACATGCGTTTTTTTTTACAGCACCCAAAAAACCCTGCATGCAGTGTTTTTTGGGGATGCTGAACAAAAACACGTGTTGTTAATAAACACATTGACACTTAAGAGCACCATGCGTTAACGCATATGCGTTTTTGGACTTTGAAAAAAAACAATCCAAAATGTTCCCAAAAACGGATTTAAGGCAAAAACGGATGGTATGTGTGAACAAGGCCAATGCAGCGTTTTTTGGGTGCTGTAAAAAAACGCATGCGCTTTTTTTAACATGGGGTCCTAAGGGAAACACATGCGTTAACGCATGGCACATATAGGCACCTGCGTTATTGCATATGCGTTTTTAATGAAAAAATGACTAAGTCCAAAAACTTGCCAAAAACGTTGAGAACCTCAGGGGACACTATTGGCACCCTTAGAAAAACTGATCCGTTTTTCTAACAGCTTAAAAAACGGATTGGTATGTGTGAACAAGGCCTAAGGCTAGGTAAGGCTAGGGTCACACTTGGGAGGCTGCATCCAGTAACTGGATGCATTACTGGATCAAGTTTTTCCCCTTGTCTATTTTAAGGCATTTTTACCGGATCAGGTACTGGATCAGGTACCGGATGGTACCTATATGTACCATCCGGTACCGGATCAGGTTCCCATAGGGTTCCATGTTAAAAAACTTATCAGATTTTGCTACAAGGCCAAAAACATTGCAGACCCGATTAAAACCTGACTTTTCAAAAACTGGATCCAATAGACGGATTGCACTTTGGCAAACAAGTGTTAACATTGGAGTCTGTGGGCCAGGTACCTGATCAGGTTTTCAAGATGAAAAACTGGATCCAGTAACTGGATTGCAAACTGAAGTGTGACCCTAGCCTTAGTCTGCCCTCAGCCTGCAGGATCCATTGAAAATGTAGAAATTCTTAGGCAGAGTACATAGTGTTACCGGCATGTAACGCTATGCACTTCCTGTGTATTGATCCCTATGGCAAACAAAAGATAAGCACCGTTGACGGCTCCACTTACAATCCCCGGATATGTGCTTTTGCAGAGCGCACAGGAAACGCGGTTTGCAGCATTTACCTGTGCGCTCTGCAGTAGCCCATATCCGCGGATTCTCTATTGAGCCGGCGGCGAATAGCGTTACATGCCGTTTATGCTATTCGCTCTGCCTGCCTGCCACTAAGTTTTTAATGGATTCCCCAGGCTCAGGGCAGATGGAAGTCTGACCCTAGCCTAAAGGCCTAAGGTTAAGGTCAGATTCGCGCAATGCATCTGCCAAAAGCATGCGTTTTTTTTCATGTGCAAATGTGTAAAAATGCATGCGTTAACGCACCCATAGACTCCAATGCAAAAAACGCATTGCTAAAGCCCAATGCGATTGGCGCAATGCGTTTTTGGTAGCGCACATAAAAACATGGGCAGCAGCATTTTTGGCCCTGTTATGGAAGATGCTAGCATTAACGCATGATACATTTATGTACCTTGCGTTAATGCATGTGTTAAAAATAAACACACATGTCATGGGAATGGCAAGGAAAAAAAAAAGCATTCTTTAATGCATCCCTCAAGCAGATGCAACATTCCAAATGTGACCCTAGCCTTATTCACACTTATGTTTTTTCTTGTACTTGAAGAAAAGTATAGGCTTATTTTCGCCAGTGTTTTTGGATCAGTTCTTGATCTATTTTTACCATGAGTTTTTCAGAAGTGATATTTTTTTTTAATGAAAAAATTTTTTTGCAAAGCTTCTATTCAATGTTAAAAATGGATTATACAAGTATGGCATCTTTGTGCTGCCTGCGATTTTCCCATAAGGCTGGCTTCACACCACGATTTTCCCCTGTCAGGTTCTCTCCGGTGTTAAGTAGGAAGCACCGGACAGAATCTGACAGCCCCAGACAGAACAAAACCTCTTGTCCTGTTTTCTGCCGGAATCGGCAGGTTCAGGAGCTGGCCCCTGCTGAAATTTCAAAATCCGCTAGACGCGCTCCTGAAATCTCAGTGTGGAGTGCTGAAGGTCCTGGCATCCGGGAGCCAGATCCAATTTTCTTTCAGATCCGGCGCGATCCAGCGCCATAGACTCCCATGTTAGGGGGCCCCGGATAAGGGAGGATCCGGGTGGATCCGATTTTTTTTTTTTTTTCAGATTTTTGCTCCAGACACAAAATCACAGCAAGCTGTGATTTTTTGTCCGGGAGAAAAACCCGAATTCTTCCGGATCCTGCCGGACAGATGGAAACCGGATAGCAAAACAATGCCTTCCAGCCCCATAGGAATCCTATGGGGCCGAAATCGCACTGGACAGCCCCAGATCCTGAAAACCATGGTGTGACGCTGGCTTAAGACTTGTTTGGGTAATTTAGATCTGTGATTGTGTCAGTGACTTTTTTGCATACACGCAGTAAACGATTGTGAAACATAGATGTCTTAATGATGCCTAAATGCTGACAGTGCGGCATGGCGGCAGCACTAATAGGGCTCATTCACATGTCTGTTATTAACGTACGAGTGGCATGAAAGTCTTTCACTATTCTCACACTCCTTTTGTCTCCTAAAAGCATCCTGTCAAAGTAGATAAAAACGATTTTATACTCACTCATTAGGCATTATAATTAGTATTCTTTAGCCCTTAGGGCGTGTTTGTTTTGCAGGCTCCAGGATCCACCCTCTCTCTCTCTCCGTCTGTGCTGCTTTGCTTGTGCAGGCTTTGCCCTCCCTTCTCTGTCACTCACAGAATGCAAATCATTAGTCCTGCCTTCATCTCCACATCACAGCAGAAGCTGCACAGGGAGGCTGGATCATTCAGGCTGCAAAACAACACACCCAAAAGGCAATTGCATATAGCCCCTCCTTCATTATTATTCTAATGAGTAAGTATCAAAGTGTTTATTTCAACTTTGAAAGGAAGCATTTAGCACAGAGAAGGATGGTTATAATGCTAATAGGAAGGTCCAAGGACATGTATTGATAGGTTAGGGTGCCTTCACACTGCGGTCAGGTCCGATCCGGGGCTGTCAGGGGTGACAGCCCCGGACCGGATTTTGGCCCCATAGTATCCTATGGGGCGGCATGGCTAACTCGCTGCAAGCCACGGTTCTGATTCATCAGCAGCGGCACCTGCGTCAGGCTGCACACTGGACCAGTGCTGATCCGGTCCAGGGGCTGTCAGGTTCACCCCTGACAGCCTGGATCGGACCTGACCGCAGTATGAAGGCACCCTTAGGTGGCTTCTAGGAGGTGACAGGAACCCTGTAAAAAAAAGTATATTTATTTTAAACCAATGCTTAGGAAACAAGAATATTGGACAACCCCATTAAGTACATGTCAGAAATGGTTTGAACGGAGTTGTGGGAGTTTGTTGCTCGTTACCATATTCATACAGTGCAGGAGACAGCGTATTAATTAGGAAATATGGACAGTGCCTTTTTAAGTGTTGATAAAGGATTTGTTTAATGCTCAGTGATGAAAAAGAGCTCAGCAAAATGAATTCTGTTTATTCTGCCATGAAGGCTCAGTGCCCTGTAGAGAAGTCCTTCATCTCATAGAGGACACGAACATCGGAATCCGCCGTCACTTGCACCTACATTTTCAAATAGGTTTAATTGTTTTGCACAGATTTTACTCATTACATTACTAGAGTCAAGATCCACAGCCCTCTCCCAATGAATCCATACACGATATTTGGATTGTAAAAGCCTCCGGAATTTGTTCCATTTCATAAGCATCAGGTTCAAAATGTGCAATTTAATTAGATTTGGGCTACATTCATGTGAATTTTATCATCCATGAGAAACAGATTGTGAATGCAAACTTAGGTTATGTTCACACAGGACGATTTTGCTGCGTTTTTTTTCTGCAGCAAAACCTGATTCCTGAGTATTCACTAAAAATCCCCTGGCCGACGTTTTCCTTTCTCCTCCAGCTTTCCGTAAAGTTTTTCATCAGGTTTTACAGTGGTTTTAGATGCTGTTTTGCTGCATTTTTCCCACGGTTCTCAAGTCAGGTTTTTGCTCCCGGGATTTTTTCCCTCACTCTCCTCTCTCTCCCTCCTTCTATCTCTCTCTCTCCCTCTATCTCCTCTCTTCCTCTTTCATTCTCTCTAGACTCTTTCTCCTCCTTCACTTCCCTCTCTTCCTCTCCTGCCTTTCTTCACTCTCTCTCTCCTTCCTCCCTTCCCTCTCTTCCTCTCTCCTCCCTTTCTCTCTCTTCTCCCTCTCTCCTCTCCCCTCCCTTTCTTCCTCTCTCCTTTCTCTTTCCCTCTCCCTTACTCTTCCTCTCCTTATCTCTCCTCTCTTTCTCTCTCCCTTCTTCTCCCTCTCCTCCAGAAGTGATGCATTGCTAATTTTAAACCTGTCACCAAAAAACCAAGGCAAGAACCGCTGAAAGAATTTACCTTTTACCTACTTATTCTTTCAAAAACGCTGCAAAACCCAACCAGGTTTCATTTTCCATCAGGAAACAAAACATATGTGGGTGCATGAGCTTTCCTCAATCTCATAGGTTTTACTGGGAACCAGAAATGCTTTTTTTTTTCAGCATGTATTTGCATAAAACTAAAGCAAAAACCATGCTAAAAAAACACAGCAAAAGTGCTAAAAATCCCACCATATTTGAATATAGTCTTTTGCTAGAAAGAGAGAGACTGGAGAAAAAAAATTAATAACAAAAATTGCACATTTACATTAACTACAAATATTAGCCACCTGCAACCAAACCGCAAATTTTAATAACCCTATTTGGAACCATGTGGGCAAGTCTTTGGAGAATAACTCATCAAGCCCCGTGCCTTGGAAAGAAGCAACATGTTACGCCATCCTTTCCATGCAATATGAGTTGTGGAGACAGTGTCCATTTTGGTGGAGTCGGATTCAGGGAAATTGAGGAGTCAAAGTAGGATGTTTGGCTTACTGACTTCACGGCCATGGTTGCGGAGTTGGAATCGTGGAGTCGGTGTCCATTTTGGTGGAATTGGATTCAGGGAAATTGAGGAGTTGGGAGACTCCACAGCCCTGGCTGTAACAACCAGGGCTGTGGAGTCGGGGAGCCAAACCTCCAACTCCGACTCCACGACTCCGACTCAATCATATATGACTCACATTTAAGTGATACATTTCTTGTAGTATATTGTGAACATCAATCTTTTAATCATTATTATGATGCAATAACCAAGCTATTTAGATAGAACAAAATAATAATTCATAATATTTAGCACATATTGCATTGAACTACTGTGTTCAATTTATTACACAGTATATATTAGGAGTCGGAATCAGTCCCTTTTATACCGACTCTGACTTCAACAAAATGGGCACCGACTCCATAGCCCTGGTTACAGCCGCTGTCCTCTGTATCGGCGTCCTCCGGTCTTCTTGCTTGTGTCAGCATAATGTGACCGGTGCAGCAGTGATATCATTGCTGCGCTGGTCACATGATGCCGACACAAGCAGGAAGACCGGAGAACACCGGGGTGCCTGCAGTAATGCGCCGGAAAGGTAAGTTAAATAGTTTGATCTTTTATTGTGTGCTGGAGCATGGGGGCCAGATACTGTGATGGGGGGCGAGTACACTTAGTGTATTTCAATATGCCCCGCTCCCCCCACCGCATCAGGGATGCAGTGCACATTACATTACACTAGTGTACTACTGTGTTGAATTTATTATACAGTATATATTAGGAGTCAGAATCGGTCCTTTTTATACCCACTCTGACTTCAAAATGGGCAGCGACTCCACAGCCCTGGTTACAGCCGCTGTCCTCAGGTATCGGTGTATGCATAGGCTTCTTTTCTAATACCAAATCTCCTTTTACTAAGGCTGCCTTCAGATTTGCAGATGCCTCCGCAGCGTTTTGCGGAGGCATCTGCAAGCATCTGCATGCAGACGGCAGCCCCTATGTTTATAATGGAGCGCATGGCGGTCTGCAGATGCTTGCAGACCGCCGTGCGCACCCATTCACTCCTATATGTGATCTGTGCGCAGGCGGACGCCTGCGCACAAATCACACACTCTCGCCCGCACCAGGGACGCAACATGTCGCGTCCCTGGTGCGGACGAGAGTGTGTGATCTGTACGCAGGCATCCGCCTGCGCACAGATCACATATAGGAGTGAATGGGTGCGCACGGCGGTCTGCAAGCATCTGCAGCCTGCCGTGCGCTTTATTATAAACATAGGGGCTGCCGTCTGCATGCAGATGCTTGCAGATGCCTCCGCAAAACGCTGCGGAGGCATCTGCAAATCTGAAGGCAGCCTAAGTGTGTGAGATGCTGAAGTCATGTATAGATCGGTGCTAAACATGTGTTTCCCCATTTCCTTTCCCATTCACTTGTGTCCTGCTTGTTAGCAGTGAAGTCGAAGGCTCACCGGTAATGCGTGATGTCTATACGTCGCCCAAATGAAGTTTCAATGAAGCTTTAAACAGAATTAAATGAATTGTGTAACTGCTGAACAATGCTAAAGTACTGTTTTGTGGCTATAAAATAATCAGCTAAAAATAGAGAAAAGTGTTATAACAAGAAAATTAAGGCTTTAAAGGATCGTGTGTAATGAACATAAAGCAATTGATGGTATGATAGAGTAATTATTTTCGTATTTACATCATTAACGATTGTAATTTAACGTTAATGTCTTGGTATTTTATGCCTTCTCATTTGCAGACAAAAGCACATCTGAGACATCATCAGGGAGTAATTTGGTAATATAAAGTCATGAATAGAAACACTAAACTATGCTCAGAAGTCTGACAAGCACAGTGTCGCAGAATAACCTCATTTTCTGTTTATTATCTGCCTTTATAATTCTGTTTACCATCGTTTGAATTAATGAGAAGATAAAATGTACACAGTCTTTTTCGCGACTTAACGTACCGTTGTGCTGTTCGACATTTCTGGAGAAAGAAAAGTCACAAAAAACGAAAGGAACAACAAACATATTCATAGATAAACTAACGAGATCTAAAATATCCCTTTAATAATTTCTTTAAATAGACACAGAGCAAATCAGATCAGTTTGAGGCGGCCCCTGTCTGACCCTTTGAAGACTTTTTTGTCTGTGAGGCATACATCCTCTCTGAATACGGGCGAATCCCTTTCTATCCCTTCTGCACATTTGGGAGTTGAGAATATGTTTGTTATGCAATGAAAGGCAAGGCAGATGAACCGAGCAGGGAAAAGAGGATCAAATCAGCCCAGATCAAAAATGGTAATTTATCTACATTTTTTGTTTTATCCTAATCCGATTGTGCCACGTGGTGCTTCAGAACAGTCAAGGAGTGACGCACGACCTGCCCCGCTTGAATGTGAAGATTTTACTCTTTGAAATAAGTGCTTAATTTTTGGAGAAAGTTCACACGATTAGAAACCTTAAAACAGAAGAGCAATGAGTCTTAAGATTAGCATAAATATGGATTTCAATTATGAAAAGTGCCTTTGCTTAATCTTTGACATGGTACTTGAGCACTTGCCTGTGAGCTTGTGACAAAAGACAAAACAGGGTTGTTGTCTTGGTTTTTTAGGTGCTTTTTTTCTCCAAATAGCCACATACTTTATCTGATTTTATGAAAAATTATTAGATGACACATATGCATTTTTCTCATTATGAAATCATAATAAACCTTTCCCGTTTTAGGTCATTTAGGATTACCATAATTATTAATATTTGCCAAATGACAGAATAATGAGAGAGAATGTTTTAAGGCATTTTTATTACTTTCTGCAAAGTCACAAGTTTACATACACTAAGATTACTATGCCTTTAAACAATTTGGGACAGTCAATATGATGATTTCATGTGTACATCAACATCTGAATTAATTGAAGACACACTTGTGAATGTATTTTAATGCACCACTGAAACAAACTGCTTCTTTGTGTAGCATCATGGAAAAGTCTAAAGAAATCAGCCAAGATATCAGGATGGAAGAGAATTGTGGACTTGCACAAGTCGGGTTCATCCTTAAGTGCAATGTCCAGATACCTGAAGGTGCCTCCATCATCTGTACAAACAATTTTACGCAAGTACAAACAAGATAGGAATGTCCAACTATCATACCGCTCAGAAATGAGATGGGTTCTGTGTCCTAGAGATGAATGTGCTTCGGTCCGACATGTGCATATCAACCCAAGAACAAAAGCAAAAGACCTTGTGAAGATGATGCCAGATGCTAGGAAGATTGTGTCATTAGCCACTTTGAAACAAGTACTGTATCAACATGGGTTGAAAGACCCCTATGCCAGGCAGAAGCCATTATTCCAAAAGAAACATAAAAAAGCCAGATTAATGTTTGCAAATGCACACAATAGCAAAGACCTACATTTTGGACATATATATGTCCCTGATACTGGTATATATATCTAACCCTCATCCTGGTACATAGCCCCCTCATCCTGGTACATGGTCTCCCATTCTGGAATATAGCCCCCCCATCCTCGATATGATCATGTGATCGGGCACACAGAGATGATGTGACTCTGCTGTGCCGACCACATGACCAGCTTCACCGAGAATCAGGAAGTGGAGCGCAACGGCAAGCAGGGAGACACGGAGGACAGCGCTGGAGAGGGTAAGTAAAGTGTTTTTATTTTAGTATGGACAGCAGCATGGGGGGACATAACCAGCATGGGGGGCCATGTGCTGTCACGAGGGGAGTGCAGGCACATGTAATATGCGCCGCTCCCCCAGTTCATCACCTCGGTGTGGTTTCAGCAGCTTACCCGGCGGGACCCGCTCCATGAGAGGGCAACATCACTGCGGGTGCAGGCCTCCTCCAGGGCCCGGCGCCACTCTGAACCGGAGGCCCCGCGGCCACCTTGCCGGCGGCTTGTCCCTCCTGCCCACCACCGCGGCGGGACACCCGCACCGCTCCGGGGACCTCACACAAGCGCAGAGTTGGCATGCGCGCTCTGCCGGCGGGACCCTCACTCTCGGCCAGATCCCTGGCCCCCAGCAGCCTGATGCCCTGGGCGACCAACCGCCCTGCCAGCACCGACCAGCCGCCCACCGCAGAGATAGGAGCACCAGCGCTCCTAGTACATCACGGCCAGAAAGGTGAGGAGACAGAGGGGCCCCCCACCATCCACTGACTGCACCAGCCCCCAGATACTAAAAGGACCCCAGGCTACCCCTGGCCCATGCTCCTGGGCCCTGTACACTGCACCTGGGCCCTTGACTGCTGTCCTGGCCCCAGCTGCTTTTTGGCCTGTCCCCATCTTGGCCCCGACTCTTTTGGCTCCAGCCTGCACCCAGCCCTGTGGCTACAACTTACCCTCCTGGCCGTGTCTGACCCTCCAAGCTGGGCCCAACCCCCTCCCCCCTGGCTGCGCTTGACCCTCCTGGCTGCGCTTGACCCTCCTGGCTGCGCCTGACCCCCCTGGCTGCGCCCGACCCTCCTGGCTGCGCCTGACCCTCCTGGCTATGCCCGGCTCCTGCCTGCCACCGACCACCTGCCTGCTGTCAACTCTTCTGGCTACCCTCGATCCCCTCGCTCCACCACCCCGTCCACGGCTACATCATCCGATCCCCAGCTGCACCATCCCATCATCCGACGGCACCACCTCTCTACCCGGCTCCGTCATCTCATCTCCGGCTCCGTCATCTCATCTCCGGCTGCACCACTCCATCCATGGACTGCACCTCACTTGTGACCACGGTGGCACCCCCTCGCTGTACCTCACCCTGGCTGTACCCCACCCCTGGCTTTTCTGTATCCCGGGCTATTTCTGTGTCCCTGGCTGTACCACTTCCCTAGCTGGCTTCCACCCCCGGCTACACCCCACCCCTCCTATTCAAATCCCTGACCCCACCCCACCCCAGGATGCACCCCACCACACCCTACTTCCGGCCACACCACGCACCGTGCGCCACCCCCAACTCCGCCCCGTCCTCCGCCACCCCCTAGCTCTGTCCACACCCCTTCTCCAAAATGTGGGGGAACAAAAATGTGTTTCATAATCCGAAAAAAACGGTAAATAATTATGGTAATCCTAATTGACCTACATCAGGAAAGTTTTATTCTGATTTAATATCAGATAGTAAGAAAAACATGCATGTGTCTTTTTATATAGTGTATGTAAACTTCTGGTTTTATCTGTATATATTTTGACATAATGAAAAAGAATTGAAAAAAACTAATATGACATTTTCTGTTCTAAAAACATATACAGTGGAACCTGTATTTACGAGCATAATCTATTCCGGGAGTGTGCTTGTAAATTAAACCGATGGTATATCAAAGCAAATTTTCCCATAAGAAATACAGACGATTCGTTCCACAACCCAAAAATATCTACTGTATTCATATACATGTACACACAGGACTGTAAAATTATTACAGTAATACATAGTGCTGCAGCCCCATGCAGCCCCCAATATTCCCATCATTCCCATGTATATCCCAATATCCCGAACATTCCCATTTAGTCACCAATATCTCTATCATCCCCTTGCTGCCCCAATCATCCCCCTGCAACCCTCAATATCCCCAATATCCATCTACAACCTCCATCATACCCATGCAGCCCCCATCATCCCCATGCAGCCCCTATCATCCTCCTGCAGCCCACAATATCTACATCTTCCCCATGTAGCGCCCATCATCCCCATGCAGCACACAATATCCCCATCATCCCCATCAATCCCCTGCAGCCCCCAATATCCTCCTGCAACCATTATCATCCCCTGCAGCACCAATATTCCAATCATCCCCCTGAGGCCCCCATCATCCCCATGCCACCAAAATCCCCTGGCAGCCCTCAATGTCCCCCTGCAGGCTCTTTAATCGCCATGCAGCTGTCACATGTTGACTGTCTTGCAGTCCATTAGTGGTGCTGCTGTGTTTAAACTGGGTTTTTTCCCCTAGTCTATGCTGTGTGCTTTAGCTTCAATTGGAGTAGTTAGTCTAACCATTTGGGTGAAGGTGGATGGGTGTGTCTTACTATTCAGATCTCCACTCCCTCAGCCTTTAAATAGCTTCACTTCCCTCCACAAGGTGTCACAGTTAGAGCTCATTTCTACCTGGACTCTGTGGTGTGAAGTCGTGCTGTGCTGAGCTATGTTATTGCTGTCATTGACTTCCATCGAAGCTGCTGGGTTTCCCGGTCTGTGGGTGGAGGTAGGGACCCTTAGTCTAGGGCTGATCAGGAGCGAAGGGCTAGGGTGACGACCCGAACCTCCTCACCTTCAAAGGTACCTTTGGGAACAGGGCTAATCAGAGACCCCAAGTCCAGGGCCTGACTAGCACCCCTGAATGCCTTTGCCCATTTTACCATCTTGCCTCCTGATTGCCTATCTGTTATACCACTCCGTGACAGCAACCACCAAAATATCTCCATCATCCTTATGCAGCCCCCAATATCCCCATTTGAACAGACACACTCTCACACACTCTCACTTTTACACACTGTCACTGATCTGCTGCTCCTCCTCTGTATTCCGGGCACCACACAGATCTCTCTCAGCTGCCGTACTTCTACGAGAAGTCACCAGCCAATCAGCTGACGGCCGCTGGCGTCAGATTGGCCAGCTGCTCCCGTATTGTACGGTGGCTCCCGCTCTGTGCTCTCTCTGCTTCCGGCGACTTCCCATACTTGTATGGCGGCTCAGAGAGCGTAGAGTGGAGACCGGACAGCAGCGGACAAGCAGCGGCACTCTGAGCTCTCTCTTTGCTAGCGTACAAGTATGGGAAGCCGCCGGTAGCAGGGAGAGCTCAGAGCGCCGCTGGACTACTTTAAATACAGTGGACAATGGTAGTGGGCGGGTGGGCGGCCAGTTCTGTAGATACTCGGTATCATTAGGATAATCAGTTACAGTAATCAGCATCACACATGCACAGTATATGCCGCCAGGCTAGATGCTCATAATCCAAATCACTACTTGCTAAGTAAGTTATAATCTTTCAAAAATAGCAGCTCATCTTTTAAAATGCTCGCAAATAGGTTACTCGCAAATCAAGGTACCACTGTATTCGATATAACCTTCCACAAATACTAGGATAGTCATTTATAGGCTGCTGTTGATTCAGGTCAAGCTGGTAAAAGAGGTCTGCTTTAGTTTGAGAAGACATGTCCATCAGCAGCTCCTGCCTGTAGGTGTTGGAGTACAGCTGGTTTTGGTGGGGTTGGGCTTCAGTGCTAACTGGAATGTGGTTTCCTCTTCTGGACAGGCACCAAAAGAAAATTGTACATTTTAACCTTAAAAGGAGTTCAGTAATATGTTTCATGTAGGGGTACAGCTACAAGTTATACTTATAAGTGATAATATTTCCACAGAGGTTGGGGGGTACATTAGACTAAAACACAGTTGTGGAGCCCACTGGGACGGGGTACTCGGTACCGGACCGGGGTACTGCTGGGGATATCATTGCGGTCTTGGTCCGGACCGTGTCCCAGGTTCCGCATTAAATGGGGGGATATTTACAGGCGAGTTTGTCGTGACGCCACCCACGGGTTGTGGTCAGTGAGGGGACCACCGCTGCTGCAGAACCTCCGGGGATGATGTTTGGCAGCTGGAGATGTAATGGCTCTCCGAGGGTAGAGCTTGATTTCCCGGGGCAGTGGTAGTAATAGTCTATAGATGGTGCTATGGATAGTGTAGGATAGGGGTAGTAGTAGAGATGATGACAGTTGGTGAGGGAGAGTAGGACTTGAGTGCAAGGATCACACAGACTCACGGTTTTGTAGTTTTCCAAGGCTTTACTGCAGATGATAGTTGGCAGAGTACTGTCCACGGAGTCTGTACTGGGGTCGGGTTGCTCCCACCCTGTCTGGGTCCTCAGCTTCCTACTCCTGCGCCTAGTTTGTGGCCCTAATAAAACGAGAGAAAGAGGGGGGGGGACAAAGGCGCAATAGTGCCCCTATCACTAGACACTAGAAACGGAAGGTGAGAAAAAAGCCACTCACCTATGTCAGTTGTGATCCCCACAACTGGTTAGTAAGCCTGGTAGGACAGATTCCTGGATGGCTGCTGCTGGACTTCCACCGGTTTCCACTTGCGGAAACGACGTCAAAGTGCTTGAGGGAAGGAGGTGTATCACAGTCCGCGCTGCCAAGATTTCCGCGTATAAAACATGCAAGGGAGCCGGTGTCAAAAAACAGACCTTTTCCTTTATTCATCCAACGCGTTTCAACGCCCTCCTGGCGTCTTCATCAGGGATACATCCACCCCACTCGACAGCTCTTATTTATAGCCACACACAATTATCATAAACAGTGGGTGTTCCCAAACATGTGATGTAAAAAACGTCATCAAGGCGGGGAGGGTGCTGCATTTTGGCGCACAAAACATAAAAGTACTCATAAATACATAAAAACACAGAAACAATGTCATTAAGCAACTCTAAAAAAACAGTTCAATAATATCATTTAAAAAACTCCCTTAAAAACAATGCGGAAAAGCTTCTAAAATCATGCCCTGCATATGTATATGTGAAAAAATAAAAAAATGTCTCAGATGCCGGATTATATATGTGTGTTAAGCAAAGCATCATCTGTCACCACCAAGGATTGAACCCATATTTGTCAAGGTGTTCATTCGTATATATAGGGTGTTAAAGCGTTGTGCTATCTGTATTGACAATTATGTGATCACTAAAGCCCAAGTTCCATTTAGAAAACAAGTGCCATCAACACTTTCTTTTTTTTATACAGGAAAGCCTTGGTTGAAGCAAGAACCTACGAAGAAGACATGATTTGAGAAAAGACATTTGAAAACCATAGTAACTCCATATACAAAATGACTCATTAATTTTTATATAAATAAAAAACGCAATTGTTTTTGAAAAGCAATGATGAGGAGCAAAAAAACTCCTTTTTACTGATATATCGATTCTCATGTATTTTGATGTCTCTTAATAAAACTAAATAAAGGATAAGGGAATTTTTCGATGTTGTCATCCTTACTGTCCAGGTGTGGGTGACAAAAAATCTGGCAGAGAAGACTGGTAAGGTCTGGTAGCAGTGACTAATGAGTTTGTTCAGTCATCGCTGAAGCAGTGGCGCTCCATGGGAGAGAGGTTTCACTAACACCGTACTTCAACCGGTTCTATTCCCAAGGAAAATGAGTCAGGAAAAAAACACCGCTAATAACATGGTGGGACATAAACCACATATTTCAAAGCACAATTTTACTTGTGTCCCCCATAATGGGTCTCATAGGAAGACTGAAAGAAGTGAGCAAATTCTATCGTCCCTTGTCATACACAGGACCGTATGCTGGATGGCAGACAGATGGAATGCTGCTGTCATGGTGATATGGACGAAACAGCAAAGGCAGTGCCAATATATAAATGTTTCCCATTGGCCACCAGCAGGGGCGCCCAAACAAACATGTACCAAAGAAAAAGGGGGGAGCAGGTCAAAAAGAGGGAGACAACCAAAGAAAACACAATCATGCCGTCCCCACAAAAAAGGTTAGGTTGCTCTTTATATGCCGATTCCGAACAGAGTGAAGTGGTTATGCAGCTATTATTACCGGGGCCACGAGCAGACCCTGCTGAATATGATTAAGGTAATGAGAGCAAGCTCATTGATGTCCATATCTCGTGATGGTGTTATGTATTTTAGTGAATAGTGTCTTTTTCAGTGAAAAAACAAAAACGCTCTTGTTAGAAATGGTACTTAGGTTGATCAAAGGAACCAATCTTAATACAAGTGTAAAACTAGAGTTAGTGACAAAATGTGATTATTCAGTCACCGCTTGTGTAGTGGTACCTCTAGGGAGAAAGCAGCGCTGCTGCATTCAAGAAATTATTCTGTATGTGCCAGTTTCACTGGCACATAGGGGGGATGTTTGATACGGCTCTTGTTACCAGGACCGCAACAAAACTCCGCTGGATATAATCAAAATGGTGAAAAACTCATCTGTACCCATGTCTCGTGGTGATAGTATATGTTAGTGATTAGTGTATATTTCCCAGTAGAAGTGACAAATCTTGTTGTGAGTGATATTAATATTGATCAATGGGCCCAATCCTTATATTAACTCTGTAATCAAATTTAATCCCCTAGGTTTTAGCGTATCCAATTTATAAATCCAGTATTTCTCTCTTCTCTGTAACATTTCAAATCTGTTTGGGCAATGCTCTCCCACATGATCAATGGGCGTGACTCTCAGTGCCGTATGGTCTCTATCATGGTATGCATCAAAATGGAAAGAAACGCCATGCTGTTTAAAGCCTTTCTTAACATTGGAACGATGCTTATTAAGCCGTTCATGAAGGGGTCTAATTGTTCTCCCTACGTATTGTCTATCGCAGGGGCATTCAAGTAGGTAAATGACATATCTCGTAGTACACGTCATTAGTTGTTTTATCTGGAACGTTTCTTTGTTACTAGAGGATGAAAAAGAAGTTCTTTGCTGTATATTTCTGCAGCATAGGCATTTCTTTCGCCCGCACTTTTTGGTCCCTCTCAATGTTGTTTCCTCTTCTACATCAGGAGATAGCCGTCTCAATCTACTTGGAGCTATCTTACCCTTAATATTGGGGGCTCTTCTAAAATGATACCTGGGACTTCTGGGATTATTTCCTTCAGGATTACATCGTTTCTCAGGATATGCCAATGTTTCATTATAGATTTTCTTATTTCCCGGTGATATTTATTATAAGTGGTGACAAAATGCCAATTTTTTGTGTTCTCTGTCTTATTTCTAAATACGGGTGTCAATAGATTTTTCTGTGAAATATCCCTGAAGTGTTCCCGTGTTCTGTTAATTAATTTTTTAGGGTAACCTCTCTCTGCAAATCTTTTGGATAAAATTCTTGATTGCTCTGAGTAGTCACTACTAGAAGAACAGTTCTTCTTTATCCTCCTGAACTGTCCAGCTGGGATGTTATTTAGCCAATTTTTATGGTGCCCACTATTGTAGTTGATGTATGAATTGCGGTCAGTAGGTTTAAAGAAGGTCTTAGTGAGTATTTCACCATTTCTTACAAATATTGCCAAATCAAGGAAATTGATACTAGTGTCGTTCATGCTATACTCAAAACTGAACCCCCAGTCGTTATTCTCTATCTCTTTTATAAAGTCGCTGATTTCCCCTTGTTCCCTATCCCAGATGAAAAACAGATCATCAATGTATCTTTTATACAAGACCAAACCGTTCCTATGCATATTACCATAAATGTACACTTTTTCAAACAGTCCCATGACCAAATTTGCATAAGAACATGCCATTTTAGACCCATGGCTGTGCCAAACTTTTGGTGGTACATCATGCCCCCAAAGGTAAAGTAGTTGTTCTCTAATACAAATGACAAACCGTCCAATATGAACTCTATGCTTGCTGCTTCTCTCAGAGGGTCATTTTTCAAAAAATATTCCACACATAGTAGTCCCAATTTGTGTCCAATATTAGTATATAAAGAATTAACATCCATAGTGAGGAAAATGAATGACTCCTTCCATACCAATTGTTGTAGAATACTAATGATGTCTGTTGAATCCTTTGTGAAGCTGTCCAGAGTAAATACATATCCTTGTAATTCTTTATCTATGAATTCGGCCAAATTGCTGCTCAGACTCCCAATCCCAGAGATGATAGGGCGACCCGGGGGGTTTTCTAAATTTTTGTGTATCTTTGGAAGATGGTAAAGGAAAGGGATGGGTGGTTCTTTTTTGATAAGGAATTTTTTCATTTCTAGGGTTAAAATATTTTTCTCATATGCCATATTTATTTTGTTATTGTAAATTTTTGTTAAAATGGGATATGGATTCCCACTGACCGGCTCATAGTATTTTTTATCGGAAAGTAGTCTCATGGCTTCCTTCTCATAATCCGCCCTATTTTGTATTACTATTGCCCCCCCTTTGTCTGCTGCCCGGATAGTGATGGTACCATTTTCTCTCAGCTCTTTAATGGCTAGTTTCTCTCCTTTCGTTAGATTATCCCTCTTATTGGGGCCATAGCTATTATTTATATATTCTAATCTCTCTTTTTTCAAATCACACAGTAACAAATCCTGAAATGTTTCCAACGCGTGTCCTTTGCTTTCTATAGGGTAGAATGTGGATCTACTTCTCAATCTTTTATTGCCCTCGTTCTTACTTGTATCATTAATTGCTGCGGGGCCCCCCTTGGTGTTGGATTCCAAGGCAAAATGCCGCCTAAGGGTTAGTTTCCTGATGTAGTGATGGACATCTATAAATAAACTAAAGTCCTCTGGTTCAGTGGTCGGGCAAAACAATAAACCTTTACTCAATAAACTGATCTCATCCTTAGTCAGTGTATAGTCTGACAAATTCACTATATTGCTATTTTTGCTTAAACCACTCTTTAATCCTTGAAACTTATCTTGACCTTTTTTCTTCCCTTTCCCTCTACTTCCTCTTTTTTCCTTTTGCCTGTGATGGGGCTGAAAAAATTTGTGATATTTTGGGCCAATGGTTTGGCCGCAGATAAAAAAGGTACTACGCCATTGTTCCTATTGCTGGAGTTGTCAAGTACTACTCTCTTAACCGTGTTTATATCCTCTGTCCCCATTAAATCAAGTTGTGAACTGGTAATAGCAGAGACTTTAACAATCTGGGAACCATCTATGATAGATGTATTTTTATTGCTGCCACTCATGTCATGACACACTCACCTTCCGTTTCTAGTGTCTAGTGATAGGGGCACTATTGCGCCTTTGTCCCCCCCCCTCTTTCTCTCGTTTTATTAGTACAGCGTTGCGGTGGGAAGCTGCGTTGCACATAGGATCTTGCATCCAAGGGGACAGAGTGCGGCATAAAACTTTATACAGGAATGGATTACCTACGAGGGAGATTCGTGTCCAGGGAAAAGTTAATACAACAATCAGTAGGTGTTATGAATTTCACGACTGATGTGACTGAAACTATTGAGGATTCATTTGATGAGAACGAAATTAAATTAATGAAGGATTTGCTCCATAATCTGGATGATGCCTTACAGAAGGAGATACAATATGGGATCGATGCTCGATTCCTTACTATTTACATCCAGGAGAACATCTGTCCTAGGGGACTAAGACTGGTACTGAACTCACCATTTCCAGATGACAGTGTTTTCACTGAAAATTGGAAGTTCATTCTTCAGAAATGCATGAATACATTGCTTAGTATACTTTGTGATAAGAGGTCAAAACTTGCCGATGAAGCCACTAGCGAGATTAATGTGTTAACCGAGAAACTGACCAAATACAATATGAGCACTGAATTCAAAAGAATTTATTCTAATATTAGTACCAGCCTCATACGGTTAGAACAGGACACTGTCATTAGAAAAACCAGGAAATTAAACAGGGACAGACAGGATTACACACAAGATAAGGCAAACATAGAGAACAACACATTTAGAAGGAATAGGGTACCTTCTTACAATAGAGAACGCAGAGAGAGGAGTTTTTCTAACAGCACAAGGTATAATAAGGAGAAGACTGGTGACTCGAGAACCAACCAGAAAGGAACAGGAGTATCTGGGAAAATTGATGGTACCAAAACAGATAGAATTATTACTATTGGAATTGAAAAACCTAACAATAAAAACAAATTGGTAGCAAAAACTGATATAGATTCCAACACGGAAAGTGTAGGGATAATCATCCAAAACAGTCCCGTCATTAGCAAAGATATGACCATTAATAATAACAATGGTGGCAACACTGAAATAGAAACGTTTGATGAGGAAGACGGGCTCGATAGTATTTTTTTAGATGAACAATTTGATGAGGATGGATACCTGATTCCACAAAACAATATGGACAGCAATAAAATAAAGGAAGGAACACACACCGGCACAGCGAATGGTGCCAGGAACCAAATTGTCACTATAGCACAGGTACACAATACATCTGATGAGGAACGAATAGACCAGACTAAAGGGAAAAGTGATGAAGAGCATCTAAAAAACATCAAAGAGTTGATTGATAAAATCAATAAGGAGAAGCCACTCAGTCCCGTTAGAGTGTGTCATGACATGAGTGGCAGCAATAAAAATACATCTATCATAGATGGTTCCCAGATTGTTAAAGTCTCTGCTATTACCAGTTCACAACTTGATTTAATGGGGACAGAGGATATAAACACGGTTAAGAGAGTAGTACTTGACAACTCCAGCAATAGGAACAATGGCGTAGTACCTTTTTTATCTGCGGCCAAACCATTGGCCCAAAATATCACAAATTTTTTCAGCCCCATCACAGGCAAAAGGAAAAAAGAGGAAGTAGAGGGAAAGGGAAGAAAAAAGGTCAAGATAAGTTTCAAGGATTAAAGAGTGGTTTAAGCAAAAATAGCAATATAGTGAATTTGTCAGACTATACACTGACTAAGGATGAGATCAGTTTATTGAGTAAAGGTTTATTGTTTTGCCCGACCACTGAACCAGAGGACTTTAGTTTATTTATAGATGTCCATCACTACATCAGGAAACTAACCCTTAGGCGGCATTTTGCCTTGGAATCCAACACCAAGGGGGGCCCCGCAGCAATTAATGATACAAGTAAGAACGAGGGCAATAAAAGATTGAGAAGTAGATCCACATTCTACCCTATAGAAAGCAAAGGACACGCGTTGGAAACATTTCAGGATTTGTTACTGTGTGATTTGAAAAAAGAGAGATTAGAATATATAAATAATAGCTATGGCCCCAATAAGAGGGATAATCTAACGAAAGGAGAGAAACTAGCCATTAAAGAGCTGAGAGAAAATGGTACCATCACTATCCGGGCAGCAGACAAAGGGGGGGCAATAGTAATACAAAATAGGGCGGATTATGAGAAGGAAGCCATGAGACTACTTTCCGATAAAAAATACTATGAGCCGGTCAGTGGGAATCCATATCCCATTTTAACAAAAATTTACAATAACAAAATAAATATGGCATATGAGAAAAATATTTTAACCCTAGAAATGAAAAAATTCCTTATCAAAAAAGAACCACCCATCCCTTTCCTTTACCATCTTCCAAAGATACACAAAAATTTAGAAAACCCCCCGGGTCGCCCTATCATCTCTGGGATTGGGAGTCTGAGCAGCAATTTGGCCGAATTCATAGATAAAGAATTACAAGGATATGTATTTACTCTGGACAGCTTCACAAAGGATTCAACAGACATCATTAGTATTCTACAACAATTGGTATGGAAGGAGTCATTCATTTTCCTCACTATGGATGTTAATTCTTTATATACTAATATTGGACACAAATTGGGACTACTATGTGTGGAATATTTTTTGAAAAATGACCCTCTGAGAGAAGCAGCAAGCATAGAGTTCATATTGGACGGTTTGTCATTTGTATTAGAGAACAACTACTTTACCTTTGGGGGCATGATGTACCACCAAAAGTTTGGCACAGCCATGGGGTCTAAATGGCATGTTCTTATGCAAATTTGGTCATGGGACTGTTTGAAAAAGTGTACATTTATGGTAATATGCATAGGAACGGTTTGGTCTTGTATAAAAGATACATTGATGATCTGTTTTTCATCTGGGATAGGGAACAAGGGGAAATCAGCGACTTTATAAAAGAGATAGAGAATAACGACTGGGGGTTCAGTTTTGAGTATAGCATGAACGACACTAGTATCAATTTCCTTGATTTGGCAATATTTGTAAGAAATGGTGAAATACTCACTAAGACCTTCTTTAAACCTACTGACCGCAATTCATACATCAACTACAATAGTGGGCACCATAAAAATTGGCTAAATAACATCCCAGCTGGACAGTTCAGGAGGATAAAGAAGAACTGTTCTTCTAGTAGTGACTACTCAGAGCAATCAAGAATTTTATCCAAAAGATTTGCAGAGAGAGGTTACCCTAAAAAATTAATTAACAGAACACGGGAACACTTCAGGGATATTTCACAGAAAAATCTATTGACACCCGTATTTAGAAATAAGACAGAGAACACAAAAAATTGGCATTTTGTCACCACTTATAATAAATATCACCGGGAAATAAGAAAATCTATAATGAAACATTGGCATATCCTGAGAAACGATGTAATCCTGAAGGAAATAATCCCAGAAGTCCCAGGTATCATTTTTAGAAGAGCCCCCAATATTAAGGGTAAGATAGCTCCAAGTAGATTGAGACGGCTATCTCCTGATGTAGAAGAGGAAACAACATTGAGAGGGACCAAAAAGTGCGGGCGAAAGAAATGCCTATGCTGCAGAAATATACAGCAAAGAACTTCTTTTTCATCCTCTAGTAACAAAGAAACGTTCCAGATAAAACAACTAATGACGTGTACTACGAGATATGTCATTTACCTACTTGAATGCCCCTGCGATAGACAATACGTAGGGAGAACAATTAGACCCCTTCATGAACGGCTTAATAAGCATCGTTCCAATGTTAAGAAAGGCTTTAAACAGCATGGCGTTTCTTTCCATTTTGATGCATACCATGATAGAGACCATACGGCACTGAGAGTCACGCCCATTGATCATGTGGGAGAGCATTGCCCAAACAGATTTGAAATGTTACAGAGAAGAGAGAAATACTGGATTTATAAATTGGATACGCTAAAACCTAGGGGATTAAATTTGATTACACAGTTAATATAAGGATTGGGCCCATTGATCAATATTAATATCACTCACAACAAGATTTGTCACTTCTACTGGGAAATATACACTAATCACTAACATATACTATCACCACGAGACATGGGTACAGATGAGTTTTTCACCATTTTGATTATATCCAGCGGAGTTTTGTTGCGGTCCTGGTAACAAGAGCCGTATCAAACATCCCCCCTATGTGCCAGTGGAATTTCTTGAATGCAGCAGCGCTGCTTTCTCCCTAGAGGTACCACTACACAAGCGGTGACTGAATAATCACATTTTGTCACTAAGGGCCCTTTCACATCAGCGTTTTTTTAAATTTGCGGCAGATGCGGTGAAAAAACCGCATCTGCCGCAACTGCCGCATAACGGTTCCACTTGCGGCACGGTTGCGGTTTTTTCCATAGGAAGTATAGGGGGACTTGCGGCAGATGCGGCAAGTGCGGTATTGCACTTGCGGCAGGTGCGGCAGAGAAAAAAACCGCGGCTTACTGCGGTTTTTTTCTCTGCCGCACCTGCCGCAAGTGCAATACCGCACTTGCCGCATCTGCCGCAAGTCCCCCTATACTTCCTATGGAAAAAACCGCAACCGTGCCGCAAGTGGAACCGTTATGCGGCAGTTGCGGCAGATGCGGTTTTTTCACCGCATCTGCCGCAAATTTAAAAAAACGCTGATGTGAAAGGGCCCTTACTCTAGTTTTACACTTGTATTAAGATTGGTTCCTTTGATCAACCTAAGTACCATTTCTAACAAGAGCGTTTTTGTTTTTTCACTGAAAAAGACACTATTCACTAAAATACATAACACCATCACGAGATATGGACATCAATGAGCTTGCTCTCATTACCTTAATCATATTCAGCAGGGTCTGCTCGTGGCCCCGGTAATAATAGCTGCATAACCACTTCACTCTGTTCGGAATCGGCATATAAAGAGCAACCTAACCTTTTTTGTGGGGACGGCATGATTGTGTTTTCTTTGGTTGTCTCCCTCTTTTTGACCTGCTCCCCCCTTTTTCTTTGGTACATGTTTGTTTGGGCGCCCCTGCTGGTGGCCAATGGGAAACATTTATATATTGGCACTGCCTTTGCTGTTTCGTCCATATCACCATGACAGCAGCATTCCATCTGTCTGCCATCCAGCATACGGTCCTGTGTATGACAAGGGACGATAGAATTTGCTCACTTCTTTCAGTCTTCCTATGAGACCCATTATGGGGGACACAAGTAAAATTGTGCTTTGAAATATGTGGTTTATGTCCCACCATGTTATTAGCGGTGTTTTTTTCCTGACTCATTTTCCTTGGGAATAGAACCAGTTGAAGTACGGTGTTAGTGAAACCTCTCTCCCATGGAGCGCCACTGCTTCAGCGATGACTGAACAAACTCATTAGTCACTGCTACCAGACCTTACCAGTCTTCTCTGCCAGATTTTTTGTCACCCACACCTGGACAGTAAGGATGACAACATCGAAAAATTCCCTTATCCTTTATTTAGTTTTATTAAGAGACATCAAAATACATGAGAATCGATATATCAGTAAAAAGGAGTTTTTTTGCTCCTCATCATTGCTTTTCAAAAACAATTGCGTTTTTTATTTATATAAAAATTAATGAGTCATTTTGTATATGGAGTTACTATGGTTTTCAAATGTCTTTTCTCAAATCATGTCTTCTTCGTAGGTTCTTGCTTCAACCAAGGCTTTCCTGTATAAAAAAAAGAAAGTGTTGATGGCACTTGTTTTCTAAATGGAACTTGGGCTTTAGTGATCACATAATTGTCAATACAGATAGCACAACGCTTTAACACCCTATATATACGAATGAACACCTTGACAAATATGGGTTCAATCCTTGGTGGTGACAGATGATGCTTTGCTTAACACACATATATAATCCGGCATCTGAGACATTTTTTTATTTTTTCACATATACATATGCAGGGCATGATTTTAGAAGCTTTTCCGCATTGTTTTTAAGGGAGTTTTTTAAATGATATTATTGAACTGTTTTTTTAGATTTGCTTAATGACATTGTTTCTGTGTTTTTATGTATTTATGAGTACTTTTATGTTTTGTGCGCCAAAATGCAGCACCCTCCCCGCCTTGATGACGTTTTTTACATCACATGTTTGGGAACACCCACTGTTTATGATAATTGTGTGTGGCTATAAATAAGAGCTGTCGAGTGGGGTGGATGTATCCCTGATGAAGACGCCAGGAGGGCGTTGAAACGCGTTGGATGAATAAAGGAAAAGGTCTGTTTTTTGACACCGGCTCCCTTGCATGTTTTATACGCGGAAATCTTGGCAGCGCGGACTGTGATACACCTCCTTCCCTCAAGTAGTTTGTGGCCCTGCTGCTTTAGCTGAGCTGCTGGCCCTGTTTCTCCTCATAGGTACCCCCTTTGCTAGCCAAGTTGAGTCTTTTGTGCTTCTGACCCCGCCGTGTTGCATCGCTGAGGTACAGTGTAGATCTATAACCTCCAGTAGTCCTGTGTTTACTGTGCTGCATGTGTCAGTCACAGTTTCGGATCCGGTATCTGGTCTGTGCGCTCCTCTGGGGCGAGTTATGAGGTAACTCAGTCTCCCAGATGTGTTCTCCTGTTTCTTTTACTCCTTCCCTCAGACCCTGGCTAGGCCTGGAAGTGGGTAGCAGGCTGTGGAGAGGCCTAAGGCAGCCCCTTTACACCACCAGTCTTGCTTCCTCGGTCCTCTCCAGGAACTGCACTAACTCCAACTCCTACTCCAACTCAACTAACTAATTGTCACTACCACTCTGAGGTAAACAACATTAGCTCCTCCCCCTCTTGCAGGTGCCACTTAAGCTCCACCCACCACTCTGCTCTTCCCCACTTCCTCTCCTCAGACCAGAATATATATAAGGGAGCTGCTTGAGCTCCCCCTTCTGGCCTAGAGACGCCAGTGTAGTGTCCAGTGTTGTGTGGGGAGTGAACCCGTGTTGATGTTTCTGTGGCACTTTAACCCCTGGGGTGCCACACAATCAGTAGAGATCACTTCATGGATAGAAAGTTTTTATTGAGGGAAGGTTTGAAGGGATTGCCTGGAAACAAATTACTTCTAGGAATGGATGTTTGGTAACAAACAAACTCCTTCACCTCATTAGATCCAGTGCAGGTTGCCTTGGTTTGTGTCACCTCGAGAAGCAGTGCCTGTGCCATCTGGAGGAGTCACTAGGACTAGCTGAAGAAATAAAGGACCCACACACCTTTAGTATTGCACAAATCCGCTATGTGGCCAATATACAGGAATTTACATAAACGGTGCAACAGCACACTGAGATTAATGAATACATGAGCTCTAATATTGCTACAAACATTAAAATCTTCAGGTAATTGGCTAACATTATATGAATCAAAAAGCGCCAAAGTCATCCAACCACAGCAATCTGCTGTACATGTTTATGTGTTGTAAAGCGCTGCAGATTATGATGGCGGCGCTATAGAAATAAAAATTAATAACAATAAAAATAATATACTGACCACAAATTTGATATGTCCACCTGTACATTAATTCAATACTAAAGGTGTGCGGTTTCTATATTTTTTCTTTGGTGTAGTACATATTGGGGATAATGGCTCCCTCCAGGGCTCACCACCTTTATCCACCCATCTTTGCCACGCATGATTTTAATTGCGATCTATAACGGTTTACTTTTCACTCCCCATTCAGATGATCCTGTTTTTGGCACATGGAGAAGCAGGACAATGATTGTTACAAATTATCCATATTTAGGTACACCTTGATATGGTTGTACATTTTTTGTACCCTTTGATTTAAAAATGTTAACCAAGTACCTTATGTTTTTTAATATAGCAATATTGGAGTTCATATATTCATTAATCATAGTCTTGTGTGCACCCATGTATGTATATGTAGGACTAGCTGATGTCTGTGATGGGTTTCAGCTGTAAAGTGACTAAAGGAGCAGCACATCATCAGAGAAACATCTGATCACACTGAGAAGATTGACAACCTACATGGCTGAACATCCAATACCAAAGCTGGGAAAAAATGGTCGTCACAGACCCTGACATAATGTCACATAACCTAACCTAGAAATACATGAGTCTGTAGAAATTTCTTTGGTAAAATTCTATCCACTAAATACGGTATATATTCAATAGCAGAAATACAACAATAAAAAAGAAACTGAAAGACCTCTTAAAAAGGGAGAATAACAGCCACAATAAAACTTTCAAGATAAAAAAATATATATATTTTAAACTCTTTATTTATTAACAACACGTGGAACAAATACAATGAGCCCAATGATATAAGCTTGGACAACCCTAATTATAACCCAAAGGAAAACATACATCAGTGTAAATATTGAGTGATATATAACACGTACAACTAAGAACCATGTGTCAACAGATTTTTGAAGATAAGGGTAAGAATAATAGATAAGAGAGCAGTATTTAATTTTTAACTGATAGTGGCAAGTACTGTATATTCTTTTTCCAGTATTGGCTTGCTATCAACAAATAAGGTAAAAATAATCATCTCTTCATCATATGTCACAAGTGTGTTGCGTCCGCCTGAGACCATTGCAGTATCTGGGATTAGGAGGTCACAGTGATTAGCAGATCGCAATTTTCCTTTGGAATCCCTTCAGTGATTAATATGAATATAGCACATTTATTTTCATATGGTTTAGAAGGGATTAAAGGGGTTGTCCGGGCTGTCGCAGCTGTCTGCTCTCAGATGGAGTTGAACCACAGCACAAAAACAAAGCAGGCGGCTGTGGCAGATACAGAGAGAAGAATCGGCTTCAGTGACACCATGGACATGATCACTGTGCCCAGGCTGTCAGATTGCTTCTCTGCAGCCCAATCCCCCTGCAAGAGATCAGGCTGCAGAGAAGCGATCTGACAGCCCGAGCATGGTGATCTGCTATGTGATCACTGTGCGTGGGCTGTCAGATTGCTTCTCTGCAGCCTGATCCCCCAGCAAGGAGATCAGGCTGCAGAGAAGCGATCTGACAGCCCGGGCAAAGTGATCACATAGCAGATCACTGTGCCCGGGCTGTCAGATCGCTTCTCTGCAGCCCAATCTCCTTGCAGGGGGATCAGGCTGCATGAAGATCGGGCTGCAGAATTTAGCAGAGGCGATCAAGCATCGTGGGACAATCATTTTGGACTACGTCGGATGTTAATAAAGATGGAGTCCGAATTCTGTTTTGTGTTTTTTTTTTTACTAATAAAAAGACTTTTCTGTGTGTGGTGTAATTTTTTTACTATTTACTAGAGATTTCTAATGGCCAGGTCTAACATTGGACCGACATTATGAACCTCGGGCTTAGTGCCAGCTGCCAATAAAAAAGCTGGCATTAACCCCTTTATTACTCAGTTTGCCACCGGCACCAGGGCAAATGGAAGAGTGTGGGTACAGCGCCAGAAAATGGCGCTTCAATGAATGCGCCATTGACTGGGGTGGCTGCGGGCTGCAATTTTCAGCATGTGGGGCCCAGAATGCTTGGGCCTCTCCATGCTGAGGATTCCAGCCCCCAGCTTCCTGGTTGTACCTGGCTGGACCAAACATATAGCGAAGCTCTGCATCATTTTTTTCCCCTCAAATTCTATTTTAAAAAATTATATCGGGCTTCGCTGTATTTTTGGTTGACAGCTAAGCACAACTAGGCAGCTAGGGGTGGGTGGCAGTCCGTAGCTGCCAAGTAGTATCTGGCTAGCAGCCAAAAATATGGCAAAGCCCACGTCTTTTTTTCTTCTTATTATTTCTACAACTATAAAACGTGGAGCTTTGCCATATTTTTGGTTGCCAGCCAGGTACAACATGGTAGCTGGTGGCTGGTATCCTCTGCGTGCTCAGGCCCCCCATGCTGCGAATTGCAGCCCACAGCCACCCCAGAAAATGGCCGTTTATTAAAGGCACCATTTTCTGGTGCTGTACTTCGACTCTTTCAGTTGCCCTGATGCCGGTGGTAAACTGGGTAAACAAGGGGTTAATTCCTGCTTTTTTATTGGCAGCTGGCCCTAAAAGCCCGAGATTCATAATGTCGTGCTAATATTAGACTCCACCATTAGGAGTCTATAGCAAATAGTAAATAATACGCAACACTTAGAGAAAAATCATTTTATTAGAACAAAAAACAAACAACTCAACTCCATCATTATTACTCCCACATGACCCTCCACGATCCTTCATCCAGAATTTGCAGGGAGAGAACAAGCGTCCTCTCCCTGCAGAGTCTGCAATCACACTAACCGCATGGACTCAGGGAGTGACGTGACCCACGGCAATCAGAGACAGCAACAGGGCAGTGGTGACGTCACGTGCTAAGTCACCAGGACTCCCCGTGACAGTGAACTCAAAATGTTGTCATTTGTGGGGCGTTTCTGCTGTTTAAGCACATCAGGGGCTATCCAAACAGGACATGACATCCACAGACCATGCCATAAAAATCTGTGTTCCAAAATGTCATTCTTTTCAGAGCCCAGCTGTGCACCCAAACAGTGATTTTCTGCCACATATGAGGTATCTGTGTACTCAGGAGAAATTGCTCAACAAATTTTAGGATCCATTTTATCCTGTTGCCCATGTGAAAATGAAAAAATTGAGGCTAAAAAAACATTTTTGTGAAAAAGAAGTACTTTTCCAAAATGGGGTCACTTGTGGGAAAGCTTCAAAGTTTAGGCACTCCATATGCGACATGGTGTCCGGTAACGACTGGAACTAATTTCCCATTCAAAAAGTCAATTTGTGCTCCTTCCCTTCCGAGCCCCGCAATGTGCCCAAACAGTGGTTTATGACCTCGTATGAGGTACTGGTGTACTCAGGAGAAATTGGCCAACAAATTTTAGGATCCATTTTATCCTGTTGCCCATGTGAAAATGAAAAAATTGAGGCTAAAAGAAAATGTTTGTGAAAAAAAAGTACTTTTTCATGTTTATAGATCAATTTGTGAAGCACCTGGGGCTTCAAAGTGATCACTATGCATCTAGATAGTTCCTTGGAGGGTCTAGTTTCCAAAATGGGGTCACTTCTGGGGGAGTTCCAATGTTTAGGCACACAGGAGCTCGCCATACGGGACATGGCGTCCGCTATCGATTGGAGCTAATTTTCCATTTAAAAAATCAAATTGCACTCCTTCCCTTCCGAGCCCTGCCATGTGCCCAAACAGTGGTTTATGACCACACATAAGGTGTCGGTATACTCAGGAGAAATTGAACAACAAATTTTAGGATGCATTTTATCCTGTTGCCCATGTAAAAATGAAAAAATTGAGGCTAAAAGAAAATTTTTATATGAAAAATGAAAATGTCCATTTTTTCCTTCCACGTTGCTTTACTTCCTTTGAAGCACCTAAAGGGTTAATAATCTACTGATGTATGTAAAGTGCTATATAATTAATAGTGCTATATAAATGAATAAATATTATTATTATTCTTGAATATAGTGTTGAGTAGCTTGAGTGGTGCAGTTTTTGGAATGGAGTCACTTTTGGGTGTTTTCTGGCATGTACACCCCTCAAAGGGACTTCAAATATGATGTGGTCACTAAAAAAATGGGTTTGTAAATTTTGCTGGAAAAATGAAAAAATTGCTGATGAACTTTAAACCCTTATAACGTCCTAACATAAACATTTTTTGTTTCTAAAATTGTGCTGAAGTAAAGTAGACATGTGGAAAATGTTATTTATTAACTATTTTGTGTCATATAACTCTCTGGTTTAACAGAATAAAAATTCAAAATTTGAAAATTGCGAAAGTTTTCAAAATTTTTGACAAATTTCCAATTTTTGACAAATAAACACAAAAATTATCGACTTAAATTTACCACTAACATGAAGCCCAATATGTCATGAAAAAACTATCTCGGAATCGCTAGGATCCATTGAAGCGTTCCAGAGTTATTATCTCATAAAGGGACACTGTTCAGAATTGCAAAAAATGACCAGGTTATTAGGCTCAAAATACGCTGGGTAATGAGGGGTTTAAAAATCCCTTTTTGATCCTGCTGAGACTCCATAAAGCACTAATCTCATCTGCTGCACCTTTCTTCCTTTCTCTTTTATTATGTAAGATCACCTCTAAGGCTACATTCACACACAGCGTTTTTGCTGTGTTTTTTGAGAATCCACTTTTCAGTTGCAAAACTGATCAGCTTTTCAAAAAAAAACGCATCACCTAAAAGGCAATCCATTTTTCCTGCGTTTTTGATTGTTGCGTTTTTTTGAGCTCATAGACAATAGTTTCAATTGAAAAGCGGATCACAAAAACGCCACACTAAATGACATGCTCATTCTTAGTGATTATCCAGTTTTGAGCCAAAAAGGCACATCTGCAAAATGTTTTGTCTGAATGACAAATCTTGAAAACCTATTGACTTTGGTGGGAAGCTCAGGATCACTGCATTTCACTACAAAGAACAGATCCTCAAAAAACGCATCAAAAACGCAGCTTGAATGTAGTTGTAGGCTACATTCACACACAGCATTTTTCCAGTGTTTTTTTTGAGGATCTGTTTTTGCTGAATTTTCAGCAGCAAAACTGATCCATTTTTTTAACTGGTGTAAAACTGTATTTGATACAGTGACAAAGATAGTTGAGGGCAAAAAAAGGGCCCTTGATGTAATTTCCTTTCTTCCGAGGTGAAACTTTTCTTTTTTAACTTGTTTAAATAAATAAATACCGTATATACTCGTGTATAAGCCGACCCGTGTATAAGCCGACCCCCCTACTTTTGCCCCCAAAACCTGGGAAAACCTATTGACTCGTGTATAAGCCGAGGGTGGACCCCAGCACAGGTATACAGTCCCCCCCCAGTGGTATATAGCAGCCTCCCCAGTGGTAGTATACAGCAGCTACAGAGGTATATACAGCAGCCTCCCCAGTAGTAGTATACAGCAGCCTCCCCAGTGGTAGTATACAGCAGCCTCTCCAGTGGTAGTATACAGCAGCCTCCCCTGTGGTAGTATACAGCAGTCTCCCCCTGTGGTAGTATACAGCAGTCTCCCCCTGTGGTAGTATACAGCAGTCTCCCCCTGTGGTAGTATACAGCAGTCTCCCCCTGTGGTAGTATACAGCAGTCTCCCCTGTGGTAGTATACAGCAGTCTCCCCCTGTGGTAGTATACAGCAGTCTCCCCCTGTGGTAGTATACAGCAGTCTCCCCCTGTGGTAGTATACAGCAGTCTCCCCCTGTGGTAGTATACAGCAGCCCCTCCCCTGTGGTAGTATACAGCAGCCCCTCCCCTGTGGGTATACAGCAGCCCCCCCCTGTGGTATATACAGCAGCCCCTCCCCTGTGGTAGTATACAGCGGCCCCTCCCCTGTGGGTATACAGCAGCCCCCGTGGTAGTATACAGCAGCCCCCCCGTAGTATATACAGCAGCCCCTCCCCTGTGGTAGTATACAGCAGCCCCCCCGTGGTAGTATACAGCAGCCCCCCCCCTGTGGGTATATACAGCAGCCCCCCTCTGTGGGGATATACAGCCCCCCCCCCCATTGCTGCCGCACACCTGTAAAAAGAAGATCTTTCATACTTATCCTCCTGCTGTCACCGCGCGCATCCTCCGCTCTCCTTCTTGCTTGCACCCGGGCCCCGGCGTCCATCCATATGACCGTGCACAAATAATGACGTCATTATTTGTGCGCGGTCACGTGGATGGACGCCGGGGACCGGGTGCAAGCAAGAAGGAGAGCGGAGGATGCGCGCGGTGACAGCAGGAGGATAAGTATGAAAGATCTTCTCTTTACAGGTGTGCGGCAGCAACGGGGGGGGCTGTATATACCCACGGGGGGGGCTGCTGTATACTACCACGGGGGGCTGCTGTATACTACCACAGGGGAGGGGCTGCTGTATATACTACGGGGGGGCTGCTGTATACTACCACGGGGGGACTGCTGTATACCCACAGGGGGGGGCTGCTGTATACTACCATAGGGGGGCGGGAGAGCACTGACAGTGCTATGTAATATGCACGGCTCCCCCTGCCGCTGATGGACAGGGGGATGCAGTGCATATTGCATTGCACTAATGAGCGGCCCCACGTGACCGGCCGCTCATATTACAGCCTCCCCCTGCCTCCTCCAGCCCCCGGACACCGGCCCCACACAGTCAGCCGTCACTGACTCGTGTATAAGCCGAGGGGGCACTTTTCAGCACAATTTCTGTGCTGAAAAACTCGGCTTATACACGAGTATATACGGTAAATAAAAAATTGTCGGGGCTTCGCTGTTTTTTCTATTGCCAGCTAAGGATAATGTAACCCAAGCAGTTACTACTTGCTAAGCCCCGCTGCCTGATGTTACCTTCGCTAGCAATGAAAAATACAGGGGAGCCACTTTTTTTTAGTTATTTAAATAAATAACTAAAAAAAATGATGTGAGCTTCATTGTATTTTCTACTGCCAGCAAAGGTAACCCAAGGCATCTGGTGGATGGAATTTTCAGTGTGGTAAGGCCCAAGCGTTCTGGGCCCCCCACGCTGAGAATCGCAGCCAGCGGCTGCCCCAGAATTGGCGCCACCATGAAAGACGCCAAAACTGGGGGCTGCCCCGCTCTTCTAGCTGCCGTGAAGCGGTGGCAGACTGGGTAACAATGGGGTTGGCAACATCTTTTTGTGTAGCTGACAGCAAGCCCCTATTGCTAATGGCAGCCATCAGTATGATAGCTAGCCATTAGCTATAGTGAAAGAGTTAAAAAAAAAGACACAGGCACCAGAAAAATCCTTTATTCAGAAAAAAATAAACAATCAGACATCTCATTCACCACTTTATTAAAGAGGACCTGTCACCTCCCTGCTGCATGGTAATCTAAATGCAGCACTTAATGCAGCATGTCTGCTGCATTCAGGGAAAGGGCCCCCCATGTGTCTGTGTACTGTGTACCCCGAGATATAGCCTTAGGAAAACTCACTGTTAGAAGCCATGGAGGCAGTTCCTGTGGCTGGAGTGTCCAGTATATCCTGGCTCACTGACTCATTCGGTGCTCTGAAGAAACAATTGCAAAGTATATAAGATAACTTCGGCACTCGAGAAAAAATGAGTGGTTGAAACTGTTGTGATGCAAGCAATGTCTTCTATTTTTATCAGTCCAAAACAAATGTTTCGGCCAAGGCCTTTATCAATGCGACTGATACTGTAAGAAATCAAAATACATACAATAAACATAGATTTACATGATCATTCATCATAAAATTCAGATAAGACTGTTGTGCCTTATTGTTAAATGGAGAGAGACAGCACCACATACCAAACAGGATCCTTCACAATTTCTTTATTCCAGCACACCAGTGCAAGCGACGTTTCGGACTGTGTCCTTTGTCAAGCAACAGTATACACAGAAACAGTCCGCTTTATATAGTACTAGCTGTAGTACCGGGCTACGCCCGGGTTAATAAATAACTGCTGTTAGCTATAACAACATTGAATTTGAATATGTCATATTAATGACCTGTAGGAAAATAGAAGCTGAGCTGTGATTGATTGCTATAGGCAGCCTACTAAATCTCCAACCAACAGTAATCCCTCCCCTGGCCGGGCAGTATATGTTACCTCACACATACACATAATAGACAGCTCATGTGACTGACATCTGCCTTAATTCCCTATATGGCACATGTGCTGCACATTGGCTGTTTTTAATCAGATGTTTATGTTTGGAAAATAAAGATAGCACACGTATGAAGCGAGTTGTATGAGGTGATTTGTGCACATCTGTGTTTGTCTGTGTGGTGTGTGTGTCCCTGGGGTGTAGATGTGTGTGTCCCTGTGGGGGGGGGGGGTCTGTGTGGTGTGTGTCTCTGTGTCTCTTTGTGGTGTGTGTGTCCCTGTGGGGTGTGTGCATGTGCCCCTATAGGGTGTGTATGTGTGTGTCCCTGTGTGGGGGGGTCTGTGTGGTGTGTGTCTCTGTTGTGTGTGTCTCTTTGTGGTGTGTGTGCGTCCCTGTGGGGTGAGTGCATGTGTCCCTATAGGGAGTGTATGTGTGTGTGTCCCTGTGGGGGGGGTCTGTGTGGTGTGTGTGTATCTGTGTTGTGTGTGTCTCTTTGTGGTGTGTGTGTGTCCCTGTGGGGTGAGTGCATGTGTCCCTATAGGGTGGCTATGTGTGTGTGTCCCTGTGGGGGGGTCTGTGTGGTGTGTGTGTCTGTGTTATGTGTGTCTCTTTGTGGTGTGTCCCTGTGGGGTGAGTGCATGTGTCGCTATAGAGTGTGTGTGTCCTCCCTTGGGGGAGGTGTGTGTCTCTGTGTTGTGTGTGTCTCTTTGTGGTGTGTGTGTGTTTGTTCGGGTGCGTGGTGAGTATCCAATGTTGGTGCTGCACTTTAGCGACTATACACTTGCTGTTACTCTTTGTGTGCATGTGGTGTGTATACATGTCCCCGTGTGTGGTGGATATCTCATGTTGGGGCCCCATCTTAGTGACTATATGCTGGTATGTGCTGTTAGTCTTTGGTGCTATCATTAAGCCCCTCTCATTCACAACTGTCAACTGGTAACTGTCACTTTTTCCCCATTATATAGATAGGGGCAAAATTGGAATGCGCGGGGTTAAAATTTCACCTCACAATATAGCCTATGACGCTCCCGGGGTCCAGACGTGTGACTGTGCAAAATTTTGTCTCTATAGCTGACAGCTGTCGATTTTCCTCCAACACTTTTCCATTCACGTTTTCCCCATTATGTAGATAGGGGCAAAATTGTTTGGTGAACTGGAACGGGCAGGGTTAAAATTTCGCCTCACAACATAGCCTATGACGCTCCCGGGGTCCAGACGTGTGACTGTGCAAATTTTTGAAGCTGTAGTTGCGACGATGTAGATGCCAATCCCAGATATACACTCATACACACACACATACACACATACACACATTCAGCTTTATATATTAGATAAAACTCCTCCCCTTAATCACATTTCACCAATCGTGCAATATACAAAACAATTAACACTTTCCATAACCATATATAAAATTAAAATTACGCCATCCATTCACATTTCAGTCCTTATTACGTACCGATGCTCATAATGTCTATGATCGTTATATATATAGTCCAGATAATGTCCACATTGTACTTTTATATTCAGTTCATATAGTTCAGTTTTATATTCAGTTCATATAGTTACTTCCTGGTTTTTTCATCCACCAATCCGGGCCGATGTTAGAGTATGTTGCCATAGTAACATTATCATCAAGCATCCTGCAATGTGACTTCCTCCATCCCACAACCAATAAGGGACGCTCCGTATTGCGCATGCGCTACTCCTCAAGCGCTGATTGGTCGCCAGGTTCAGTTCTATTGCGCATGCTCCGGCGTCCTGGTTATGTCAATCAATGGAGCACACTTCCTCCTAAGCTCGCCGTGCATCATTACATCGGCTCCCTTCCTCTTCTGGTGCATCCTTAAAATTGTTCCCCCGGAAAAATAGTGCAAAATATATAAGTTCCCTTCTACATTTATCCTATCTTCCATTACTATAATTTGGGCACATCTCTCTCTTTTATTATCCCATATCACACCACATCAACATCTGGCAAGCAGGGGATCACCCAACATGCCAATGTGGTGTAGCGTGCTCCTGCTTTTACATGTACAATTAATAATATATAATATGCATCCAGTACACATTAACCCATAAAAGCTAAAGATCCAAATGCCACAACTATGTCTAAATACAGGGGAAAAGAGAAAGATATAATCCGCCTTATTATCCAGCTCTACATAATAAGCCAGAACTCACATATTCATCATAATAATCATGTTGATGGATCCGGGGGAACAGTCTAACTCGTATTAACTCTATCCAATCTATACCTAATTGATCATCCTTAAATTACAACCAGAGATTAGGAGAGAGGGGGGACTCAATTTATCATATTATAAACCTAACACAATAATAGAGCTCATATATTACACCTTATTCTATGTGCTTATCCTCTATGGATGGTAGAGTGTATCCAGTATTACCAAAACCAATGGCACATCATCACATACATATACATTACCACTTCTTAATCCATCTTATATACATATATATCCCTCAGGAATAAGAAAAAGCCATCGGTACGTGTTATGGATCTAGGATAAATTAAAAATACTCTTAAAAACAGAATGTACAGGAAGATGCAGTAAAAGGATATAGTTACATCATTTAGGGAGACATCCCCGTTGATCGTATTCCAGGTTTAAACCCTTAGGGCAGAGGTCCCCAACTCCAGGCATCAAGCCCCACCAACAGTGCATGTTTTCAGGATTTCCTTGGCATTTGACAATTGTAATCACCACCTGTGCAGGAGATTGAATTACCAACTGTCAAATTTCTAAGGAAATAATGAAAACCTGGACCGTTGGTGGGCCTTGAGGACTGGAGTTGGGGACCTCTGCCTTAGGGTACAGTGTATCGAGTTCAAATATCCATCTTAATTCTTTTTTCTTCAGTATTGCCACCCTATCACCACCTCTTCTCAATGGGGTGATGTCATTTATTATTCTGTATTTCAACTGGTTCACACTGTGGCCGGTTTCCACAAAATGTCTAGGGATCGGGAGTTCCACTTTTTCATTCCTTATAGTACTTTTATGTTTGCTAATGCGTGCTTTTGCCTCCATTGTGGTCTCCCCCACATAAAGGAGACCACAAGGGCAACTGATTGCATAAATCACATAGCTGCTATTGCATGTATATCTTTTTTGGATGGTATATCTCTTCCCAGGATATGGGTGGTGGAACTCCCTGCCCTTGATCATATTGCCACAGCTTGCGCATCCCAAGCAGGGAAAATTACCCAGACTAGGTTTACTCAGAGTGAGTTGTAAATCCCTCCTTGAGCTCCCAATATCCAATTTCACCAAATTGTTGCGCAGGTTTCGTCCTCTTCTATATGAGAAAAGAGGTGGTGATTCAAACTCCTTGATACCTGTATGGCCTTTACACAAAAGGGGCCAGTATCTTCTAATAATACCCGAAATTTTACCACTCATCCTGTTATATGTGGTAACTAAAGGTATCTGATTTCTCCTTGGCTGTTCTGTCCCTGCTCATCAATAACGCATCTCGATTCAGAGACAATGCACGTTTTTTAAAATTTGTAAGATTATCTCTTGGATATCCTCTTTTGATGAACCTCACACACATTTCCTCCAACCTCTGATTGACAACATTATAATCAGACACCACCCGCCTCACTCTAATCATCTGGCTCCATGGGAGCGACTCCACCATTGATCTCGGATGTTCACTGGAGTGATGCAGCATACTATTACGATCTGTCTCTTTAATATGAAGATCAGTACACAACCTGCCATTTGCCTTGTAGACTCTTGTATCCAAAAACTGCATCTTGTCCAGGGAACAAACCATGGTGAAGCCTAAACCAAGATGTATGTTATTAATAGTTTCAAGGAACATGTTCAATTCATCCCTCCCACCATCCCACACGAAAAAAATGTCGTCGATGTAACGTCACCATCCCCTGACATGGCGCCAGTAGGTGGAACTGTACACGTGTTCGCCCTCCAGGACAGCCATATAGATGTTAGCATACGTAGGGGCCACATTTGACCCCATGGCTGTCCTGCGGCGCTGCCGGTAGTACTCGTCCCCAGAGAGGAAAAAATTCCTCCCGAGTACGAACTCCAGCAGCGCCAGGGCGAAACGTGCACACTCCGGCGCCATGTCAGAGGAGGCGAGCGTCACATCAACGGCATCCAATCCTCTTGAATGTTCTATTGAGGTATACAGCGATACCACATCAAAGGATACCAATAGTGTGGAGTCTTCCACCTGCACACCCTACAAAGATTTAATGAAGTCCGTGGTATCACGAGTATACGATGGAGCTTCCACCGCAAAACGTCTCAATAGGTGGTCTAAAAATATGGCCACCTTATTGGACAAAGATCCTCTACCGGAAACAATTGGACGTCCGGGAGGATTCTTCAAGTCCTTGTGTATTTTCGGGAGGGTGTACAAAATGGGGACCACCGTAAACTCAGGTATCAGATAATTCACCAATTTTTGGTCAATGGTCCCGGCAAATAATGCCTCCTCAACTAGCTCTCTCAGCTCATTCTGGTAAACTTCTGTTGGATTACATGTTAATCTTTAATATACTGCTTTGTCATTCAACTGCCTCATAATCTCTTGTCGATATTGGGAGGTGTCCATCACCACAATCGCCCCACCTTTATCGGCTGGCTTTATGGTGATGGACACGTCCTCTTTCAGCCCTTTGATGAGCTCTCTCTCTGCACGGCTCAAATTGGAATACTTAGGGCATTGATTTGCCCTTCTTAGCTTGTTAATATCAGATGTAACAAACTTAGTAAAGGTCTCTATCATTGGATCCTTTATAGGGGGATCAAAATCACTTTTATTATATAATCCAACCGTGTCTAGAGAGCAGGGCCGGGACGATAGGTAGGCGACCCTAGGCGATCGCCTAGGGCGCCATCTTGTGGAGGGCGCATTTTCTCCACATGAGGGGCCCATTGTCCGCCCCCCTGGAGGGCCCCGCACCCCCTGGGGGGCCTTGTTCCGGCCAGAGAGGTGGGAGGGCGGGACTTCCTGTTCTGCAGCTCTGCCCGCCCCTCCTCTCCTCCTTACATCAGACGCACGCACGGAGGCCGCGGTGAGTGTGCAAAGGCACGCGCCTCCCCCCCGGCCCCCGCATACTAGGCCCTGTATACAGCACCACTGGGGCTGCTGTATAACCCCTGGGGCTGCTGTATTACCCCTGGGGCTGCTGTATAACCCCTGGGGCTGCTGTATAACCCCTGGGGCTGCTGTATTACCCCTGGGGCTGCTGTATAACCCCTGGGGCTGCTGTATTACCCCTGGGGCTGGTTTATAACCCCTGGGGCTGCTGTATTACCCCTGGGGCTGCTGTATAACCCCTGGGGCTGCTGTATTACCCCTGGGGCTGCTGTATAACCACTGGGGCTGCTGTATAACCCCTGGGGCTGCTGTATTACCCCTGGGGCTGCTGTATAACCCCTGGGGCTGCTGTATAACCCCTGGGGCTGCTGTATAACCCCTGGGGCTGCTGTATTACCCCTGGGGCTGCTGTATAACCCCTGGGGCTGCTGTATTACCCCTGGGGCTGCTGTATAACCCCTGGGGCTGCTGTATAACCCCTGGGGCTGCTGTATTACCCCTGGGGCTGCTGTATAACCCCTGGGGCTGCTGCATAACCCCTGGGGCTGCTGTATAACCCCTGGGGCTGCTGTATAACCCCTGGGGCTGCTGTATTACCCCTGGGGCTGCTGTATTACCACTGGGGCTGCTGTATTACCCCTGGGGCTGCTGTATAACCCCTGGGGCTGCTGTATTACCCCTGGGGCTGCTGTATAACCCCTGGGGCTGCTATATAACCCCTGGGGCTGCTGTATAACCCCTGGGGCTGCTGTATTACCCCTGGGGCTGCTGTATTACCCCTGGGGTCTGTATATACCACTGGGGAGGCTGCTGTATACCACACTGCTGGGGGCTGTATACCTGTGTTGGGGTCCACCCTCGGCTTATACACGAGTCAATAGGTTTTCCCAGGTTTTGGAGGCAAAAGTAGGGGGGTCGGCTTATACACAGGTCGGCTTATACACGAGTATATACGGGTAGTAATCCTACAATGTCTGCTGGACATGGTATGAGGAGGTTTATGGCTCAGTTAGTACACTCCATACTTCATGGTAAGGGGAGGGTTTATGGCTCAGTACACACTCCATACTTCTTGTTATTAACCAGTTAATGCTCTCTTGTCCACCGCACTGCAGTTTCAAAAGAGGACAACAGCGAGACAAGCAGCAACATGGCATCAGAGAGTCCCTGACCTCGAAATAGAAGATCCTCAGATCCTGTTATTGTGACATAATATTAAGAATAATACTTTTTGCATTTATATTACACTATGAACTCCACAGCACTTTACATACATCATGAACACTGTCCCCATTGGGGCTCACAATGTAAACAACCTATCAGTATGTCTCTGTAGTGTGGTTGGACGAACCTTTTATAGGTCCCCGTTAAATTAAATTTACTTTCAAAGTATTCTGACATTTTTATTCCCAGACATATTTCGGGGGGGGGGGGCGCCGTTTGCCTTACCTGCCTAGGGCACCAAAATGCCTTGTCCCGGCACTGCTAGAGAGAGCCCACTAGATATTCTCTCGGTAGTTTTTTCTTTACCAGAAAAATGACATGTCAGCCGCAATCTCCTGAAAAAACAGTACAAATCATCAGGTTCAAACCACCGACTGCTGTCAGTTGGGCAGAAAGAGAGACCCTTTGACAGCACTCTGGTCTGATCATCAGTTAAAGAAGTTGTAGAGATATTTACCACTAGTTGGCTCCACTCTGACCGATCTTCTTTGACCTCACCCTCGTATTCGGTGGTAGGCCCCTTCCTCCTGTGCCTCCGGCCGCCCCTGTGTTGTTTACGCGGTCTCCTTCTCTCGTGCTCCCTAAAAAAGGGGTGGTGGTACTTGTTCCAGCTCTAGTTCTTATTCCAACATCGGTTGAATCCGATTCCCCTTCCGTGAAGCCAAATCCCTATTTGTGAGGTTGTGGCCGCAATGATTTCTTAGATCTCTTACCACCCCGCGGTCTCGTGGGACCTGGTTTAGGTCTCGGGGTTCCGATCCCAGATTTTCTATATTGCCAACCATATACTCTGCCATTCTCGTAGTCCTCTATATCTCTATACCATTTGGTACACTTTACCTCTTCCAACTGTTGTGCCTTATTGATCTAAACATAGTTCCACCTGGAGCTATATTAGAAGTAACACATATTGAAAATCAAACAATGTATACACACAACTAGGGACGTTACCTAGGGAAAATCAAAAGATAGTGTGCATTGTTTTAGGATTTTCACTTTTCTGGTCATCATAATGGGAGACCCAGACAATGGGGTTAAGGGCACTGTCCTCCGGAGGCCACACTAGGTACTACAAGTTTGTAGACACCGCCCCCTCCGCTTATAAACCCCCACCGCAGGGAATATCCTCAGTTTTTAACTTAGTGTGCTCGGAGGTATCACACGCATTGCTTGCACTTCACTGCATTCTCACAACTTACGTGATGGCGTCTGAAGACAAGGTAATATGGTCCCGGTCGGGGACCTTCGGCAGTCTCCCTGCTCACCCTTGGGGAACACGCAGGTCGAGGTACCGGAGGGCCTAGAGCCTGGACACTGCGTGTCCTCCCGGTACGCTGTCGCACTCCTTCCCATCCCTGTTTGGGGGCTCTGGAAAGTGGGAGATAGGAGCCTTGCACAGCTCCGCTCCGTCCGAGGCCTCCCTAAATGGTGCTTACAGACCGGACTGGAGCCAGCCCAGTCCGAGGCCTCCCTAAATGGTGCTTACAGACCGGACTGGTGCTGCACCCCCGTCCGAGGCCTCCCTAAATGGTGCTTACAGACCGGACCGGCACTGAGGCACCTTGTGTGTCTCCGGTGTGCCTGGGGGTAGTGTCGGCACTATATGTGTTAGGACACTCAGACCGCGCGTACCCTCGGGTCCGCGGTTCTGGCGGTGGACCCCGTGCTGGGGCCACCCTGGCTGACCGCCCTGTGTCTCACAGGGGCTGCGGCTGTCGGCTACAGACTTTTGTCTGCAGCCATTAGTATTGTGTGTGTGTGTCACAGTACTTCCCGCGCTGCGGGCTTCGGCGCCTTCATTACTGAGGCTGCCTGAGGAGATGGAAGCAGCCCGGGTGGTGACGTCATTAATGGGCGTGCGTGTGTGCTCCCGCGTGTTTTCGGCTCCGCCCACAGTTAGTCTGTCGGCGGCCATCTTTCCCTTCACTTCCCGGCTGGGATCTGCTTGTAGTGCACGGTTGCACTCAATACAGGGGAGACCGGAAAACCTCGCGGAGGCCACACACGCACACACCGCTTCCTCCACCGCATTACTGCGGTCGGTAAGCCGCCGGTTGTACCGGTTTTTCTTTAAAGATTGGCTTATATCCCCCTGCTGTAGGGATGTCCTCAGCTGGGAGGAGCGCTGCTAAGGTGGCAAGTAACACCACTGCCTGTGCTACGTGCAACGGGACACTGGTTGAGGGGTCCTGCAATAACTGCGGACGCCCAGAGGCACGGGCTGAGACTGCAAGGGAGACAGCAGCTCCGGTGCTATATCCTGTGGTCCAGGTGGGCCCAGGGCCATGGGAGACACAGAACAAGATAAATGAATCTATGTTATCCCAGCTGTCCTCCATGTCGCAATCCCTGGAGGTACTAACCAGGAGGCTGGAAAACCCAGCTGCTCCTTCATATTATCCCCGGGTGTCCCCTGCCTCAACTGTGAGACCCCTTAAGCGGACTCGACGTGAGGATTCACCCGAGCCCCAGACACTCTCTGAGGAGGAAGGTCTCTCTGAGGGGGACGAGGATGATGGGGGTTCATTACTCGGGTCCGTGTCAGAACCACCAGAGGGGGTGGAGGATCTGGTGTCCTCCATCAACGAGACTTTACGTCTCGTGACACCCCCTGAGGAGGTGACCGTTCACCCGAAGGAGGCCTACCAATGGCTGCGGCCGGAGGCTAGACCAAGTGGCTCCTTTCTGGATCACACTAACTTCGGAAGGGTGATTAGAGCTCCCAGGATTCATCCTGGCCGGCGTTATGTCCGTAAATCTAAGGACAATCGCTTCCCCTTCCCTGAGGAGGTGCTTCAGGAGTGGTCGCAGTCCCCTAAGGTGGATGCTTCCATGACCAGGATTGCGGCACGCTCCCTCTTCTCTGCCTCTGATAGCTCCTCATTGAAGGACGCTACTGATAGACAGGTCGAGCAACTCGCCAAGTCTTCTTATGAGGCTGTGGGGTCTTCATTTGCCCCTAATTTTGCCGCGGTCTGGACTCTGCAGGCGATCACCTCTTGCTTGGACGGTATCGCTGACCTGGCAGGGTCCAGCTCAGAAGTCCTGGCACTCACTGATAGAGCAAGGGCCTATGCGGACTACGCTAGAACGGCAACACTGGAAACTGCAAATCGCTCTGCTGTGGCTTAGGCCAATGCTATAGCGATCCGCAGATTGTTGTGGCTGCGTCTATGGGACTCAGATGCCACGTCCAAGAAGATTTTGCAAAATCTTCCGTTCTCTGGCGACAGGCTTTTTGGTACCGAACTGGACAAGTTGATAAAGGATTCTGCGGAGTCAAAGATCCCACAGAATAAACCTAGGCCACGGTATACCGTAAAGAGGAACCCTAAACAGTGGTCCTTTCGGTCCAGTTCACAACCTTCAGCATCGTCTGCCCGAGCGGACAGAGGGAGCAAGCCCTCTACTCAGTGGCGCCCCAAGGGTCGCCAGAAGAAGCCGGCGGGGGCAGCGGCTGCCACCCCCAAACCCGCTTCCGCATGACTCGCTCTCTCATCCTACCTCCCCACAGGTGGGGGGCCGTCTGTCTCTTTTTCGGGACAGATGGCTGCTCCAAGTCCAAGATCAGTGGGTACGAGACATAGTCTCCAGAGGTTACAGGATAGAGCTGACGTCACAGCCGGCACACCGATTCCATCGGTCGGTCCCGTCCCCAGAAAAGGCTCAGGCTTTTCATCTGGTGTTGGAGAATCTCCGCAAGGACGGAGTTGTGGTCCCAGTACCTTCTGGGGAGAGGTTCAGGGGTTTTTACTCCAACCTCTTTATCGTCCCAAAGAAGGATGGATCTTTTCGCCCGGTTCTGGACCTAAAGTTGTTCAACCGCCACGTGTTGGTTCGGAAGTTCCGCATGGAATCCCTGCGCTCCGTAATCGCGGCTGTGTCACAGGGGGACTTCCTAGCGTCCATAGATATTCGGGACGCTTACCTTCACGTGCCCATTGCGCCGGCTCATCAACGCTGGTTAAGATTCGCAGTGGGGGACGAACACTACCAGTTCGTGGCGCTGCCTTTCGGCCTGGCCTCGGCTCCACGGGTGTTCACGAAAGTGATGGCCTCTATGATGGCTCTCCTGCATGTGCAGGGACATACCGTCATTCCCTATCTCGACGACCTGCTGGTCAGGGCGCCATCGGAACACCTTTGTCAAGAGAGCCTGAATGTGACCATGAGGTCTCTGGAACAATTCGGTTGGCTCCTCAATATTCAGAAGTCAACTCTGGTTCCGACCCAGTCATTGACATATCTGGGCATGGACTTCAACACGGCCTCAGCCCTGGTGTCTCTACCACGGGCCAAACAACTGGCCATCCATTCAGGAGTGCAACAGATCCTCCTGTCCCCACAATCATCCCTGCGGGTGTTGATGAAGCTGGTGGGGCGCATGGTGGCAGCAATAGAGGCGGTGCCTTTCGCACAATTTCGCCTCCGTCCTCTACAGCTGGAGATCCTCCACAGTTGGGACAAGAGGACGACATCTCTGAATCGGCTGGTGACCCTTTCCCAACCGACCAGGGATTCCCTGCAGTGGTGGCTACAACCACGTCACCTATCTCGGGGCCGGTCCTTCATCAAACCGTCATGGTTAGTGGTGACCACCGACGCCAGTCTGAAGGGCTGGGGGGCGGTGTTCTTACACCACAGGGCCCAAGGCTTCTGGACTCAGTCGGAGTCGGCGTTGCAGATCAACGTGCTGGAGATCAAGGCGGTCTATCTGGCACTCCTGGCTTTTCAGAAATTCCTCTCCGGACGACCCATTCGGGTTCAGTCCGACAATGCGACGGCCGTCGCTTATATAAATCATCAAGGAGGAACCAGGAGTGCACAGGCTCTGGCCGAAGTCCACCGCATCCTATCCTGGGTGGAGGACAACAACTGCCTGATCTCCGCAGTTCACATCCCAGGGGTCGAAAACTGGGAGGCCGACTATCTGAGCCGGCAGGGGATGGACGCCGGAGAGTGGTCTCTTCATCCAGACGTCTTCCGGGACATCTGCAGCAGATGGGGCACTCCGGACGTGGATCTGATGGCCTCGCGGCTGAATCATCAGGTGCCGCAATACATGGCGAGGTCGTGGGATTCCCAGTCTCTGGGAGCAGACGCCCTGGTCCTGAGTTGGTCCAGATTCCATCTGCCGTATGTGTTCCCGCCTCTAGCTCTGATTCCCAAGGTGCTGTGGAAGATCAGGACGGAGTGCAGGGTAGCCATTCTAGTGGCTCCAGATTGGCCCAGGAGGTCCTGGTATCCGGACCTGTGGCAACTGTCAGGCGGACACAGGTGGGCCCTTCCAGAACGCGCAGATCTACTCGCGCAAGGCCCATTCTTCCACCTCAATTCCAGGGTCCTCAGATTGACTGCATGAACCGCCGTTTGAGCCGCTGAGAGACATTTCCCTCTCTCGTCTGTCCCAGAAAGTGGTATTTTTGGTGGCGATTACGTCTCTGAGAAGGGTCTCAGAATTGGCTGCACTTTCGTGCAAGTCACCCTTCCTGGTGGTTCACCAAGACAAGGTGGTGTTACGCCCACGGCCAGAATTCTTGCCTAAGGTGGTGTCCACTTTTCACCTGAACCAAGAGATTGTGCTTCCATCATTTTGTCCCGCTCCCGTTCATCAGGTTGAGCGCGACCTCCACACTCTGGATCTGGTGAGGGCTGTGCGCATTTATGTGTCCAGAACTGCCTCATTCCGGACGTCGGACTCCTTGTTCATCCTTACGGCGGGTCGCTGTAAGGGGTCCGCGGCATCTAAATCAACCTTGGCCAGATGGATCAAGGTGCCCATTCAGGAGGCCTACCGTTCTTCCGGTCTGCCTCTCCCGGTGGGATTGAAGGCGCACTCGACCAGAGCTGTCGGTGCCTCCTGGGCTTTGCGACATCGAGCTTCTGCTCTACAGGTGTGTCAGGCAGCCACATGGTCAAGCCTGCATACTTTTTCTAAGCACTATATGGTGCATGCCCATGCCTCTGCGGATGCAAGTTTGGGCAGGCGGGTTCTCCAGGCGGCGGTTGCCCACCTTTGAGGGGGACCATGGTTATCCGTCTTTTGAGGAACTCTTCCCGCCCTGGGGTATTGCTTTAGGACATCCCCATTGTCTGGGTCTCCCATTATGATGACCAGAAAAAAGAGAATTTTGTTTACGTACCGTAAATTCTTTTTTCTTTAATCATCAATGGGAGACCCAGCACCCACCCAGTTGTTCCGTTGGATGTTGTCACATTTGACTTGTTCCCAGTTGGAACAGTTTATTCCGGGTTGTTGGACCGTTTGTTCACGGTTTCTTTCCCGAGGTTTCGGGTGTGGTTATTTTGTCTCCTCGCAGCTTATGGACCAAACTGAGGATATTCCCTGCGGTGGGGGTTTATAAGCGGAGGGGGCGGTGTCTACAAACTTGTAGTACCTAGTGTGGCCTCCGGAGGGCAGTGCCCTTAACCCCATTGTCTGGGTCTCCCATTGATGATTAAAGAAAAAAGAATTTACGGTACGTAAACAAAATTCTCTTTTTTCGCTACGGTGATCGCGGTTCTAAAGAAATTGGATACATCTTTATTAAAGAACAAGTGAAAACGTGCATAGTGTTCTGTGAAAGTGAATTAATTACCATGCATACATACAGGTGATCGAATAGTCACAATGTGACGTTATCCTCCTATGTTGTGTGGATAACACGTGTATTGAGCTCTCTAGGTAACCGGACCTGCGGTATAGTATGATATAGGAATTATGAGAAAGAAGGTATACAAGAATAGACATGACCTGGTAATTGTATCTAACAATCATACCTAATAATGCTCAATATCTTGTGACTGTACGTACAAAAAGCTATGGTGTATTTTTCTATACACCGGAGTTGTCTATTTCAACAGTTCATTCAGTATAAGGATTCTCAGTCCTATATGACATTCAATGAATGTGGGCCTGTGATAGAGAAATCATTAGTACTTAATATCACTATAAAGTGTATATGTGGATATATACAGGTTTCAAACCTGGGAGTCAGGGTATCCTGAGTTTCTTTCTCTCTCCCCCAGAAAGTCTGTTAGCCCCGCCCCTGAGGGAGAGAAAAAAAACCTCAGTTTAAATGCTGCAGACAGGAAGAGGATGATTTGCAGCGGTGGGCAGATTACACAGGCAGGGGGTGTGAATCTGCCCTTGGCTGCAGCCCCTAGCCACCTCCTTAGTGGCTGTAGCATATAAGTTTTCTAAGTGTATTATCTCGGGGTACAGGGCTGCTCAAGTGCTTATGGACCCCTTGCCTGCATGCTGCAGACATGCTGTATCCAGTGCTGTAATTAGATCACCATGCCTGCTTTGGTGACAGGTCATCTTTAAGTGATTGCTGTCCTTATTTCAGGGGCTACAATAGAGGATATTGGAGGTTAAATATAAAATTCATATACTTGGTTACCAGAGCTGCTGTGACCATCTGTTGTAAGCTGTCAGGTACCTCACTGTGTGATCCGGAGGCTGCGGTATAAACAAGGCTCCAGTTTAATAATTGTAATCTTGTGCCATATCTTATAGGAGGGTCTAGAAAGTGCAATGTGACCTACCATCCCGTGGGTGCTGTGTGGGCATGCAGCGCCGCATTATATGCTATTTGTGATGGCCAGCTTCCTGCTTCCTGCATTTGGAACGCAGGAAGCGCCTGTGGAATGCATTTCGCGCATGCGCAGTGCAACCAGCAGTATCCAGATAGGCAGACACAGTGAGGGGGAAGAGAATGAAGAGTTTATTACGCTATTATGCTTATTTTTAGCGATATTTATGCATAGTCAAGATGTTATTATGTTAATAACGCAGTTCTGTTACCACCAATGTTAAAAATTGTTATAATATAGAATTGTTATTATGACTATAAACGTTCAGATAATGAGACATAGGGATCATTCTTATATAGTGTACAGAAATGTCCGGACAGCAAAAACTACAAAACCAGTGTGCTAGCTTATTTATATAGTATGGTGATAGGAAAAATATTATGAATTTCTTTGAAGAAAAGGCGGCACTCACCAAATTAAAGCGGATGGTCCTTTTATTCCATGGTTACATAGACAAACAAGGTGCAGGGAGGTGGCCACGGGGGACCGCCGGACAACGACGCCGTTTCGCGACTTTCTATCGCTTCTACGGGTCCAGATGTGGACCCGTAGAAGCGATAGAAAGTCGCGAAACGGCGTCGTTGTCCGGCGGTCCCCCGTGGCCACCTCCCTGCACCTTGTTTGTCTATGTAACCATGGAATAAAAGGACCATCCGCTTTAATTTGGTGAGTGCCGCCTTTTCTTCAAAGAAATTTGTTGTATGATCTGCTGCTTTGGCTGGGCACCACCAAAGAGGAATTTGCCTATTGGGAAGTGTCCCTGGAATTGACTGCTAGTACTGCTAAGTGCCCTGATTATCTTTTTGTCTATTGACTTCGGAAAAATATTATGTTTTACACATGATTATATGAATCATACATTTAATCAGGCAAGACAGACCTCTTTAACCACACCTGTCGGGACAAATATGAGTTAAAGACAGATCAATATTGAGAATCATATTCTCTATTCAGTCCATATGGTGCCAGTGTCTGGAGAGTATGTATCAAGAACATTTCCTTTTCTTTTAATCTGGCTATCCGATTCCCCCCTCTCTTGTCTACTCAAAGGTAGATGTTCTATGACTTGGAACCGGAGCTGTGATACTGTGTGGCATTTAGCCACAAAATGATCCGGTATCGGAAGCAATGTGTTTCCACATCGAATAGTGGATTTGTGCTTGCTGATGCGGTCTCGGATATGCTGAGTGGTTTCCCCAACATACCCAAGACCGCACGGGCACTTAATCAGATATACCACGAAACTTGATTCACAGGTAAAAAAAATCGTGGATCTTAAATCTTTTTCCGGTTCTGGGGTGGGTAAAGGAATCACCTTTCGTCATGTTAGAGCACTGATTACAGCTTAGACATGGATAATTTCCTTGGCGTGCGGTTGATAGAAATGTTTGTCGTGGTTTAGTACGTGCAGAGCCTATATCGGCCCGCACCAATGTATCTCTAAGGTTCTGTGATCTACGGTGACAAAACATGGGTGGTCTAGCAAATTCTGATATTTGGGGATAGGCCTGTCCCAGTAGAGCCTGTGTCTGGAGTGAGCTCGATTGACAGAGGGGCCATTCCCTCCCCATCTGTCTGTCTGTGCCGCCTCCTGCTGTGCTGTTTATGCTTTGTTCAGACACCAGGGCATGAATCCAGAGCTGATGTCAGGACAAATGATTTGCATCCACTCTGAATGACAGAGAGCAGGAGAGGAGGAAGGCAGAGCCTGCACAGCAGAAGCAGCACAGAGAGGCAGAGGGGGAGGGAATAGCCCCCATCAATTGAGCTTACTCCAACCACAGGGACTGCCTCCATGGCTTCTAACTGAGTTTTCCTAAGGCTATATCTCGGAGTACACAGCACACAGACAGCAGAAATGCTGCATTCAGTGTTGCATTTAGATTGCTATGCAGAAGAGGGGTGAGAGGTCCTCTTTAAGTACCCAGCAATTCCCTCCAATGTAATCTAGTGTCCAGCGATGAGTCCAAACTGGTCCCAAGATCAGCTGACAGAATTTGGCGGCAGAGAACCGATCACCTGATTCTGTCAGCTGACCGGCAAAAAGATCAGCTCATGTGCCCGCCGTCTGAGTCAGCTGAGTCATGTGCCAGCTGTCTGAGTCAGCTGATCGGTTCACCGGCGGAGAGTCAGCTGACCGGCGGGCACATCAGATGATCTGTTTGCCAGTCAGCTGACAGAATCAGCTGTTCGGTTCTCCACCGCCAGATTATTTCAGCTGATTTTGGGATCGGACTTCACCTCTCACATCCAGAGACCCTTGAGGATAGGTGAGTATGTTTATTTTTTTTATTTTACGCCCTATACAACCCAAACACACATATATATATATCTACACACACACATTTATCTAACACGGGTGCAGGAACTGAAAATTCCAAAAGATTGAATTTCCAGTTCCTGTTCTACCTGTTCCTGTGTGACATCACATCCTGTAAGTTCTCCATTTTTGACTGGAAAAGTGCTGCAATAGCAGATTAAGTGAATACCAGTCCGTTATTGCAGTATTTTTTTTTTCTTTTCATGGAGCCTATGGAGGAAACATAGCTGAAAAAACACCACACAAATGTGCATGCTCATTCTTTTTGCGGATCCGTTTTCTACTGCAAAAAAACACTGTGTCTGAAAAGCAAATGTTGAAAATCCATTGACTTTGCTGTTCAACCTCCCAGGAGAAGTTGTCCTAGTGGAAGCTGGTGAGTTCTATTTGTTATTTGATTCCCTTTTGTTTGTCTCTCTCCCAGTGTTGTCTTATTATAGTACTGTAGTAGTAAGACTAGCATCTTGCTGTTCTACTCACTAGTTAGGACTAGCCCAGCGTCAGCCAGGACCTAGACACGTAATCAAACATGGAGGTAAGGATCCACCGAGGGATGATGTGGGTGTACGTGCAGGGCTTAGGGGTCACCACTCTCCCTATCATCAGGGCCAAATTGTGCCTTTTCTGTTTTTTTATCTTTTTTGCACTGCATACCTGGCATCATATTTGAATGCCAAGTTTTGTTTACCCTTATTTATGGAATAGGAACCTACTTGAGCACCTACATACCAAAAGGACCGTGCTTTATTATTGTTGGGGGGAGTTGAGACCCCCCTCCCTCGCCACATGTATTGAGGTGCTGCAACTTTTGTCAGAGGCCACAGACCCAAAAAGGCTGCCCCTGACAGACTTGGGACAAGCCACTTCGTCTGGCAGGTCACCACAGGAAACCAAGCCTTCTACCTTTAATCCAGGTGCCGGGATCTTGGCTTATAACAGGGCTCACCGGATTGCTTTCACAGAAGGGCTGTTGTCCAAAGTAGTGAACCAGGGCAGGTCTGGTGGCTGGATCACAATCAAGAGGGCAGCAAAGGTACAAAATCATAAGGGAAGAGAAACGTCAAAAAACTGAAGTCAAAACAGGGAACTCAAACACTTTAGAAGAGCAAAGACCACATCCCTAAACCAGCGAAGCTGAACGATAAATCTGGCAGCTTTCAACAATAAGCTGGAAGCTAAAGTAGGGTGGTGGTGCTTACCAATTAGCTCTAGCTCAGGGGTAAGGAACTCCAGGCCTTGAGAGCTGTACACAGTGCAGGTTTTCAGGATTTCCTTAGTATTGCACAGGGGTTGGAATCCTCACTAGTGCAGGTAATTAAATTTTCTCCTGTGCAATACTAAGGAAATCCTGAAAACATGACCTGTGTGCGGCTCTTGAGGCCTTGAGATCCCTAGTCCTGCTCTAGCTGGACAGCACCACACCCATACTGCCAGACTGGAAAGTTCAGCAGGTTCCTGCTTCTCCAACCTTAGTAGCTGAACAGAACCTAAGTCATCCAAAACTTGCGGTTCCAACATGTCTTCTATCACGCCTCCTGCAAAATGAATATGAAAATGAAAGTGGTACCTGGTAACAGATGCATACGTCATAGATCCTATTGGAGATGTGACAGTTTCATAGTTCAACAACGATCCCCCAGTGTTGTTGCAAAAAGCTATATATTCCTAAGATCAGCCTTCCTGGCTCTATCCCGCTAAATCCTCTAACTGGGCAGCACAGATAGCCTGGCAGATCTACTACAGCACATGCAGGGAGGTGAGAGACATTGAGGGAGATTTATCAATGCAATTACACCAGTTCTCTGCCTTAAAATTGCACCACATTTAAAGTTACAGGTGTAGCTGGATATTCTGTGTAATGAGCACTTAAAACAGTACTTATATTGTAGTATCCTGCATTATGGGTTTTCTTTCTCAGTGGAAGGATACTTTCACTACCAATCTTTGGAAATTACATATTATGAAAGCATTTAGTGCTTTTGAATTTAGAGCAATTTTGCATACAACACCCAAATATCGGATATTATGTGACACATGAGGTCTATTGTTTGTGATACAAGTATGGAAAAGACTAGATGTATTACATAAATGGGGCAATTCTAGTAAATTCTTTGTGGCAGGATGTAATAACATTTGATACGACTTTTTAGTCATAATCTATAAGCAGGTTTCTGCTTTCCAATCTGAGCACAGCATAAAATAGGAACAGGGACCCTGATTTCAGAAATGTGTCACTTAGGATATGTGAACACAGGTCTACTTAGACGCCGCTGCAGCTACCTAGTTTTTCCAGGTGCAGCCGCAGTCGTTTACCTTCGCCTTTGTTCTTATTGCGGCTCCACCAGTCGTTCGCTATCGCTTTATACTGTCAAAATGTACCTGAAGGATGTGCAGGTTATTTCACTGAACACAGAAGCAAATAAATAAAATGACATAAGATGGAAGTTGTGCACAGCAATATGTTCATCCTATGGGCGTTTTTGCAGAAGGAATCCACCTGAAAACACTATTTACACATAACTTTACTGAGCATTCTCCTGTAGTTCTGATAAAATCACTGCTTTATCTTCTGCAGCTCTGCTAGTCTTCTCAGTGATGAGCTCCATATAAGCCCACCCTGCCATTGATTGACTGCTTTATATTTACACTGTGCATAGGCAGAAATCTGCCAATAGTTGGGGGGATAGTTATAGCTCATGATTAATAAGGACTACATACAGTACAGGAGCTTATCTGTGAGAGGACAAAGCACAGCAGCAGCAGCAGATAAAACAGTGTCAAGGGTACAGTAAGAAGCCAACTAAGTACGGTAAGTGACTGACTTCATGCTGTTCTCAGATGGGGTAGCAAAAATCTGATAAATTCTCTTTTTATATGTCATAGATGTCATAGAAATGCTATTTCTTTAGAAAGTAGATTGACCGAGCTGGGGTTCTATATTGTGGTGGTGTGTTTGAGGCCGGGTGCTCTTTGATTCATTTAGTAACTTTTATATAGTCTACATGTCAACTATGCAATTTGTGGCAGCAGATTATACGAGGTGGTACATTTTCATGGTATTTTGGTCTCATTGTCACTTCATTTTTTCTAATGTAACACTATTATATCGTGACATATAACACACAGTGATACCCCCGTTTTTGTCGACATCGGTTTTTATCAGTTTTGGTTTTCGTCGATTTTTTCAATGAAAAATGTGTCTCGGTTTTCATAGATACATTGCTGCAAATTTTGCGAAAAAAATGGTGACCCATGTGATTTCCCTCCCAAAATATAATATGTGCACCCCTCTTTCCACTTCCATACGCTAAAGAGTGTTTATAAAAATAAAATACCAAGTTAATTGTGTATTTATTGTCTACATTAGTCTTTCACAGTGGCGTAACTACCGGCATAGCAGACGTAGCAGTCGCTTTGGGGCCCGGCGCTTGTGGGGGGCCCGGACCCAGCGCCGCTACGCTGCTATACCGGCAGCTGCGATACCTGTTGTTGTGTGGCCGTGGGGGTGGGGGCCCGGCGGGGGGCGCCCGCGCCCGACAGGGCCCCCCTGGTGAGGTGGATGCCGCTTCTATTCAAAGCGGACGCAGGCGCCGCACACAGAGATCAAAGGCCGGGCTGCCGCCGCCAGACTGTTATAATCTGCTGCCTGCCTGTGACCCTGTGTGTTCTCTGCGCACTGCGCAGTCTGTGGAGTTGGTCACCTGCCCCCTGGCCGGCCTGTGACCCCCGTGAGTCCTAAGTCCGACTCCTTACTAAGTCCCTCACAGCAGACAAGCAGGAAGAGGAAGGAGCTGCTGCACTGCCCGGAGAGAGGGTGAGAGAGAGGCCGGCTATTATTAACACTTTACTGACAGTGAGCAGCGGCAGCATGGGGAGGCCTTACTGTGAGGGGGGTGGGGGTGGGGGCCTGTATACCCTGTGTGTGCTGCTGGGACTCTGGGAGCTGTATACCTCCCTGTGTGTGCTGCTGGGAGCTGTATACCTCCCTGTGTGTGCTGCTGGGAGCTGTATACCTCCCTGTGTGTGCTGCTGGGAGCTGTATACCTCCCTGTGTGTGCTGCTGGGAGCTGTATACCTCCCTGTGTGTGCTGCTGGGAGCTGTATACCTCCCTGTGTGTGCTGCTGGGAGCTGTATACACCCTGTGTGTGCTGCTGGGAGCTGTATACACCGTGTGTGTGCTGCTGGGAGCTGTATACACCCTGTGTGTGCTGCCGGGAGCTGTATACCCTGTGCCGGGACTCCTGTATACACCCTGTGTGTGCCGGGAGCTGTATACACCCTGTGTGTGCTGCCGGGAGCTGTATACCCTGTGCCGGGACTCCTGTATACACCCTGTGTGTGCCGGGAGCTGTATACCTCCCTGTGTGTGCTGCTGGGAGCTGTATACCTCCCTGTGTGTGCTGCTGGGAGCTGTATACACCCTGTGTGTGCTGCTGGGAGCTGTATACACCGTGTGTGTGCTGCTGGGAGCTGTATACACCCTGTGTGTGCTGCTGGGAGCTGTATACCCTGTGCCGGGACTCCTGTATACACCCTGTGTGTGCCGGGAGCTGTATACACCCTGTGTGTGCTGCCGGGAGCTGTATACCCTGTGCCGGGACTCCTGTATACACCCTGTGTGTGCCGGGAGCTGTATACACCCTGTGTGTGTGCTGCCGGGAGCTGTATACCCTGTGCCGGGACTCCTGTATACACCCTGTGTGTGCCGGGAGCTGTATACACCCTGTGTGTGCTGCCGGGAGCTGTATACCCTGTGCCGGGACTCCTGTATACACCCTGTGTGTGTCGGGAGCTGTATACACCCTGTGTGTGCTGCTGGGAGCTGTATACACCCTGTGTGTGCTGCTGGGAGCTGTATACACCCTGTGTGTGCTGCTGGGAGTTGTATACACCCTGTGTGTGCTGCTGGGAGCTGTATACCTCCCTGTGTGTGCTGCTGGGAGCTGTATACCTCCCTGTGTGTGCTGCTGGGAGCTGTATACCTCCCTGTGTGTGCTGCTGGGAGCTGTATACCTCCCTGTGTGTGCTGCTGGGAGCTGTATACCTCCCTGTGTGTGCTGCTGGGAGCTGTATACCTCCCTGTGTGTGCTGCTGGGAGCTGTATACCTCCCTGTGTGTGCTGCTGGGAGCTGTATACCTCCCTGTGTGTGCTGCTGGGAGCTGTATACCTCCCTGTGTGTGCTGCTGGGAGCTGTATACACCCTGTGTGTGCTTCCGGGAGCTGTATACCCTGTGCCGGGACTCCTGTATACACCCTGTGTGTGCCGGGAGCTGTATACACCCTGTGTGTGCTGCCGGGAGCTGTATACCCTGTGCCGGGACTCCTGTATACACCCTGTGTGTGTCGGGAGCTGTATACACCCTGTGTGTGCTGCTGGGAGCTGTATACACCCTGTGTGTGCTGCTGGGAGCTGTATACACCCTGTGTGTGCTGCTGGGAGCTGTATACCTCCCTGTGTGTGCTGCTGGGAGCTGTATACCTCCCTGTGTGTGCTGCTGGGAGCTGTATACCTCCCTGTGTGTGCTGCTGGGAGCTGTATACCTCCATGTGTGTGCTGCAGGGAGCTGTATACACCCTGTGTGTGCTGCCGGGAGCTGTATACCCTGTGCCGGGACTCCTGTATACACCCTGTGTGTGCCGGGAGCTGTATAAACCCTGTGTGTGCCGGGAGCTGTATAAACCCTGTGTGTGCCGGGAGCTGTATAAACCCTGTGTGTGCCGGGAGCTGTATAAACCCTGTGCCGGGAGTTGTATACACCCTGTGTGTGCCAGGAGCTGTATAAACCCTGTGCCGGGAGCTGTGTAAACCCTGTGCCGGGAGCTGTATAAACCCTGTGCCGGGAGCTGTATAAACCCTATGCTGGGACTCTGGGAGCTGTATACCCTGTGCTGGGAGCCTGTGCGCCGGAGGAGGAAGCATGAAGACCCGGAGGAGCACGGTGTCAGAGCGGCGACAGCGGCAGGGATAAGTAAGTATAATGATGTATTCCTTTACAGGTGTGCAGCAGCAGCAAGGGGGGGCCCTGTATACCACCACTGGGGCCTGTATATACCACCACTGGGGCCTGTGTATACCACCACTGGGGCAGCTGCTGTAATACTGCTGAGGCCTGTATATACCACTGGGGAGGCTGCTGTATACCACTGGGGCCTGTATATACCACTGGGGCTGCTGTATATACTGCTGGGGCCTGTATATACCACTGGGGAGGCTGCTGTAATACTGCTGGGGCCTGTATATACCACTTGGGAGGCTGCTGTATACCTCTGGGGCTGCTGTATATACTGCTGGGGCCTGTATATACCACTGTGGAGGCTGCTGTATATACTGCTGGGGCCTGTAAGAGGGTGTGTCTTGAAGGGGGCGTGTCTTGGAGGGGGCCCCGTTCAAAAGTTTGCTATGGGGCCCTGCCAGTTCTAGTTACGCCCCTGGTCTTTCATATTCATTTTATAGTCATTTCTGAGTGCTTCCAGTATTAACTGCTATCGTTATTCACTATAAAATGTGTTTTTTCTATGTATTTTACAGTGTCTAAAACAAATTAATTGATTTTACATTATTCCTTATGGAAATCATTGCCTCGGTTTTGGTTTGAAATCGACGATAGTTTTTGGACGGATCATTGACGAAAACCCAGGTATCACTGTACTTTTATGTTTAGCTCTGAGCTTATGTAATGCATTACAACCAGATACCTATCTAAGGCCCCTTTCACATCAGCGGTTTTTGCCGTTCGCCACAGATGCGGTGGAAAAAAACGCATCTGCCGCGATTACCGCATAACCGCTGCACTTGCGGCACAGTTGCGGCAAGCCCCATGCAATGTCTATGGGGCTTGCGGTAAGTGTGCGGCAGGTGCGGCAAGTGCGGTTTCGGCACTTGCAGCAGGTGTGGCCGCGAAAAAAAACGCGGTCAGCCGCGTTTTTTTTGGGGCCGCACCTACCGCAAGTGCCGATACCGCACTTGCCGCACCTGCCGCAAGCCCGCATAGACAATGGAGCTTGCCGCAACCGTGCCGCAAGTGCAGCGGTTATGCGGTAATCGCGGCAGATGCGTTTTTTTCACCGCATCTGCCGCGATCGGCAAAAACCACTGATGTGAAAGCACCCTTAGGCTCCTTTCACATCAGCGGTTTACGCTGATGTGCGCCAGATCCGGCAGGTGACACCAGATCTGCCGCCTAACGGTTGACTTGCGGCCTGGAACCGGCAAGCTCCATGCATTGTCTATGGGGCTTGTGGTCTGGTGTGGCAAATGCGGTTCTGCCGGATGTGGCAGATATGGCACTTGCGGCCGCAAAAAAAAAAAAGAAGCTGCATCTGGCAGAACCACACTTGCCGCAACGGACCACAAGCCCCATAGACAACGCATGGGGCTTGCCGGATTGGGGCCGCAAGTCGACCATTAGGCGGCATATCCAGCAGATGCAGCGCCCTTACTTTACAGATACTTCTCTTACATTATGTTTTATGGAATTTACTATTCCTAAGGAATAAAACATTACTGGCTTTGTACACACAATGTCTTTTTAAGGCAAGTTCGGCAACGAAAACTGCATGAGGACCTATGAAGAAAAACGCTCAAAAGAATCAAAATATTCATGTCTATTGAAAAATTACATTGCTGTGCATATGTTCAGTCTGTTGTTATGTCTTTTAAGTGCTTCAGGGTTCCAAAACCTTGGAATGGTGTTAGGCCCCTTTCACATCAGGGGTAATCGCTGATCGCGGCAGTTGCGGTTAAAAAAAGCAACTACCGCGATTACCGCATAACAGCCGCACTTGCGGTTCACTTGCGGCAAGCCCCGTGCAATGTCTATGGGGCTTGCGGCAAGTGTGCGGCAAGTGCGGTTGCGGCAGAAAATGCTCCGCGAGAACACGGCGGCTGACCGCGTTTTTTTCGTGGCCGCATCTGCCGCAAGTGCCGAAACCGCAACTGTACCGCACGTGCCGCACCTGCCGCAAGCCCCATAGACATTGCATGGGGCTTACCGCAAGTGAACCAAAAGTTTGTCCGTTATGCGGTAATCACGACAGTTGCGGTTTTTTCACCGCAACTGCCGCGATCAGCGATTACCGCTGATGTGAAAGCAGCCTTAAAGAAGTAATCTGTCCATTATTCTGGTGTTTTCCGCTTGAAGACCAGGGCTGTGGAGTTGGAGTTGTGGAGTCAGAGTCAATTTTGGTGGAGTTGGAATTGGAGTTGAATTCAGAGAAATTGAAGAGTTGGAGTTGGAGGTTTGGCTTGCCGACTTACACACCAGGGCTGTGAAGTCAGAGTCTGTGTCCATTTCGGTGGAGTCGGAATCAGGAAAATTGAGTAGTCGGATTGAGGCTTACTAACTTCACAGCCCTGTGGAAGACACTGTACTGTAAATACAATAAATGGGATATGTTAAAAGATACCCAGAAAATGACAGGACGTTTATTTTGGAGCATTTTGCCATCATTTTTGCTTACGATTAAAATCTAGATGCTCGGGCTTTCTTCATTATTCAATATAGTAAATAATTAATAGAAAGCGACCATAAAGAAGATTCTATTTTGCTAAAAGCCATGTATATTTTTAAGTGAGAGTTATGAGTTATGTACTTCTTTACTAACCTTGCAAACCCTTAAGTCACATAAAATTGCAATTATTTGTGGCATATAGTATTGGTGGTTCATCTTAGCCCCACATACTATAGGAATTTATTGACATACTGTGGTTAAACAAACTCTGACATATTGAAGGTGTCCGGATTAGGTCATAATCCACATATACGGGTCACTCTACAAGTTTGGGTGCTTGAGTAGCTTTAACATCCAGCAAAGGGTAACTAACCCCCTCCCTCTGAATTAGGCTGTTATGCCTTTTTAATTGGTTTTATCTCTGTTTTGTATGGTGTTGTTCGGTATTCAAAATAAAGATTATTTGCTTACACAATTTGCATTTGGTGATCGCTCCTGCAATATACATGTTCTCTTCCTTCCACAAGAGGTCCTCAACAGGCTGTGTATGAAGTTTATTTTCCTCACCTCCGTCTTCAGGGGGCATGGCCTAGCTGCGGTCACAATACAGGTAACTCATTGTCAAATTACCTCATGCTGGCATCCTGCTGAGGCCAAACAGCTGCTGGGAGATCTTACTTGACTTCTCAGTTCACATAGCCTCTTTTCTGTGCTGAGCAGAGCCATGAAGAAGTCAGATAAAATCTCCCAGCAGCTGTTTGACCTCAGCATGGTGCCAGCATGAGGTAATTTGACAATGACTTAACTGTATTGTCAATGCAGCTAGGCCATGCCCCCTGAAGACAGAGGTGAGGAGCATAAGCTTCATACACAGCCTGTTGAGGACATCTTGTGAAAGGTTATTTTAATGCTTTCCTTCCTGGTTTCATTAATAAAGTATATTTCAAATGTGACTATATTAACATTGCTATTAAATAACAATTTAAACAACGGTTACACTTTAAATGAAATAAAAACATGGGAAACCCCTCCAAATAAACAGACTGCTCAAAAAAAACACCTTAGGAAACAACCAACCAAGTACATAAAGGACACGTCAGAAAAAAATGTGAGTTTCTTGAACAGTCTTTTACTTCATAAACTTCTGATTCACATGAGTACAAAATACTTTGTATGCACCATTGATCATTTTATGATTCTTTGCAAGAGTATAATCTTAATACTAATTTGGGATTCTGATGCTTCCATGTGAAAATTGTTTTAAATTTGTATTATAATAAAAATTCAAAAGTTTTCAACTAATTAGGCATTTGTCCAGTAGTTGTCTAAGGCTGGGTTTACAAATTGCGTTTGTGCTGTCTGTTTAACGGATCTATTTGAAAGAAGCACAAATTCAATGTAAGGGTGGTTTCACACTGGTGTATGCAAACGTAGCGTACCGAATGCAGCCAAACGCTTGCACACATGCATTCCTATGGTTAACATGGGAACGTGTTTGGCTGCGTCCGGTTGCGTTTGCGTTCAGATGCGCATAATTTGTGCGCTTTCCGAGCACTCTCCAAATGCAGCTGGTTGCATTTTTTGTGCGTTCAAGGGCGCTTGTTTTATCTGCAAGCGTCCGCAAGCGCACAAACCACGCATTGAAGTCAATGGATCCGCAGTGTCCTCTGCATGACAGCGCAGGAGAACGCTGTGGATCACATTGAAATTTCTCCCGGTGGCCGCCGCTGATCTCCCGCCGGTGTCGGCACAGGAGATTTGAAGAAACAGCTGTTTAAATCTCCCGTGCCGACAATGAATAGGTGAGGTCGGCACGGGAGATTTGAAACAGTGATCAGCTGTTTCTTATCTCCTGCACCAATATCACCTATTCGGTGTCGGCACGGGAGATTTAAACAGCTGTCATATCAGCTGTTTCTTCAAGTCTCCCACGCCGACACTGGCGGGAGATCAGCTGTGGCCGGGAGGAGGTAGATCTCCACCTCTGATCTCCGCCTCCCTGGCTGGGCTGCATACTAATGTGAACGCATGCGGAGATTCTCCGCTGTGTTCACATCAGTATGGCTGCGTTTGCACTGCGTTTGCGTCTGCTTGCCATACGCATGCAGACACAAACGCCAGTGTGAAACCAGCCTTACGGACTGTTTACATCCATAGGCTTCTATCTCCATTCCAATGCATGTCAAAATGGGCATTCATTTACAGTGTATATGTTTTTGAAACGCATGTGAAAATGTGGACTGCCGCGTTTTTCTGTCCTGTAAAGAAAACGTGCACTAAACGTTAACATATTTTTTTTACATAGGACTGTATTACAAATACAATATAACGTAATAGATTTGTACATATTTGTAACATACGTTATATTGCATTTCAGACACCTTGTAGCCCATCATGTAAAGACCCCAAGTATTTGTTGTGTATTTTTTTTGCCCTGATGACATGGTGCTCCACTGAATTTTTGGTCACCAGCCCAGGTACAGCTGGCAGATACAGTCTGCCCCCCACCTCCAGTTGCCTAATTTTACCTGGCTGGTAATCAAAAATACATTTTTTGTATTATTCCTTTAAATAATTAATAAAAAACGGTGTAAGACTACGCCATATTTTTGGTTGCCAGACAGATACGGGCTGCCACCCACTCACAGCTGCCTAGTTTTTCCTGGCTGGAAACGAAAAATATTGGGGAGCATTTTTTAAAATTATTTCTTGAAATAATAAAAAAAAAAAAAATGCGACTTTGCCATATTTTTGATTCCTAATGGCCGATCCTGACATTGGCCTGACATTATGAACCTCAAACTTAATGTTAATACATAGCTAGCATTAACACCTTTATTACCCAGTTTGCCACCGGCAACAGGGCAACTGGAAGAGTCAAGTACAGTGCCAGAAATTGGAGTTTCTGTGAATGTGCCATTTTCTGGGGCAGCTGTGGGCTGTAATTTGTAGCGTGGGTGGCCCAGAAAGTCTGGGCCTCACCACACTGAAGGTTCCAGCCCCCAGCTGCTTAGTTTTACCTGGCTGGAAACTAAAAATATGGCGAAGCCCCACGTTGTTTACTTTTTTTTTTTTTTATAATTGCAACTGTATTGTCCATTGCAATGATCAAATGGATAGGGTAGAAACGGAAACAGAAAATTGTCAAACGCATGCATTAACGCATACATTTTGAAGGAACCAAAAATAGCAAAAACCTCCATTTTTGCGGTCATTTAAATGGCAGAAACACAATGTGAACCTAACCTAAGAACACCTTTCAGGAACAACTGACCTTTTCTGATTTAAACTATAAAACTAATCATGGGTCCTACATGATTGGACATAGCAAATGTGCAACCTGTGCTCCTGTACATGGGCGCAGTAGTTATGGTGGGTTTACACGCGCCAACGTCGGTCCGATATTGGATCCGACGGTGCTGGAGCGCGCTTTTTCTGCCCAGATTTCCAAGATCGCATCGGAGATTTACATAACGCAATATCGGCATACAACGTCTTTACGATGTCTACGCCCCCCTTGTATGGCCGTCCCAGGAACGACCATTTAACATGGGAGAGAATAGGGGACGTTGTACTGCACATCGTAGTTGGGCGTTTACACAGCACAATCCGGCTCCAACCTCCATCCAATATCGGGCCTTTGGAGAGCACGCTCATTCGATCCCCGATATTGTTTTGGCATCGTTCGTGCATCGTATTGGTCATTTATACTATACAACGCACGAACGATATCGGGGCCAACGCACGAACCACATGACTTTTGGTCGGAGTTGGACGCCAATATCGGGACATGTAAACCCACCATTACAGATGTTTAATCCAACTTTAAGATTAGCTTTTTACTTTGTACATAAAAGGTAAAATTGAGAAGTCGGAGGTTTGGCTTACCGACTTCACCGCCCTGATACTAGATATGATGAACGCCTCTAACTGGCTACAGCTGAAGAAAGAGAAGTGTTTGACATGAGGTCTCCTGTTTGCAGTCATTAAACCATTTTATGGAAAAGTTTAGCACAGAAGGTAGCTGAAAGGGAAATTTGCCCCTTCAATACCAGTGGGAATAATTTTGGATTGAAGGGGCAAAGAAGAATGAGGCCGCGCCAGTTAGCGGAAGTACTCCGCTTAAATGTAAAAATCCGGTGAAAGGTCCTCTAATGTGTGTGCTAATCTATGATGCTTATTTGTGTTATGCATGCTACAATTATAGTAATATGATCATTAATGTTCTCTTAGCTGTCTTACCAGGGGTGTGTAACATCGTTTTCAGTTGCAATGATATCACATTTCCCTCCTCACATGTGGGTTTCTTATAGCACCGCAATCCTTTTCTTCCCCTATGCTATACAGAGGCTGTGCAGTGGATGTTCAGCACTTGTTATACCGTATTACCCTGCCATACATGTTTTATCACTGCCTGCATATACAGCGTCATCATGACATTGGCTCGGTAATGTAATTCTAGATACAATATCAATGTTTTTGTATCCGTTGTGATCCGGCTTATCTCAATGATGGTTAGTCCTTTCACTTTTCATTCCCTCAATTCTCGTTATTTTAATTATAGCTGATTTTCCAGTACGTAATATCCTCTCCTATTTCATTTACTTTCAGTTATATTTACTTTTCTAGCTTCCCATGGCTCAGCTTTCATTTCAGAAAATCACGCTACCCCCTTTCGATTTAATTATGAAGCTGCAGGGTTTCATGCGGTGGAGACAATGTGGTTTTAGCTAATGAATTTGCCCAGTTCCTCTGACAATGGTTTTAAGCTTAAAACCATTCTCTCTTAAAAAAATGTGTTTTCAGAGGTTTTATATGAACACAGGCATATTTTTGTGGCCGGGGTTTGACTCAAGAGCTTTGATTAAAAGATGGTAATTAGTGATGTTGTTTTTATGAGACATTGCAGAGTTTTGATTTCATGGGTTGTCTCTGTTCTTCTCATCATCCCAAACTTCAAAGATTCCTTAAAATAGTTCTGGCTGGTCATCTGTCAGTCGCCCTGGATGGAGAAACGCATAGCTAATGATGACCAAGATGCCCCAAATCAAGACGTTTTTAAGCCAATATGTTACAGTAGAACTGGACATATTAAGCCAAGGAGTCAGTTGGCTACTTCCAGCTAATTTTCAGGTAATTTTCTGTTGACTCCTATGAAAGCTCTAATTTCTACTATATGTGGTGGAAAATTACTGTTTGGGTACACATCAGGTCTCGGAAGGGAAAGAGCACCGTTTGATTTTTGGAAGACAAAATTGGCTGGACTATATAGCGGATAGAATGTCAGGTTTCCAGAGCTCCTAAGCAGTGGAAATCCCAGAAAAGTGACCCCATTTTAGAAATTACACCTCTTGGGCGGCTTTCACATCAGCGTTTCTCTGCATTCGTGGCAGATCCGGCAGTTTTGCCAGATCTGCCAGATACCGGAACACTTGCGGCAAGACTGTGTTTGACTTAATGCATTCCCTATGGGACTTGCATATATGTGCAGCACTTGTGGTTTTGCCACGATCCAGCCAATACAGCGCTTGAGACAACAAACAAAACTGCTGCTAGCAGCGTTTTGTTTGACTTGCCGCAACTGCAAAACCTCAAGTGCCGCACATGTCCGCAAGTCCCATAGGGAATGAATTAGTCTGAATGCAGTCTTGCTGCAAGCGTTCCGGATGGCGGCAGATGCAGCAAAATGCCAGGTCTGCCTCAAATGCCGAGAAACGCGGATGTGAAAGCAGCCTTACAGAATTTATCTAGAGGATTAGTGGTAATCACCTTGAACCCGCAGATGCTTCACAGACATTTAAACCATTGGGCTGTGAATATATTTTTCCCGCAAACATTTTCCTTTTGGCCCATATTTTTGCATTTTCAAAAGGGCAACAGGAGAAAATAGACCATACAAGGACCAGTTGAAGTGCTTACCAGCACGAAACAGGGCCTGTCGTCCTCCGTCTATCACCCCCCTCCCTGCGCCGACTACTATTTGAACTATAATGCATCAATAAAAGTGATTTACTAGCACCATACGGGTAAGTGCAATTTATTCAATTTGTTTTACTTTCTTGTCATTAGACCATTCAGTTTGCTGAGCAATTTTGAGCAGTGACTCACAGCGTGATCCAAAGCACCGGGCGGGGATCGCAAGTCCCACAAAGCAATTCACAGGACCTGAATTCTTCACCTGGACAGCCCGGGGTCCTGTAATGACCCCGGAAGCTGTCCTGATTCACTTCCTGCCTGTGATGTCCCAGTGACCTCACAAGCAGCAAATGATCATTTCCCATGTCTTTAGATAAGCAACATCTCATCTAAAGACAAAAGAAGGGATCAGACTGTGCAGCACTAAGGCCCTCTATTGACCAGTGTATAATATAAAAAAAATTATGTTTTTTTAAGGATGAAAAAAAATCATAAAAGTTCAAATCACCCCCTTTTTGTGCCATTGAAAATAAAACTATTAAAATAAAAAATACACCCTTTTTTTCCGCCGCTTTCAGAAATGCCTGAACTATCAAAATATAAAATCAATTAATCAGATCTGTAAACTGCAGAACGAAAAAAAAAGTCCAAATGCCAAAATTATGTTTATTGGTCGCCTCCACATTGCAATAAAATGCAATAACGGGCGATCAAAACAGCGCATCCACCCAAAAATAGTATCATTAGAAACGTCAGCTCAAGGCACAAAAAATAAGCCGTCAAACAGCCCCAGATCCCGAAAAATTAGAATGTTGTGGGTTGCGGAAAATAATGCCAAAAGAGCAATTTTTTTTTTAAAGTTTCTGAATTTTTTTTTCACCACTTAGACAACAGTAAAAGTATACATGTTTGGTATCTATGATCTTCTACTGACCAGAGGCATCATACTGACATGTCAGTTTTGCCATATAGTGAAGATGATGAATGAAAAAGAAATGTGTAATTGCACTTTTTTTTGCTATTTAGCTGCACTTGGATTTTTTTCCCATTTTCCTGTTCTCTATATGGTAAAATAAATGATTTCTTTAGAAAGTAAAACTCGTCCCACAAAAAGCAAGCCCTCATATGTCTATATTGATGGAAAAATGTAAAAGTTATGGAGAGAAAAATGGAAAACGGAAAATCGTGCAGGGGTGAAGGGGTTAAAGTAAGTTTCTCTCTGAAACGCTTCAGAGTCAAACATACCAGGCTGTGATAATAGAGCCAATGTCTGATACATGCTGCCCACGGATATGGTAGCAGGTATGTATCAGAGACCAGGTTGCCTTTAATCAGTAGCATAATATGAAGCTTATGGGCCCCGATGCGAAAGTTACAACAGGGTCCCCAAATATTGCAAGTCTTTAATAGTATTAGTCTTTTTCTATAGGCCAAAGGGAGCTTTGAAGTCTCTATTCTGTCTCTTTCTAAAGACTGCAAATCCAAAGCGTTCTAATCATCAGTCTCTTAGACAATTGTGTAACTTGTACTCACATCACCAGACATCAACAGACAGTTTAACTTGGCCAGAACGATGACTTGTAGTAAGACCAGGAGAAACACTGTAGTTTTCTTCCATTTTCTTGCATTAAAGCGAACCTGTCACCCCCCCCGGGCATCAAAAGCTATAATAGCCACCTTCTGCAGCACTAAGGTTGCATTCAGGGAAGGTGGCTATAGGCTTTTGATGCCCTTTATAGTATGAAATATTAAGTTAGGTAAATGCTTACTCTTCTGAAGACCGAAGACCGGGAGGCGGGGTTTCACGCTCCTCCGGCCCGCCCCCTCTTGTCAATCATTGTGCGCGCCTGCTGCTGCCTCCCCTCAGTATGGAATATGAACGCGCGTCTCCGTTCTCATGCACGGAGCCGCGCATGCGCTGTGCGCCCGGTGTCGACTTCCTGGACACCGGGCGCACAGCGCATGCGCGGCTCCATACAGGAGAATGGAGACGCGCGTTCATTTTCCACACTGAGGGGAGGCAGCAGCAGGCGCGCACAATGATTGACAAGAGGGGGCGGGCCGGAGGAGCGTGAAACCCCGCCTCCCGGTCTTCGGTCTTCAGAAGAGTAAGCATTTACCTAACTTAATATTTCATACTATAAAGGGCATCAAAAGCCTATAGCCACCTTCTCAGAATGCAGCCTTAGTGCTGCAGAAGGTGGCTATTATAGCTTTTGATGCCCGGGGGGGGTGACAGGTTCGCTTTAAGTACAATGTAAATGCGGGTAAAAAGGAGTAATCTGTACAGGGCAGTACACATGCATCTTCAGTAATGGCTTCTGTTAAACTGAGGAAGAAGGGGGGAGCAACCTAGTACAGAGCCCATCTATGGGAAGGGAACAGGGTCAAACTTCACACAGTTTAATCTCCCTAGCAACAAAGATGAAATTCACTCATTGGAGGAAAATACATAATGCAAGAAATACTTATAACAGGTTGTTCCCATTCGTGGGACACAACAGCCCCCTAGGCTCCTGGGCCCGGGTGTGATTGCAACCCCTGCACCTGAGAAACATACCCCCCACCCCGCTCCTCACCTTGCGCTAGTAGCCCCCCCTTCCTGCTCCTCACTTGGAGCCAGGCTGAGTAAGGTACAGCCAGCCAGCCCCTGGGTGGAGGTGACTAGGCATGACACATGACCTAAATTGGTTTCTGTAATGGAGCATCTCATCTATTACATCATCATATGTAGAAAATGTCAAGGGATAGTTGCAAATACAGCGAAAAACATCAAAGGTAGTGTGTATCAGTATCAGGTAGTGTGATTTAATCCTGAAGAAGGAGCCAGTACTGGTCCGTAACACATTGAAAAATTAAAGGGAGACTGTCACCAGGGTTTTGCCATTCCATCTGACAGCAGCAGATGTAAAGATCCTGATTCCAGTGATGTGTCACTTACTGTGCTGCTTGCTGTCACTTTGATAAAATTACTGTTTTCTCTGCTTCAGATTTAGCAGTAAATGACTATGCTGGACTATTTGATTAGTCCTACAATGTTAATCTCCAACTGACTGAACAGTGATTTTATGAAAACTACACTGAGCAGCCCAGTAAGAGACATATCGCTGGAATCAGGGTCTCTGTCTCTACATTATGATGCTGTCAGATGAGATGGCAAAAACCTGGTGACAGTGTCCCTTTAAATCACTTTCTGCACTATTCCTACCTTTGATGTTTCTCCTACTGGCAAAGCGGCAGTTGCACCTGTCCCGTGGCGTTTTCTACATATCATCCTATGGTAGGTGCTGCAGCCAGGAGTACATGTACATATAGTGGTTGGGGCTAGCATAACCCTACAAGGTAAGCCCCCCACTATATTTCCCCTCACACAGATAAGACCCTGTTGTGCGCTCTTTGTCATCCTCTTTTTAGTACATCACATCAACATGATAAGGTACCGTATATACTCGTGTATAAGCCGACCCGTGTATAAGCCGACCCCCCTACTTTTGCCCCCAAAACCTGGGAAAACCTATTGACTTGTGTATAAGCCGAGGGTGGACCCCAGCACAGGTATACATCCCCCAGCAGTGTGGTATACAGCAGCCCCAGAGGTATATACAGCAGCCCCAGTGGTAGTATACAGCAGCAGCCCCAGTGGTAGTATACAGCAGCAGCTCCAGTGGTATATACAGCAGCAGCCCCAGTGGTATATACAGCAGCAGCCCCAGTAGTTAGTATACAGCAGCCCCAAAGGTATATACAGCCCCAGTGGTAGTATACAGCAGCCCCAGCGGTAGTATACAGCAGCCCCAGAGGTATATACAGCCCCAGTGGTAGTATACAGCAGCCCCAGAGGTATATACAGCCCCAGTGGAAGTATACAGCAGCCCCAGTGGTATATACAGCCCCAGTGGTAGTATACAGCAGCCCCAGTGGTATATACAGCCCCAGTGGTAGTATACAGCAGCCCCAGTAGTATATACAGCCCCAGTGGTAGTATACAGCAGCCCCAGAGGTATATACAGCCCCAGTGGTAGTATACAGCAGCCCCAGAGGTATATACAGCCCAAGTGGTAGTATACAGCAGCCCCCAGGGGGTATATAGCAGGCCCCAAATGCTGGCACTCGCCCCCCTTGTAAGGGGCCCCCCCCCCCGCTGCTTATCTTACCATCCCGGTCTTCTGCTCAGCGCCGCTCCTCGGTGCTCCGCTCTCCACGCTCCATCCTCGCTGCATCCGGGATCCCCGGCCGTCGCGCGATGACGTCATATGCCTACGATGGCCGGAGATCCCGGATGTAGCAGGAGGAGCATGAAGAACGGAGCACCGAGGAGCGGCGCTGTGCAGAAGACCGGGATGGTAAGATACGCAGCGGGGGGGGGGGGCCCTTACAAGGGGGGAGAGTGCAAGCATATGGGGGCATATATGCACTGCTTCCCCCTGCCGCTGATTGACAGGTGGAAGCAGTGCATATATAATGAGCGGCCCCACGTGACGGGGCCACTCATACAGCAGCCTCCCCCCGCCTCCTCCAGCCTCCACAGCCCCCACCACCATACTGACTCGTGTATAAGCCGAGGGGGAGACTTTTCAGCCCAAATTTTGGGCTGAAAAACTCGGCTTATACACGAGTATATACGGTAATATGAACTTGTTTGTGTAGCGCACTAATCAGAGACATGGTGACTTGTAGTTTTGTCTCATTCTGCCTAGATAGAATTCTGCTTGATAGACGAAGTATTTGCAATAAGTCATCTGCAGAGGGGCCTCCGTACTTCTAGATTTGTAGCTGAGATTAAGCTACGGCTTTGATGTGATGTAGATGCAGGGAACAAATCTAATCAAGTTACAAGCATTTACAATGAAACTAAAACCTGTAGATTTATTTCCCAGACTGTGCAGCTGCTACAGAATCGTCTGTGCCCCCCCCTACTTTAAATCAAGGCCAGAGTCGTATTTGCATGTATGTGCCGTAAGTTTATAATCAGCTTCTCTTGGCTATTATGGATTGTAGGGAATGAATGAAATATTATGTCATTCACTGATATTGTGCATTATATTAAATGTGCTTTCTGTGGAATAGTCGTAATCCTAATCAATTTAAAGCAGTGATGTAGATAATCCCAAAGTATATTACGGTATGTAAAAAAGGAAAAAATACCTACAACATTGAAGAGCTGGATACATCGCTGTGGCTATGTATAAGGATACAATTACATGTGTCATTTATTGCTATGACTTGTACAGCACCATCATAATAAATGGCCAGTATATAAATCCATACTTGCAGGGTGGTATGTTGTTAGACTCTATTCCAATGTGTTGACCTGTACTTTCCATGCTTCTCTTCTATAAAGCCATGTTCACACTTCACACGCGGCGATTTTATCTTGTTATTGGAAATTCATGGCTAAGAAAAAATTAATTGGGAATGCATTGTCTGAACACAGCTCTTGATGTTACAGGACTAAAACGATTAACAATTCAACATTAATATGTCTATTATTATTATTTATTTATATAGCGCCATTGGTTCCATGGCGCTTTAGTCATCTTTGTGCCTCATTATCCATGGAGGTGGTTGCTGGCCTTTTGAATGTAATTTTACACTATATAGGGCCAAGTTTCCTGCTGAATAGGTGATGCAATTTCTTACCTTGACCAATAAATGTGCGTATATTTCACATGCATCATGTGTTTGTGCAGTGCAAATTTTTCTCGTAGACTTTCATTGACCATTCGCAAGCGATATATGCATGCAATCACAGCATGCTGCGTTTTTACAAACACTCCAAGTACATCGGATACAAAACTTGGGGTATGTGCTCACGGTCCGGAGGAGCTGCGTGTTGGATGCAGCTCCTCCGGACCTGAGTAAACCCGTTTGAGGCCGCAGGGAGACCACAGCCACCCTGTACTCACCATGTGCGCCAGGTGCGGAGTGGCTTCTTCCTGCGTGCACCCAATGGCAGCCACTTCCGATGCGGTCGAGCGGAATGCTGGCAACCCACACCGCAGTTGTCAAAATGCTGTGGTCGGGTTAAGCATAGTGGGCATGGGATTCTAACAAATCCAATCCACTATGCTGATACTGTACTACACAGCGTTTTAGATGCAGCAGCAAGACGCTGCGTCCAAAGCGCTGCATATACTAATCGTGAGCAGGGCTGCCACTAGGAATTTCCGGGCCCCTTACTGGCAAAATTTTGGGAGCCCCCTGGGGCTCCACCTCAGCTCCGCCTCCAGCCCTTGAAACATCCACAGTAGCAATGCCCACTCTAGAAAAACTCAATTTCTTAATACCTGTTGGGGCTCTGTCTCTGTGAATTGTATCATATGTAAATACTATTTTTTCTTTTGAGCACTGTATATATGTATTGATTTATATTTTCTTATAAATTACAGCAACTACCGTGATCAAGGTCCTAGGTTTGGACCGAAACGTTGGTTCCCTGTTGCTATAAAAATAAACACGTTTGTTGCAAAAAAAGAAACAAAGTGTGCAACTGTCATTTTCTATATTCTACGTTGTGGGTTCACCAGACCCACCAGTTGGCACCTCCCACGACTGAAATAAGTCTCAGTGTGCACGCCTTTCTACTAGACTACTAATCTCAAGATTGGAAGGTCATGAGAGCACAGGTATATGATTATATACTTGTGGCCACATTCTGACTAGACACATCCGGCCTTACTCAACTCATTTTCATTTATCAAGGCCTCGCATGTCTAGTCAGCACATGACTGCATGTATGTTAATTGCATACTTATGGTTACGTGACCTTCCACTCTCACCGCCGACACCAGAGAATCCAGACAGCGGGCAGTGTGTACACTGTGAGAATTCATAAGAGTGACACATAGTGACTGAAGACTCATCACAGACAACCCCTTTAATGCTCTTAACATGAATAGCAACCTAGTAATCCTTAACCTGTCAAATGGCACAACACTTTATTAACATAGTATCAGGTTACAAGTTCTGAAATGTTACAATTGTACAGAATCAGAACCTATAACAGCACAGGAATACATCACTAGACCCACCAGAGGTACAGAAATACATCAACAGAACCCTCATCAGTACAGAAAAAACATCACAACAACCACCCAGAAAATCACAATTAGAATCACCATCAGTACAGAAATACATTACCAGACCCACCAGAGGTATAGAGATACATAACTAGAACCCCCATCATTACAGAAACACAGCATCACAACAACCACCCAGAAAAGCATCATTAGAATCACCATCAGTACAGGAATACATCACCAGACCCACAAGAGGTACAGAAATACATAACTAGAACCTACATCAGTACAGAAACACAGCATCACAATCCTCATCAGTACAGAAATTCCAGAAATTTATCAGAACCACCATCTCTACAAAAACATTCATCAATAGTACATCAATTGTAATGTCAGGGCAACCCCGTATAAATATTTGTATCTCATGAACCTACAACTTCCAGTATGTCCTTGCTAATGGTAAGAATTACTGGGAGTTGTTATCAGTCCTCATCAGATCATACAGGAACCTCAGTACTGGTGAGAATGTTATTATCACAAATAATCTTTTCCATCCAGGTACCTTATAGATGACCTTGTCTTTGATCGGGGTAGTCTTTTTCTTTTATTCATCTTGTCCTGACGCCAAGATGACTTTTCACGTCTTTGCAGACTTCTATCTTCTTCACTTTTCTGCAGTACATCCTAGGGCTGGGCGATTTTGGAAAAAATCAAAATCTCAATTTTATTTAAACCTATGGACGATTTTCGATTTAAATCTCGATTTTTTTTTTCTATTTTTTTTTTGCTTTTCTTTGATGAATAAAGAGGGGGCCCCCATGACCCTGTGACAGAGGAGAGGAGGGTAACTGAGGGAAGCGTCCTGCTTCCCTTGGGTGTTCCCGCCCCTCCTCTTGTCTGCAGCCCAGGCTCTAACACTAGCCCTAACACTAGCCCTAACACTATCCCTAACACTAGCCCTAGCCCTAACACTAGCCCTAACACTAGCCCTAACCCTAGCCCTAACCCTAACACTAGCCCTAATACTAGCCCTAGCCCTAACACTAGCCCTAACACTAGCCCTAAGCCTAGCCCTAACCCTAACACTAGCCCTAACCCTAACACTAGCCCTAACACTAGCCCTAACCCTAACCAACTGCTATTGTCATGAACAGCACCAACATCCCCCCTCCCCGTCCTCACAGTGACCGGCTCCGGCTGGAGAGGGGGCGGGACCTATCACCGGCGGCTCCGGTCCTCACAGTACATACTATGTCTGCACACACAATACCCCCTCACCCTCATACTGAGTCCATGACCGTCCCTCCTTTGTCCTAATACTGTGACTGCACCCAACATCCCCTCACCCACCATTCTGTGTCCATACCCATTCCTCCTCACTCCCCATATTGTGTCTGCACCAACCTCTCATTTCCGATACTTTTTCTGCACCCATTCCCCCTAACTACTCATATTGTCTGCACACGTGCCCATACTATGTACTCAGATTTAGCCTATGGCTCCCCACACTGTGTCTGCACCTATCACCCCCTTGCTCCCCATTCTCTGTTCTCAAATCCTCTCCTCCATTTGCTGCACATGATACACTCCTCCCTCCTTCCATTTACAGACCATCACTCACACACCCTCCATTTGCAGACCATCACTCTCCTCTCCCCCTTCCACTGCTGACCATCACTCTCCACTCCCCCTCACTCTGGTGACCATCACTCTCCACTCCCCCCTCTGCTGACCATCACTCTCCTATCCCTTCCTGCCTCTGCTGACCATCACTCTCCTCTCTCTGCTGACCATAACTCTCCTCCCTCTGCTGACCATCACTCTCCTCCCCCCTCTTGCCTCTGCTGACCATCACTCTCCTCTCCCCCTTCTGCTAACCATCACTCTCCTCTCCCCCTCCCTCTGCTTTCCATCACTTTCCTTTGCCCTTCCCTCAGCTGACCATCACTCTCCTATCCCTCTTCTGCTGACCATCACTCTCCTCTTCCCCCCTCTCCCTCAATTTACTGACTATAATAATCTACCCCACCCTCTCCCTTTCCCCTAATTACTCTGGTATGAGGACTCCATCTTCGGTGTCTTCAGCTCCATTGGACCGGAGCACTTTCCACCGCCGCTCTTTCGTGCCTCTACGGCGCTGTGACGTCAGCAGTGTGATCAGATGATCATCCTGCTGACGTCACCCTGACCCGGAAGTGTCCGCAGGCAGGGCTTCAACTGTACAAGTTACATGCTCGTACAGCTGTTCAGTGGGAGCCGGTGCAGCTTTTTCTCTGAGCTGCTGTCAGTTTGACGTCGGCTCAGTGAGAGAATGTCTGACTCACACTGTAGCCGCCGGGGAGACACCGACGGCGGCCACCTGCCTTGCTGCGCCCCGGGCCCCCTACCAGCCCCCCTTCATGTACACTGCTAGGCTCCACCCTCTGCCCTTGGCGCCCGGGCAGCAGCAGAGTGACAGAGGAGGGGCCCGGGCTGTCACTGTCTCTGGGCCCCCCTCCTTGGCTCTGCTGCCTAGGCCCCTCACTGGAGGCAGACCTGTAAGGCCCTGATGGCGGCCCTGATCGTGAGTATGCAGCCTAAGAGGTATAACTTGGCTGATTGCTTAACATTGGTCTGAATGTATTGTGACATTTTCTCGATTTGCACTCGCGTGAGTTTGACGCCCCTTAAACACATGATTGCCAGTTGTCTCCCCTTCATGGCAGAGCACTGTTAATAACTAATCTCAAGGTCGTGAGCTGCAGAAAACTAAGTGTAAAAGTCCCTCAAAGATCTTTTATGAATATATTATGTCCAAAGATATGCACACATACTCATGGACAAAATTGTTGGTACCTACTGTTAAAGCAAGAAAACCCTCAATTGTGATTGAAATAACTTGAAACTGACAAAAGTAATTTTTTTATTTAAATTTACTGAATATCAACTAACCAACATTAGACAGATATCGCTTTTTAATTGAATCTGAAATGTTTAGCAAACATAAAAAGCCAAACTAATGAAAATGGCCTGGAAAAAATGATGGTATTCCTAGAATAGATTGAAAATTATTTAACCACAAAAACATGTTAAACTACGGTGAGTCCTGTTATTAGCATCACAGGTGTCTACATAATTGTAATCAGTCAGTCTGTTTAGTATCATTGTATGTACCCCAGCGAACATTGACCAAAGGCCTCATTCAGACATCTGTGTGGCACGCACGTGTTGTATCTGTTTTTCTTTCCACATGTATAGCACGTACCCATTATAGCTGTAGTACTCTTCACATGTCGTCTCCATATAAAATCTATAGACATTTTCAGTTTTTCTTCCAGCCGAACAGATAACAAGGGCCAATTCAAGTTTATGGGTCCATGAAAAACACGTACATCACATGGATGGCATCTGTGTGCCAACTTATGCGAATATTGTTTAACATTGAAAAGTATGGGAGAAGCTTTGTAATTTATATATTTATACATTGATGGTAAAATCAGACACGCAGATGACATACTGATGCAAAACACTAATTGACACTAGTACAATTTTTCATGTGCGTATTCAATACAGATGTGCGAAGGACCCCAAAGGAAGCTAAGAACCACGAGGGTTAAAAGGATAACTTAGACAAGCATGTTAAAGGCAGAGTCTAAATGAACATCTCTAAATAGTGTGCTGTTCCTGTTACTACTGTTACTGATATTAAGAAGTGGAAGGTCTATGGAACTGTAGCCAATCTTCCTGAACATGACTGCAAGAGGAAAATTGATGGCACATTAAATAAGATTATAATACAATTGGTAACCAAAGAGCAACGTGCATTATTGTCATGTCCAACCATTGGTCACTGTTTTAACCAAAGTGGACCTCATAGAAGATGATCGAGTAGGAAAGTATATAATAAATAATCAAATCTAGATTTGGAAGAATGCATATTTACTAGCCACAAAGCTTCTGGGAGAATGTCCTTTGGACGGATGAGACAAAACTGGAGCTTTTTGGCAAGATATCAGCTCTATGTTCAGTGAACATTGTTCACAGACACAAAAGATAAGAATAGAAAGAGGAGAACACTGTACCTATTGGGAAACATGGAGGAGGATCAGTTATATTTTGGGACTGCTTTGCTGTATCTATCTTGAATCTGTGCAGATTACAATAAAATCTATGTCAGAAAGCTTGATCTGAGTCGCAGGTCATGGGGTTGTGTACCCTGAAACGCGTATACATATTATACAACATGTGAACTGTATATTGTGACCTTACTTGGTTATGCCATCCGAGGTGGAGTTGTTAATTGGCATGGAATAAAGTATAATTTTTTATAGTGCCGGATGATTTTTTCTGGATTTGACTGGATTTACATCCGTGCACTAGGAAACAGAGTTGAGCTTAATATTGTATTTTTGTTAGAAGGAAAAATTGTTTCAATAAAGTCAGTAGCTTCCTCCTTAGCGTACAGGAGAAACACGCATTAAGGGAGTCCAGTGGTAATATACAGGATTGTTCCTCATCTTCCCTGCTCTTTAGTATGGTTGTACTGTTGGACTGCTGATTATGCTCTTATATTCTGTGTGCAATTATGCATTCTGAATAATTGATCTTTCTAATCTTTGGTATGAGCCTTGTATACAGTGTAGTGTTCACCTTTTAATCAACAACATACACTTAACCAATATTTACCCCACTTTTTGGATAGTCTAAACTTTTGTATAGTATTTGCTGTTATTTTTGTCTTCTTGATTACTTATTTATATTGCATAGACATTGTGCATTCATTACCATTTTCATTACCGTGGGTTTATGTGATGTGTGTATTTAAACCATTCAAAATTTCTTCTATGAGACCTTCCTTCTTCTACATGTTTTTTCATTATGTTTTCAATATTAATTATCAATAAAATATATTTTATTCTATATAATTTGTTTAAGGAGTCTTTTTATATAGGTTTACTGTACCTTAAAAGTACCGTATATACTCGTGTATAAGCCGACCCGTGTATAAGCCGACCCCCCTACTTTTGCCCCCAAAAGGTGGTAAAAGTTATTGACTCGCGTATAAGCCTAGGGTATGAAATGCAGCAGACCCCCATCTTATTATATAGCCCCCTGTCACTGGTATATAGCACCCCTCAGTAATGGTATACAGGCCCCTCAGCAGTGGTATTATACAGACCCCTCAGCAGTGGTATACAGGCCCCTATGCAGTGGTATACAGGCCCCTGTGCAGTGGTATACAGGCCCCTGTGCAGTGGTATACAGGCCCCCAGTGGTGGTATACTGGCCCCCAGCAGTAGTATACAGGCCCCCAATGGTGGTATACTGGCACCCAACAGTAGTATACAGGCCCCCAGTAGTGGTATACTGGCCCCCAACAGTAGTATACAGGCCCCCAGTGGTGGTATACTGGTCCCCAACAGTAGTATACAAGCCCCCAGTGGTGGTATACTGGCCCCCAACAGTAGTATACAGGCCCCCAGTGGTGGTATACTGGCCCCCAACAGTAGTATACAGGCCCCCAGTGGTGGTATACTGGCCCCCAACAGTAGTATACAGGCCCCCAGTGGTGGTATACTGGCCCCCAACAGTAACACACAGCCCCCCCTCCTTAGTATGTCCCCCCCAGGCTGCGGCACCTGTTAAAATAACAAACCTTTCATACATCACCTTTCCGGCGCCGCTCCTCCGCTCCCGGCTTCTTCTTCCTGCTTGTGCCGGCTTCTAGTGCTGTGACCGGGCGCAGGAGATGACGTCATCTCCTGCGCCCGGTCACATGACACCGGCACAAGCAGGAAGAAGAAGCCGGGAGCGGAGGAGCGGCGCCGGAAAGGTGATGTATGAAAGGTTTGTTATTTTAACAGGTGCCGCAGCCTGGGGGGGACATACTAAGGAGGGGGGGCTGTGTGTTACTGCTGGGGGCCAGTGTAGTGCAATATGCACGGCATCCCCCCGCCGCTGATGGACGGGGGATGCCATGCATATTCATTAAACTAATGAGGTGGCCCCACGTGACCGCCTGCGGTCACTGCGGCCCCCTCCTGCCTCCTCCAGCCACCGGTCACAGCCCCCCTCACAGCATACCGAGTGACTCGCGTATAAGCCGAGGGGGGGACTTTTCAGCCCAATCTTTGGGCTGAAAAACTCGGCTTATACGCGAGTATATACGGTAGTTTTCCACCACAGTTGGGCTATCGGCATACTCAGGAGATATTACATAACAAATTAGATGGTGCATTTTCTCCTGATACACTTGGGAAAATAAAAAATTTGGGGCTAAAGGCAAATAAAATAATGGGATGCATTAAAAGAGGCATAGATGCTCATGAGGAGAACATAATTTTACCTCTATACAAGTCACTAGTGCGACCACACTTAGAATACTGTGTACAATTCTGGTCTCCGGTGTATAAGAAAGACATAGCTGAACTAGAACGGGTCCAGAGAAGAGCGACAAAAGTCATTAGAGGACTAAGGGGTCTTCAATACCAAGACAGGTTATTAAACTTGGGGTTATTTAGCTTGGAAAAATGAAGGCTTAGGGGTGATCCTATAATAATGTATAAATATATGAGGGGACAGTACAGAGAACTTTCTAATGATCTCTTTACTCTTAGGCCTGAGACTGGGACAAGGGGGCATCCTCTACGTCTGGAGGAAAGAAGGTTTAATCATAATCACAGACGTGGATTCTTTACTGTAAGAGCAGTGAGACTATGGAACTCTCTGCCACATGATGTTGTAATGAGTGAGTCACTACTAACATTTAAGAAGGGCCTGGATGCCTTTCTTGAAAACTATAATATTACCAGCTATATATACTAGATTCTTTGATAGGGCGTTGATCCAGGGAACTAGTCTGATTGCCATATCTGGAGTCAGGAAGGAATTTTTTTCCCCAATGTGGAGCTTAGTGTTGCCACATGTATTTTTTTTGCCTTCCTCTGGATCAACATGTTAGGCTATGGGTTGAACTAGATGGACTTAAAGTCTTCCTTCAACCTTAAAAACTATGTTACTATGTTACTATGTATTTCTTTGGGGAAGAAATTTGTTTTTGTTTTATTTTCATGACTCAATGTTATAAACGTCTTGAGGTTCAAAGTGCTCACCACACACCTAGATAAATTAATAATCATTTGAGGGGTCTAGTTTCTAAAATGAGGTCACTTGTGGGGGTTTCCACTGTTTAGGCACATCAGGGGCTCTGCAAATGTGACATGGCTTCTGCTAACAATCCAGACAATTTTAGGTTCAAGAAGTCAAATGGCAGTCTTTCCCTCAGAGCCCTTCAGAGTTTTCAACTATGTATGGAGTATCGGCGTGCTCAGGAGAAATTGCTAAATATGAGGATTAAAGTAACATTTTTGTGGGAAAAAAATAAAATTTTTATTTTTTTTCCTTCCGCATTGCCTTAGTTCTTGTGAAGCACCTGAGGGGTTAATAAACTAGTTGGATGTGGTTTTGTGCAATCTGCTGGGTGCACTTATTTTCTGTCATGTAGGCCTCTCAAAGTCACTTCAAATGTGATGTGGTCCCTAAAATGGTTTTGTAAATTTTGCTGATAAAATGAGAAATTTACAATAGTCTTTTAACTCTTCTAACTTCCTAATTAAAAAATTTCGGAAATTGTGTTAAAGTAGACACGTGGTAAATGTAATTTTTGACAATTTTGTGTGATATAACTTTCTGGTTTAACGGCATAAAAACTAAGATTGAAAATTGGTGAATTTTCTAAATTTTTGTCAAATTTCTAATATTTTCACAAATAAACTAAAAAAATATTGTCCTAAATTTACCACTAACATGAAGTACAATATGTATGTTAAAGGGAATCTGTCACCCCCTTTGGGCATTTTTAACTGTGCCCACCAGCTTACACATAATTGAAATGGGGTTCTTGTAACCCCAGTATGTGTCCAGACATGCCCCTTAAACCTGAGAAAAGAAGTTTTATTCTGTCCAGCGCTGGCCTCCTATTAAGTCTGGGATGCTGGTATATGGACCTTGTGGATTGTCCTCACCGCTTCCTTGACTGCAAAACCCGCTTAGCATTATTTAAAATTGCCGCCCCCATCTGTGACTGGCGCTTGAGTGACAGCTGCATTCGCGCCTGCTCTGTGGAGCGGGTGTCCATTCTCCATTGAACATAGTGCCGATGTCTCGCAAGACTTCACAAATCTTGCGAGACTTCACAAATCTCGCACGACATCAGCACTATGTTTAATGGAGTACGGACACCCACTCCACTGCGCAGGCGCGAGTGCGGCTGTCACTCGAGCGTGGTCACAGATGGGGGCAGCAATTTTAAATAATGCAAGGCAGGTTTTGCAGCCAGGTGGCAGTGGGAACATAATGCACCAGGACTATATACCAGCGTCCCGAACTTAATAGGAGGCCAACGCTGGACAGAATAAAACATCTTTTCTCCGGTATGGGGGGGCACGTCTGGTCACATAGAGGAGTTACAAGAAACTCATTTACATTATCTGTAAGCTGGTGGGCACAGTTATGAGATTCTATGATGATGGGTTGAGGGAGGAGCTAGAGGCAGAGGAAGGAACTAGAGGCAGCACCCCGCCCCTCCTTCCTCTTCACTCTACATAGAATCTCCTCAGTAACTGCCATCTCCTATCTCAGTAATGGGAAAGTCTACAGTGAATACAGATTTTACCTCAGAATTGAAAATTTTGATAATGACTGATCAATTCTGCCAGAGAAAGAAGCAAATTTATTTGATAAGATGTATTACAAAGTTGTTTAGATTCATGCATACTATTGATTTAGGAAATAAAAATTAGAATGATGGTTAAGCTTTAAAGAATGCTGTATATAATGCCCAGTGTATAGATACAGTCCATGGCTTATACTGCATTTTCTAGCTGTTCATTGCTTTTGAGTGTTGATTATACACTCACTCAGAATACATATGTACCTTTTAAGAACATAGGTTATGAAGGCATCTACACGGGGGAGCAGGTCAGTGTTTCGATGTGTAGTTCCTTTAGGTCCCTCAATTCTGTAGCCGCATTGTGTAGTGGCTGTATGGAAGAACATGCTTACATAGAAATCAATACTGTGTAGTAATTTGCTTGTGTCTTGGGGGCTAGTTTAGCTGTAGCCGAGCCTTGTGATAAAACTGTGCTACATTTCTTCTTTTGTGACTATATACTGTACATAGTCTTCATACTATAGCCTTGTGAAATGTGGAGCTTCACTTTAATAGTTTTTATGTGTTACAAGACAACGTTAAAAAGTATATACAGATGAATACCAGTCCCTGATGGCCGAAACGACATTGATTTGTCTGCCTTTTTTATATGAATACCATTTCTTAAAAATGACATTTTCAGTCCTTGTGACAAGCTGGTATTATCAAGGAACTGCTGCAAGGTGTATTGGAAAAAGAAGTGCGAGATAGAAAAATTGTCAGATCACATTGTGCCAATGACGGCCATCGAGAGGTTTTAGATTATTGGGTTTGTCTTGTTTTGTCCTTTTAGGTAATTGAATTACTTCTACGATTTTATTGTCTGTTGCCTGATTTATTTATTTTATCCAAAGCCGGATATTCTTATCTTTTATGTACGGCAATAAAACTGGAGCAACTTGCCAGTATTCGTTTCTGTAATACATAGCTTTAACGAAAACAACAAACTGCATTTGCTAATGTTTGGTTCACATTCTTTATCTGGAAATCACCACTGATCTTTTAAGATATCTTTACTCAGTGCTGTCAAATTACATTTTGGCTTGAGTTTTGTGACAGGAGTAATGTTCAAATGTAACTACACTCTTTGTATACTCTATTAGGATATAACGGGCCACAGACAGACATGGATCCAGTTAGATGTTATTCACTGAAAATTTACTCATGGGCACCAGGGATGGGAACTTGATTAAATACAATTTCTGTCCATACTTCACCAGCTCCAATGTATATGTACTCCCAGTCCAGTAGACCGGGATCAAAGTGCTGTATCAAAGACTCCATCTTGTGTATCAGCCATGGGAACAATTTAATCTTTCACAGAATAACTCCGGAACCAAAATGTGTGTGCACTATAAGGCCAGTGTAAATTGGTTCATGCGTAGTAGAGCGAGTATCTGAGACAGCACTTTGAATTACAAACTTAATCCAGCTACTATTCCCACAACACACCACAACAATTGTACCCAGGTATCTAGCTAACAGTACAGTAGGAATCTTTCAGTTAAACACAGGTCTGTGACACTCCCTGCAGCCATTAGCTAACGTTTGGTGCCAAACACTGTACACACTTTTACCCGACAAAAATAAGTGTGTACGCGGGGCCCAAGCTCAGGGACTTACAGTTACTGATACAACTCCATGAGGAAAGAAGAAGGATCCACAATAGTCTAGTCACACTCCAGGAAAGATAAAAAAAGTGCAGTGTCCTTCAGCGATGAAGTCGCTATAGTCAGCTTCTTTGCAAAGAAATGGTTCGTCCCGACAACTACTGCAATCTTCAGTGGAAAATCCTCACAGTACCCCTCCCTCTGTAGCACACTGCCGCTTCTTTGTGAGGGAGGTAAACATCACAGTTTAGTACCCATTCAGCACTCCAAATAATACAGTCCGACCAGCAACACAACAGCCCGCCACCACCTGGCCTCACGCTTCTGGCTCTCCTTTTCTTATGCCCCAGGCAAGTGCAGACAGAGCCTTTTTATGCTGTTCATGCCAGAGCTCCCCTAGTGGCCAGGTGAAGATATTGCAGGTTGCATTACTTATACACCCTTCACAATACTTCTATACACTTCAATGCTTATGGCCAACTACTTTGCAGTACAACTTTGCTCATGTGAATGGAGCTGTGTTGAAGTTCCCTTAATTGTGCAGGAAAAAAGATGAAAGTCCCTCAATTTTTAGACATGATATGGTGGGAAAACCTCAGTTTTAGGGGGAAAATCCATTTTAAATCTTTGCCCCAGAGACACCTTACGAGTGATGCCACTGATTGGCTGCAGGGTCAGATGACTGGTGGGCTCTGAAGTAAATGGGGTTCAATGGAACAAATAATAATCTCCAAAAGAGTGCACATTAAAATGAATTCTTTATTTAGTCATTACTAAAAGCAGTCAATAGTGTGTGTAACCCTACACCTGTATCTAGTAAAACAAAGAGATGAACAGTTGTAGGGGAAGATACCTATATCTCTATCCTTATCCTACCAACCGTCCCTGCCTGACTACGGAGATTTAAACACATTAAGTAAATGGTGTCAGCACTTGCTGCCTTAAGCAAGATTCCCTATAAAGGTCCAGACCTAGGGGGAGGAGCCAGTTAGTCAAGGAGTGACAGTTGAGGAGTCAAGAAGGCGGAAGAGCTGGTTGCTGGGACCAAGTCAGGCCCAGAAACAGCAAAGACTGACACCGGAGCTGTGTAGTACCCTAGAAAGGGACAGAGGCAAGAAAGTTCTAGAAAGAGAGGAACAGAATGAATTGCCCTTTAGCCCACCCGGACACCAGAGTCTGAAGCTGCTTTTGATCCAGTCATAGCAGAAAAAGCTCGGACAGACAAGAAGATTTAATCCTTCTGGAGCTCAGGAAACTAAGGCCCCAAACCTGACCAAACATAGGACCAGGGACCCAAGGAAAGGAGTAGGGATCCCCACAGAAATGTCCTCATCGTCAGTTGTGGAGTATCATCCTGAGAGAGAGAGAAAGCGGCAGGTTCAGCTTGAGGCAGAACTTTCTCAAATCACCACACACGCAAATAGGGGAGGCTTCATAACTTTCAAAGGTGGATGTCCTAAACTGCACAGGCCACCTGGTTACCCTCCTGGACCGTACCTGCTACCCGCCATCAGTAAAAAAGGTACTGAAACAGAGACTATTGTGTGTGTGTGCCTGATTCACCGCCTCCGCTTGAAGAACTTACACAGAGCCAAGGACTACTACTCCCCTCATCCTTCCCGCTTCCCCATGGTAAAGCTCCACCTGTGGGGAACTGTACTACCCAAAGCTGCATCACCATCACCTCAGCGGCCGAATGCAGCGCTGGTAACTACATTACCAGGTACCACAGGTTGCGTCACGTATAATAATCCCCCATCCCAAATAGTTTTCCCCTCAGCCATTGAGTGTCCAGGGCACAGGACCGGGACCCGACCAGCCGTGATCCCCACTGAAGTAGCAACCTGTCCCAGTATCCGAGTACCCCCTACCCTGTCGACCGACTCAAAAGCGCCTATGCAAAAAGAATTGTCATGCCAATTCTTAGCGAAAAACGGCACTGCTAAATGCGCCGCATGTGAAAGTAGCCTTTAGGTCTGAGAAACATGGGCGTATAAATTGGACGAATGCTATGCAAGAAAATCTGGATGTCCCTGTGTGGCGCTGAAACGCGTAGGAGAGAGGAGGAAATAAAGGATGATAACTATCTTGGTTCTTTGGTGAGTTTATTCATACCACAGCAGCGCGGACCGTGACACACCAGCACTCCCATCATTGTCTTGGATTCAAAACCACTATCCAGTGGTCGGTGGAGGTCCTGCAGCAGCTGGAACACAGATTCCAAAACGCCTTCAAACCAGTTGTGGGGATCACAACTGGACCAGGTGAGCAGCCTCATAGCACTACCTGCATACACAAGTGTCACTAGTGATAGGCCACTATTGCGCCTCTTGTCCCCCTCCCTATTTTTCTTTTCACAATGCAAGAAAATCTGGCATTGCACTCTGACCAATGTTATTACATGAGTCAGAGCAGATGAGCATTTGTGTTCAGTTTTTTTCTCAACCAGATTCTGAGAAAAAACTTGAAACATGCTTTGAGTGGATCCAATAATCGTACGAGACTCGCCAATGCAAAAAAAGGACAGTAAATGGACAGCGTCTTTAGCATGGTCTTTCCCATGATGTAAAAAGTTAGGATAGACAAATAGAATACACAGCTAGATGATAGGATAGATAGATCGATCTTACCAGTCTCCCGGTGCTTGCTTCCGTGGCTGCTCATTAAGCTTCATGCATATTCATGGATCTAACTGGCAACGGCCACTCACGGTTGCTCAGTCTCTGTGAGAGCCTCTGTGATTGGCTGTTGCAATCAGACTGCGCTCCCACAATCTGTATCGGTGTCTGTGTTTAGTTGTCATACACATTAGTGCATGACAACCAACCTGCAGTCATAGTCTCCCATATTTTTCATTCTCAGCACAGATAAAGCATACAGCTACGGAATGCAGCCACCAGCTATGAACTTTATCATGGCTGAATTTTAAATTTTGAGTCCCCACGCTGTTTTTTTTTTAAAATTATGTAAATAATTAAAAACAAAAACAAAAACAGCAGCGTGGGGTCCTTTCCAATTTAATACTCAGCTAAGATAAAGCGCATGGCTGGGAATTATTATTCTTGACCTGCGGAGGCACATAGTTATTGCCCCCCAGGGTAAGAATAGCAGCTTGCAGCCGCCCCAGAATTTGACGCATTCATTAGACGCAGACACCATGGGACCACCACTGGAGCAGTGAGTACACCGCAGCTACCTGTCTTCCTGCTAGTCATGTTAGAACTGATAAACTTTGTGGTGAGCCAACTTGTTGACTCTAATTTTTCCTGGACATCTCTTGGCCTTTGAATGGATGGACAGACTTCATTTCGTATTCTTCCAACTATCATGGCACTATCATGATGCAGATTGGCAATTTTCTTGGCTGAGAGAGTTGGATGATAGTTGGAGAGTTGGATGATAATGTTTCACTTGTCTTGGGAAATCTTCATGGCTGAATGGGAAGTGAAAGAACAAGTTGTAATTTGTACTTAAAGAAAAAGAAAAGATTTTTCAAACACCAGGAGCAAAGTAGTAGCAATGTAGTGACATTACATGAATCTGCATAACTAATCATATGCTAAATAGTTTCAAGCTAAATCGATGTATGACTTAGCCAAGTTGATTGTCTATAAAATTAAAGGAATCCTGTCACCTCCAGAACGCCTCATAAGCTATCAAAACACGTCCCTGCAGCATATTATCACTAATCTCACACTCTTTTTGTCTCCTAAAAGCATCCTGTGAAAGTGCATAAAAACGTTTTAATACTTACTCATTAGGGATTATAATTAGCAGGGGCTATATTCTTTAGTCCCCAGGGCGTGTTGTTTTGCAGGCTCCAGGATCCACCCTCTCTCTGTCTGTGTGCTTTGCTTGTGCAGGCTTTACCCTCCCCCCTCTCTATCACTCACAGAATGCAAATGATTAGTCCTGCATTCAGCTGCACATCACAGCAGCACAGAGAGAGAGAGGGTGGACTTTTTCATGTACAGCATTTCATTAGCAGTAATGCATATTCATATTCCTATATGTTCTATATTCCTAGAGTGTAACTGTCTCTTTATTTTTTATAGTATATGTCATGATAAGCATGCACTTGTTCACACTTGCATGGTAGGTCAGTCTTCTCTTTTATAAAGTGAAGGTAGTCTCACACTCAAAACAGTAGTAGATGGTGAGACATGGAGCCTGGAAGTCAAAAATTCAAAACATTGCTATCCTATTGCTTGTCAGTGCATTTTGTGACCTAGTGCGATCCAACAATACAGCACTCAGACCAATGTCTGCTAACTAGGGCTGTGGATTCGGTAAGCCAAACCACCGACTCCTCAATTTCCCTGACTCCAACTCCACGATTCCAACTCCCTCTTACACAGCTCATGTTAAAGTGATACATTTATTAGAGCACAATAGTAACATCAGACCTTAATCATTATTGTGATGCAATAATCAAGATATTTTGATAGAACATAATAATAACTCATTATAATAATATTTTGCATGTATTGCTTTGAACTACTGTACCCAATTCATTGCATATTTTAGTAGTCGTAGTTGGTACATTTTATATCGACTCGGTCTCTGTCACGCTGGGGAGACGCCGGGGGGATGGGGGTGAGAAGGAGTCCCTGATGCTAAGGGCAAAAAGGGAAGATGGTGACCCCTAGAATGACTAGCGCTGACACCTGGTTCCCCTAACGTCCTTATGCAGTGTACGCAACTGTCGCCGCCAGGATACCTATTCCCTGACTGTCCCTGGACTACCATTACACAGGGATCAGAGCGGGTGATCACTAGTCAGCCCGACTAGCAACTAGTGATACACACAAGAAAAACAAAGAAGAACGAGATACACTTAGCTTGAGCAGATCCAAGCAGCAAACCAACAGACTCCAGGAAACACTGCTTTGAGCTAGGATTCCACCAGGAACACCTGAACAGCTATCATCAGCAGTGCATCCTGGGAGTCAAGGGGAATATATAGGTAGCTCAAGGTAAGGAATCAGCTGGGTTCTAGTGACCTCCAGCTTTAACTAAAAGGGAAATGCCTCTTAAAGCGACAGAGACATTTTCTAAAGATTTTGACTGTTTGGCCAAACGCTGGGACCTTCTGCGAGTGGCCTCTACAGTCTCATCTATGCCTCCTGACACACCCGTGACACTCCATCAAAATTGGCTCCAACTTGGACTCTCTGACTTCGACTCCACAGCCCTGCCACTAATGTAAGATTTTTTTCCTCGGACTGAGTCAGTTCATTTTATATCGACTCTGATTCCATCAAAAGGGGTTCTGTCTCTACAACCCTGCTGTTAACGTCAGATTCGGTCCAAGTCGGTCTGAGGAAAAAGTTTTAGCATCCTTGAGTTTGATCTGGTATTTGATTCACACTTGGCAATACAAGTCAATGAGTGCGTGAAAATTATTGGACTGTGCTCGGATGACATGTGAGTGCAGTACGATTCCATGCACTGACAAAATTGAAGATGGAGAAATTTTGTTCTCCATAGTCATCTCGTGGTTTGCTCCGATACACTCATCCAAGAGTATCGGAGCATACATTGCTGACACTCAGATCTGATTCTAATCAGAGCTTGGTCAGTGTCATTAGCATAACCTACCCAATTCTCTGGGAATACAGAATCTATGGATGTGTGTCCGTGGCCTTATGCACATGCTCATAGATATCATCTGACCTACTATCCTGCTAACTGGTTTCTGCAAATCTAATAGTCGTTTTACTGTACTACAGTTATGACGTCTCTCAAGACAAAACAAGCATATCTTGAAATGTATTCATGATTACATTTTCTTTCTCATTTAGGCTAGGGTCGCACATGAGGCAGAATTGTTAAATCCTGATCCGGTTTTGAGCTGTAAAAAAGCTCAAAACCAGATCAGGAACCGCTCCCCATAGGAGCCTATTATGTTAACCGGATTGCTCTACATGGAATCCGGTTACCGCATCCAGATCTGCAGCCTGTGGTAAGAACCATGCAGGCTGCAGTTTTCGGAGCGATTTTGCAAACTACTATTGCCGGCTTTTGTCGGCTTTGTACCAATTTCTGAATGAAGGCGTGGCTCCTCAGAGTAGAGGTGATACTGTACATAATGTACGTATAGTATCAGCCGCTGTCCAGGGTCCAGTAAGCATTAACATTAGGTCTATGGCGGTGCTATACATACATTACGTACAGTATCTCCTGTACTGTGAGGGGAGACACAACTTCATTCATAAATTTGTACAAAGCCGACAAAAGCCGACAGTAGTATAACTGCCGCATTAACCCGTCACATACCCACAGGAGTGAACAGCATGTCTCTAGGGAGGGTGGGCACCCCCTAGAGACATGTTGCCCATAGCTACTATTAATATTTAATGTTTTAATAACATTTAGCACTTTGTTCAGCTGGGATGAACAAAGTATACGGTAACCGCATTGCTCAGGATTACACATCCGGAGCAATCCTGTTACCGCATTGCAGTTTCAAGAACACATTTTTGCAAAAAAATGTGTCTGAAGGCAATTGCGGTCACCGCATCCGGATCTGGATGCGGTCATCACAATTACCTTTCAAAGTGTGACCCCAGCCTTATTCTTTTCCTGTTTAAACTTTTTAAGCCTAAAGTGTAGCCTTGCTGGTTCTTATTAAGTTTCCAGGATTATATTAATGCTAACAGTGTGAAAAATAAAGTAAGGAAAATTTCCCTACAGTATCTGTCACACAAAATATAATCAGTAGTGTAGCAGAATACATATGAATGGTAAACCACCCCTGGACCACCATGATGAAGGGGTAAGGCAGGTCTTTAATATGAACCAACACAAAATGTCCACATAATTGTCTACATCGCTCCGTGAGCCTGATTGTGAACAGTACATACATTGGCGGTTTCTTCTCTTTGCTCTTACAAAAGCAAAGTATAAATGTAGGTTACACATGGGTAAATGACTGCTTACTGCATGTATTACAGGGATCTATTACTGTGCCGTGACATTGTAGGAAACACTGTATTGCTCATTATGATGGCTTTTGTAAGGGAATTAATAACCCTGTCAGACACTGGTGAAAGTAGCATTGCTATTATAGTATTAGCATTAGTTTTCATAAATATTTTAGACTTGAGATCTAATTTGAAATGTAATTACACAGTGTACGGTGATCACGTCTACACTCATTTTCCTGCCACTTAAATGTTTATGAAATATAGATTACCGTAACATTTTCTGTGTCACAAGAAAAGCCCAGAGTCTCGCTAAATAAGAACGTCTGCTGCCCGAGACAAATGTATCAAATGAAACGACAGGTTTTCCTTCTAGTAAGCTTTAATGCATAATAATAATCCTATAAAAACAGCAAAAGCCATAAAATAAATGGTAAATGTAATAGAGTATAACTTATTCAGTATTCTATACTCCCAAGCTGATTGAAGCAGTAATATGTGGCCGTGAAATTGACAAGCAAGGACATACATCTCATTTATTATTTTGGTTCCACACACTTGTTGACATGTGTAAAATCATTGACATACAAGTGCAGAATGACAAGCACCCATGGTGATGTGCACACTGTATAATACAACCTTCTGTGGTCTATGAGGAAGGCAAATAGAAAATATGTCATAAGAAAGGCCACTTAAATCGCTGGGATTGAAGAGATTCTGTGTTTTAGTTAAGTATCAGTATTGTAATCAATAGATATTGGACAATGACTACTTTGAGATCAAAAGAGTTGTAGAAATCGTGGCCGCAGAGACCGTTATCAGGAGTGGAGATAGAGGGAGCCCGCTGACCACAGCATCAACTACAGCTGGATGTGTATCATTGGAATGCATTGCGGTACAGAGACCCAACAGGTCCCGGCACTGCAATACATGCTTCCGGTCAAACAGTGGCCGACAGCTGACGTGCTCACAGAGAGCAGTAGCATAACGGCAATGGGGGCAGGGAAAGGCTCGTTATTCTATTGCTCTGTTTCTGCTTGCCCATAAAATAGAAGGATTTTAACCCAGATAGAGGCTATAAATGAAGTTTAAAGACCCAGTACGCCTTCACGTAGCTATTGGGCGGTTTATCAATATCATCATATCTATAAAGCTAAGTATCTCAATTTTTTACCTTTTTTTTAATATTCTATTATACTGTATGTCTTAGCCGAGTTCTGTTGTTTTTCTGTTACAATGTATTGTGTTTGGCTTTGCACCTGTGCACACTGATGGAATTGAGTGTCGCAGATTTTTTTTTTAATTGTGAAGCTCTTGAGACAGCTCACTGGTTTTTCCAGTCATGAGATGTTTCTTGTGTGGCATCTTGCTAATGACATCTTTTTATAGGCCATCAGTTAAACCAGATGATATTTTTTCTCAATAAATGGCATGATTGATTTCTAAATACTGATAGATTTTAGCTGGTGTCATGACTTTCCATGGCTTTTTGCCCCTTTTCCTTCATGTGTTCGATAGGTTTTGTTTATTTAAACCCCTTGTTGACATGGTGATTTTCCATTTTGTTCTTTTCCTCCCCCTTGTTATTCCAAGTGCCATATCCTTTTTTAATTTTTCTGCCCACACAGCCATATTAAGGCTTGTTTTTTCTCCAGGGCAAGTTGTAGTTTTGAACAACCCTATTCATTTTATTATTCAGTATTTTGGAAAATGAAAAAAAATACCAAATACGGTGAGATTGCAATTCCACAAATTTAATTTCAAGTTTTGTTATACAGCGTTCATTGTGCGGTAAAAATTAGCTGCAAACGTGATTTTCCAGGTCACTATAACTACAGAGATACCAAACGTCTATTTTTTTGTATATTTTGTAGTGGTAAAAAAATCATTAGTTATTGTTGTCATTTTCTGAGATCCTGTCACTTGTAGACTGCTCTGCATTCTCTGTGAATTGCTCTGCAGTAGTCAAATGGAGTTAATTCCTTTAGCTTATTAAGTCTTAACTTGGTGGCTATCCAGATGAGCTGCTGCTGCAGTGTGTGTCAGTTGCCTCGGTTGTCCACTTCCCCAGCCTTTAAATAATCCCATTACTCATCAGCTTGTGTCTGTGAAAGTGTTCATTCTTTGCAAAGACCATGTGCTTTGAAGACGCTGAGTGCTGAAGCCTTGCTTTGTAGCTTCTTGTAGATTGCCATCTGTCTGGAGTTGCTGTGCTTATCCAGATCCCCGGGTGGAGGTGAGGGGGTTATAGCCTAGAGCTGGTCAGGAGCAGGGCAAGTGTAGAGGCCCAGACATCCTCACCTTTAGAGGTACTTATTGGAACAATCAACTAGAGACCCCCCCACTAAAGGTCAGACTAGTTCCCCTGATTGCCTTTTGCCCGTCACTGCCATCCTGCTACCTAACTCCTTTGTCCGTTATTATTCCTCGTGACAGATCAATAACATTTTCATTTCTTACTCTTTAAGAGGACTTGTTTTTTGCATGGTGATCATTTGGGTCAGATATGTTTTGATTGCTTCTTATGGTATTTCTTTGCGATATTGCGGCTACCCAAATAAATTGAGTTCAAATGTTTGAATTCCTTTACTCTTTACAGCTTTTAGCAATTGGGTTAATTTATTTTATATTTTGATTACAGTTTTACGGACACTGCGGTACCACGTATATTTATTGTTAATTATTGTTCCTTTTTTAATGGAGGGGGTGATTCTTTTCTCAATATGATTCAAAAACCTTTTAGTTTTATTATTTTTACTCTAACTTTATTTTTCAGTCTCCTTAAATGACTTGAACCAGTAATTGCCTGATTGCTTAAACTTTATAATGAAACACCACTTACTGAAATATATTGTAAACATCATTGTCTCCTGTGAGCGCAAGCCACAGGCTTGTATGCACAGTTGCACTGTATTGCCACAGGGGTCTGCTAAAGATCTCAGGTACTATAGCAACTTATTGGCGTCCTGCAATTGTGCTCTTTTGATTTGCGTGCATTAAATGCCGCTGTCAGAGATTAACAGCAGCATTTAATTGGGTTGTCCTGTGTGACCCCTTCTCAATCACCTTGTATTCCCCCGTTAAAATAACTCACTTTAGGTGCTGGCGCCTTTCCAGCAGTGTCTGCGTTCGCTATCCCTGGGCTTTCTTGACATTGTAACGCCATGCGAGCCCTGTGCCGAATTAGCGCTTCTCTCTTCACTCTCCCCACCTTTGGATGAATCAAATCTCAAGAGAAAGTAAGGGCTTCTTCTTCATGTTTAATACGTCTGAAGACAAGGACAGAGAAGTCAGTGAGGAATGGGCGTAGGGATTGCGTGACGTAACAACATCAGGTGAGCCCCATCAAAGGGAGTGTCTACATCCCTGGTAGGGTTTAAGGTGAGTTATAAGCGTTATTTTAAAAGGGCAATCATGATGATCAACAAGGGGTTGTCCAAGTAGTGAACAACCCCTTGAAAAGCTTAATTAACAGCAGTCAGAGCTCTGCTCCACCTATTGCAGTTTGGAGGCAGATGCTGCCTGAATAACTACCAGTGTATGATCCAAATGATGCAAATTTAGCTTCTTAGCTTGCTTCAAATAAGGGGCCCCGACCGATGTTAGGAAGAGGTTAGAGAATGTGAAAGGGTTTGGATAAAGTCCTAGTTGACCTCAGGGCATTATATACCTTTTCAGGGCAATTGGAAATCTTGCAGTACTGCCATTCAGGGCATATTGATTCACTGTGCATTCAAGTTTTCAGAAAAAATGGTCAAACCTGATGAATTTTAATTTTATTAAATTTGATTATCTTTGGTAGTAATAGTAAAAGTCCTGTATATCACTATACTATGTCAGTGAGACAAGACCATGCTACACTTTAGAGGGAGAAAGTATATGACCAGCAGAATGAGAAGAGATGTGTAAGCCTGTTTTTAATTTGTTCCAGATTCTTCTTTTTAAGTCTTTTTTATATGTTATCCTGTTGATGTGTTTTGTTTTTTAATGATGTCCATTGTGTCCATGATTTTTTCCATGTGTTTGTGGCTGAGTCTCAATGGAAATTTTTTAAAAAAATCATCATATTTTTGTTCAAATATTGTCCAGTTTTCCCCTGACGTGTTTGTGCACATTTTGCCATATTTAAGGGGATATGCAACTTTTTGATAGAACGATTTTCAAACAGGTAGGGGGCAAAAATAAAGATCATTTTTGATTTTGCGGTAAATTCATGATTTACATGTGCAATTTTGAAGAACTTGCTGCAAAAACGCAAACAAATGACGCAGACAGAAAAAGGACATAAAAATGCAGCACATGATGAAGCCAGTCTTGTACCATTAAAATAGACAATTAACCGTATTTGTCAGCCTGCATGGTCAACTTGAAACTTGGCAAATTTAAGAATAAGGCTGGTTTCATATTTGCGTTTGTATCTGCATGTGGAGGGCATGCAGACGCAAACACAGTGCAAACGCTGCCATACTGATGTGAACGCAGTGGAAAATCTCTGCATGCATTCACATCAGCATGCAGCCTGGCCAGCCAATCAGCTGTCTTGGCGGCGGCTGGAAGGCGGAGATCAGGGGCAGAGATCTCCTCCTCCCGGCCGCCGCGGATCTCCTGATAGTGTCGGTGGGGCGAAACAGCTGACCTGACTTCTGTTTAAATCTCCTGTGCCGACACCGCGGAGGTGATGTCGGCGCGGGAGATTTAAACAGCTGTCAGATCAGCTGTTTCTCCCCGCCGACACGGCCGGGAGATTAGCGGCGGCTACGAGAGTAGATCAGTGGCTACTGCAGCTGATCTCCCGGTGGCTGCCGCTGATGTCCTGGGAGATCAGCGGCGGCCACCGGGAAAGATTTCAAAGAGATCCGCAGCGTTCTCCTGCGCTGTCATGCTGAGCACACTGCGGATCCATTGACTCCCATGCATTGTTTGTGTGTTTGGGGGAGCTTGCAGATAAAACAAGCTTCCGCGAACGCACAAAAAATGCAACATGTTTCGTTCGGAGGGCGCATAAATTATGTGCATCCGAACACAACCGCAACCGAATGCAGTCAAACGCGTGTACTATGCGTTCCCATGTTAAACGTAGGAACGGAGTGCGCATGCGTTTGGCTGCGTCCAGTACGCTGCGGTTTCATATGCTAGTGTGAAACCACCCTAAGTGAACAAGTTTACACTGTCTAAATCGGTACCTTGTGTTTTATTTAGTTCAGTGGTATAGACCTATGGAATCTTGTGTAGTTTAGTATTGAAGAAAAGTTCACAATCCAGCTCACCCACTGTTGCTTTCCTCCCGGTGTGGAGCTTGGACACCAGCCCCGTCACGGCTAAAAAAATGATTAAGGGTGCTACACCTGAAATGCGTTGTAGGTGCCACCTGAAACGCATTGTGGATGCTGTTACTCTGTATTGCATTTTGTTATTAGCAAACTAAAGAAAAATCTGTGTGTCTGAGCTGGACCTGTTCCTTGAATTATTTGAATAGTACTGAAGTGTCTACATTTTGAAGCCCTAATGCCACTTTTTCCCAAACATTTAATTCCTAATTAGTGCTAGAAATAGTTTAACCCTTGCAGGACTTCTGTAGTCTACTCTGAACAGTCTGAATTACACTGTACCATCTTTATCCTTCTCCGCTACCGCGCATCTTCATTTAGTTAGATGTGTGATAATTTCCCGCTGTTATAGTTTTTGATCTTATATTTTACAGCTGTCAGTGCTTTTGTCTCATTGTGTAGCAGCTAGTTATGAAAATTGAACTAAAAAAAATAGAATTCTTTAAATTAACATGAAAATGAAGTCTTCAGAAATGTTAGTTCCCCGCTTTTGTTGATCATATTTAATTAACACCTACGGAGTGTTTGGAGAAGTTGCACCTAGCAGATTAATCATTCCTGCTTAATTGCTCTGTCCTCCACATGTATAAATATGTCACTGTCACTTTATCATGTGCGGCATCGCTCGCTAAGTAATGACATTGCTTAAGTTAATTTTGTTTTCAAAATTCAATAATTCATCTGAGAGGTATCGGAAGAAGACTCCTGTTAATGATACACCTTTCATTGCTGATATCAATTGTGAATAATTAGATTCTACTGGGAAAAATGATTAAGTAAGCATTGATTTCCAAACCGTCGCCTTATACTGAACATTTGTAAAACAGTTTAGGCAGCTGAGAATATAAATGTACCTTGATCTCATGGTAATAAGAAAAAGGAGAATCAATGGTCTAACATTTATGTTTAGAGATCATTGCATTGTATGTCTGCAGAAAAATAATTTCGCTTTCAGATTTGTTTTCTAGTAATTCTTGAGATAACGCTGAATCAGCAATTTTAGTGCAGTTATTCAATCTACTAGCAGATATAAATTTATAGCAAAATTAAAGGGGTTGTCTAATCTAAAATACAAGTCTGCAGTGGCTATATGTGTCACTAAATGTGACTGTAGACTTGTGAATCCTCACATTTCTCGCACTGTGCGCTGTGAGGATTCTTTGGCGTCAGAGCCGGGAACGGCAGTCGCATGACTACAAATATGCGATATGCATATTTCTGAGTATAATCCAACTAGACAGGCACATCATTCCTTGCTCAATACATTTGCATTTTACGGCCCTGTTGTCAGATTATGGCCTTGAGTATGCATATCGCATATTTGTGGTCTTGTTAATGCCGTTCCCGGCTCTGACACCAGAGAATTCTAACAGCGCACAGTGCAAAAGATGTGAGAATTCACAAGTCTATAGTCACACAGAGTGACACTTAAGGTACCGTCACACGCGGCAGTTTTGCTAGCAATTTCACGGGTAATTTGCTGGTTGCAGTGAAATCATGGACACATTGTTACATTTGTACACGGCAACAAAATAGAACAATGTGTCCATGATTTCACTGCAACCAGCAGATTGCCAGTGAAATTGCCTAGCAAAAGTGCCGCGTGTGACGGTACCTTTAGAGTTACTGCAGACTTGTCATTTTAGACCAGTCAACAAGGCAGCAAGTGACAATGTGCATGCTCGACCACCTCGCCATTCATTTTTTATGGTAAGATGCAGAGAGCAGAATTTGTCAGCTACACAAGAAATTAATGGATGTCCAGTCTGGTGGGTTCACTGCGCACAGTTTTGTATATTGTCTACTGATTTTAAGAAGTTTGAATAAAGAATTGTGATATTAACTATTGGACTCATAGCTGAATTGTTGGATAAATCTGTGTTCACTTTTTTTTAAGGCAGGGTTGCTCCACTTTTCTGTATCTTAGATACATATACTTCTGCATTATGGATAAATGGATATTTAAATTTGTTGTACGCAAAACCTTACATGTAGGCCGGGATCACACAAGTGAATATTCTCTTTGGGAGAGAATCGTATCGATCATGCTAATGCACACTGCTCAAACTCTGATCCAAGCTTTATCAGTGTCAAATTAGTGTGATATGATTTGTTTCAATGCATGAGTGCATCATAGCAGAGGTGGGGAGAAGATGGAGAACAAAATTTCCCATCATGTCTATCCTGGAAAACAGCAGGAATATGTGTGATCTGAGTGCAGTCGGATGATTTCCATGTACCAATGAAAAGTGCTGATTGGCACTACCCTATAGTATAGCATTGATCCAAATGCTATCCGATAACATTGAGTAGCACACGTGTTATATGATGGTGTGAGCAAGTCCTAATAGAGAAATGTGTGTTATTGAAAATGCACAACATAAAATATAAATAAGCTGGGGGGTGAAACGTGCATCGAGGTGAGGAGACACTAAGCCTTATCCTTATTTTCAGGTAAACTGAAGCTGTTGCACCCTTTATATGTTGTTATACTTCTCTTTGTGTGGATCATTTATTTCTCTGCTCTGTGGTTATACTTATCCTTTATTTATGGCATTTTGCTAGACCATATAGAGACCAGTATTAAATCCTTGGGGGCTTCAATTTATTGTACTATGCATATATTATATTAGGTATTAGCTACCCTGTTTCCTATATGATAATACTAGCTCTTCAATGTTCCTCAGTGAGGCACTGCTTTTTAATTATTTTATCTTATATCTTTCATTATATTTAACAAAGATATTGTTGTCCTTCATTTGGTTTACTTCCTTTTTTACAAGGTTTATCTTGCATATTCAGCTCTGCCGCTCCTCACCCAGAGGACTTTCCTGTATATTCATCTTTGCCGCTCCTCGCTCAGAGTGGTGTCCTGCATTTTCAGCTCTACCGCTCCTCGCTCAGAGTGGTGTCCTGTATATTCAGCTCTGCCCCTCCTCGCTCAGAGTGGTGTCCTGCATTTTCAGCTCTACCGCTCCTCGCTCAGAGTGGTGTCCTGCATTTTCAGCTCTACCGCTCCTCGCTCAGAGTGGTGTCCTGTATATTCAGCTCTGCCCCTCCTCGCTCAGAGTGGTGTCCTGCATTTTCAGCTCTGCCCCTCCTCGCTCAGAGTGGTGTGCTGCATTTTCAGCTCTGCCGCTCCTCGCTCAGAGTGGTGTCCTACATATTCAGCTCTGCCACTCCTCGCTCAGCGTGGTGTCCTGCATATTCAGCTCTGCCGCTCCTCGCTCAGAGTGGTGTCCTGCATATTCAGCTCTGCCCCTCCTCGCTCAGAGTGGTGTGCTGCATTTTCAGCTCTACCGCTCCTCGCTCAGAGTGGTGTCCTGCATTTTCAGCTCTACCGCTCCTCGCTCAGAGTGGTGTCCTGTATATTCAGCTCTGCCCCTCCTCGCTCAGAGTGGTGTCCTGCATTTTCAGCTCTGCCCCTCCTCGCTCAGAGTGGTGTCCTGCATTTTCAGCTCTGCCCCTCCTCGCTCAGAGTGGTGTCCTGCATTTTCAGCTCTGCCCCTCCTCGCTCAGAGTGGTGTCCTGCATTTTCAGCTCTACCGCACCTCGCTCAGAGTGGTGTCCTGCATATTCAGCTCTGCCCCTCCTCGCTCAGAGTGGTGTGCTGCATTTTCAGCTCTACCGCTCCTCGCTCAGAGTGGTGTCCTGCATTTTCAGCTCTACCGCTCCTCGCTCAGAGTGGTGTCCTGTATATTCAGCTCTGCCCCTCCTCGCTCAGAGTGGTGTCCTGCATTTTCAGCTCTGCCCCTCCTCGCTCAGAGTGGTGTCCTGCATTTTCAGCTCTGCCCCTCCTCGCTCAGAGTGGTGTCCTGCATTTTCAGCTCTACCGCACCTCGCTCAGAGTGGTGTGCTGCATTTTCAGCTCTACCGCTCCTCGCTCAGAGTGGTGTTCTGCATTTTCAGCTCTACCGCACCTCGCTCAGAGTGGTGTGCTGCATTTTCAGCTCTGCCGCTCCTCGCTCAGAGTGGTGTCCTACATATTCAGCTCTGCCACTCCTCGCTCAGCGTGGTGTCCTGCATATTCAGCTCTGCCGCTCCTCGCTCAGAGTGGTGTCCTGCATCTTCAGCTCTGCCGCTCTTCGCTCAGAGTGGTATCCTGCATTTTCAGCTCTGCCGCTCTTAGCTCAGAGTGGTGTCCTGCATTTTCAGCTCTGCCGCTCTTCGCTCAGAGTGGTGTGCTGCATATTCAGCTCTACCGCTCCTCGCTCAGAGTGGTGTCCTGCATATTCAGCTCTGCCGCTCCTCGCTCAGAGTGGGGTCCTGCATATTCAGCTCTGCCGCTCCTCGCTCAGAGTGGTGTCCCACATATTCAGCTCTGCCGCTCCTCGCTCAGAGTGGTGTCCTGCATATTTAGCTCTGCCGCTCCTCGCTCAGAGTGGTGTCCTACATATTCAGCTCTGCCGCTATTCACTCAGAGTGGTGTCCTTCATATTCAACTGTGCCGCTGCTCTCCCTGAGTAGTGTCCGGTATATTTATCTCTGCTGTTTTTCACCTAGAAGGGTGTTTTTCCATATTTAGCTCTGCCACACCTCGCCCAGAGTGGTGTCTTGCATGTTCAGCTCTGCCACTCTTCGCCCCAACTGGTGTCCTGCATATTCAGCTCTGCCGCTGCTTGCCCCGAGTGGGCATATATATATATATCCATGTCTGCTGTTCTTCGCCCAGAAGAGTGTTTTGCATATTTAGCTCTGCCGCACCTCTGCTGCTCCTCAGCCAGAGTGGTGTCCTGTATTTTCAGCCCTGCTGCTTCTCGCCTAGAGTGGTTATCCTACATATTCAGTTCACAATCATTTAATGGTCTTCTGGTTCAAAAGTAAGGTCATAATTTAAGTCTTATAATTGCTGTTTGCATTTTTTTATGTTTTCATACTATTTGCTTGCAAATTGAGACGGAGAGGATGTAATTGCTGGAGGGATTGGGACTTAGCTCTTTGTATTAGGCAAAAGTTTGAGAAATACTTTATTGAATGTGAGTTGATGTACAATATTATTATGTTTAATAAAGATATCTGATTAAAAAAAAACATATTCAGTTCACATTCCCCATTCTGGTGTGATCTGCACACTTGTCTCTGCTCTTCAGCGTCCATTATACCCAGCTTAGCTGTTCTCAACACTGTACATCCAGACCTACATCTTAGAGAATCCACTTCACCTGGGGAGCCTTAATACCCATGTAGATTACCAGTCAGGTATGATAATATTTATTTACTTAAACTATGTGTAATGTCTATTTATGAGACACGGGGCGGTATGTCATGTGGGGTGGTAGAACTTTCTTGGGGAATGCCTAGTAATCTCTGATTATTTGTTATTGCTTCCTAGACCCCAGTTGAGAAATTTAGCTGGTCATGTTTAGTGCAGCAGTCAAATATATTGGTTATAATAAAACTTCTGAGGCAAATAAAGGCTCTTGGCAGGGGGTCCTGGAATTCTCAGTGAATCTAAATTGCATTTAGTTTAATAGCAGACAAAAAAAAAGAGCTTGAGTCAGAAGTGAGGACAATTACAGCGCCAGCTCTGTGTCCTATCGCGTTGCTTTTGTGCGTTTATTTCAGCTATCTTATGCCCATGTGGACTTTTTCTGCTGTTTTATATCCATGCGGACTTGTTATTTAATTAATCCAAAACGTTGCAAAGAGCTTTGTTAAAACCTGCATAGATGCCAGAATATTCCTTTGTAATAGCATAGGAACTTTTTTTAACAATAAAACAAATGTCAGCGACTTTCCATTGGCCCTTGGATAGTGCGGTTTGCTTTTTGCTTGGAGTAAGGGGAGTCCCTGACGTCAACCATGTGTAGATACATTTCCAAGATGAGAAAGGATCATTATATTGCTTTAGACATATATAAGATTTGTATAGAATACTGTAAAGGCATATATTACGGTCGCTCCTTGTGTGTGCCGTTATGTAAGGACACCGTGTATATTAAACTAGTCCCGTAAAAATGTCAGACATTTGTGTTTCTGGATCACACAATATGGATCAAAGTGATGATTCTTGAAGTACTGAGCACAATGTTTATATCCACTTGTGTAGCTCGTATTTCATTGACCACCTTATAGTTTACAATCAAGGTTTACAAGCCTATTCATATTACATACATCGAGGTATGCTTTACTATTGACTTTTGGCTGAACCTTGTAGGTAAAGCGAACATTCATTCTCCAACGAAACCACTCAGGTGTCTTTAAACAAAGCAGGGGGTCTGATTTACTGTTTGCGTTATTAATAATTGCCATTGGGATTGTGTTTTTTTTCAGAGGGTCCGTCTATCTCAAGAATACATACTCGGCATCAGTGTTTTCAGGCAGATTGTCATCGAAGAAGGAGTAGAAATCACAAAAAAGATCGAGGATAAAGGATAATATATGTTAGTGCACTTATTAGAATGGGTATCAATCGGGTCCTTTACAGAGTCTAGTATATTGCTTCAAGGGGTTATCTGTGTCCAAAAAAAAAATTGGGTCATTCTAGATAAAGTGAACCTGTCACCCTTTTTTGGCGTTTTAAACTGTGCCCACCAGCATTAACTTAATGTAACCCCTCTATGTGCCCAGGCGTCCCCCTCATACCTGAGAAATAAACTTTTCTTCTCTGTCGCCCTGCATCCTATTAGGTCCGAGAGGTATGCTCTCTGGTCCTGGTGGATTAGGTCCTCGCCGCCCCTTACCAGCAAAACCCGCCTTGCAATTTAAAAATTCCCGCCCCCTCCTGTGGATGGCGCGCTGAGTGACAGGCGCACTCATACCTGTACAGTGGAGTGGGTCACCGTGCTCCTCCAATATAGATAGTGTCGAGTTCTCACGAGATTTGTGCCCTTTAATGTTTGAACATAGCAAAGACAGCTTTAGGGCCCTTTCACATCAGCGGTTTTTGAAATTTGCGGCAGATGCGGTGAAAAAACCGCATCTGCCGCAATTGCCGCATAACCGATGCACTTGCGGCGCGGTTGCAGTAATCCCCATAGAAAGTATAGGGGGACTTGCGGCAGGTGCGGCAAGTGCGGTTTTGCACTTGCGGCAGGTGCGGCCGCGAAAAAAACCGCGGCTGACCGCGGTTTTTTTCGCGGCCGCACCTGCCGCAAGTGCAAAACCGCACTTGCCACACCTGCCGCAAGTCCCCCTATACTTTCTATGGGGATTACCGCAACCGCGCCGCAAGTGCATCGGTAAGGGCCCTTTCACATCTGCGTTTATTTGAAATCGTGGCAGATGCGGTGAAAAAACCGCATCTGCCGCGATTGCCGCATAACCGCTGCACTTGCGGCGCGGTTGCGGTAATCCCCATAGAAAGTATAGGGGGACTTGCGGCAGGTGCGGCAAGTGCGGTTTTCGCGGCCGCACCTGCCGCAAGTGCAAAACCGCACTTGCCGCACCTGCCGCAAGTCCCCCTATACTTTCTATGGGGATTACCGCAACCGCGCCGCAAGTGCAGCGGTTATGCGGCAATCGCGGCAGATGCGGTTTTTTCACCGCATCTGCCGCGATTTCAAATAAACGCAGATGTGAAAGGGCCCTTATGCGGCAATTGCGGCAGATGCGTTTTTTTCACCGCATCTGCCGCAAATTTCAAAAAACGCTGATGTGAAAGGGCCCTTACTTACCTGCTTCCTTTTTGAAGCTATTACCGCTCCAGCAACGCCTCTTTGCTGCTTCCTGGAGTTCTTGACAAGGTTGCAGCAGTAATGTCTGGTCTATGATACACCTCAGCTAATTAGTGCCCTCAGCTATCTTGAGCTTTGTGCCTCCAAGGCTCGTGACTTCAACGGTCATATGTGTAAACAGCATATCACCACTGCAGATGTGTCACCAAAGTACCACAGGGGGCAGCATTTTACCCCTGTGTTATTAAAGTAAATCTGTCAGCAGATTGTTGCTTCCTCATTTGACAGCAGCATAATGTAGCCAAAGAGACCCTGGATCTAACAATGTTTAACTTAGTTTACTGGGTGCAGTGATTCGTACACGATTAGAGTTTTTAGATTTAGCAATGCAGCGCCTACCGACACCAGGCTCTCTGTATACAATGTGTATAGACAGTGATGTGCTAATCACAGCAGGTGGTGTCTTGAACTAGCTGATCCTTCAGTTGACCTAGTCCGAAAAAGATGATCTCCTGAAGCTAAAACAAACATTGCAGGTAAACAACAGCACACAGTGTGATATGAGACACACCCCTCAAGTCTATGTGTTAAAGGGAACCTGCCACCCCCTTCCCCCATGTGTGATACCAATGTGATAAGAATGGCGTGTGGATGTGGATAGAATAGGTATAGAACAGGTAATCATAATTAAAATAGTGACCACAGGCCTTATCATTCATTCCATATAAATGATCAGTTCTCTGTTGAAATACAGAAAGGGTGAATGCTTCTTCTCATTATGCTGAGCTGAAATTCTTGTGACAGGAAACCACATCCTGGGACAGGAAACCACATCCTCGGCCAGGGAAACAGATGGGGGTATTGCACAGGAAAGAAGTGAATATCATGTCGCTGATGGTCATGGCTGGATCATGCCATCAGCGCGTGATCAGATATTTTAAAAGTATAAATTGAGGAAGTCACAGTCAGTGGGGGAGGAAAATCTTTCCAGAGGCCAACATGGATGGACGTCTCTGTGAAGTAAGCCGTGGTTCCTTCTCCCTGATCGTGACCTCCCGATGACGAAGGTGACGCAGCTACAATACACGGTAAAAGTATTGACGCTTATTCGCTATAATTAAGTCTAGGTATAATTGGTATAATTTATGTTAAGCCTGTATTCAATTGATGACAATTCATTTTCTACTTTGTAAACAAATAAATTTAATATTGCTATAAAGAATATTATTATTCATGCCTGATTTGTAAGTCAGTGAGCACTATGTAAGTACGGGCTTTGCCCCGATCCAGGTAAATTTAGCAAGACACCAGGGCATTTTATATTGTGTCCAGCAGGTTAACCATCATGTAAATGGGGTTCTAGTAACCCGTGTATATGCCCAGAGTTACTCCACATACCTTTGATATGAAGTTATATTTAGTGCACAGCTTGCCTCCTGTTGAGGCCCAGAGGCAGCTATTTGTGTCATGGTGGGGAAATGTCTCGCCACCCCTCTGGCTGCTAATTCCACCCTGCTGGATTCAAATCTCCCGCCCCTCCTCTGGGCGGTGCTTGAGTGACAGCAGCACTCGCACCAGCGCAGAGGAGCGGTTGTCAGCAGGCCATAGAACAATGCTGAAGTCTCGCAAGACTTCACTAATCTCGCAAGACTTCAGCACTGAGAGCGGCACCCGCACCTGCGTAGTAGAGCGGGTGCCCGTGCACAGTGCGGAAGTCTCGTAAGAATAATGAAGTCTTGCAAGACTTCAGCATATGTAGTGCACTTTCCCTGACCTTATGGCCCGTCGTGCTGCTGTTCTCTGTTATCAGGTTTTCCCAAGTTTGCCCATAAATAAGGAGATTTGTAACCTAGAAAGAGGCTGAAAATGAAGGTTAGGGACCCGGTTGAAGAGATACACTTCGACTCAGTAATCGGGTGATTTATCTATATGGCCATATTCCTAAAGCTAAGAATCTCGATTTTTTTAGCTGAAATATTTCTAAATTCAATTATTATATAGCAGGATGCTGCTTTCCCTTTAAGAGTTTTGCTTACTATTATGTTAAGCAATGCACCTGTGCACACTGATAATTGAGTTCTGCAGTTAGGCCCCTTTCACATCAGCGTTTTTTGCTGATGTGCGGCAGATACAGCAGATTTACCGGATCTGCCGCCTTGTCTATGGGGCTTGTGGTCTGGTGCGGCAAGTGCCGTCACTCCGGATTAGCCTGATCTGCAAGCAGCGTTTTTTCGCGGCCGCAAGTATCGGATCTTCTGCATCTGGCAGAACTGCACTTGCCGCACCGGACCGCAAGCCCCATAGACAATGCATGGGGCTTTCAGGGTCCAAGCCACAAGTGCGGGCATTAGGCGATCGATCTGTCGGATGCGACGCCACCTGCCGGATTGGCCGCACACCTGTGTGAAGCTAATCTATTACCAAGAAGTCCCTGCAAAGTCCCACTGTTAAAAAAAGACATGTACTGAAACGAATACAATTTACCAAAGAACACAGCAACTGGTCTACAGAGAAATGGAGAAACATTTTGTGAACTGATAAAAGTAAAAGATCTTTTTGGGCCCAAGTGCCGCAGACAATTTGTCAGATGACCCCCAACTCTGAGCCACAGTATACTCTGAAGACAGTGAAGCATAGTGGTGTAAGCATCATGATATGGGCATGTTTCTTACTATGGTGCCTATTTACCATATACCAGGGATCATGAGCCAATTTGCATATATCAAAATATCTGAAGAGGTCTTGTTGCCTTATGCTGAAGAGGAAAGCGCCTTGAAATGGGTGTTTCAACAAGGCAACGACCCAAAGCACACCAGTAAATAAGCAATATCTTGATTCCTGTCCAACAAAATTGAGGGTATAGAGTGGCCACCTACAGAGGTGTAACTATGTTTCATGGCGCCCGGGGCACAGCCCTATTTCGGCGCCCCCCCCAGAGTAGGTGTGGGGGGGGGGGGGCTTTTGCTGCCTTGGTTGAGGACCGGGGGGGTTTGGCGGAATTATTATACCTCATAGCGTGTGCCTGCCTGAGGTATACATATATATATACCTGAGGTATATATATATGTATACCTCAGGCAGGCACACTATGGGGTGTATATATGTATACATCCGCAGGCACACACACTATGAGGTATATTATACCTCATAGTATGTGCGTGTGCCTGCACCTGCCCTGATGTAGATGATATATATACACCTCATAACTCCTAGCTGGCCAGCCCAGGACAGGCACCCCCACCCCAATTCCCCCCGGCTGTTTAGGGTTACTTTTTTTTACCTCATTAGGACTGGAGTACAGTTGTAGGCGCAGCTAGCCTAGGACGGACCGACCCGGATGACTCAGTCAGAGGCAGGAGTCGGGACTCAGGAGGAGGCAGGCCACAGCAGTCAGCAGCTCCTGCCCTCGGCTCCTCTCCTTCACCTCTCCGTCCCACTGTGCGGCACACGGGTGACGTCAGCCGCAGCGCGACGTGACCGGGGAGGGGGAGGGTGGTAACTGCTGTCAGGGGGCAGACCAGCAGCAGGGGTTGGTTGTGTGCACCCACGCACAGCTCCGCGGCCGCCCGTGGCCGTGCACACACAATATGTGGCGAGATTAGTTCCGGCGGCGGCGGTGCAGTGCAGCCGCGGCTGGTCACCTGATGATGGCACCGCACCAGCGCCCCCTACTGACTGGCGCCCGGAGCAAAAGGTCCGGCTGCACCCCCCTAGATACGCCCCTGGCCACCTAATCCACGGACCCTAATCTGATCGAACAAAAAATGTCGTTTCTGAGGCAACGTCAACAAATGCAAATAAATTGTGGGATGTAGTCAAAGCATTCTGGGCTGGAATAACTGTTTTTGGGCATAACTCACATTTTTGAACACACTGCTATTATTTCGAACACAAGTGTATGTATTTTTTTTGTTTTATTTTTAAATAACACACAGCCATTGTTCCTAAAATTAAAAAGGATTAACCTGTTCAAGGAATTAATGTAAAAGTAATTTAGTGCCCTTAATTTATTTTTATTTTCTATAAGAAATAGTGCTGCAATAAGCGGGGCCCTGATACGGAGGTGGAATTTAGAAAATCTTAAGGAGTGGACTGCAGCTGAGTCAGTGATCATAATTATCCCATAGTGGGGCAAGCAGTCTTCATTGACCCAAATATACCTCAAGTACACTAGATCTGCTTTAGAGGGAATCTTTCACCAGGTTTTCGCTATCTAATCTAAGAGCAGCATAGTGTAGGGACCTGAAATCCTGATTCCAGCAATGTGCCACTAAGCCACATGCTAATTTTGATAAAATCACCATTTTATCAGCAGAAGATTATCACTAGAGAATCGGTAAAAATTTTAGTCCTCCATATTTATGAGCTTTGCACACTGATTAGCAACTTACTTCCTATGATATCAGAAAATTGTCAATCAGTCGTGTGGGTGGGGTTATACAGAGCTCAGTATTTAGAGGACTGGTAGATCTGCAGCAGATTTTTTATCAAAACTTCAGCAAGCAGCCCAGTAAGTGATACATTACTGGAATCAGGGTCTCTGCCTCTACATCATGCTGCTGTTTGATGGCTTAGCAAATACCTGGTGCCACATTTCCTTTAATACAATTAAATATGATTACTTTTAGGGAAAAAATAAATTGCTGTTAATAAGCAATAAGTTAATAAGTTACCCCCATGATGTGAGGCAAGTATCACACAGCGCTGAAGGTTCTCCTCAATGTAGGGAATGAGCTGAGCTGGCACAGATTTCACTACCTTGCTAACAGCAGGATAGTGCATCCAGGCTTGAAATGGCCCTGAAACTAGACACAGTTTAAACGCTATCCACTTTCTTTGATAACCTGCGATGACTTTGCTTCGTCTTCTGCTTTCCTGTTTAATCAAGACAGTGACATTCTTAGAGAGATCCATCTTGGTTTGGATGTGAGACTCGAGGGTCACTATCATCGTATCTGATGCCTCCTGGCCTCATTGTATTTGAACAGATGAAACGCGCCCTTCACTGCACTCGTTTCTAAAATGAATTTTCTGCATATTTAAAGACTTTACCTCTCCGATCCCAAACTGAACTTTTAGCTTTTTATGACATATCTCTTTAAAAGGAATGTTTATTGTGTAGTTAATATGTGTAAAGGTTTTTTTCAAGAAATGAGGAAAATTAGATAATTGGAGGAAATTTTATAAAATAATTGAGGAACCTGTATTCTCAATGATTGCACTCATTCATTGTCAGATTTGTGGACTCCTCTAGTCTTTGATTAACTTGCTGAAGCGAATACATTCCTATCGACATATGTGACCACTGCAGCCAATCACTGTCCCAGCAGTTTGAAGTTCAGGATCATTGAAGCAAGTTTTGAAGGCGGTTGTGGTCTTGTGGGAAGATGGAGACATCATTGCTGCAGTAACAGTGATCAATAGGGACGTCTGCAGCGGGACAGATTCATCAGGTGAATATGTGCTCTTTTAGTGGTCTATGCCATTTCCTATATATACTGAATTTTTATCCAATATTAGAAGTCCAGAATACAGTAAGTAAAGCTTAGTGAAATGTTTTTTTGATTTCCTAAAATACACTGAACAAAATATACATGCAACACTTTTGCTTGGTTCCCATTTTTCATGAGCTGAATTCAAAGATCTAAGACTGTATGCGCCATATTTTTTACTTCATAAGATGCACCCCAAATTTGGTGACAGAAAAGAGAAAAAAAATGTAATGTGAAACGGGGTCCGTCTTATAATAAGTATATATGTCCCTCATCCTTGTACATGACCATTCCATCCTGGTATATATGTCTGACATCCTAGTATATGGCACCCCCGTCCTGGTACATGGCCGCCCATCATAGTACATATATCCCCCATCCTGGTACATGGCCCCCCATCGTGACCCACCGTGGCTTTCTGAGGAAAGGTTGCAGTGAAAGAGGGGGCAAAGTTGCGGGCCCGGAGTTGCGGTGGGGCCCGCCATTTTCCATGTGCCTACATGCATTGGCAATCTGCAACTTTGCCTCTACTGTCCAGACTTTCAGAAAACGACCACGGAGGTGGCACATGCGCAGATCGAGATCCGTGGTCATTTTCTGGAAATCTGGACGGTAGAGGCCAAGTCGCAGCTTGCCAGTGCATGCAGGCACATGGAAAATGGCAGCCCCAACTCCAGGCCTGCAGTTTTTCCCCCACCCTCCATGGACCCTGCAAACATACCTCCTGCACCGCCGCTCCACAAACGCAACCCCCCCCTCAGTAAGCCATGGTGGGTTCATAGGGTGCCATGTACACGGATGGGGGGCCATGTAACAGGATGGGGGCCCATGTAACTGTGAGGTGGATGGACTTTCTCAGTAAAGAAGTGCTCACTGATAAGGATTTAGACAAATTTGTGAACAATATTTGAAAAAATAGGTCCTTTATGTACATAGAAAAAGTGCAATATAGCTGATGAAAAATGGGAGCAAAAACAAAAGTGCTCTGGTCCGCTGCTCATCATAAGCAGCTACCTCCTGGGCTCCGCTGTAATTCCAGATCCCTGTATGGGGTAAAGGGTCTCGGGGTTTCTCAGGGTGCTGCCTTACCAGCAGCTCAGCCTTGGTCGTCACAGAATAAAGAAATGATTGTTTAGAAAGAAAACACAAAAACAACTGAGCAAGTTCACTTCACCCATTTCCATATCTGGCCTGCAGAAAAATAAAGTTAGGCTGGTTTCACACAGCTGTGGTTTTGAATCTGTCGGCATGCAGGATTTTCCTGTATGCCCCGGATTCCCCTGCAATTATGCAACTGCATGCACCTGCACCCCGTGAGGGAGCATCCATTTGCAGATTTGACAGGGATCCAGGGGGCGTGTCATTTAGAAATGCATTCTGCGCATGTGCAGAACATTTAGCACAAACCGGAAATCCGGATCACTCTGTAACTCTCTGTAACTGTTCAGATTTTAGTCAGGTGCCCTGGAACTGGGGGTTCATGTTTTTTTCACAGAGAGAAAATTGCAACAAGATGCAGATTTTGTCTCCATGAAAAATCTGTGAACATCTGCATCCACCTGGATCAGGGGCAAACTGGACACAACCCACAAGTGTCTCCGGTCCCATTGAAAGTCAATGGGAACGAAAATGGATGCGGGTGCATCTAGTTTGTGACAGATTCACACTGATGCTGAAAATGGCAGTGTGAAATAGCCTAAGCAGACACGTTCGACCCCCTCTTTATTTGATTACAGATAACAAGTTACGCTAGACTAGGGGTCCCTAACATGATGTGTAGCTCGTAGCTGTCTTGTTGCATTAGCACCTGGTCTAGCAAACAGCAATGAAGAGGAGGTCTCCGTTTGATGGCTTTTGTGAGTAACCTCACCTCTGCCCATTTTACAAGCCATGTTCACAATCTTGTTTTTTCTATATCATTTGTGTGCTAGGTTTATGGGTAGTTTTGAGTTCCCTGAATACATTACGGCCGGTGTATCGCTCGTTACCCCACTGCTGACTAATAAGTCTCCTCGTCCAGATAATAATAGTGCAGGAGGAATGGTGACCGGTGACTGCTAACAGGATTAAAATGCAGTTATCGAACCAGAGGAAAACAGACGTGTCTCTGAGGGGCAATATGTATTGACATAGTGGTGACTGGAAGTGTGATATGACACACATGTGCTGCGTGTATTGATGGGAAGTAAAGCCATAATTCAGTAAGCATGCTTTTATTATCATTAAATGTAATTAATAACATTCATGAGTTTTTATTACGTTTTAAATTGAATTTTGTTCCATGTGTAAATGTTCAGCTTTATTGAACATTTTATCATTTGTAATTTAGCAATAAGAAAGCTAACACGGTATATAGACACCTCATAAATGTAGGAAGCTTCGCCTTCTCTAAGTGATTAAATCCATGCATCTCTCTGCCGGGACATCAAACTTCTACTTCGTGCTGTCTGTTCCATTTCTTCTAGAAGGGTTTCTTGTCTTTAGCTTATGTCCTACACAAATTGGTACATGTAGTAAATATAGACTTGGAAGTGCTCATTATAACATATTTTTATAATAGTAGTCTGTATCAGACATATTTAAACTCATTTGCAGAAATCTGTATGGTATATGTTTACATACATTTGTAGTTTTCATATTTAGCTTGTTCATATTTTAAAAAAATTAACCTTTTTTTAAAAAAAAGCTCCAACGAAATAATTGTAGACACGGTCTGGATTCATCCCTTATCAATCACATTTTTTTTCATGTCTAAGGGCCCTTTCACATCAGCGTTTTTTAAAATTTGCGGCAGATGCGGTGAAAAAAACGCATCTGCCGCAATTACCGCATACCGGCTGCACTTGCGGCGCGGTTGCGGTAAATGCCATGCAAAGTATAGGCGTACTTGCGGCAGGTGCGGCAAGTGCGGTTTTGCACTTGCGGCAGGTGCGGCCGCGAACAAATTTCAAAAAACGCTGATGTGAAAGGGCCCTAAAATAGACGAATGTTGCCAGGACAGAGCAGAGGCTAGACGTTATCCAATGGTGACCCTGTTGGCTTCATTGACGTCAATGGTCAAGTTGGCGCCCTGTCCTGCTTAGGATTCCGACATAGTGTCCAAGCCTTACCTGTATACACCTTATGGAGCGTGCTGTATGACAACTGCAATGTTTAAGAGGTAATTGGCACTAAAATCTCAATAGATTAATAAACATAATACAACCACTCCACAGGCTCGTTCACTGGACCTTTTTTCTCATCCGAGTGCTATCCATTGTTTTCATGGCTTGCACTTGGACCTACCCTGTTTCCCCTAAAATAAAAGAGAGGGGGGAGAATATTGCATGGGAATATTGGGGGCTGCATAAGAATATTGGGGCTTATAAGAGGATGATGGGGAAATAAGACATCCCCTGATTATAAGACATAGGCCTTGTTCACACTCACCTGCGTTTTTGGCACTCTCTGCGTTTTTCTGCAGGTTTTCAAAAACGCAGGTGCGTTAATGCAGGGTGCAATTAAGTGTAGCTGCGTTTTTCAGCTCCACTTGCGTTTTTTTCCTCCAGTGCTGAAAAAAAACGCAGGAGTAGTTTCCAAAAACGCATGCGTTTTTTTAACATGGGGCCCTATGGGAAACGCATGCATTAACGCAGGACACATATAGGCACCTGCGTTAACGCATGCGTTTCCCACAGGGCCCCATGTTAAAAAAAACGCGTGCGTTTCTATAACATGGGGCCCTATGGGAAACGCACATTTATGCACCCTGAGTTAACGCTAGCGTTTTTGCCTGCGTTTTTGGCCAAAAAATGACTAAGTCCAAAAAAGTGTCAAATCCTTTCAGACACACAAGGGACACTTTTTGCCACTTTTAGAAAAACGCAGGTGTTTTTTTTCCTGCTAAAAAAAGCGCAAATTGAGTGTGAACAAGGCCATAGTGCATTTTTTGGAGTAAAAAGTAAGATAAGAGAGTGTATGGGGTTGTGCACATGTCCCTTTTTTTTTTGGCCTGAGTGGTCTAAGGAAAAAGTCAGTGATTTTGATCCTCATGTTGGATATAAATCTGCAATGCAAGCAAGTTTTTCTTGGATAGAGAGAAAACAATCGTGTGCTTGAGCCTCACCTGAGAATGTCAGGGGAGATGCAATTTTGGTGTACATGGTGTTACTATCCTTGCCTTGTGTAGTTCTCCATTAGTACAGTATATTGGTCATTAAATTAACCACACTTTAGCAGGTTGCCTTACAGGCCCAGTTACACACACAGATAATTGTGCAGAGATTGTTCGCAGATCTCTGGTTGTAGTGAAATCATGGACACATTGTTACATTTGTACACGGCCACAAAATGGAACAATGTGTCCATGATTTCACTACAACCAGAGATCTGCCAACAATCTTTGCACAATTACAAACACATAAGCTGTAGAAAAGCAAGAAGCGTTTAGCCTTTGCTTGCCTCAGGATTTTCTACAAAATTATGTTTAGAGTAAATTGAAAAAATGTATAATCAGATAATTCACTCCTTTGTCATGTTTTAGGCCAGCTTCATATAGCGGGTTTGGTCCGATCTGTGGCTGTCAGGGTGAACCGGACAGCCCCGGACCAAATCAGCACACAGAACCGGAGGGCTAATATGCCCTCTGGTCCAGTGTGTTTACCGCACGCAGCTGCAGCTGCTGATGAATCAGGACCGCGGCTCGCACGGAGCTAGCCGCGGTCCTGAAACAACAGCGGCGTGCAGCCGCAGGTGTCCGGTTCCCGAATCCTCCCGGACTGGGGCAATCCAGCCCCATAGGCTCCCATGTTAGGGAACGCCGGATTGCCCCGGAACCGGGGGGATCCGGGCGATTCCGGGAGAATCCGGGAGTAGGCAATTAGAGGATGTTGCAAGCAACGTTTTTGTGTCCGTGAGAATTCTGAATTCTCCCGGATTGTCCCGGACTGATAGAAACCGGATGGCAGAGAGCCATACTATGGGGCCAAAATCCGGTCCGGGGCTGTCCGGTTTACACGGACAGCCACGGATCGGATCAAACCCGCTATGTGAAGCCATCCTTACTGCCTGTCCTCTTGCATGCATCTGTAAACACCATCCTGCCACCATTTGGGAAATATTAGAGAGCTAGTTTATTTTACGTTTTCTTTTGCCATTCACCAAGCCGGTATCAAACAATTGACACTAATATTTCTCCTGCCTTCAGATACAGCAGAGTGTCATAACTTAGGTCAAAGAGGACTGAAACATGAGCATTCTGTCATTTCACTTGCTTTGATGAATTAAATTCATACCGTATATATATGATACATATGTCACATAGAATACATTACATTAATCAAAAAGATGTCTTTAAAGGTCAGCAAGTTTTTGCTATTGAATCCGATAGCAGAATAATGTACAGGCAGAAGCCTTGATTCCAGTAATTTGTCACTTGTTAGACTTTGCTGTACTTTCAATATGATCAGTGTTTTATCAGCAGATATTCTGCAGGTGTAGGGGCCAAATTGATCAAAGATTTTATGTCAGATTAGCTTTGAAAAGTTGTATAATTTTGGTGCAACTGGTGGGTGCCTTTCATATTGCAACTTTTTACATTCTTACATCATTTTCTTCCAGCTCCCACAATGTGGGCTGGATGGAGACTTTGCGTCCACCGCTCATCAAATTCATGAAAAATGGTGGTACATAGAGTCTACTTTAATGGATTGTCCAACCCTGTTCAGTCCTCCAAGAGAGCCAAGTAGTTGTCTGACAATCTGAATTCCAACCAGTGGAACCAGGTTTTCAGAAAACCATCTTGGGTGTTATTAAATGTTGACGTGAGATCTTCCATCAGCATCACCTCATTAACTTTGGCAAACTAGAGAGCAGTTGTTGGTTCCTTGTTCTTTTTCCACAGGAGGGGGTCGTTATTAGATCGCTTAGTAGGAACTGTACATTTGTAGCAGGATGTCGCAATGATGGAGAAGAACAAGAGCCAGGTCTAGATCCGAAGTGTAACTTTAATTTTTCTGATCATCTGTTGTACTTTCTCCCAAAATGAGGAGAGACATTTGCAAGACCAGAATGTATGTAACAAGTCACCCCTCTCCTTCCCACATCTCCAGCACAAGGGACTTGCCTCTAGGAATATCACGTGGATTTTAGTGGGCACTCTGTACCATCTGGCGAGAAGCTTATATTTGGACTTTTGAATTCGAGAGCATATGGAAGACTTATGTGTTAATGTAAAGACAAGTTTTCACTCTCATTAGAGAAAACCCCAGGTCTTTCTCCCATTGACACACAAACGTAAATGTAATTCATTGGGATTTTATTTCATATATCAACATAAAATATTATATATTTATGAAGTGTAAAGGAAATGATACATATTTTTCTAAATGTTTTAAAAATATAAATTGTGACGTATTCATCTCCCTGAACTTAATACCCCTAAGGCTGGCTTCACACTGCGGTCAGGACCGATCCGGCACTGTCAGGGGTGAACCTGACAGCCCCGGACTGGATCTGGACACAGAACCGGTCCGGTATGCAGCCGGATGCTGCAGAGCTCAGCTGTCCCCTGCGAAGTGGTGCTGAACCGCTTCACAGGGGACAGCTCCCTGGTGCTGAAGTTCAGCGTAGCTCATGCTGAACTTCAGCCGCAGGTGTCCAGTTCCCAGATCCTCCTGGATCGGGGCAATCTGGCACCATAGACTCCCATGTTAGGGAGCGCCGGATTGCCCCACATCCGGGAGAATCCATGAGGATCCGATTTGGGGAGATTATTCTCCCTGGACACAAAAATGCAGCATGCTCCGATTTTGTGTCCAGGAGAAAAATCCAATTCCTCCCGGATTCCACCCGGACACATGGAAAACGGATGGCATAGAGTTGCCATTCAGCTCCATCCGGCCCCATAGGGCTGCATGGGGTGAAAATCGGGTCCGGGTTTACACTGGACAGCCCCGGATCGGACCTGAACGCAGTGTGAAGCCAGCCTAAATAAGATACTGAGTAACTGATTGCCTCCAGAAGCAACCCAATTAGTAAATCAGGTCCACCTGTGTGTAATTTATTCTAAGTATAACTACATCTGTTCTTGGAAGGCCTCAGTGGTTTGTTTGAGAACATTAGCGATCAAACAGCTTTATGAAAACCAAGGTACACGTCAGACAGGTCAGGGATAAATTTTTTAGCAAATAAAAACAGTATTGGCTTAGAAAATAAAAATAGCCCAAGCTCTGAACATCTCATGTAACACTGTTCAATGCATTATCCAAAAATGGAAGGAATGTGGCACAACTGCAAACCTATCAAGACATGGCTGTCCACCTAAACTGATATCCCAAGCAAGGAGAGCACTAATTAGAGTAATTAGAGAACAGCCATTAATTATTATTATCAATTATGATTATGTTCTATCTAACTATAGTGGAACCTTGGATTACAAGTAACTTTGTTTCAGAGCATTTTGCAAGGCAAGCTAACATTTTTTTTTTTTAAATTGTAACTTGGTAAAAGAGCAAGATTTGGATTAAGAGCATCATGTGAGCTCTTCCACCTTCTCCAGCACTGCATACCAGTCCCTGTGCAGATAAGGTACAGTACTAGTAATACTGCTTCAATCACATGCACATAAGCCATCAGTTGCATTTTGTTTCACACTTCTGGGTTCCGGCCTTTCCGTGTTCACTGCACTCTGAACATGGAGCCTTCATATTTGATATTGCACATGTGTGACCACCTTTAGACTAATTAAATTCCTGCACATATGTATACTGTACATACCATAGAATTGCAACTAATTACACAACTGTAATAATTTTATATGAATACTGTAGATATTTTTGGGTTGTGAAACAAATCATCTGCATTTCAATTATTTTTTATGGGAAAATGTGCTTTTATATACAAGTGATTTGAATTACAAGTATATTACCGGAATGAATTATGCTCGTAATCTAAGGTTTCATAATATCTTGATTATTGTATCATATTAATAATTAAAAGCCTTATGTTACCATACACTGCATTAAATGTATCACTTTAAAAATGAGCCGTGTATGTAGGAGTCTGAGTCACGGAGTCGGAGTCAGGGATATTGAGGAGTCGGAGTTGGTGATTTGAGTATAATGGTTATATTAAATAGCATTAGAATTAACTCTATGCTCACTATGGTGCAATATTTCTTCAATAAAGTGCTGGGTGCTAGGTAACTATTGTATAAGTGCTATATAATTAATACACAATTATATAATTGGCCCACCTATAAAAGGTCAAACAATATATAAAAAAAATATCCACAGCGTAAAAAGTTAAGTCCCAATGTCTTATATGCTCAAATAGTTACTAACAGTATAGTTATATAGGTGGATTGTGTACTAGGTCACCTTAATTAGAATACACTACTGAATCAGTTTTCCTTATGGCCTCCCATTAGGGGCCATGAGGCAAAATAGGGCTGCAAAGAGATAACACAGCCTCTATTAACGATATAGTCACACACTATGTACATTAAGGGACCGGTTAATACAGCCACACAACCGCTGCTTACTAATGCTATTTAATATAACCATTATACAGCATACTGTTATTGATATTTAAGCTTAGTGCTTTGTATCAGTCATCACTGACAATTGTTAATTGCTGTTTGGTTATGTGATATGTATATGTATACAGTGGAAGTTCTGTTGTCCAATTTAACATCGAGTGTCTTTTGATCTGTATATTCCCCTCTGTGATCCACTTGATTATTATAATAAATTTGCACTCTCCTAATACTGGGCTGAAGTGTCGTTCTTTTGGTTAGGTTTGTGGTGTATTAAGCGATAAGACCATATAATCCCTGTATACCCTGAGTGGTTGCAGTACATGACAACGGTAATGTTGATGTTAGTATATCAGTTGGTTACTTGTTCTTTAAGAAGCAATAATAGTATAAGTGTTTTAAGTGTTGGAAGTAGGCGATCAGGTTTACAATACCATGGACAGTGGATAAATCTTATTACATGTAATAGAAGCAGGAAATAAAAAAGATCATGTTAATTGTGCATGAAAATATTTCTTCTTGGTCATTTATGGAAAAACTTTCCTTACTGTATGGCAGGCCTGTGATGTGTAGCTCGCTGGCTCACAATGTTTGGCTCATGGCTGTATTCCAGCTTGGTGTATAAACACTAGAGCTTGAGAAGGTCTCCAGATGGTGACTTTTCTGAGTATCTCCACATAGTACAGAAGATCTGGATGGGGGTAAGGGACAGCGGTGGACCTTGAGCCCAGAGGGCCCTGGTGCAGCCATGCTGAGGAACGGGGGGGCGGTGCTGGCAGCCGTCGTTGAGAAGCGGGGGGGGTGCTGGCGGCCGGCCGCGAGGTGCAGGGGGTCGGTTATTGGTTATGCGGCTCTCCTACCTGCTGAGCTGCGCCGCAGAGTGCGGCAGAGGAGAGGAGGGACGGGATCAGGCAAGGGAAGCAGGAAGCTTCCTCCTTCCCTTGCCTGACCCTCCTCTCCTCTGATATCGGGTTACGGGGGTCGGCTGAGGGCCCCCCTGCAGGCTTGAGTGGCCCCCTAGCTGGTCGGGGCCCTGGTGCAGCTGAACCAGCTGCACCACGGTAGGTCCGCCTCTGGTAAGGTAGGAACCCCTGGATCTTGGTGTACTGCCTCAGTGAGATTTATGTGGAAAAGCCTTGGCTTGACTTAGTGTTCTTGCATGCTCAGTACACTAAAACTGCTCTGTTCAGTGTAATTTCACTTCAAGAGTGAATCTACATACACTGCTAAAGTGAAATTAAATAATGGAATGTTAAAAATAAAAAAAAATCAATACTTATACCTCTCTGCCGGCTGTCTGGGAACCGAGATGATGTCCAGATGCTACCAGGACCTTGACCTAAAATGTGATTGTGATAGCGATCAGGTGGTATGTGACATCACATATCACATGATCGCTACCGGCCAATCGCAGATCTTTCACGCAGCATCTGGACGTCTTCTCCGTTCCCAGACAGCTGGCAGAGAGTTAAGTATTGATTTTTTTTATTCTTAATACATGTTTTCTGCTTTGTTTTACTATCCCACTGTATGTAGATACACTGAGAAAACAATTCTACAGCCCAGGCATGTCACACAGGGGGAGGAACACAGGATTCTTCATCCCCCCCGTGTAGCATCACAGCCCCGACACCACTGGGCTCCTCCCAGCTCATTCTGTGTCCAGATCTGTCAAAATCACGGATCTGGACACAGAAATGGCAACTGGAGGTACACATCCGGGCCTGTCCGTTTCTGTCCGTGGGGTCCTGCAAAAAACAGGATTCCCAGGGACAAGAAAAAATCGTGGTGTGAAAGGAGTCTAAGGGCACAAAAAATAAGTCATCACGCAGCCCCAGATCCCGAAAAATGAGAACGTTACAGGTCTTGGAAACTGGCGGTAACAAAAGCTAATTTTTATTTTATTTACAAATTTCTGAATTTTTTTCAACACTTAAATAAAAAACAACAAATTATTATTTACATACTCATACCAACACAACTTGGGGAATCATACTGCCAGGTCAGTTTACAATACCATGAACAGGGAAAATAGAAAAAACATACAAAAAACAATTGTGGAATTTAATTTTTTTTTTGCAATTTTACCGCATTTGGAATTATTTTCCCTTTTTCCAGTAAATCATATGGTAAAATAAATGGTGCAGTTCAAAAGTACAACGAAACACAAGTCTTCATATGGCTATATGGGCGAAAAAATAAAAAAAGTTAAGGCTCTTGGAAGAAGGGGAGGGAAAAATGAAAAATTGGAAAATAGCCCAGGTGTGAAGAACTCTTTGCCATTGTCTCCCGCTATATGAGTAGTTGTGTGGAGGATGGGACAGGGGACACATCCACATCAATGAGACAGAATGATAGTATTATAGGCATAGAGAGCTATGACATTCATAGGACCGCTGAACACCTATCATCATACAATGCTGAACTAAGTACTTTTTTTTTCTTTCAAGATATGCAGGGGAAGTTATCACAAAGGAAATGAATGATTGGTGCCATTTTTCACAGGGAAAAATCTCATGCCAGTTTTCCTTTACAATACACTCCGGCACCTCCACCTCTTAGTTCTAGTAATCGGTGGACGTACTTATAGGGGTTGTCCGGTCTAAAACTGATAATTCTGCAATCACTCTAAGGGCCCTTTCACATCAGCGTTTATTTGAAATCGCGGCAGATGCGGTGAAAAAAACGCATCTGCTGCGATTGCCGCATAACCGCTGCACTTGCGGCGCGGTTGCGGTAATCCCCATAGAAAGTATAGGGGGACTTGCGGCAGGTGCGGCAAGTGCGGTTTTGCACTTGCGGCAGGTGCGGCCGCGAAAAAAAAAAAGGCGGCTGACCGCGGTTTTTTTTTGCGGCCGCACCTGCCGCAAGTGCAAAACCGCACTTGCCGCACCTGCCGCAAGTCCCCCTATACTTTCTATGGGGATTACCGCAACCGCGCCGCAAGTGCAGCGGTTATGCGGCAATCGCGGCAGATGCTTTTTTTTCACCGCATCTGCCGCGATTTCAAATAATCGCTGATGTGAAAGGGCCCTAAAACTGATAATTCTGCAATCACTCTATGTGACTGCAGACTTACAGTGCCTTGTGAATGTATTCGTCCCCTTGACCTTTTCAACCTTTTACCACATTTCAGGCTTCAAACATAAAGATAAAATTCTAATATTTTTGTGAAGAATCAGCAACAAGTGGGACACAATCGTGAAGTGGAAAGAAATTTATTGCATATTTTAAACTTTTTTAATTAATAAAAAACTGAAAAGTGGGACGTGCAATATAATTCGTCCCCCTTGAGTTAATACTTTGTAGCGTCACCTTTTGCTGCGATTACAGCTGCAAGTCGTTTGTGGTATGTCTCTATCAGTTTTGCACATCGAGAGACCGAAATTCTTGCCCATTTTTCCTTGCAAAACAGCTGGAGCTCAGTGATGTTGGATGGAGAGCATTCGTGAACAGCAGTTTTCAGCTCTTTCCACAGATTCTCGATTGGATTCAGGTCTGGACTTTGACTTGGCCATTCTAACACCTGGATATGTTTATTTTGAACCATTCCGTTGTAGATTTTGCTTTATGTTTGGGATCATTGGGCCGCTTTACACACACCAACTTCTGTGACCAACTTCTGAACAGATCTCAGTTGCAGTGAAATCATGGACACATTGTTACATTTGTACACAGCCACAAAATGGAACAATGTGGTCCATGATTTCACTGCAACCAGAGATCTGTTCAGAAGTTGGTCACAGAAGTTGGTGTGTGTAAAGCGACCCTTAGTCTTGTTGGAAGATAAATCTCCGTCCCAGTCTCAGGTCTTTTGCAGACTCCAACAGGTTTTCTTCCAGAATGGTCCTGTATTGGCTCCATCCATCTTCCATCAATTTACCCATCTTCCCCGTCCCTGCTGAAGAAAAGCAGGCCCAAACCATGATGTTTTGAGGGTGATGAGCTGTGTTGCTTTTATGCCAAACATATCGTTTTGCATTGTGCCCAAAAAGTTCAATTTTGATTTCATCTGACCAGAGCACCTTATTCCACATGTTTGATGTGCCTCCCAGGTGGCTTGTGGAAACTTCAAACAAGACTTTTTATGGATATCTTTGAGAAATGGCTTTCTTCTTGCTACTCTTCCATAATGGCCAGATTTGTGCAGTGTACGACTGATTGTTGTCCTATGGATAGACTCTCCCACCTCAGCTGTAGATCTCTGCTGTTCATCCAGAGTGATCTCTTGCACAGTGCTCCTTGAAATGTTTAAAACTTGGGAAATCTTTTTGTATCAAAATCCAGCTTTAACCTTCGCCACAACAGTATCTCGGACCTGCCTGGTGTGTTCCTTAGTCTTCATGATGCTCTCTGCACTTGAAACAGAACCCTGAGACTATCCCAGAGCAGGTGCATTGATACAGAGACTTGATTACTCACATAGGTGGATTCTATTTATCATTACCAGTCATTTAGGACAACATTGGATAATTCAGAGATCCTCACTGAACGTCTGGAGTGAGTTTGCTGCACTGAAAGTAAAGGGGCCGAATAATATTAAAAAATCAAGGAAAAAGGCGGCACTCACCATTAGTAGATCTTGCACTTTATTGCATCGGTGTGGGGAGGGGTGCAGAGGGCACAGATGACAGCACGCGTTTCAGAGGCTTAGCTCTTTTGATGAGTGACTCATCAAAGGAGCTGAGCCTCCGATACAATAAAATACAAGATCTACCAATGGTGAGTGCCGCCTTTTTCCTTGATTTTTTGATATATATGGACTTTTGTCACAAGGCGCTGCAACACCATTAACAGGGATTTGTAGTGGAAACATAAGGTACATAAGTGCTGTATATACCGCATGAATCCTGGAGGTGCCCGGTTACTTCTCTCTACATTATTTTGTTTAAGGCCGAATAATATTGCACGCCCCACTTTTCAGGTTTTTTTTTGTTACAAAAGTTTAAAATATGCAATAAACTTTGTTCCACTTCATGATTGTGTCCCACTTGTTGTTGATTCTTTACAAAAAAATAGAATTTATATCTATATGTTTGAAGCCTGAAATGTGGCAAAAGGTTGAAAAGTTCAAGGGGCCAAATACTTTCACAAGGCACTGTATCAATCCTCCCAATACATGCATTGGGCCCTGCAAGGTTCTACCGGATTCTAAACCAGAAATGAACCACAGTTCTGCGGTATACATGTTCCCGGCATCAACACGACAAGTAGGTGTTGCCTAGCGCAATACAAGTGATAAAGTGGGTGTGTCTGACTACTGGGCCTAGTCATCTAGTGGGCGCGGCCTTGCTCCATACAGTTGTGGGTTCTGGCCGAGAATATTCATACCGTATAACTGTGGCCAGTTCCCAGTTTAGAAACCGGTGAAACCTCGTAGCCCCCAGTGCGGGTGCTGGGAGGATTGATAAGTCTGCAGTCATATCAAGTGACTAAAGAATTGTCAGATTAGACCAAGCAATCCCTTTAAGGCTGCACATGTACCTTTATGAACCTTGTATAATGCTATTGACACTACATATTTTACACTTGTAAATATATTCCATGGAGAAAAAAACTCTTTTTCTGCATTATTTCCCCTTAAAATAAGCAGTTATATTTTAATCAATGTAGCATTTTGTTTTAGAACTTTCTCTCTTCACAATTCACTTGTTGCGTTTTATTGAAGTAAAAAGTCATTTTGCCCCGTTATCTGTCATGTAATGCTTTTACATGGCTGACGTCTTTCTAGACACCATATTCTCCATCTGATGGGGTAAAGACTATATTCTTGAGCTTTCTCTAGTAGGTTAGAAAACACATTTTGAAACCCCTGTAAGAAAGTGTGAACCCAGTGTCAAGGTTTACTGAATCCATGCTGAAATGTTGGCTGTGTTTCATCTTCCCCTGCAAACATGCAGATGCAATGGAGGCAGATTTGTTTTCCTCCCTATAAGATCCCCTTGTGAATACATTACGTGCGAGTATATTTTCAGAGACATTTTCACGACATAAGCATTTTTTCACTTAGACAGCAACCATAACGAATTGGAATAAAATCCAAGCCTGATTGATGTTCTCTGTGTCATGTACAGAGCAAGTTCCATTTATTAACCGTGGTTTGCTAAGGAAGCAATATTACAAGCATTTGGATGTTTTTCTTATTAAGTAGAAAAAAATAGCCAGCGACATCAATACAGCCTGCCTGAAATAATGCAGAGAATGCAAAGTGTTTGAAGTGGAATTTAAATTTCATTTTTTTTTCCGTAAGGTAAAAAATGCTCTTCTCTGGCCTGAAAATTAGTGTAGACTATTAAATTCTTAGGATGAAAGAGAGTGGCTGATTACAACATAATGGAGTGTACCATATTCCTGTCTTTGATATATGACCTCACTCGCCCTTTCCTATTTTAGTGTTCTCTCATTTCATTAATGAATACAAGTCTCCTCGAGAACGCTGTGAAGCTGCCACTTTCTGGATATGCAGTGTCTACCTACTATCATTCGCTTTTGGTCCTTCTAGTACAACCAGAACACTGGTAATTCACAGGGTATTGTAACTGAGCACGTGGATTGTGGGAAAGGAGGCTACTGGTTATCCAAAAAATGCATGTAGAGCTCATAATATATCTCATATCGGCTGTTTCTGCCAAACCCCTTCCTCTTCCACTTATCAAGGCCTAATTACTTCATTATGTTAGGGGACATATTTCTTATATATTTTCTTATAAACTGCGGCCACCATCAGAAAACCCTTATGTACAACATTCTAGAATACTGTATATAAGTCCCCAGGCTGATCTGTAAAACATAAAAAATAGATTTTAATATACTCACCTGGTTCAATAGACATCGCTGATCTTAATTTGGTGCCTCCTTTCTTCTTGCTATCTTCATGCTCCTTCTCGGCTTCTTGTGGATAATGCGTCCTACGTCACCCACACACAGTCTCCTCCATTGCACTCCTGCACATGCGCACTTCTCTCTGCCCTGCGCAATAGGCAGGTGTTCTCTGACCTTTCCCCGCACCTGCGCGTTACAGTACTTTGCTGTGCCCGCAGCAGGGCAGTGTGTGCGCAATAGGGGTCAGTGTTTAGATGACATAGGAAGCTTCAACCACAAGAAGAAGAGGAGGATGCAATCACATGTAGAGAAGAGGCATCGAATCAAGACCAGTGACACCCATGGGACTAAACCACCCCACAGGTGGGTGTAATAACAGCTATTTTTTATGTTATGCAGACAGCATTATATATATGGTCTTATTAATCTTATTGGTGGAGGCCTCACCTAATATTAGAAAAACCTGGTAACAGGTTCACTTTAAGTACGTGAAAATATTCCAACATTTTTTTTTCTCAATTGTGGTATAAATTGTAGTTTGTAACTACTGTCTTGTTTCTTATTCAAAGATGGACAGAATTAATTAAACTTTTAACAGTTTAGCGATGTTGTTATCCTCAACTTTAAAATTATTGCTTATCAACAGGATAGATGATAACTTGTTTATAAATGGGGGTCTATGATGGACATCTAACTGTTAAGACCCCCACCAATCTCTAAGAATGAGGCTTGAAAATGTCCTATTTGAATTGAATTCCTATTTCATGAATTTCAATAGCAAATAAATGGAATGGCCAACGCTTCGTTCCGACACGCCACTCCAGAGCCTCTCTCTCAGGAAGAATAACACTTGTGCAGTGTAAAGCATGGGCTAGTGATAGCGCCAACCCCAGCATCTAATGAATTTCAGAGTAGCCATGTGACTAAAGCCTGGTTTACACACTTCAATGGTCGAACGATCCAACTTGACCTACATTGCTTGAACGACGTTCAATGATCGCTAATGAAATGTCACACGTACAGATATCTTTAACGATGCAGCAACGATTCTGCTACAAGCCAACGATACTTGCGGTTGTTTGATCGTCTACGTCCTCCAGTTCTGAATAGGCGAGGTCGTTAACGACATCGTTATCAAGGTGTCACCCACACCGATGCTGCACGGACGATCATCGCTTGGTTTAAGGTCCTGATCACAAACCTCCAATGAACGATCAGCCGACTTATCATTGATCGTTTATACTTGTCACACGCAACGATGTCGTTACGACGTTGTTGCACCGCCCAAAAAGCTTTGACGTACAAACGATATCGTAGCGTGGAACGGGCCCTTTAGGACCTGTTTACACAAGCCAACCTGCGAAACTAAACGATCACCAATCAGGGAATATTTAAGCGATGATTAATCGTTTATACAGGCAGACAGCGCTAAATGATACAGTGTACGATCTGTAATACAGTCTTCAGTTAACATAGGCCGCCTTTGTTCTATCTATGTGTTAAGAACTTTAAAGAAAGCTTAGAAATAATTTCACCTGATGAAGGAACAGATCTCTTAATGGGGTGATCATAAGTCTGTTTACACTCCTAGATTCTGAGAGCGGAGATACCAGGTGAATAACATATTTAATCCAATGGAAAAATTACCAAAAAAGGTTTAGAAAAAAAAAAAAAGAATACAATTTTTTATTTAAATCACAATGTGTTTCTGCTACATCCAGTCTTCGGGTGTCTGGAGGTTGGTCAGTATTCTGGGCTTATAGGTACCCATCTCTAAAAGGCGGAGTCACCAATCAGCATGAGAAATCACATGACACTTGACATAATATTTATCATCACAAATTTAAAAACAAAAAACAATGTTTTTCATATTTTCATTGCCCACTTATGTAAAAAGAATTGAAATATTTGACAAAAGTTGATCTGATATAAAGAAGCCAAATAAATGTTTTCCATTTAGTAGCATAACTATATGGACTGACTATGACAGGGGTGGGCAACTTCAGGCCTCAAGGGCACTGCAGGTTTTCAAGATTTCCTTAGTATTTGACAGTTGGTAATTTAATGGTTCTGCACAGGTGATGATTCCAACTGTCAAATGCTAAGGAAATCCTGAAAACATGAAGTGTTTGCGGCCCTTGAGGACTGGAGTTGCTCACCCCCGGACATGAGATGGTTTCTACGGAAGACCAAAGGGATCAAAAACTCAAAGAAAGCATTGTGCATTTAAATGCTGTTTTATGAGAGATTGGAAGGTGAGTATAGCTGTGAAGCTTACCGTAACCGCTGATGTAAAAAGATAGGCATGTGTGAACTAGACCTGTTCTACCACATCATTCAGACCATCAGGATGGAAATTGTAGTGTACCGTATATACTCGTGTATAAGCCGAGTTTTTCAGCCCAAAAAATGGGCTGAAAAGTCCCCCCCTCGGCTTATACACGGGTCAATACGGTAATCCTATGGTGGGAGGGGGCGCGGGGGGTGGGGAGGCGCTGCGCAGTATTTCTTACCTTGTCCCCCGTTCTGCAGTGCTTTCCGGTGTCCTCCGTGCTCCGTTCCCGGTCTGCTGGGCCTTGTGGTTCCTCCTGGTTCCTCATCCTTCGGTTCCATCATGGGGGCTGCCATCTTGCTTGTTCTCTCCGCCCCCGGCCAGTGATGTCAGAGCAGGCCGCGTTGTGATTGGCTAGCACCCGTGATCACATGTCACGGGTGCTAGCCAATCACAGCGCAGCCTGCTCTGACATCACTGGCCGGGGGCGGAGAGAACAAGCAAGATGGCAGCCCCCATGATGGAACCGAAGGATGAGGAACCAGGAGGAACCACAAGGCCCAGCAGACCGGGAACGGAGCACGGAGGACACCGGAAAGCACTGCAGAACGGGGGACAAGGTAGGAAGCTGTGTGTGTGTGTATGTGTGTGTGTATGTGTATATATGTGTATGTGTGTGTGTGTGTGTGTGTATATATGTGTGTATGTATGGGTATGTGTATGTAAGTAGGCTGGCTGCCAATATAAGCCATACCTCTGGGGCTGCTGTATATACTTCTGGGGCTGCTGGATACTACCACTGGGGCGGTATATACCTCTGGGGCTACTGTATACTACCACTGGGGCTGTATATACCTCTATGGCTACTGTATACTACCACTGGGGCTGTATATACTTCTGGGGCTACTGGATACTACCACTGGGGCTGTATATACCTCTATGGCTACTGTATACTACCACTGGGGCTGTATATACCTCTGGGGCTACTGGATACTACCACTGGGGCTGTATATACTTCTGGGGCTGCTGGATACTGCTACTGGGGCTGTATATACCTCTGGGGCTGCTGGATACTACCACTGGGGCTGTATATACTTCTGGGGCTGCTGGATACTGCCACTGGGGCTGTATATACCACTGGGGAGGCTGCTGTATACCACACTGCTGGGGGCTGTATACCTGTGCTGGGGTCCACCCTCGGCTTATACACGAGTCAATAGGTTTTCCCAGATTTTGGGGGCAAAAATAGGGGGGTCGGCTTATACACGGGTCGGCTTACACACGAGTATATACGGTATATATCTAATAGGAGTCTTTCAAATACATTTTCTTTCTGTTTTATGCTTTAAAGTTTATTTGTTCCAGGGATGTAGCTTTAATCACAACAAAATTAGCTTTATATTTAAGGCTATGTGCCGACGCTGCTTTGTTGGTGCAGAAATGTTCTGCAGTAAAAACTCTGCAAAACTGCACTGTGTGACAGGAAAGCGCACCACAAAATTCATGCTTATTTGGTGCATTTGTGATGCAGATTGTGGTCATGAGTTTTGGTTAGTATAGTCAATGACTGGCAAGGCTGAAAAACGCCCCAACAATTGACATGCTCATTCTTGATCTCAATCTGCACCTAAACAGCAAGGAAAACATAAGCATCATGGGCACGCCACTTCAAGATTCTCATAGACTTTGCTGGGGTAAGGATAGGCATGCAGTCTTGTGACAAAAGGTGCAAGGTCTGTACTGAAATGCATTGGATGAAATTAAAAAGCAGCTTGCATACTCTTGGCTTCCCTGGCATTTATTCAGGTACGGTGGGACGGCAGCGAGGATCACTAAAGCACGATCTCTCTCTGGTCTTTTTCTTGTGACAAAAGGTGACACACAAACGCAGCAAAAACGCATAAAAAAGCACAGCATCAGCAAACAACATTCGAAAAAAAGCTTTGTTTAAGAAAAAAAGAAATGACTGTTGTGTTTCTGACCGTTCATGTGGGATTGCAGAGTTTGCAGTATGGAGGCGGAAAGGGCAAAACACTGCGCTGCCGGGATAAAAAGGCTCTGTAAAATAAAGTATTAATAAATAAAAGTGATTTATGGCTACGTGTTTCTAAGTCAATGACTGCAGGCAAATCACCATTATTCATTTGTTAATACTTTATTCTCCTAAGCCTCTTTTTATATCGGCAGTGTGGCGTTTTGCCCTTTCCGTCTCCATCCTACATGATCTGATTACCAGGGCTGCAGCAGCCGTGGATCTTTATTACAAGCGTGTGTAATGGTTGTGGCTTAACACAACCCCTAAAGGTGAGACCCCTACACCCATTTATTGGAAATTGTCACAGAGGAACCCTATGTGCGCCTTTTGTCTTTTTTTTCGTTTTTTTGGATTGTAGAGTTTGCAATATCACTGCCCATATATTGAACACCACAAATGCAATTAACTGCATAAATGACAGTCCCAATTACATGACAATCTCTAATTGATGCTATTTATTTTGTTTATATACATTGGGGGAAATAAGTATTTGATCCCTTGCTGATTTTGTAAGTTTGCCCACTGACAAAGACATGAACAGTCTATATTTTTAAGGGTATGTTAATTTTAACAGAGAGAGAATATCAAAAATATAATCCAAAAAAATCACATTGTCTAAATTATATAAAGTTATTTGCATTTTACAGAGAGAAATAAGTACTTGATCCCTCTTGCAAACAAGACTTAATACTTGTTGGCAAGCTCAGCAGTCAATCGTTTCTTGTAGTTGATGAGGTTTGCGCACAGGTCAGGAGGACTTTTGGTCCACTCCTCTTTGCAGATCATCTCTTAATCATTAAGATTTTGAGGCTGTTGCTTGGCAGCTCGGAGCCTCTATTCGCTCCATATGTTTTTTATGGGATTAAGGTCTGGAGACTGGCTAAGCCACTTCATAACCCTAATTTGCTTCTTTTTGAACCACTCCTTTGTTGCCTTGGTTGTATGTTTTGGGTGATTGTTGTGCTGGAAGACCCATCCCTGACCCATTTTTAATGTCTTGGTGGAGGGAAGGAGGTTGTCACTCAATGTTTTATGGTACATGGCTCCATCCATTGTCCCATGCATGTGGTGAAGTGGTCCTGTGCCCTTAGCGGAGAAACACTCTCAAATATGTTTCCACCACCATGCTTGACAGTGGGGATGGTGTTCTTTGGATTGTAGGCAGCATTTCTCTTCCTCAAAACACAGCGAGTAGAGTTAATGCCAAAGAACTCAATTTTTGTCTCTGACCACAGCACCTTCTCCCAATCACTTTCAGAATCACCAAGGTGTTCACTGCCAACCTTCAGACGGGCCTGCACATGTGCCTTCTTGAGCAGTGGGACTTACGGCTTGCTGTGTTACCATTGGTTTACTTGGTGACAGTGGTTGCAGCTGCCTTCAGATCATTAACAAGTTCCACCGTGTAGTTTTAGGCTGATCTCTTACCTACCTCATGATCCTGGAATTTGCATGGAGCCCCAGATTGATGTTGATTGACACTTATTTTGTATTTCTTCAATTTTCTTACTATTGCACCTACAGTTGTCTCCTTCTCAGTCAGTGTCTTACTTATGGTTTTGTAGCCCATTCCAGCCTTGTGCAGCTCTAGGATCTTTTCACTAACATCATTACAAAGCTCTTTGGTATCACCCATTTTGTAGAGGTTAGAGTCTGACTGATTAATTGAATGTGTGGACAGGAGTTTTTTTATACAGGCGACAATTTAAGACAACTGTAATGAGTTGATCAGGAGCGTGTAACTGGTCTGTAGAAGGCAGAACTCCTAATGGTTGGTAGGGGATCAAAACGTATTTCTCTCTGCAAAATATAAATTCATTTATATCATTTAGATAATGTGATTTTATCAATTGTATTTCTGATATTCTATTTCTCACTGTTAAAATTAACCTACCCTTAAGATTATAGACTGTTCATGTCTTTGTCAGTTGCCAAACTTATAAAATCAGCGAGGGATCAAATAATTATTTCCCTCACTGTATGTTTCAATCAAACCATTAGAAATATTCTGAAAAAAATGCTATTTTTAGACAAAAGATCCGATATTAAAAGGAGCCAGCCAGCAGGATTTTCGTCTTAAGAAGTAAAGCCAGTGCCATACAGGCAGTAGCATGCAGAAAGCAATCGTACCTGTAGTAGAGAGTTGAAATGATGGATTGCCGAAAAAAAATCTTTTGATACTTGCAGAAATGTGTGCAGCAGGGTTGGCCTTTGTGGGTTGGGTCCTCTCATATATAAGGCTTAATCCTCTTTCTTTATTTAAATTTCATGCCACGCCACCATTGCCACCTCTGTCAGCACATGATATTGTAGTAGTGATGTCATTAAAGTAGTGCCGGAGTTAGCACATGTGTGTACCATGATCTCCAGCGCCATTTTATTGAAGACACTGTGGAATTGACTATGAGTGGCATATATGCATGCGCAAATTGATTTTTTTGTTTTTATCTGTGCATGAACCCCTGCCGTTCAGTCTGCTCCACTGTGTCGACATTACAATGGTGCCGGAAATTGTGGTACATGCATGTGCTGACTCCGGGGCCATTTTAATGACATCACTATTAAAGAACCAATGCACACTTGCTGACAGAAGTGGCAATTGTGGTGTGGCACGAATTTTAAATAAAGAAAGGGGGGAAGCCAGGAGGAGGAAAGTATACCTGTGGACCCGACCCACAAAGGCCAACCTTCTCACACATTTCTGCAACTATCAAAAGTTTTTTTTCAGCAATCCATCATTTCATCTCTCCACTAAAGGTACAATTGCATTGCGCATCTACAGCCTGTAGAGCACTGGCTTTACTTCATAGACCACAATCTTGCTTGTTGGTACCCTTTAAGTGTTGGTTCCAGAAATGCCAAAAATCACAGAGATATTATGGTTTAAAAGCATTGATGCAACAAGCACACTAAAAAATAGTAATTTAAATAAACTAACAATAAAAGGTATATCATCTGCTGGGGGGATATAGCAGCTTTCAGATGTTGGATAAAAAAAGTGCTGCTGTTGTAGAATGCCATGGTTCTAAACGAATAAAATCCAATAGTACAAATGAAATATATAACATCAATGAGATTGTCATGTTATTCAGACTTCGTCATTTAAGCAGTTAATTGCATTTGTGATCACCAATATATTTGCCTCAATATGCAAACTCTGCGGTCCCGCGTGACTGGTCGTAGACACAACACTAGAAATGTGTTCTGCTTTGTTTTGCTATACTTACCATACTTTCCATTCTCTCACAAAACACCATTTAAATGAACAATGCTTTGTTTTCTCTTCTGACCCCTTTGAGCTTCCATAGAAAACATCCCCCAGTCAATCCATATAGCACTGCTATTAAATGGAAAACATTTATTTTGGTTCTTTATGCCGGATCAACTACTGTTGTGAGGGAACAAGGACCGCAATCAGGTCTTATCAGGTGATAACGTGGATGATAGGGGAGAAATCTTAGGGTGCTTTCACATCTGCGGTTTTACAAATCTGGCAGAATTCCTGTAATTTTACAAAAAATCGCATCCTGCAAAATTGCAACTAGTTTGCGTTGTGCCTAATGCATTTCTTATAGGACTTGCGGACGTGTGCAGCACTTGCGTTTTTGCCGCGATCCGGAAAATGTGTCATTTGCGGCAAGTGTAAAATTGCAGCTAGCAGCTGTTTTTGTCCGTTGCCGCAAGTGCCCGATTGGCCAGATCGCGGCAATCATACAAGTGCTTCATATATCCGTGACTCACCGTAGCCGGGGTTGCACGTCTCGGGCTGTCGCTGCTCCCTGTCACGGTACCGCGCCCGAGGCTGTGTGGGCCCGGTGGTCCAGATCAATAACGTTGGCTGAACAGATAAGGGGTTAAATCTTGTCGTGACGCCACCTGTGAGGGTTCCGATGATTCCACCGGTGCTGCTTGGGCCTCCGGGGGATGGAATGCAGCAAGATGGGACGCTCCCCACAGGATGAGCGTGAGTCCCCGGAGCCAGGAGCTGCACAAGATGTTGTGAGGCAGCTCAGTTACTTTCTGCAACGGGTATTTTACTGTAACCAGCAGGTGATACATGGTATACAGGTAACGGGTAACGGACCGGGTGGACTTGGCAATGACCGGTGTTTCTCAGAGCTCCGCGGTGTGCCTCCAGTTTAACTTATTCTAGGTAAGTTGCCGATGTCGCCTTTGTGTGCCAAGGTCGGGTACAAGGGACTACTTAAATTTCCCTGCCGGTGTGTACGTTCCGGTGTGAGGGGTAGTCTGGGTCCTTTTGGTGGGTACTCCGCTGGCAAGACGGCTCTGTTTGCGGCGGCGGTGGGGTACTCCTGTAGAGCGGTCCCTCCACTCCTGGTTTGCATAGCAATGATAAACGACTTGCTAGCTTCGGAACCAGTGATCCGATTGTAGATGGGCGCGGGTGTAGTTTGACCCGTAGATGTTCGCCCAGAGTCCGGTTGTTGAGGCACCGGGTAATGGCGCCCAACCGGTGGTGGCCTAGGGGCTGCACGGAACTGTGCAGAGCCCCCTCTCCTACGTTCCTCCCGGACACTTGCTTCTCCTTCCTTCTTCTCCTACATTCTCCTCTAACACACTACACCTACACTCCGCCCACCAGGACCTTATTGGCCCTCTATTCTGATGTGCATGTAGGGTATAGAGCTCTGAGTTTTAGCCATGTCATTACTCAGAGAATATTGCAGCTGCAGTCTGTGCTGCAATACCCTCCTGTGATGCACTCGTTGCGGGGCGCCACATCCGCAAGTCCTATAGGACATGCATTAGACAGAACGCAGACTTGTCTCAAGTGTGCCGACTTTGTTTTTCGTTTTTTTAAATAAGACGGAATACCGCCAGATTTGCAGACCGGTAGATCAGACAAACTTGAAGTTCAAAAGTGCAAGATTGCCTGATCTGCCAGAATTGCTAAAAACGCTGATGTAAAAGTTACCTAAGGCTAGGGTCACACCAGCGTTATGGTGTGCATTCAAAGGGGTTCCGTTTAAAATATAGAATTTGGCAGCATTAGCGCAGTGTTACCGGAAAGGGAAGACTGCATTAACGCTGTCAATTCATCCCTATGGATGACGGAACACTGGCATCTTAAGTGTCGGTGTTTGAAATCTCTCGCTATATCCAAGCTCATCACGTGACTCGCATGATGCGGAAGCACACGTCATGTGGATGAATTGGCAGCGTTAACACAGTCTTACCTTTCTGGTAACATTGCACTAATGCTGCCAAATTCTATGTACACCAAAACACTTGTGTGACCCTAGCCTTACTCACCTTATGAAGCTGTGTATCACAACACTGAATTGATTTTGGACAGACAGTTGCTGCAGAACCCACGGACCATGAGGCCGAATCTGAGAACTGATTGGAGTTGGAGCAAAACATGTTTTATCTTGCTCCCTACATTTTATTCAATACGTTTTATATAATATATGTTAATGGCCACTTTACACGTCCCGATATCGGCGTCCAACTCCGACCAAAAGTCACGTGGTTTGTGCGTGGGCCCCGATATCGTTCGTGCGTTGTAAGGTATAAATGTCCAATACGATGCAAGAACGATGCCAAAACAATATCGGGGATCAAATGAGCGTGCTCTCCAACGGCCCGATATTGGATGGACGATCTGGCAGGATCGTGCTGTGTAAAAGCCCAACTACGATGTGGAGTACAACTTCCCCTATTCTCTCCCATATTAAATGGTCGTTCCTGGGTCGGCCGAACAAGGGGGTGTATACATTGCTCTTGTGTTGGCTGACGATATCGCGCTGTGTAACATCTCCTATGCGATCTTGGAATTCTGCCCAGAAAAAGCGCGCTTCCGTGGCGTTGGATCCAATATCGGACTGAGGTTGGGACGTGTAAAGTGGCCATAAGACATGTTTAAGGCATAGCAAATATTTTTTATTATATCATTTATCTGCGTGACTCTCAGTGATAATTCTAGTTTTCTTTTTTCCTTTACTAAAGTTCCCACCACGGACACCTCCTTATCTAGTTTATACTCCTAGGTCACACTGAATTTCCGTGGATTCCATTGAGCTGAGTTTTCCCAGCTCTCCAATCCCAAAATCTGACAGGATATTCAGCACTGGTTTACCCTTGGATTACGTATCCGCATGTTCAAATCGTCACACACCTTTGCCATTGGTTTTATAATTCTCACACATCATGTTTCTGGGATCCAACTTAATAATATCGTTACCATTCAGTGTAAACACAATTTAGAAACATCTCATTTTTTATCCTAGCACCCAGCGGTGATCTCAGATATTCTCCGTCTTTCTTTCCATAGGTTATTAGCAGACGCTCCCTAACCTATTTCCCATGCCTATGTCACAATAGGCTCTCTAAACCCACTTTCTTCAGGGGTTCCCCAGTTGCCTCTGTACTTTGGCAGGTGATACTTTGCTGCCTCGGTTTTTTCACTCATTCTCAAGTTGCTATATACTTTTTCTTATGGTTGGATACACATTGCAACAAACTTCTAAAACATACACAGCTGCTCTCTAAAATGCTGAGGCCATGTTCACATTGCTTTTGTGCAGTTCGTTCCACTGATCCATTTGACAGCAGCACTAGTGCAATGTAACGGACAGTGAAACGCATCCATTCAACAAACGCACGCTAACACACGCCAAAATAGGCATGCATTTGCAAGTATGCGTTTTTTTGAAACGCACATGCAAACATGGATTACCACGTTTTTCTGTCCCGTTGAGAAACAAACACAATACTACATCATGCAACAGATTTGTACATATCTGCAGCATTACGTTATAGTGCGTTTGCGATAGATGATAGAATAGATAGATGACAGGATAGAAAGCGTAGATGATAGAATAGATAGAGAGATGGATAGACACCTTAATAGCTAGTTTACCTGTCTCCCTGCTCTCTGCTGATTCCGGTGCCGCTTATTAAACTCATGAATATTCACTCAGTGACCCGGAAGCAGCAGAGAGAGTGGGGAAACTGGTCAGCTAGTTATTCTAGCATCTATCTTTTTATCTATTCTATCATCTGTTCCTTCTATCCTATCCTATCATATTTCTAGCTGTCTATCTCAATGCAGCGCAGACATTTTTGAGAAACAAAAATGTATGCACTCATAAATGACTCAAAATTCCACTTTTGCTGTCAGTTACAACGGATACCGTTAACATTTCCGTTGTAATGGTCAGCACTAGAGCTAAGTGAACCTAGCCTAAGGTATGGAAACATTGAATATAGGAATTTTGGAACTGCATTACCTCCATTTAAAGGGATCCTGTCACCCCCAAAACACCTGTAAACCTATTAAAACCTGTCCCTAGAGCATATTAACACTTTCCCTACACTGTTTTTACCTCCTAAATGCAGTAAATGACATTGCATAAAAACGTTTTATAAGTACCTGATTACTGATGATAATGAGTGACTATGCTATTCATAGTCACTCATCAAGACTGCCCCTCTGCTTCATAGCACGCCTGAATAGGCGTGATCTTCATAGCAGATTCAAATTGCCGCCTCCCTGCTGTGCCCTGTGTCGTCCGAGGCTGCTGTGTGGCTGGGTGACGCGATCCGCGTCATTCCCCGCGCCGGGTGACGTATTTACACCGGCGCCGCGCTGTAAACTTCAAAATGCGCACTGCGCATGCGCATGGGCATGCGCAGTGTGCATTTTGAAGCCGACAGCGCGGCGCCGGTGTAAATACGTCACCCGGCGCGGGGAATGACGCGGATCGCGTCACCCAGACACACAGCAGCCTCGGACGACACAGGGCACAGCAGGGAGGCGGCAATTTGAATCTGCTATGAAGATCACGCCTATTCAGGCGTGCTATGAAGCAGAGGGGCAGTCTTGATGAGTGACTATGAATAGCATAGTCACTCATTATCATCAGTAATCAGGTACTTATAAAACGTTTTTATGCAATGTCATTTACTGCATTTAGGAGGTAAAAAGAGTGTAGGGAAAGTGTTAATATGCTCTAGGGACAGGTTTTAATAGGTTTACATGTGTTTTGGGGGTGACAGGATCCCTTTAAGTTTTTAAAAAAAGATACTTAGCATCAAGGCTGTGGAGTCGGAGTCATGGAGTCAGAGTTAGGGGCCAATATTGTGGGTGGAGTCGGAATTGGATTCAGGGAAATTGAGGAGTCAGAGTCCGATGTTTGGCTTAATAACTTCACAGCCATGTTTGTGGAGTCGGAGTTGTGAAGTCAAAGTTGGTAACCATTTTGGTGGAGTCAAAGTTGGATTCAGGGAATTTAAGAGTTGGAGTCGGATGTTTGCCTTACTGACTCCACAGCCCTGCGTAGCGCAAAAAGTGTCCAGTTTATGAAAGCCCGACAGCCAGCAACAAGCACATCTCTTTGGTAGGTCCCTAACCTAATATGCCTCTATCCAGGCTAAAAGCCTACAATTTTATGGGCATGCAGTAACATTCTTAACCCCTTTATGCCTGGGAAATTTGATGTTTTTCCCTTCCCTAAAGCCTTAACTGTTTTACTTTTCTGTCAGTATAGAAGTGAGGGAGTTCTCTGTAAGTTGTACTTTTGAATAAAATCAATTATTTTACCATAGAGTGTACAGGAAAATGGGAAAAATTCCAAATGTGGTGACATTGCAAAAAAAGTGCAATTACACGTTTCTTTTTTGTTTTTTTTATTCACTATGTTCACTATATTGTAAAACTGACGTGTTTGTATGACGCCTCAAGTCGGTATGAGTCCATAGTCACCAAACATGTATACTTTTACTGTTATCTAAGTGGTGAAAAAAATTGTAAAGTTTTTATAGAAAAAGAATTACACCTTTGTACCACTTTCCGTGACCCATAGTTTTCTAATTTTTCGGGATCTGGGGCTGTGTGATGGCTTAGTTTTTGCTCCTTGAGCTTGACAATTCTAATGATGCCATTTTTGGGTACATATGCTGTTCTAATCGCCCGTTATTAGATTTTATTGCTTTGTTGCTGCGACCGAAAACCTTAAGTTTGCCGTTTGGACTTTTTTTCTGTTACGTAGTTTACAAATCTGATTAATTCATTGTTTATTTTTACATATCGGGCATTTCTGAACGTGACAATACCAATATTTTGTTTTCAAGGGGCAAAAGGAAGGTGATTTGAACTTTGGTTTTCCATTTCTTATTTTTATAAACATTTTTTTCCTTTATTTTACTTGGCCCACCAGAGGGCCTCAGTGCTGCACACTCCGATCGCTTTTCCTATCTAGAGACATGCTGCTGCATCTCTCTAGGTAGGAGAAATGATCACTGTCTGCTGGTGACCTCACTGGGAAGTGATTCAGGACAGCTCCCATAGTCATCAGAGGACCCCGGGCTGTCCAGGTAACAGAAGGAGGTCCCGTGTTACGATCACGGGACCTTCAATCATGGCAGGGAACAGTGTGATCCCCACTGCGGGGCTTTGGATTGCTCTGTCAGTGATTGACAGCGCGATCCAATCATCGATTTGAGCGCTGATCTGATTAGTGGTGTTAGTTACGCATCTCAGCTGATCAGCTGTGAGCTTGCATCAGGGGGAGGGACATTGCCAAGAATGTATATATATGTCCTTGGTCATGAAGAGGTTAAATTGAAATTGAAAACTTCTTCAAGCTGGGGGGAGGCATGCTCCGTCGAAGGAATAAACTTCAGTATGTAATAAAAAACTGACCTGCACATCCAGAAAAATAAATGTTAACAGGTGCAAATTAGAAATGCAAGACACTTCTAAAAAAATATTGCAACAATTTGTATTATAATAATAGTCTAACTTTTACTTAATCAGCACTTTTTTAATATTTGTTTCTCCATCACTCTGATTTAGCTCAATTCAATAAGAGCATCAACACCATAAACACAATTCCCATCAGGCATCTCCCATTGATATCAAATGTTACTTATAACTTTCATTAATCTTATTTCTCTTTTAACTAATTAAATAATATGTATTTTTTTTATTTTAATGGTTTTATATCATATGTGTACAGTTTGCATTGCATGTATCTGAATACCTCGAATAGCATAGTTTGAGCTTTGACATGTCATGTATCCATTTGGCGTCTTTTTAAAAGGGCGGTCTCCTCTTAAGCACCCATATTGCACTCCAATGTGATTCGGTTGTATTCTAAGAAAGAAGTTTGAATAGTTTGAAATATAACGATTAAAAACTCATTTATTCTACATCATGTGTCATGAATACTTCGTGTAAACCTTTACAGCAGCTCAAGAAAAAGCAAGTATTTCTTCAACACCAATTCTCAATTCTTTTTATATACCATACTTTTCATAATTTAAGATGCACCGGACCATAAGGGCCGCTTTATACGTCACAATATCGTTCCGATATCGCATACGATTTCACGGAGCGCACACGTTTTTGTCACTTATCCAAGATCGCATAGTAGGTTCACACAGGGAGATATCGGCAGGCAACGCAACTACGATGCGCTGGGTATGAGCAACCCAGGGAACAACCATTTAACATTGGAGTGAATAGGGGAAGTTGACGCTCCAAATCGTAGTCGCGCCGTCACTCAGCACATCCTGCCACATCGCCTATACAATATCGTACGGTTGGAGAGCATGCACAATCTCATTGCGATATCGTAATTGCGTTGTTTTTCGTCGCATTGCCCTTTTACACGACACAATGCACCAACGATAACAACTGCAACGGCCACACCACGTGACTTTTTATCGATGTTGCGATATCGCGACCTGTAAAGCGGCCCTTAAACGCACCCAGGTTTTAGAGGAGGAAAATAGTCATGTCTCTCTGAGCCATAGACTTATCTTGGCCCTTGCTAGTCGTGCTGCTGGAATAAATTGGACATATCGCTGTGTGGTTTACTTGGACACATGATCTGTGTGAAAACACAGACTTGTGACGATCACCATGGGTTATAATTTGTACATGTGGTATCAGTGAAAAAGATGGCACTACCACAAGGGCGCCTTAATGTTTTTGCTTTATTGAGTTCATTGTGCAGTAAAAATTACCTGGCAAATTGTTTCTTCAAGCGGGTGCAATTACGGCAATACCAAATATGTATAGTTTTTTTTATAATTATTTTTTTCAGTGGCTTAAAAAAGTCCCTTTTTGTAATTACATGAATATTATATTGTGTTGTCTATTTTTCGATACCCATAACCCCAAAGTATTGAATAGCAAAATAACTGTAAAAAGTCATGACACCAGCTGAAATCTATCAGTAATTATAAAGAAATCCTGCCACCTGGACAAAAATAGTGTGTTTTGTTTAACATTACCAAGGTGCCACACAAGAAACACCTCATGATGGGTAAAACCAGTGAGCTGTCTCAAAACCTTCACAACATTATTGTTGCAAAACATTTATGGCATTGGTTACAGAAGAATTTCTTATCTACTAAAGATCCCAGTGAGCCCCTTTGGAGCCATAAGTGGAAAGAATATAATTTCCCCATAAACTCTCCACGACTGCGTGCTCCCCTTAAGATTTCAGACAGAGGAGTGAAAAGAGTGTTACCATTGATAGATCTTTGTCTTGGGTTGTTCATGCCCAGGTGTAGTTTTTTAAAAGTATGTTTTGGGGCACATACGCCCTTTTGATTGGGTTTTATTTTATTGCTGATTTTGGATGTGGTGATCCAATAAAAAAAAGGCAATTTTGACTTTTCTGCTTCTTTTTTTTCTGGTGTTTACCTTATGGGTTAAATATTTTTATAGTTTGATCATTTGGAATCTTACATTCATGGCAGTACCGAATATGCTTTTCTAAAGAAATTTCTTAGTTTTTTTGTCTCTTATTTTTTAATAGATTTTTCATAACTATTTCTTTTACTTAATACTTGTTAGCCCCCATAGGAGACTTTAATCTGTGATTGCTTACTTGTTCTATATGCAGCAATGCCACAGTATTGCTGTATACGGTGAAAATAAAAAATCTTTTATGGAGCCCAGCCTGTGGATGTACCAAGATGGCAGAAATTGGGGCTTTCAGCAGGTTTGTGGCTGCATTGGCAACCAATTGGAACCCTGCAATGCTGGAGAAGAGCACTTACCCTTTTCACACTATTTTATATGCCACTATTTGTAGTTGATAGGAGCAATTTACAGCAATGATTGTAGCTAGCTTCGAATGCTGCTGTAGAGGGTCCCCAGCTCCATATACTTGCTTCTGAACCATGATGTACTGCTATGGAAGTGGTGACAACTGTTCCTCAGTCATGTGACGGTCTGTGTGTGCTGGTAGTCACTACAGTAACAAGGATGTGACACAAAATGCAGTAAGTCACAACAAAACAAACTAAAGGTACCGCTATACAGCACGACGTTGCTAGCAGTGTTTCCCTGTCCACTCGGCTTAAGCGGACACTAGGCAGCCTTATGTGTAGCTGGTTACCACGACCAACATTGGGTAACCAGGGCCAGCGTCACCTGGAAGCGGTGGGGATGACGGCTCTCCGCTGCAGAGAAAAAGCTAAGTATTTATCGGAGGACCACTAAAAGCTGGGAAAACACTGGTGTGACCCTTGCCTATGTGTGCCACACTAAGCATAGATCAAATGTAAACTGCTGGAAAAGGAGAAAAAGGCGCACAATATTGCTTATCTGAGTGGTTTCAATATTGCATGAATAACAATACAGGTTCACCTGGTTCAGTTGTCATCCGTCACAGCCACTGATCTGGTATATGATATCACCGATATCTGTGTTTACAGTAGACTGCAGTCTCCCACATGTTACAGATCCAGAAATATATATAGAGGAGAAAGAGGACTTCGGACCGCACTCCCGTTCCAATGAATAATTACAATACAGTTATTAAAAACTCATTTAGTGGTTTATTTCTACTCGTTTCAGGGTTAAAACCCCTTAATCAGGAGTACCACAAGAAGGTACATTTTGTGGTGGTCCCGATGAAGGGGATTTAAGGGTAGGGTCACACTTGCAGATTTTCCATGCATTTTTCACACATGTCTTTTGTGAAAAATGCATGGAAAAACGCATTCATAGGCCCCCGTGTAAAAAAATGCATGCCCCAATAGCAAAAACGCATGTCTGAATGTACCATGCGTTTTTGGGTGTGTTTTTGGCTCAGCACCAAAAAATACTGCAGTAAGTGCATGATGCATGATTTTTGGGAAAAAGCACCCAAAAACACAGCATGCAGAATTTTTTGGTGCTTTTTCAAAAACGCATGCATTTTTTTAACATGGGGCCCTATGGGAAACGCATGCGTTTTTATATGGCACTAAATGGTACATGCGTTTTTGCATGCGTTTTTGAAGGTCCCCCACACCTATCAGCAAAAACGCAGGCTGCCAAAAAGCACCTTAAAAAAAGCATGCCAAGTGTGACCCTAGCCTAACCCTAAGATGCATAGAAATAAATCATTAAATGAGTTTTTTAATGACTTCATTGTACTTATTTAATGGAACGGGAAAACGGTCTGCAGTCCCGTAGTCTATATATACTCCTGGACACTAAGCATGGATAACAGAAAGAGGAGAAGATAAATGTCTTAGTGTAAAGACAGCATCTCTGCACTGCTCCACAGCTTTCTCTTGGCAGGAAAGCAGACGTGCTTACCCATCTCATGATGACCAGGTCTCAAGACCTTCACAACCTTATTGTTGCAAAATATACTGACCACATTGGTTACAGAAGAACGTCTAAACTACTGAAGGTTCTAGTGACTGCTGACGCTTTAATTCGGAAGTGACAAAACATAATTTCACCATAAACTAGCCATAAACAGATGCTCCCTGTAAAATTTTAGATAAAATGAGAGATAGATGAAAAGAATTATCAGAAGAATTTTCCTAGTTTCAAGAACCACCTGTGGAGAGTTACAGAAAGACATGTAATCAGCAGGTACAGTTGCTGTAAAGAAAAATATTCACTCAACCTCCATAGACTGGATGCACGCTCACCACATAACACTTCATTGATGAACAAAAAGCGTATTCAATTGCATTTAAAATTTGCTCAATAACATTTAGACAAGGCAGAAATACTTGGAGATTATTGCCTGGTCCGATGAGACCAAAATTAATCTCTTTGGATGCCATAATAAACACTGCGTTTGTAGGCCAAAGGGCACTGCATATCACCCCATAAACACTACCAACAGTGAGGTTTGGGAGTGGGTACATCATGGTGTGGGGCTATATTTTAGCATAAGGCACTGGCAACATTAATATAACTGAAAGAAAGATAAATAGACAAAAGTACCAAGACTGCCATCTACCAGGAAGATAAAGATGAAATGAGAGTGGACATTTTAGCAAGACAATGATTCCAAATACACAGCCAAGGAAACCATCATTCTACTATCATTGATCCTTTAAAGCACCCAGCAATCAGCTCAATTCTGATGAAGGTCAGTAATACAGGACAGAAAGGTCAAAATGTTTTCATTGCTATTAAAAACAGTTTACTCACCATTATTTTGAGTACCGAGTTTATTTTGTATCATTGTATGGACTGAACCTCCTACTCTCGCACCATACTATATTTATTTGAATTGTGACGTATATTTCTCTATCACATTTCTCATTATTACACACTAGATGGTGGCCCGATTCTAACGCATCGGGTATTCTAGAATATGTATGTACCGTAGTTTATTTATGAAGATTTAATAATAATGCAATGCAAAGCTGGGTTTAAATCACGTGCCAATATCTCAGTGGTGTCGGTGTATAGCGGTGTCGGTGTACAGCAGTGTCGGTGTGCAGCGGTGTCGGTGTGCAGCGGTGTTGGTGTGCAGCACTGTCGGTGTTCAGTGCTGTCGGAGTTCAGTGGTGTCGGTGTGCAGCAGTGTCAGTGTGCAGCGGTGTCGGTGTGCAGCAGTGTCGGTGTACAGCAGTGTTGGTGTTGAGTGTTGTCAGTGTACAGCAGTGTTGGTGTTCAGCAGTGTCAGTGTACAGCGGTGTGGGTGTTCAGTGGTGTCAGAGTACAGCAGTGTCGGTGTACAGCATTGTTGGTGTTCAGTGGTGTCGCTGTACAGCGGTGTTGAGCCGGGGTGAGTGGGTCCTGAGCGGGGGTGAGTGGGTCCTGAGCGGGGGTGAGTGAGTGCTGAAAGGGGTGAGTGAATGCTGAGCGGGGGTGACTGGGTGCTGAGCGTGGGTGAGTGGGTGCTGAGCGGGTGAGTGGATGCTGAGCGGGGGTGACTGGGTGCTGAGCGGGGGTGACTGGGTGCTGAGATGGGTGACTGGGTGCTGAGACGGGTGACGGTGCTGAGCGGGGGTGAGTGGGTGCTGAGACGGGTGACTGGGTGATGAGTGGGGGTGACTGGGTGCTGAGCCGGGGTGACTGGTTGCTGAACGGGGGAGAGTGGGGTTCAGTGGGGGCAGTGTGGTCTGAGAGGGGGCAGTGTGGGTTCAGTGGAGGCAGTGTGAGTTCAGTGGGGGCAGTGTGGGTTCAGTGGGGGCAGTGTGGGATGAGAGGGGACAGTGTGAGTTCAGTGGGGGCAGTGTGAGTTCAGTGAGGGCAGTGTGGGTTCAGTGGGGGCAGTGTGGAGTGAGAGTGGGCAGTGTGGGTTCAGTGGAGGCAGCGTGAGTTCAGTTGAGGCAGTGTGGGTTCAGTGGGGGCAGTGTGGGTTCAGTGGGGGCAGTGTGGGTTCAGTGGAGGCAGTGTGAGTTCAGTGGGGACAGTGTGGGTTCAGTGGGGGCAGTGTGGGTTCAGTAGGGGCAGTGTGGGTTCAGTGGGGGTAGTGTGGGTTCAGTGGGGGCAGTGTGGGTTAAGTGGGGGCAGTGTGGGGTGAGAGGGTTGAGCAGGGATAGTTGGGGTGAATAGCAGGATGGAGCATGCTCCGCTCACCCCGGTATTCTTCCTCTTCCTCCTCTTCCTCTTCCTCCTCTTTTCCTTCTTGCTGCATTGCTGTCCAGTAATCAAAGGCTGCGGGGGGCAGGGTTAACAGAGGGGGTGTCATAATGGGCGTGGCTGAGCACACTGCCCTAATGTGGTGGGTGTGTCCTCAGTCACGCCCATTATGATGCCTCCTGTGTTAACTCCGCACCCCCGCGGCCTTTCCGTTAGTCAATGCAGCAAGAGGGAGAAGAGGAGGAATTCCGGGGTGAGTAGCGGGGGGGTGAGCGGGAAACCGGGTGGTGGTCGGCAGAACTTCACCTGTCTGTCTCTCTGTAATGGAAATCCTGCGTCGCTGATTGGTCGCGGTCGGCCGGGCGCGACCAATCAACGATGTGGGATTTTCGTTACAGAAAGAAAGACGCGATAAGGCGATTATATAGTAGATAATTTAGGAACATCAATGGGTTGATTTCTTTGCCTGTGTGGACTGGATGGATTGATGCCAACATCAGGTGAGAAATTTATGTCACTAGCACCTGTGCTTTCACACAGGCGTTTTTATGAAAATGCGGCAGATCCGGACAAAAAAACGCATGTGTTGCATTTTCCGCCTAACGGCTGCACTTGCAGCCCACTTGTGGCAAGCCCCATGGGGCTTGTGGCAAGTGCCGTTCCGGCAGTTGTGGCCGCGAAAAAAACGCTTCTTGCCGCATTTTTTTTCGTGGCCGCAACTGCTCTTTCTGCACCTGCCGCACCTTACCGCAAGCCCCATACACAATGCATGGAACTTGCCGCAATTGCGGCCATTATGCGGGACCCTCGGCAGATGCGTTTTTTTTGTCTGGATTCACCAGATCCGGACAATAAAGCTAGTGTGAAAGGTGCCTTAGGGTGCTTTTACATCAGCGTTTTTTGCCGATCGCGGCAGATGCGGTGAAAAAGCCTCAACTGCCGCGATTACCGCATAACCGCTGCACTTGCGGCACAGTTGCGGCAAGCCCCATACAATGTCTATGCGGGCTTGCGGCAGGTGCAGCCGCACCTGCCGCACACTTACCGCAAGCCCGCATAGACATTTTATGGGGCTTGCCGCAATGGTGCCGCAAGTGCAGCGGTTATGCGGTAATCGCGGCAGTTGCGTTTTTTTCACCGCATCTGCCGAGATTGGCAAAAAACGCTGATGTGAAAGGGGCCTTAGGGCCCTTTCACATCAGCGTTTTTTTCAAATCGTGGCAGATGCGGTGAAAAAACCACATCTGCCGCGATTACCGCATACCGGCTGCACTTGCGGCGCGGTTGCGGCGCGATTGCGGTAAACGCCATACAATGTATAGGCGGACTTGTGGCAGGTGCGGCAAGTGCGGTTTTGGCACTTGCGGCAGGTGCGGCCGCGAAAAAAAATGCTGTCAGCCGCGGTTTTTTTCGCGGCCGCACCTTCCGCAAGTGCCAAAACTGCACTTGGCGGACCTGCGCAAGTCTGCCTATACATTGTATGGCGTTTACCGCAACCGCGCCGCAAGTGCAGCCGGTATGCGGTAATCGCGGCAGATGCGTTTTTTTCACCGCATCTGCCGCGATTTTAAAAAAATGCTGATGTGAAAGGGGCCTTAGAAATATGTTCACTTAGGCTGGGTTCACATTTGCGGACCCCTGCGCAACATGTCGCGTCCCTGGTGCGGACGAGACTGTGTGATCTGTGCGCAGGCGTCCGCCCGCGCACAGATCACATATGGGAGTGAATGGGTGCGCACGGTCCTGCGCTGTCAAGCGCAGCACCGTGCGTCCCCATTCTAAGCATAGGGGCTTGCGCTGGCTGCGCACACATGGCGATTCCCTTCCGCAGAACGCTGCGCAGGGGAACGCCAGTGTGAAGGCAGCCTTAGAAAATTGATGACGTGTTTAATACCTATATCATTGGATGTATGTACTAGCAGCTTTTCCGACAATCCTGGTTAGTAGCATAGCCACAAGCAAATATTTAAATTTTTTGTACGTATTTCTGTGTAGTTATTTTTAGAGAGTAAAATTGTTAAATTATTAAATTGAACTCTTCCTCTGTGTCTGTTCTGGGATTTGTGTAGTATGAGAAGCATGATTTTCAAATTAATTATAAGGAAAATTCTGTGTTAATAGATTGGGGTTTCTTGTTTATGACTGATATCTAGAGCATAGATCAGAACTCAGATCATGCCCATGGGTTGACCTTATGTTAGCAACACTGATTTAATTGGAAAACATGTAATGTCAGGAAGTGAGTCATTTGGCTTTAGGTTCCTCCAAACATTAGAGCAAATCCTGGGGTTCCGGTAGTTTTTCTCAAGGTACCCTTGTAACTAAAGAACTGTCTACAGAGGAGAACCCCTTTGCTCTAATACATTTTTTGACAGATCACATGGATTTTGTCAGTATTTCTATTAATATGCATGGTAGCTGTCATCAGCTATTATATAATAAGGTGTTTGAAGACTTTCTGAAGACTTTTTGATGGTTGCAGAGGCCTTTAGGGATCTTCTGTAGTGATTTGTATTTGCAGTATATTAGTGGATTACATAGCACATTTCCCTAAGATTGTATCTGCTGTAGCTCCAAGCCAGAGATATATTTTACTCTAAATTATAAACTCAGAATGTCTAGACCACTATATTACATTGTGTATATCATTGCTGCCTTGCCGTCTGTCTCAGTTTACATTTATCTGCTAGTAACACATCTTTCCTTTTGTTACAATCATTTGACAAGACAATATGATGTGGCACATTGGATCTTTCAATCAAACCTCAAGCCCAAAAAGCATCAAAAGTGACTGAAAGTGCATTTTGCTTGTCGTTAGCTTCCTAACATCTGACATTAATAGTCTTGGAATCAGAACCGTCATCTTGCTCAGTGTCAAAATGGGCCATAAGCTCCGATCCCAAATGGGAATAATATGTTGATGAATTCTCTCTCTCATCAGCTGCCAATCGCTTTCATTTTCATTGACATTTGTTACTTCCCCATATCTTATTTGCCTCATTAAGGACCATATGTCAGCCGCTTCTCGAGTTCCTCATGGCAAACAACATTCCCCGGTACAATGGCATTACTTCTCCGACAATTAGAGAGTGCCATTTGTGGAAGGCATTGGCTGAATGGAGCTTACCGAGTTTCGCTTGTGCACAAAGAGAGTCTGCAAATACAAGAGAGACATGAAGGTAGAGATGTAATACAATGAGAGGTGTTATCAACAGTGGAGTACATTTGCCAAGATGACAGCAGTGATGTTGGCAAGCATTCGGCTGCCATAATTAACATGTGCAGATGACAGATCCATTTTCATTTAGCAAGGATTACTTTACAAAGCTGTAAAAAAATGATTTCAGCTTTACTACAAAATATTAGAATAAACGCAGGATAAATTAATTAAAGTACTACAGTGCAAAGACGTTGAGGATAAAGTAGAGTATATCGGCTCATTTACTGATTTACCTGGGAGAGTATGTTCTATGTTTAGAATTAATAGGAAAGGTATTGTCAGGCTGGAGCACAGCAGCTGACAACACTAGGAAAGATACCCATGGTAATGAGGAAAATGATGATTGAACAATTAATGAAACGCTAGACAAATTCCTATTTATCAAAGTCATTCCCTTATTAGACACCTGAAGATACGGCATGTCAACACCGGCTTCATAAATGTGTTAATGAGCCTGTGAAAGCATGCAATGGAAAAACAAGATAAAACATTAAACACATGAAAGGGCTGGTGATAACGGACGGTGACTTCTCCATTCCTGGAGTGTTATAATAGATGGATTCATTAGCAACTGTCTGATAAACGACGAGGATACATTTCTTGAGGTTTTACTATTTTAAAGAAAAGAGGGTGAATTTTGATTTGCCTAAATTTTTTTTTAAAAAATGTGAAAATAAGACTACAGTCTAGGGAAAGGATGGATTCCCTAATATTAATGTGCGTTATTGATAACAAACGCAGCTATAAATCAAACTTTACTGCAGAAAGAAGAAAACTTGAGCTACAGTCTGGCACAAAGTGGTGCACTTCTTGGCATGTTTTGTCCCCACAGTAATTTAGAAGACCTATTTTATATGTTATTCTGCATACTTATATAGCATCATTATGTTATGCAGCACGGTACAAATATTCTCATTACTGTCTCCATTGGGGATCACAATTAATGTACTATCTCAGAATATCTTAGTTGTATGGGAGGAAACTTGAGCAAAGGCTGTGGTGTAACTTGAAGCTCATGGGCCCCGATGGGAAAGCTCCAACGGGGCCTCCAATTATTACAAATCTTTAACAGCAATAGTCTTTTTCTATAGGCGAAAGGGACTTTTGGGGTCCCCGAGGCTCCAGGGCCCGGGTGTGATTGCAACCCCTGCACCTGTTGTTGTTATGCCCCTGTCCAGAGGAAACCCACGTGCATACATAAATCATTGTTGGGGTTTGATTCTAGGATCTCAGTGCTGCAAAGCAAGTTTACAAAACTTTGTAACATGGGGGTATATTTATCAGTACTGTCCTAATCTGTGACATTAAAACCTAGACAACCTGAAAATGTGCCAGATTTATTAGATTGGTTAATGCATTTTAATTTGTTTGGCACATCTTCGACTGTATTGTCTTTAGTTTATGCCACCAATTAGTTTTGCTTACTTTGTGCTCCAAAAGTCTGCTATTTTTTGTGTGCACATGTTAGACCACATACACGCTTGGTCAAAATTGTTGGTACCCCTTGTTTAAAGAAAGAAAACCCCAAACTGCTCACAGAAATAACTTGAATCTGAAAAAGTAATAATAAATAAAAAATCTATGAAAATGAACAAATGAATGTCAGACATTGCTTTTCAACCCTGCTTCCACAGAATAAAAAAAAAAATAAACTCATGAAATCGGCCTGGACAGATATGATGATACCCCTGAAAATAATGTGACAAAAGGGACATGTTAAATCAAGGTGAGTCCACTAATTAGCATTACAGGTGTCTACAATCTTGTAATCAGTCAGTGGGCCTGTATATAGGGTTACAGATACTCACTGTGCTGTTTGGTGACATGGTGTGTACGATACTAAACATAGAAGAGCCGAAGAATCAAAGGAAAGAGTTGTCTCTGGAGATTAGAAAGAAAATTATAGACAAGCATGTTAAAGGTAAAGTTTATAAGACCATCTCCAAGCAGCTTCATGTTCCCATGGCTACAGTTGCACATATTCAGAAATTTAAGAATCATGGGACAGTAGTCAACCTTCCTGGACATGACTGCAAGAGGAAAATTGATGACAAATCAAGGAGACGGATAATACAAATGGTAACAAAAGAGCCCTGAAAAAAGTCTAAAGAGATTAAAGGCTCATGGAACATCAGTGTCAGATTGCACCATCCTTCGTTTTTTGAGCCAAAGTGGACTTTATGGGAGACGACCAAGGAGGACTCCATTGTTGAAAAAAAAAATCATAATAAAGCCAGACTGGAATTTGCCAAATTACATGTTGACAAGCCACAAAGCTTCTGGGAGAATGTCCTACGGACAGATGAGACACAATTGGAACTTTTTGGCAAAGCACATCAGCTCTATGTTCGCAGATGGAAAAATGAAGTGTGGCACCCCTGCAGGGGATTGCCACAGGTTACACTGGTGTAAGGAAGGACTAACACCTTGGTTTGCTCAGCACACACCACCTACCACTCCAGACCTGAAGGTGGAGCTCTACTGGCTGCATTAGGTCAGTTAAGAAGATCCAGGCTGAGAGGAGGAGACAGTCCCAGGAGACAGTTAGTCAGTTAGTTCGTGTGAGGAGAGGAGAAGGGAGGAGGAGAGCTGGTGAGAGATACAGGCCAGGACCAGGGACGACTGTCTGCTGTGCACACCCCAGGGAAGGGGCCGGAGGCAAGTAGAGGAGACAGGGAACAAGAAAGGGGATTCAAAATATATACCCCTTTAGCACAACCGGACACTGGAGCCCTATGCTGCCAGCCTGCAGAGCCGCAGCAAAAAGCCCAGTAAACTCAGGAGGAGTTCAGCCCTGAGGAGATAGAGAAAAGGACATTAAACTGACCAAGCACAGGACCAGGGGCCGCAGGAGGAACAGGGACCCTGCAGGAGGACCTCATTGTCAGTTTAAGATAACAGTGAAGTGGAGGGTTCAGGCTCAGGCAAGACTCATCCCACAATGCAAAGCACAGAGACAGAGGAGGCCTCATAACTTTCCAAGGTGATAGTCCCAAATTGCACCGGGGACCTGGTTAGTACTCTGGACTGTACCTGTTATGTGACCATCAGTAAAAGGTACCGAAACAACGATCCCTGTGTATCTGTATGTCTGTTTAACGGCGGTAATTCACTTTTGTGCCAGAAAGGACATCATCACTACCCTCCCTCACCATCATCCTTCATCACTGCCGTCCCTCTCGATCTTCCTTCATCGCTGCCCTGAGGTAAAGCCTCACCTGTGGGGAGCTGTACCACACTTTGCTGCCCCAACCATCACCTCAGCGGCCGGCTGGCAGCGCCGATACCATATTACCGGGAACAACAGGTGGCGTCACGTTCCCCTGTAAATAGCCCCTTCTCCCATCATCAACATTCCCCTTCAAATGATCCCCAGGGCACGGCACCGGGATACCGTGACACCCTACTCAGCAGACCCGGTGGCCAAGTACCCCTCAAGCCCTGGCCACATCAGAAGCATATCAAGAAAAGAACACTGTCCTTACTGTGAAACATGGAGGAGGCTCTGTTATGTTCTGGGGCTACTTTGTTGCATCTGGCACAGGGTGTCTTAATCTGCAGGGTACAAATCTCAAGACTATCAAGTGATTTTAGAGAGAAATGTGCTGCCCAGTGGCAGAAAGCTTGGTCTAAGTCACAGGTCATGGGTCTTGCAACAGGATAATGACCCAAAACAGCTAAAAATACCCAAGAATGGCTAAGAGGAAAACATTGGACTATTCTGAAGTGGCCTTCTATGAGCCATGACCTAAATCCTATTGAGCATCTTTGGAAAGAGCTGAAACGCCGTCTGGAAATGCAACCTTCTAACACGAGACAACTGGAGCAGTCTTCTTTTGAGGAGTCGCCAAAATACCTGTCGAGAGGTGCAGATGTCTCATTGACAGTTACAGGAATTATTTGATTGCAGTGATTGCCTCAAAAGGTTGTGCAACAAAAGTTATGGGATAATTATTTCTGTCCAGTCCTATTTCATGAGTTTAATTTCTAAAAAAAACTCTGTGGAAGCAGGGTTGAAAAGCAATGTCTGATTTCATTTGTTCATTTTCATAGATTTTTTATTTATCATGACTTTTGTCAGATTCAAGTTATTTCTGTGACCATTGTGGGTTTTCCTTTCATTAAAGGGATCCTGTCACCTCCAGAACGCCACCTAAGCTACCAAGACATGTTCCTGCAGCATCCTATCACTAATCTCACGCTTCTTTTGTCTCCTAAAAGCATCCTGTGAAAGTGCATAAAAACGTTTTAATACTTACTCACTAGGGATTATAATTAGCAGGGGCAATATTCTTTAGCCCTTAGGGCGTGTTGTTTTGCAGCCTGAATGATCCACCCTCTCTCTGTCTGTTTGCTTTGCTTGTGCAGGCTTTGCCCTCCCCCTCTCTATCACTCACAGAATGCAAATCATTAGTCCTGCCTTCAGCTCCACATAACAGCAGCACAGACAGAGAGGGTGGATCATTCGGGGCATGAAAATGAGCACCTGGGAGGGCTTAGAGTCTCACAGGGGACGCCCTGTGAGACTTATTCATGGACAAAAGTCTCAGATTTGTAAGTGTATATTGTTGATTATTCCAATGTTACAGAGCGCTTTTTTTTTTATAGAAAAGGAGCACTAATACTGATATGTTAGGGTGCAGAGACAGGTATTAATAGGGTTGGGGTGGTTTGGAGGGGTCAGGTTCCCTTTAAATGAGGGTTACCAACAATTTTGAGTATGTGTGTACCATTGCTTATTTTCAGCAGTGCCATGCCACCTTGACAGATAATGCACATTAAGTGTCTTTAAAATACAAATAATAATTACGGTGAGACACGAAGTGAGGCAGAATTCTAGTTGATAACCCCCAGCCATTATATTTTTATTTTACTGTATTATTTAGCCAAGCTAGGTGCATGGGCCTCTGCATGTCTCAAATTGCATATGGAGAAATACAAAGGTTTTTCTTTCAGCTTCCATGTTTAGAGCCGGAAGTGGCTGTCACGTGGCTATAAGTAGGCAATAAGCATACCCCTGGCCAGACTCTCTCTGGAGGGTGGTACCCCTTTGAATACATTTGTATTAAATGGAGCCGCACCCCTTTAGTTGGAATATCACTGAGAGTATGGATATTGCATGCTCACAGTTCATGGCTCTGATACCGGTGAATCCTAAACATTCACAGTGCAAGCAATGTGAGGATTCATAAGTCTACAATCACACTGCATTACACATAGAGTGACTGCAGACTTATGAATTGAGACCGGACAACCTGTTTAGCATCTATCAGGTCCAAATTTATAACCACTGCCTAACATTAAATATCCAGTTACAATGACACTTTGGATATATTAGGTAGCAAGATAATAGTCAGTTATTGTGCTAGAAGTATTAAAAAATAGGCAGATGTAAAGATCTTAGTAATTTCGTCAAAGGCAAATATTGTGATCGCTAGCTGACTGGTTCAGAACACCTCTAAAGCAACATCTCATGGGAGGTCTTTATGATATAATAGTAAAAATGTACCAAAGTTATCTTAAGAAGATCAACCGGTTAACCAATGACCATGTCTTGAGCACTCAAGACTCATTAATATGACTGAGCAGCAAATTGCGTTTGGCACATTCCCATTCAAGAGTTACTGAAGCACAAATTTTTGAAAAAGTTAATGCTGACTATTATAGAAAGGTGAGAACGCTTCACAGCTTATTACATATACAATCATAGAAAAGTAGGGTTGGAAGAAACCTCCTGAGTCATCTGGTCCAACCCCCTGCTCAAAGCAGGATTCACTAAATCATCCCAGAAACATGTATGTCCAGCCTCTAATTGAAGACTTCTATTGAAGGGCAACTTGGCCCTTCTTGATTGGGGCTGTAAAGCTGCAAATCGATGGAAATGCAAATTTTTACTTCTAAATGCACATACAGTGGGAATGTGAGCATTAGAACTGAACCATGAACTTCCGGTTCCGGCCCCTCCATGTGCGGACGCGCTTAGAGCTGCTCCGCTCCCCGCCTGGATAATCCGCCGCCATCCGCCTACAACAGCCTCCGGAGCTGCCCCCTGACCAGTCATCAACGCGCAGGAGACCTCCGGGACCCCGGTAAGCCCTGCCATGGCCACCCTGGATAAATATTTTAAGAGGAACGTGGAGGGAGAGAGGGATGAGGCGCCATGTGCAGACTGCAATGATGGCGCGGTCTGCACACAAGCAGCACGGGGATCAACACAGGATGAAGGGCAGGGTTGGTCAGCTGGGAACAAGGAGAGGGAACCGGGAGAGGACAGAATAATAGAGAGACCGGAGGGAGCCCGGGAGATGACCCCAGAGAGAGGGGATGAAAACCCCCCAGGACAGAGTTCACATGCTGTGAAGGCGATCTGTGACCAACATCAGCCCCAGACACCATCCCAGTCACAGGCTTCAGACATAAGCAAAACACAAAAACAGCACAGCTCTAATGCTTGGGATGATAACTCAGGGGACAGCTGGAGATTCCAGCCCCTGGACTATAAAAAATTAGCCAAAGAAATGGCTGTGCATTTAGCAGAAGAATTTAAAGTAACAGTGGCAGAGATGGTGGCAGCTTCTACTAGAGACCTATCTGTGAAAGTAGAGACACATGAGCAGCAGCTACTAGAAGCTGAATCTAGAATCGGAACAGCAGAGGACAGGATTCAGGAACTTGAGGAACAGCTAATGGCCCTGCAAAAGCATGCTGACTACACGCATAACAAGATGGAGGACATCGAAAATAGGACGAGGCGGAGTAACCTAAAAATTGTGGGACTCCCAGAGTCTGTCCCTGTGAGCCAACTAGAAGAAATTTTTGAGGTGGAACTGCCTAAAGCCCTAGGTCTAACTCACAGATGCAAGACAGAACGTGCCCATAGGATAGGTCCTCCTAGAGACGTACAGGAGTCAACCGACACCACGAGACGCCTAGCACCGAACGCAGCCTCCAGGGAGCCCAATAAATCCAGACACGCCATAGCAAAATTCTTGAATCACAGAGACAAAGAGGAAATCCTGCGGGCTTATAAAGCAAAAAAGCATCCTCTAATACTTCAGGGTCATAGAGCGCTGGTCTTTGCGGACTATTCTGTGGAAGTCACACGTCGTAGAAGAGCATTTAGTGAGACGTCCGCTTCCAACTGAACTTTCCTGCAACTCTAAGATTTAGATCTAGAGAGGCTATCATGATGTCCTTCACAGATCCTGAGGAGGCAATGGCGACTGTTAGAGAAAATCTCAACTCCCCAAGAAGAACCGAGTCACCGCCTCGTACCAGTAAGAGATCACCTGTGAAACCCACGCCCGCTCCAGACTCAGAAAACGAAATGGAAAGAACCTCGGTGAGATCTTATAGACTCAGATCGTACTCCTTATTGGATGATGGAACACAAAAGGGAGCAACACCGGGCACTCCGAAACAACAGAGACAAGCCGGAAGCAGATGGCAAAAGAAGAAGTGATACAGGAGCACATTAATTGAACTAATTTTTATGGCTCTTGCACCTGGCGGATACGCAACGGACGTCCTGAAAGAAAAAGAGATGTGACCTGGATACACTACGAGATGAAGAGGAGAAAATATTTTAGCCTTCCCCTCCTCCCCCCCCCTTCTTTTTTTTTTTTTCTTTCTCTCTCTCTCTTCTATCTCTTTACTTTTGCTTAATCCACAGGAACATGGATATAATGGCGCTAAGGTGTTTAAAGAGACCTTATTCAATTTGGCTATCTGATATGGACACCCGGTCATGGAGATGTTAAGGTGAAACCCACTCAACCGACTACAGAAACTCTCTGAATCCATATTACGGTAGAGAGCGTGAGAAGGGTTGTGAGATGTTTATAAATTGTGACCACGAGACATGCCCTTGGGCAATTTGTATAACTACCTTCTTATTGAAGATCGCCAATTGGAGACTGATGTTCTTTGGGCAGAACGTTGGAGTTACAATATTATCTGTTTAAATGTTTTCAGAGGTGGTGGAGGACGAGGCGGGGGGGAGCTGAATGTGTGAGCTGCACTGGAGGACATAAGTGAAGTCGCAGACTTTTTGATGTTGAAAGATGTTGGAGTGATTTGGGGTCAAGAAAAGGGAGGAAAAAACGGAAATTATCCTTGGAATTGGATTTGTGTCTCTAAAAAGTTATACCATCAATGTTTGTCACACCTCACTCAAAGTCAGGCCAGACGAAACTTACTACGTGTTGATATTCATCATGAAAAAATTTTGGGACCCGAGCGGGGAGGCTTCCGATGGTTAGGTGGGCCTCCTGGAATGTTAAGGGACTGCGCTCCCCGGCAAAGCGCATGATGATCCTGCGCCATCTTAAGAGGCTACATGTGGACATAGCGTTGCTTCAGGAGACCCACCTGGCCGCGGAGGACTTCTTTCGCCTTAAAAAATTATGGGTGGGAGAGGTTTATGGTTCGGGAGCAATAGAAAAAAAGGCGGGAGTTATAATTCTGATACATAGGTCACTAGCCCACACAATATTATCTACTTCACAAGACAAGGAAGGTAGGATAATACAAGTAAAGATACAAATCCATAACGACACCTTTAATATCTATAATATCTATGCCCCTAACGGAAAACAGAAACCCTTCTTCCAACAATTACAAAACACTCTGCTCCTAGATAATGAGATCACTAAAATAATCGGTGGAGACTTTAATACGGTCATGAAGGAGGAAGAGGATAGACGCACGACCTCACAAACTCACTTGAGAAAGCAAGCAGGGGGTAGATCAGGTGACTATAGTATTTTGGAAAACCTAGTGGGAGAAACTGGACTGTTGGACGCTTGGAGGTTAGTGAACCCACTGGGTAGAGAGTTTACCCACTTCTCGCACCCCAATGGGTCGTGGTCCAGGTTGGATATGTTCTTTGTTTCACCCAAGATAATCCAACAAATGAAAGACATTAAAATTGAGGACATGCTGATCTCGGACCATAGCCCTTTGGTGTTAGAGACCAGGGACAAATTTGAGAAGGGATCCGATTATTTATGGAGATTTCCCGACACGTTTGTCAGAGAAGAAAATTTCACTAAATTACTGGGAGAATGGTGGTCGCACTTCTCTTCTGACAATCGTGAACATAGATCTGATCCAGCTCTATACTGGGAAACGGCAAAAACAGTGTTACGAGGGCATATCATGGCATATAGCATGAGGATTAAGCGTCAAATTAAAGACAAATTTCTTCAAACCAGTCTAGTGGTGAGAGATGCATATACACGCTATCAATCCACAATGGCGGCTCCTGACAGAGATAAGTGGATACAGGCAAAGAGAGATTTTGATGTTTGGGCGGGAAAGCGGGAAGATATTTATAAAAATCGTTTAGAATTAGAGCTCCAGAAATTCGGAGACAAAGCAGGACGCCTACTAGCTAGGTTAGCTAAGGGTAGACATAAACCCTCCCCGATACAAGCGATAGTGGACACCCATGGCACCACTTGGCATGACCCCAAGAACATCTCAAGAGTGTTGGGCAGATATTATACCTCTCTTTACACAGAGATCAACGCTGATAACCCAGACAGCCTTGACTGGTTGGGGGGGATTACACTGCCAGCTGTTTCCCAGGAGGATGTGCAATTTCTTAATAGCCCAATCACAACTGACGAAATTGAGTCGGCTATACGTCATTTAAACCCGGGCAAAGCACCCGGTCCAGATGGCTATAATGGGGCTTTCTTCAAGTCATTGAGGGAGCAGATCACTCCGGTGCTATGCGACCTATTTAACTCAATATTAGGTGGGGCTCCTATACCGGAGAGAATGAATCTAGCTTACAACAAATTGATACCTAAACCAGGGAAAGCACCCACAGACCCGGCAAACTATAGACCGATCTCATTAATAAATCAAGATTTGAAGCTCCTCTCCAAGATTCTGGCTGACAGACTGGCGGTGATCCTACCCAAACTGATACCCGCACACCAGGCGGGCTTTGTTAAGGGGAGGTCAACTACTACAAATATTAGAAAAGCAATACTGATGATAGATGTGATGGGAAAGAAAACAAAGATTAATGGCGGTAACCCAGCCATGATCACTCCTGACGCTGAAAAAGCATTCGACAATGTCAGATGGTCATGGCTGGGTAAAGTGCTTGACTCCATGGGTATACGAGGCCCCTTTAGACAATATATTAATGCAATATATAGCAACCCCAAAGCTTGTATTAGTACCCCTGGGTTCCTATCGGATTCTTTCATCCTCCAAAAGGGAACGAGACAGGGCTGCCCATTATCGCCCCTGTTATTCAATTTGGCTATAGAACCTCTGGCACTACATCTGGAACGTCATAACACCTACAAGGGTTTTAAGATAGGGAATGCCGAAGTCAAGCTTTCACTTTTTGCTGACGATATTATCTTATATGTACAGAACCCAGAGAGGGACCTTCCAGATATATTGTCAGATATAGAGAAATGGGGTAGATATTCAGGTTTTTCTTTAAACAAGGACAAATGTGAAGTCCTCTTTATAAATCAAGAAGAAGGAACACGAAAGGGAGACCATTTTTGCGGACTACCCGTGGCGAAACATAGCCTCAAATATCTAGGAATACACTTAGCCAGGTCCAGTGAGATGACATATAAACTTAACTTTTTACCGATCATTACAAAAATAGAACAGGAGTTGGGAAGATGGGTGGGACTGCCGCTGTCTCTGCTAGGACGCTGCCATTTACTCAAAATGATGAGCTTTTCAAAGCTGCTTTATCCTCTCCAAACCATTCCTATGTTAATGAAACACACTGATATTATAAGAATTAACAAAGCGTTTACAAAATTTTTATGGAGAGGAAAGAGATCTAGACTAGCCTTTAGGACACTAATACAACCCAAACAAGAGGGGGGACTGCAGCTTCCTGATGTTAGGGGATATAACCTAGCATGTAACCTTCGTTATGTACTAGATTGGATTAAGGGAACAAGCAAGTTTGCAGACTCAGAACTGGAGGGAGAATGGGCTAAACCCTGGGATTTATCCGCTTTATTACATTCTCCATTGTCCTGCCTTCCGGCCACCCTGAAAAACACAGTCATTTATAGAGATACCATCATAACATGGAGAGAAGTCAGGAAAAAACTCAGACTGGCTTGGAAGGTCTCCAAAAGACTCAATCCGTGGAGATGCCCGGCCTTTGAGTTGGGACGTGTAAACTCTCTATTTAAAACTTGGAAAGCAAAAGGTGTCAATACACTAGAAGACCTCATAAACTTTGAGGAACGAAGGTGGATGACGGAGAAAGAGGTGCTTACTACCTTTAATTTACCCCAATTTCAGGCGATACAATACCGCCAGTTGAGTCACCATCTCCTTTCACACTTGCGGGACCTCTCTGGAGAGGTTGATAATAACTTATGGTCCGAAATATTACATATAAACGTAGGTGATGTATCAATCACCTCGTTATATACTAAAATACAACAAGTCCTACGCCCGCGGGGGAGGAGAGGGTTCTTCAACAAATGGCGAAAACACATTAAAGATCCTGAACTCACCCAGAAAATTCTAGAGGGGTGGGGGCTTATGAGACGATACGTTAGCAATGAGAGATGGAGGGATTCCCAATTCAGGATTATGCATGGGACTATCCAGGGTTTTAATGTTCCCCCTCCCAAGCCAACCAGGGGAGATGGATTCACTGCCCAAAATGTAAACTTGAGATGACGGACCTGGAACATGGGCTTTGGTCTTGCCCTGAGTCAACAAACTATTGGAGAAAGGTGGTCACTTGGGCCAAAGAGATATGTGGGGATATGGAGGATCTAGACCCGTTGCGCTGGATCTTCCACTATCAGACAGATACTGGAGCTCTCAGACACCCACATGTCCTATGGCACTATATTGCGATAATAGCTAAAAGACTCCTTCTACAATATTGGCTCAATGACAGACCCCCAGACCTGAACCAGATCAAATTGATGATGCGTCATACTCTGACGCTTGAATCGATGGACGCGCTACGCAGCCCTAATAAACTAACCAAGAAATTCTTTTTCAAATGGCAAATATTTATCGAAAACGAATTCTCAGATGGTGACATAACTAATTTTATGCTACCCTTTCGATCGACGATTTGGTATGCGGAAAAGGAGTTAGAAGGGACACTAGGCAGACTGAGGTGTGATGGTTAAATGGTTAAAAGGTTAAAAAACTAAGAGGAATCTTGAATTGGTTTTTATATAATATGTTCATATTTTCTTGCGACCTCAAAACACGATAGGAAGAATGGATGATTTCCGAATTGGGTGGGGTAGGGTTTATTGAAAGTTAAGAGACGGAACTGCAACTAGATAAAGGCTGTTAATTTCAGTTAAAGCTTTTTGTTTCGTGTAACTTAATGTTGGATATGCTTATCCTAATACTATGTAACAGATGTAATGTCAAAAACCCAATAAAAATATGGTTCAAAAAAAAAAAAGAACTGAACCATGGAGCAATGTAAGAAGGTGACCTTGTCAACTAAAATACATGTTTCTTTCTACATCGTATTGATATCTAAGTGCATGTGGACCACACACATGAAGGAGAGATGACACCTAGATTAATTATCACAAGAAGGCGAGTTGGTAAAAATAATATGATGCTCTTGGCAGTATTATGCTAGTTCTTCATTTTGGCAGTGTCCTCTTAAACATAGTAATGCTCCCGACAGTGGTTTAGGAATTGTTTGCAAACTATGATAAATAGTTGGAAGTGTGGTCTTGATTTTCAGATACCTGATCAAACATCTGTGGATGTTGGGAAACAAATCTGATCAATAAGATGCTACAATGAATTTCAGAGAACCTCCTGCTCATTTGTTTCCATCGGATACTATAGGACATGTTTAGGGATCTTGTCCTCAGTCATAGCTGTTTTGACAGCTCAGGTGAAATTAACACAATGTTAGGTTGTACAATGTTTTACTTGTCTGTAGGTCTGGATATTCTTGTGCTGATTATTTTGTTTTAATAAATTGTAAAAAGCAACATATTCTATTCAGCCAAGTCTAAATCGGTTTTAGTAAAGGGTAAGCATATGGCGTAACATTCTTGTTTTCTAATTAGGATCATCAAATGTGTCCTTGTTTTTATTAGGAAGTTTAGTTTTAATATTGCCTAAAGCATTCTAATTGCTTACTAATTTTTGGGTGAAGAAATCTGTTTAATGTTTTTCTTTGATGTACTGCTTACAGCAAACGTGGTCATGCACTTTGCAATTACTTTATATTAAACCATATAAATACCAAAAATATTAATTGCGCAGATTTTGTCTCTGCATAATGTGAGTGTTCTGCTTAAGAATGTCCTGTTAAATGTCAAGGATCTATTGCAAAAATACACTTAAGATTTGGTACAAATTTTCATTAAATATATTACAACCTTAAATGCCTTGATTAACAGCTGATTGTGTTTTAAACTCATGCATGGATCGATGTAACAAAAGTAAATGTATTTAAAGTCTAAATGTCTTTTCATTGAAAAGACAAACAATACTGCACTGGTTGTTAATAAGTCAGCCGACAGGATAGGGGGTACTCGGATAGCGGGACAGGTTGTTGCTGCAGTGGGGATCACGGCTGGTCGGGTCCCGATCCCGTGCCCTGGACACTCAATGGCTGAGGGGAAAACGATTTGGGATGGGGGATTATTATACGTAACGCCACCTGTGGTACCTGGTAACGTGGATACCAGCGCTGCAGCCAGCTGCTGAGGTGATGGTGATGCAGCTTTGGGTGTACAGCTCCCCACAGGCGGAGCTTTACATCAGGGCAGCGGGGTAGATGAGGGGAGTCGTAGTCTTTACCTCTCAGGTGTTGTTGAGACCTTTTAGGCGACTGATTAGAGACAGAGTACAGATCAGCTCAAACAGTTCTTTTTACTGGTACCAGGCAGATATTTAAGGTACACGGTACAGTCCAGTTTCCAGGGGTTAGTTGCCACAGGCTTTCAGGTTCATCACAGAGTCTGTCTGAGATACCTTTCAACACTTTCCTCAGTCCTGCTCTTAAGGGCTCTTTTGGCTCTTTACTTCCCCACTCACAAGTCTAGTCTCTGGTCCCCGGGGTCTGTTGCTTTAAGTCTCTTTTCACTTGTTAGCGTCTTGAACCCAGCTATGGGACAGATGTTGGACTTCTTGATGAGTGCTGTGACTCCTTCTTATCAGGATCACAGCCTGCCAGTCAGTGGTTTGGGATAAACCTGGCAAACCACCTCGGTTCCGGTGACCTGGACACTCCAGAGGGCTGTCACCAAGTCTGGGGTGCCCCCTTTATTGTCTGGGTACCCCCTTAGGTTTGAGATAACCTCCTGTCAGAGCTGCTGTCTCAGCTGCATCCGTCTTCTTTAAGTTCCTCTCACTGACTGACTTATCTTAACTGTCACTGACGTCACGTCTCCCGCTCAGCTAAGCTCCAACCCCCTGGGACCTTCTGAATATACAGTCCCTGGTGCTAGGGTGTCTATAGTTGGGCTTGTTGTAGTTTTATAGACACACTCTGCAGTTCCCCTCTCCATCTGTGACTATAGAAGCACCACACCTTCTATTTAGGGTGTAGTACCTCCCTGTGGCGTCCCGCCAGAGGGGTGCCACATTAATGATGGGTCACATAGCAGCTAAGATAATGCTTTTATGTGCCATATGACTTATTTTCTCACATTTTTCTGCACTCTTTTAAAAGCTGCACTTTATGGTTGTGTGGGCGTGGGGAGAGTTTGCCAGCACTGTGTGTGTATTTCCACAGCAGTTAGTTTTAATCACTGCACACGTATACTGAATGTCTTATCTTCAAGTGAAAGTTTATTTACACAATGGTGAATAGAGCGATGAGACAGATGACATTTCAGCCAACTTGTAGCCTTGATCACAAAGTCACTAGAAAAAAATAGAGAGATATAACAGGTTAGTTACAATATATACAAACTCATGTCATGGGTTATATAAAATTTTTGAAGTCAGTGAAGCCCATTTTTTCAAGTTATATCAGGATCTGTTCAGACAAAGTGGGTGGTAAGAAAAGAAAGGAATTAGTCTTACAAAGTAGGTTGTTGGCTAAGAAATACAATACAACCTCATACCTGTTGAAAAATGCCCCTTCGGTGAAATGGTTATATCCCTTTGATATGCTTTTGTGGCATATCTTATGACAAATATAACCTGATGAGAATGAAATGGGTCTGGATGTACCATAGTCTTTAAAAGATAGGATCACTTAATATGTTGAATATCAAGGTTATATTTCTGATTACTGCAATGTAGTGTCAGTGAAGTGGTGCCTATAGATGAACAATACTGGTCACTCAGGTTGTATGGTTGCCCATGTAGGAAGGAGCTTTCGCTCTGCAAGGATAAACATAGATTAGGTCTTATGATCATGAGGGTGAAGGTATTACTTATCTTTGTATGCTGTGTCCGCTCACATCTGTGTGGCTGGATGCTGACACACCAGTGCCTTAGCAGGGCCTGGCCACAGGAACTGCTCGGTGCTTCTATTTAGAGCGCCAGCCGTCATGTGACCAGAAATGACACGAGACGGCGCACGTGATGACATCACCAGGTTTCCGGGCCGTGTGTTTATGTTGTTCTTCTGATGCCATGGTTGGGCTTGGTGGAACAGGAAATTAGTTGGAGCATGCACAGTTTAGTAATAGGATGCCTGAGAGCTGCACTTTCAGATGATTAAGGTTTTGAAATCACACTCACATCATAAGGGGACAATTTTTTAAATTGTGTCTGGATGGTCAATCATTTTGTATGGATCCATCATTAAACCTGGGAAAAGGGTATATTGGTCAATTCATTGTTTATGGTGATGTGACTGTAGTTGGATTATGTTTTAAGGTAGGTTATGTGGTAATTGTATATATCATGTCAGAAAACCCCAACTGTCAGTATAACATACATATCTCTTATTAGACCAACATGTATTAGATACTAGCTGGGAGCCCGATGCACATGCATCGGGATTCTAGAAGGGCGAGTCTCAGACTCGCAATGGTCGCTGCGCGAGTCGACTGAGAACTGCCAATGCTTTGCGCGTATCCACATGACCACGCCGGCTCGCATTGCGAGTCGACTTAGAACTGCTCGCAATGGCCGCTTCGCGGCCAATGCTTGGCGCGTATCCACATGACCACGCCGGCTCGCATTGCGAGTCGACTTAGAACTGCTCGCAATGGCCGCTTCGCGGCCAATGCTTCGCGCGTATCCACATGACCACGCTGGGGGCAAAAAAGCCATTCGCAATTATATAATAGATAGGATCTATAAAGGGAAATACTTAGGATAAGGTGGTGGTATTGTCATCATAAGTATACAGACCCTGTTGTAGGTGTGCATATGTTGGTCCTGGTAAATAACAAACAATGCATGGAAAATACAATAATAACAAACAAAATGAAGAAAGAAAAGAAAAATAAAAGGAAACTTATTGGTTTAGTACACTAGCATGTAATCACACCATTACTATGTCTAATATCTTACCATATTTTTTGAGGGAATAGCTTTGACCATGTATGTGAAAACATATATCAATGAATCTGGGGGAAGAATATATTGCCTTACATTAGCCAATCAATTTCCCTATTGAAACCCTTATGGTACCTTTACACGCCGCGACGGCAGGCTGGATACATCGCGCTACAGGCTACAAATGTAGCTTGTAGCGTCAATGTAGCCCGTCGTAGCGGCGTCTGAAGACGCGACGCTACAGCCGGCGACAGATACATCTGTTTATGAGCTCTGCTCGAAAACAGATGGCTATATCGCCGATGGTAGCGAGCTGTATCGGCGTGTAAAGAAGCAACGGAAGGGAACTCTGGACACCCTGCGCTGTAGCTGCAATGTAGCTAAGGCGTGACCTCGGCTCCGTCTTACCGCGCCCCATGTGCGATCATTGGTGGAAGCTTCTGCGTGCCGATTGGCCCTTGCCGCACAGCCCTCCATCTTGGATGAGCTGTCCCTCAGCACTACACATACGCGCCGTATGCACGATCATACCTTAGTACAATTACGCGGCCCACAACTTACGGGAAACCAAACCAAATGGTCCATGATTCTCATATACAGTGTGCACATCCTGTAAACACATAATGAATTATGCTGGACACAGCGGTGAAGTATGTTACAGACCGCCATGCCTTATTGAAATGCAGATGACTGCTAAAAGTGTCCCTTCAGTGCCTGCGCGCAACTCACACAGTGATGCACGTATACCCACACCGCATCGAAGAACATCACTCACTACACAGCGCACAGGCTTGCTGTACGCATCGCTATATGGGTGTTGTTTAGTAGGTGCCGCCGAAGTGGTTCGCCCGTGTCCGCGTAGGTCTCGTTCAAAATGTGCGTGACCCCGAACGAAGCCGTAATGACGTCATTACGATAGTTTCAGTTTCACTCTGCCTGCACGGAGCAGCTCAAAACTCTGCACAGACCTTTTGCAGGCATGGCGGCCGGTACCCGCGCTGCAACTTGGGGCATGGCGGAGTTGATAATCCTGATAGATTATTGTGACCGTTGGGACTATTGGGGCCACCATCACCACCGGCACCTCAGGTTGCGCAATCGGTGCACCGTCCGCCGGATCCAGCGGGCCCTGATCCGCAAACTGGGGGTAGAGCGGAAAGTCAAGCAGATCCAGAAGAAGATCGCTGACTTGAAACAAAAGAGCCCGGGTCGCATACTGGACATCCGTGCCAGGATTGCCAGGCTGCGTGGTGAGTAATAGTTGGGGTCAAACACACACCGCCACATGTGCATGTCCCACAATACTCAAAAATGGATGGCAACATATGACAAGGGACAGTGTGGCCTACACAATCCTAAACATCTTCAGAGTGTTGTGGTCCTCCAGTCAGCGCACTCAATTTTACACACGCACAGTACATGCATACAACGTGAGGGTATGCATCCAGCATCACCTGGTTGAGGCTAACTTAGCTGTCAAATACATAGCCACATGACATATATGTATGGGAACAATGTGTTTGTACGAGTTTAGCACTTTTTTCTTTTTTCTTCGTGAATAGCTTCAGAATCATCATCTGAAGAAGGGCCCCATGCCCCACCCCCAGGTGGCCCATCCACAACACCCCCACATCTGCCTGAAGTGGCACCCTTGCCCACAAGCTCCACACATTCCCCCGGGCCTCAGGAGCAAGACCTGCCGTCACCTACCGGGACAGAGGACCTGGAGGAGCAGTCAGCACCTGGCAGCCCGCTTGAGTGTGACGAGGTGTCGTCATGTGGTTGGCTGGAGGAGGACGAGATCACCTCCCCACAGGAGGGCCAGGAGCTGGGAGCACCTGTTGGGCCAGAGGAGGGTGTGCCTTGTAGTCCAGGATCCCTGTTACCATCAAACCACGTAATGTGGCCACGGAGCCCCAGGCAGGGAGTAACACCACCTCCCACTGTCTCCAGCTCAGTGGCGAGTCCTGGGGTGACCATGTCCCCACACAGTGACTATGGTGGTAAGTGTGTTATGTTGCCACATACACCCTGCACACTGATCCATTAATTTCATCTTGCACAACACGATTTCAGTCCACAAAGTTAACAATGTGGTTTAACTATTCATGCAGATGGTGAACGTGCGGGTTCATCTGGATGGAGCTTGAGCCCATCTCTGTCCCCGTCTGATGTTGATGTGGATTTAGAGGAACAGGGTAAGTGGATGGTTGTGTGCAGTCCTGGCTACCCATCACCAGCGACTGCTGTGTCCTAAAGTGTGTGTTTATTCCCAATACAGGTGCCCCTACCATGGAGGAATTTGTCGTTGCCCATCAGGCGTTTGTGTCCCGCATGACCAGGGCTTTGCAGCGTGGCCTGCAGGACCTTGCACGGCTGGGTCAAATGCTGGAGGGCCTATGTCCAGAACATGGATCCCAGCCATGAAGTTGCTGGCTGCATTTTATTCAGGCCAAATATGGCCACAAAAAACTGTTGTCCTAGTTGGACGCTAACAAATTACCCAAGTTGCCTTGTTGGCTTAAAAATGTGGTAATGTGTTTTGTTTTTTTTTGCCCCCGTTGGGCTATTTTCTTATAGTGTCCCACATTGGGACCATGAGGAGTGTGGACTGGCCATCCCTTTGGCTTCTGTACCTATACTGTCCCACATTGGGACCATGAGGAGTGTGGACTGCCCATCCCTTTGGCTTCTGTACCTATACTGTCCCACATTGGGACCATGAGGAGTGTGGACTGGCCATCCCTTTGGCTTCTGTACCTATACTGTCCCACATTGGGACCATGAGGAGTGTGGACTGCCCATCCCTTTGGCTTCTGTACCTATACTGTCCCACATTGGGACCATGAGGAGTGTGGACTGCCCATCCCTTTGGCTTCTGTACCTATACTGTCCCACATTGGGACCATGAGGAGTGTGGACTGCCCATCCCTTTGGCTTCTGTACCTATACTGTCCCACATTGGGACCATGAGGAGTCTTGGATGGGTACACCTATGTGGAAGCTGCATTATGTGTATTGTGGCATATGGCTTACACACATGTCTGTAGCGAATAAAATTTTTGATTACCTTTGTATTTTGGCTGCTCATGTCATCATTGGGTGGAAAACATGTTCTACAGGTAAATATCTCACACACATTACCACACCTCTTTGTGAAAGTGCTAACACAGTACAAAGGAACCTCTGGTCGTCCTACTCTGAGGCCATTGGCCCATATTGTGTGGGCTGGGCCAAGCTATATTGTGCACAACACCATTCACCCACGCTGCCCCCCCAACCCATATACCAAAAAGACCACACAATTGAGTATCTTCCAAAATTTTATAACGTAAAAAAGGTAAAGTAACAAAGAAATCATATTAAGCAAGTCTGCTAAAAATTAATCCAAAATAAACAGGTAGCAACAAAATTAGCTTCCTACAGAGGCAAAAGTCCAGAGTGCCAATTTGGTGCATTGGCTACTAGTGTCCAAATTATTCATCTTCTGTCGGCTCTGACAATGCCGCATCCCCCCTCCTCTCAGGGCAGCCCCGACCTGCCTGAGAACGTCTTGTTGTACGACGACGATGTGTTGGGGGGGGATGGGGTGACTGTGGCGGGGCCGGTCTTCTCACGGGCCGAGATGGGGCAGCTGGGGAAAGGGGCCACAAGGTGTGTTGCATGGGGGGGGGGACGTGGCAGCCCCATTGAAGGGCCCCATCATCGGCAGCATCAGCGGCATTGTTGAAGACCCTCAGAAGGATCTTTTTCTGGAGCGGCTCCATCCCTCGCATTCTGTCGCTCATGTAGAGGGCGTTGCTGTCGATGTGGGTCCGCTGTTCATCCAAAAGCACGCGTCGGGCCCAGGTGCCCAGCTCCGTCTCTGGTGGTGCTGGACGTCGCCGGCGACGGATCCTGGAGCTGGGCCCTGGGCCCGGACCCACATCACTTTCCCCGCCCTCCTGCTCAGCCCCAGATGTCATGGGCTGAGCATCATCAGCGACAGAATGCTCCGCAATGGAGCCGTCCTCTTCTGGGGCCTGTGGGGGGGAGAGGAAACAAAAGAAAACATTAGTGACGGCAAGGACCACACCATACCATGGACACAGGACACAATATACCACTCCCACTAAAGTAAAGGCACTAACAAAATATATGGAAGGAATCTACAAACAGCAACCCACCAAACTTTTACAACCACAAAACCTGTATTGCGCCTGGACACTCACCTCTACGATTCCGGTACTCAGCACAATACAGATTTAGGTGTCAGTCACAGAGAGCCGTAACCCAATGAGTACATGTCACCACAACACCTTGATACTGGGGCCTGGGCTGGCCAAACACAGAAGGTGGCCACCTTCCCATTTGTAATACAAATATGATGTCAAACCACCAAACCTTAAAAGAACAAAAACCCACTTGCACCAGAGCCAACACACATGTGTGGCAGCAAAATTTACTACATGGCAGTATGTGCCTTTTTCATTTTAATCCAATAATAATTAAAACCACCTTACACATGTCATTTTTCCAGTACCGATATTTGGTGGCAATGCTATTTTGAAATGCGGCTCTCTGCGTCAAAATCATATAATCCCCAATCATGGAAGGAGGGCAGATTCACAGACAGAAAAAGGTTTCCCACACCAAGGCCGAAAATGTGTCAAAAGTGTGCTAGTTCTTGTTTGGGCAAAACACACATGTGAAGGCAACATTGTGGGACAACACTGTAACACGATTACCCACCTCCTGTGGCGCAGATGGTGATTCATCCGGGCCTACATGGGACGCAGCAACGGGGCGGTTGGTGGTCGTTCGACGCGAGCTCCCCTCGCCCAGGATGAAGGTGAAGAGGGGATGTACCATAGGGTAGGTGATGGTACCTCCTCAGCTCCAGCTCCTGAGCGACGGCGCAGGTAGTCATTGTGAGCCCGCATGAACGACTGCCGCATGTTTTTGATTTTTAAGGCCACCGCATGCTGGTCCCAACTCTTGCCTACCCTTGACTCCAAGCGATTGGCTAGAGCCACAAGAGTCCTGTAGGCCTCGGACCTCGCTGCCTGGTTTTTATATTGAGGCAGCGAGCTGCGCCACAAACATTCGTGCTGCTGATACTCCGTGAGAAGCTGGGTTTCAAATTCCACAGTACACCTCGGCATCTGGGGAAGACAAAACACAGCCAATCCCGACCGTCACGACACAAGCCATATGGATCTGTCAAAACCTTGTGATCATTATTTACATGCTCATAAGGTTCTCATATGTACATTATAGGCAGCAATAACTGTTATTACAACTTGGCCTATGTGTGGCATTTGCACAATGTCACACCGGTCCTAAGTAAAACACATATGTGACACAATTACACATGTCAGGTACTCTGTGGCCCCCTAAACATGTATGAAACCTCATGTAACACCCCACTGTCCATATCAAAACAACACCTGGAGACGGTGTGTGCGTACCAACCTGTAGGCCAACATGTGAGCAAACACATTGTGTGGTAGCTACTACCTTTGTAATGAGCAAAATGGTTAACATTAAACAGATGACAAAGGAGGGCGTGGTTTGTGCCAAGACTGCACATACTACATGTAATGTGCAAACACATCATCATGTAGTTGTGTGGCCATCCATGGGACTACAATTGTAACAGAGGTCACAAGAATCCCAGCTATGAAGGGACCAATAATTGCAGGCTTCAAATGCTGATGTGCCTGCCCGTTCTAAATCTCTACTTTATATGTTTGACTCACAAATTAAATCAAAGGCCAAATGTATACGCACACAATACCAGGTGAGGCTATACCTGGCTATTACCATACACTAGAAAAACTGACCCATCTGTCTAATTAGAGGGCCACAATGAAAGGCCCTATCAAAGATGCCCATACACACAATGCCTAAGCGGCCGCCAATACAAGCATCAGCGTCCCGTGCACTTTCATACAAACCGCTAAAGAGGCTTACCGTCAGAGCAGCAGAAGACAGGCAGGACACTAGTAGCTCAATGCACATGGACCTCTGGACAAGGTGTAGTGGCCATTGGCCTGCCTTTATAGTCCGCTAAACCAATCACAACGGACACAATGACGCACAGCGTAATGGGACACCTGGGGCCGCAATTAACGTCCGCTAATTGGTGGAGATCGCTGAATCGTGATTGGTTGGCGGCCCTTTAAAAGGTCCGCATGCCGGCAAACATTACGCTTGCTGGCCAGACCCATTAAGTAAGTATCTGTGGACACACATGGAAATGGCGGGGTGTGGGTGCATATGTTGTTATTTGCGACCGCAGGACACTGTTTTAGCGTAGTGTATAGGGGTCTGTATTGCTGGGGAATATATAGTGTACTGTGTGGATTTGGAGTAGGCATTTGGTTTGGTGCTTATGAATATTTGAACATATACATTGCTGTGTTTGTTTCCAGACACCATACAGGAGTTTGGCTGCAGGACTGTAGACAGAAATGTGTGACTCCTGTCACCTGGATCAATTTCTGCATACTGGTTGTGGCCAATGGAGACTGGGTCGAACGGGGATAGGATGAGACATGGCTTGGAGGTGTGGCACTCAAGACATAACATAGATGTTTCGGACAAATGCCACCAGCAAAAACATATGTAACCATGGGTACCCAACCTCACTCATGTGCTAAATTGTTGGCTTCTTGTAAGCTTACTTGACCAGGCTATCTGGGTAGGTATTGTTTGTTTTACCTCCCAGAATAGTAAATGGCCACATTTTCATTATGGTCTGTGTAATGGCAGCTGCAAATTTGTTATCATCCATTATTGGTGACACATGTCCCTTTCTAACTCACCTAGGTGCAGATGTTTTACTTTGACAAACTCCCATAGAAGTTGATGTAGAGGAGGCCACTATCATTGGGCGTCTTCCATTTTGATTGGGGTGACTACTGGGTGTTTGCCTTTCCTGGCTTCAGGGATGTGTTTCGGGGCCTGACGCAAGTTCCCCTCCAGTTGGCTATAGTGTGTCATCCAAAATAGGTGTGGCTTGCTTAATCTGCTGACATTGGCACATATTGTTCTACCTACTCATGTTGTGATTTCTCATCTACAGGTGCTGATATTGAGGATGCAGAATATCCATGACCGCAATGTTATCGTGGCTCTTGCGTTGGTGGAAGAGCAAATGTGGTATCAGGATCGGTATGAAAGGTTGATGAGGCGCAGACAGCGGCGGTTGTGGACCCGTGATTGGCTTCTCAGGCGGGAAACCCGGGGCCACATGCAGCTGTTGCGGGAGCTGGAGATTAACTGTCCTGATGATTACCGAAACTATCTGCGTATGCCCGAGGACTGTTTCACCTTCCTATTGGAGCGTGTTGGGCCACTGATAGCGCGTCAGGACACTATAATGCGCCCATCAGTATCACCTGCTGAGCGGTTGGCGATCACTTTGCGGTTCCTGGCTACAGGGCAGTCCATGACATCACTCACATACATGTCACGTGTCTCCCTGCCCCTGCTGAGCCGCCTGATCCCTGAAACGTGTTGGGCCATCTGGAGAGCTCTGCAGCCAGCCTACATGAAAATGCCAGAAACAGCCGCAGAATGGCTGGAAGTAGCCCGAGGGTTTGAAACCCGGTGGAACTTCCCCAACTGTGGCGGGGCATTGGATGGTAAGCACGTGAGGATTACCAAACCTGCCAACTCTGGCTCTTTGTTTTTCAATTACAAAGGGTATTGTAGTATAATCCTCATGGCTCTAGTGGATGCCAACTATGAGTTCCTCTACGTGGATGTTGGAATGAACGGTCGCAACTCAGATGGGGGTGTGTTTGCCCGAAGCTCCTTGGCAACACTACTAGGGAATGGTGGGCTAAACTTACCCTCAAATGACCACACGACCGAACATCTCAACTTTGCGTTTGTGGCGGATGAAGCATTCCCACTTCAGGAGCACCTACTGCGGTCATATCCACAGAGGGCCCTTACTTCTGAGAGACGCATTTTCAACTACCGGCTATCCCGGGCCCGCCGTGTAGTTGAAAATGCGTTTGGGATAATGGCGAATAGATTCCGGGTTTTTCATACGCCTATGCATATGAAACCGGAGTCTATTGACGCGGGTAGTGGTGGCCTGCTGTGTGCTGCATAACTTCCTGCGTCGTAGGGATAGGGCATCATACACGCCAGGAGGTTATGTAGATAATGCAGACGCTACAACAGGGGAGCTCCGTCCAGGGTCTTGGCGTGATGAGGGCCATGTGATTCTGCCACTCCAGCCGCAGAGCCATGGCCACACTCGGCAGGAGGCCAGGGACAGTAGAGAGGCTTACTGCTCCTACTTCAATGGGTCTGGTGCAGTGAGCTGGCAGGACCAGGCCATGTAGTGTGGCTGGTTCTGGGAGGTTTATTTAACTTTGCAATGGAGGTGACAGCAGGGTGGCTGCACCCCTTTTCTTTTGTGTTCTGCATGTTTTTTTGTTTTTGTTTTTTTTTCCTAATGTGCATGATGTTTAGTTAGTTAGTTAGTTTATGTTGTTTGTTTTTTTTTTTATGCTCCACAGGTTCCAATGTGGGTTCAATTTGCTCTCTCTGCAATGTCTTGGCAGATTGTGACATGCACTTTATTTGTTGGTTTTATTTGGATGTATTTTTGGTTACAATTTGTAATCCAAGGTCACGATGAATGATTTTGATGTATTAAATACTTTTTTGGATCCAAACAAATGTGTGAGCCTGTTTACTTGGTGGAGGAGGGAAATGTGAAGAAGTTTATGGTGGGGGGCCTGGGATGTCATAGCCACCTATTGGCTGGGATTGTGCAGACAATATGTGTGGGTAGCCATGTTTTTTTCCCAGACTTTTGCCTAACAGTGTGGCCATTGTGCGTACATGAGCCTTTAATTTGTCCTATCCAGAGGGTCACCTGCAGACAGCACATTGATGCAGGACATATTCTTCTCAGGTGTTTTCTAATACACTGTCACACAGATCTTTCACAGGTTTGCTACGGAGCAGTTCCAGTACAATCACATCTGTTGCCAGAGATAGATACATACAGTGTACACAGAGAACGCACATACTGTTTGTTGTAAGCCGCTCATGTGTGTTGCAGAAACGCACCTCGCCGCTATCTACACACGCCGCTGTCACAAGCGCTGATCGTGCGTGCCAAGGCAATCACTTGTACTACGTACACATAGCCCCGGGCCCGCTACTTTTATGCACACTGGGTAGATGACTTGCCACCGCTCCTGGGTGACGCTTTACCATCGGTTTAGATGCATTCGCCACACTCTGCCATGTCACAACCGCTTATTCCGTGCTTCACTCCCCTCACTGGTACGTCACGTCTCGGCCATCCGCCCTTTCCGTCGTGCCCAATCACAACTCCGTAGTGTTGGCCAATGGTTGTGGTTTGGGCGCGGCGTACAGGACTGTGGCACGCCTATTGTGTTTTACGTCCTGCCTTTGTTGCTCCCACTCACCCTGTGGTGGCGGCGTGTGAAGCGGGTACGCTAAGCTACAGCTGGCTACTTGAGACACCCGGCGATGTAGCTAGCTATAGATGTAGCGTGGCGTAGCGCACCTTGTCGCGGCGTGTAAAGGAGATGCGTTCACCGTTTGTAGCCGTTTGAGCGTGCTCGTGCACGTGATGTAGCGCGATGTATCCAGCCTGCCGTCGCGGCGTGTAAAGGTACCATTAGGGCTAAGTGTATCCAAAGCCTCTGAGGGCAGGTTGATAGGGAGCTGTGTGACAGCAGACAAGGGGTTAACAGAGATGCTGACTGAGCTGTGTGGAGCCAGATGATTGATCTGTCCTTGGCAAAAGCTTTTGCAGGGATTGCAATATTCCTACACTTTGATGTTGCTTAGCAACTGTGCTGTACCCTGAGCTAGTCTGATACATTGTTTCCTCATGAGCTGCAGTCAGCAGTGTAGGACACGCCACCTTATCCATATATGGATATATTCCCCATTATTCACTGAAGACGAATCCGGGTGATAATGACCATATATCTGCTTCACACAAAGTGCAGTGGAGACACCTTGTGGAAGGTTTATGAATGGCTTTCAACCAGAGTTTTCTAATGAAGTATATTAGAAAGCTTATTAAAATCATTTGCTCTACATTATTATGAAATAAAAATGTAAACGGCAGTTACGCTTTAAGAATGTTACGCACTTAGATGGCGCTGACATTGCTGGATGCTGCTGTGTGTGTTGTTTGTCTTTAAGTGCTGCATGAGGTGTAGTTGTGAATGTCTTTGCCTCCTGTGTTGTACTCCAAAGCTGCATTCACTATTATGTTCAGCTGCTGGTTGAGGGGTTGATGTGTGACCCACCTGGAATCCCCTCCCCCTGGCTTTACATAGCATTCTCTGTCCTCTGTCAGATGCTGCTGATAGAGTTATTTGCTCTAGGTCTTGGTGCTGTGCTGTTGCTTAGCTGCAGAGCTGCAGTCTTTCCTTGGGAGTAGCTGTGATCCCAGATCCGTGGGTGGAGGTAGGGGCCCTTAGCCTAGGGCTATTCAGGAGCCAGGGAATAGTGCGGAGACTCGGACCTCCTCACCATCAGAGGTACCTCCGAGAGCAGGGCGAGCTAGGGACCCCCAGGGAAAGGGGTAGATTAGCTCCTCCTGATCCCTTCACCCATAACACCTATCTGTTACTTGATTCCCTTACCTCTCAAGCATGACAAAGGGATTTTCCTGGCTTAAAATCTATCTCTGGGGCAGGTCATCAATATTGGCCTATTCGCCTACCCATCTCCACCTCTCTCACTACTCTTGTGATGCGATACACAAGATGTTTTGCGCGATGTGGTTTATGCTCTTAAATATTTTAGCTTCTATACTTTTTTATGGCGTTATGCATTCTAAATAACATTGAATATATTAATTTGCACAACGTACTTAATTATATGTATTGTCATAAAGGTGTAATACTTCAACTCATAATATATTCCCAAGTGTGTACCGTATTTTTCGGACTATAAGACACACTGGACCATAAGACGCACCCAGGTTTTAGAAGTGGAAAATAGGGAAAAAAAGATTTTAAGCAAAAAATATGTTAAAAGGGGAAGATGACGCCATGGGATCTGAGTGGTGTCGGTAATGTACTGTATAAAAATGCCAAATGCCAGAAGGTGAGTATAAGAACCAGGGAAGGGTCTTGGATGATCAATGTGATCATATATTAAATTCGGTGCCCAGTCTTTCCTTATCGGAGGCACAGAGATAATCACAGGTGTACCTAATACATAGGAAATATAAAACACCTGCATTCCTGCACAAAATCGTGGTAAGGAGTGACTCGTGCTGCCCCGATGTTGCCTACCTAATGCCCACTTTATGCATATGTTCTGGAAGTGTCCTCGGCTTGGAGGGTTCTGGAATTATGTTCTGAATACATTGGCAAGAGTTTATGGTACAAGATTGCTCCCTGATCCAAAGTCCTGCGTGCTGGGTATTATACTGGATATTCCTGTGGAAGATCCGATTGCGATCAGTATGACTATAATTCTATATATCACATGGAAAAACATTGTCTTGCATTGGAAGCAATCTGTATCCCCGACGGTGGAAGAGTATATTAACAGAGTCAATAGATCTATAAGGCTGCAAAAATAAATGTATATTAAAAGAAAGGCTATCGGAAAATTTTATAAAATCTGGACCCTGGCTCAACACCCCGGGTTTGCCATCCCAAGTTTTGCTACTGGGGAATCTGTTCCCTATGCTTCGTTAATTATGGTGCCCCTCAATTCCTTCTTGGTTCCATAAGTTCTCTTGCTTTATGAATAGGTTTCATAACTATGTCTATTGCCTATACAATATTGCATTATGTACCTGACTGTTCATAGTTCTATGCTGTACAAGTTTTGTTCCATATTGTCCCATAAAAATATTTTTTGTGTTTGTCTGTCCATTTTTTTACTATACATTTTTAGGTTGCATTCTAAGGGACCCACAGTTATATTAGTTATAAGGTGATATTGCGGGGTGTGGGGGTTGTGTTGTGTATGAGAGGTATGTCTCAAATTTGTATGATTAAAAATGCTTGAGCTTTGTCTCAAATTTGTATGTTAAATATGTTTAACAAAAATAATCTGATTTTAAAAAAAAGAGAACCAGGGGAGGGGGCTTAGGCTGGTTTCTCAATGGCAAATTCTCAATCTGTGTCAATTCATTTTAAAACAGATAGGCACGGATACGTTATGGCATCCCATGTTATCCTATGGGCATGGATTTGTCCTAAAGTAGTCATCCATGTGTCAATTTTTTTCACAGATTCTTTTTTGTCCGTTTTTTGTCATGCACCCAGAATCGAAAACTGTTCCGATTTTGGGCTACCTCGAAAATAGCGGACAAATGGACAGACATAGATATGTATCTGTCCTTATCAAATTATAATGGAGATCTATGGAGGACATATTTTTGACAAAAAACGGATTGGTGAAACGGATCCATTTTGCTGTACTGAGCATGCTCAGAAGTACAGCTCCTCCCACCCCTATCTCTGACAACTAATGATGGATCCGTTATAAAATCTGCCCATGAACATCAGTTGGCATCCATTTGCACAGATCCGTGCCTGTCCGTGTGGTTCCATGAAGTTCAAGGATCCATACGGAGTTGCATATTTGCCAATGTGAAAGCAGCTTTATATTTAAAGCACCACTCTAGTGCTGAAGAGAAAACACTGGAGTGCTGCTTTAAAATCTTATAAGTGCAATTAATATCAAGGGAGAACTATAACTCCCAGCATGTTCTGCAGATCATTTGGCATGCTGGGAGTTATAGTTCACCACAGGAGTGGTAGAATGTTTGTATGTACAGTACTTTATTAGCGCTAACAATTCATTCTAAGGTTTTAGACTACATTAACTTCTGTCACTTTGATCCTGCAGCCAGGCAATAGTCCTTCTCTCACATAGTACAGGACCTGCGATGAGGTAATGAAGAGGGCGGTCTGGATCATCACATGTAATGAAGAAGAAGGGGTATTTGCTTTCGTGTGATGTTCCAGCCCGCCCTCTTCATTACCTCATCGCAGGTCCTGTACTTTGTGAAAGAAGTGCCATATCGTGGCTTTAAAGGTGACATGCTGACAAATCAATACAGAGTATTCCCTTCTTTCCAACTAGCATTTTTTTGTCCAACATTGTAATCCATTCAAAACCTGAAGCCACCTGATCAGGCCTGTCTCCATGGACTTAGAATGGGGACACAAAACACATGCGGTGGCAGTTTACGCCTGATCATAACAAATCAGTTTTTATTACCTCCTCCCTGGACTAATGAAGTAGTAATTTTGCGGCTACTTTAAAGCCTGATGCCTCCAGATGCGTCCCAATGTGGCAACAAATAGAATGTGCTTCAATGGTAGCCAGATCCAGAAAGGGGCCTATCCGACCAAGCAGATCCATTGTAACACACTGAGCAAGCTCAGAGTTTATGTTCTCCTTCCAATGCATCTACAGGGTTCTGGCTAAGCTCTCTCTCTCTCTCTCTGTCTCCTCTCCGGATCAGTCTTAATACAACTGCGGTGGCATATGGGTACAGAAACAAAGCCAGATGCAGGGATACCCATTTTCAGCCTAATCAAACCAGAATGCATATGTGAAACCAGCCTAAGGGTACCTTTACACGCCACAACTGCAGCGAGGAATCTTGCCGGCGATATGTCGCCCTGGCACCATTGCCGTCAAATTGCCTCCCAGTTGCGGCGTGTAATTTGGGAATTTGGCGGCGATAAAAAACCTGTCGCCTGCTTCCAATTTCACAACACTGCTCCAAAATCAGAGGCAATCATGTAGGCGAGTTTCCCTGTTTTTGGCGAGTGATGGAATCTGCATCGCCTATTGATTTCCCATAGGCATGCCACAGCGTGCTGGAGTCCGTGCCCCGTCAGCGATGATTGGTGGTGGCTACTGTGTTTCCATTGGCTGTCACTTAACAGGGCGCCATATTTGAAGAGCTTTCCATACACCACCACACAATAGCAATGGCGTCATATATCAGCCAGCCTTCCAGAGCAGGCTGAGCAATCATAACGCTATTTGCGTTGTCCAATGAGCGTGTTTGGGGCGCGGTGTAAACCAGTCTGGCACGCCTATGTTCTCGCCGCGCTGAATATGTACGCCCACATCCCTTTGGGGATTGCGGCGTGTGAAGCGGCGATGGGAGTCTACCGTATGTTGCCCGCTGTTGGTGTGGCGATTTCCAGGGCGACATATTGCCTTGGATTGAGGGCGAAATTGTGGCGTGTGAAAGCGCCATCAGCGATCAGAGACGACCGTGAAAAACATTCACGCGCCTCCTATCGCCACCAAAAATTGCGGCGTGTAAAGGTACCCTAAGAAGTGCTGTGGTTTTTCATATACTACTATTGGCTTATCCTATTACTGAACAGCACCATCCACCCATTTAGACTCCAATTTTTTCCTTGACTAACAGTAATAATGAAATAATTAGGGTGGAGGAGCTTTAAGCAATAAACAATGATGAACACGCTACCTTCTTTAATCCCTTTACTCCCTAGACTTCACCTTCCCGAAAAGGCCAAATTTTACAACTCTGACCTGTGTCATTGTATGTGCTAATTACTCTGGAACGCTTCAATATATCCCAGAAATTCTAACATTGTTTTTCTTTGTGACACATACTTCATATTAGTGGTATATTTTGGTTGATATGCTTTGTGTTTATTTCTTAAAATATGGAACATTTGACAAAAATCGGAAAATTTAGCAATGTTCAGACCGTGAATTTTTATGCCCTTAAAATGTCAGATAGTTTTATCACACAAAATCATTAATAAATAACATTTGCCCATGTCTACTTTACATCAACAAAATTTTTTAAACATTATTACTTTTATAGTAAGTTAGGATTAAAATTTTATCAGCAATTTTTCATTTTTCCAACAATATTTACAAAACCAATTTTTTTTATGGACAACATCACAATTGAATTGCTCAAAACCACACTCAAGAACTTTATTAACCTTTTAGGTCAGGGGTGGGGAACCATTTTTCTGCCAGGGGCCATTTGGAAATTTCTCCAATCCTTCGGGGGCTGTACAAAAGTATCAACTTGAAAATTACCAGCTATATTTGGTTAAACAATCAACTCACCCCTACTGTGGTGGCTGGGGCTGATTCTCTTTAGCATGGGTGATATTGGTCATGCTGCTTGTCAACTGCTTTTCCTGGTTTGCAAGAGCCCTAGACATCACAAGAGAGGCAGGAGGCATATACCTCACTGGGGAGGCCAAGGCTGGGGCATAGAGATCACTGCAAAGCTGGATTTAAAGGACAGACAGTCGACAAAATGTGTCTGCCAGCCTGAGCACTGCAGTCCTCAGGAATCTGCCCGGGCGCCACAAAAAGATCATCGAGGGCCGTATTCAGGGCCTGAGGTTTTCCACCCCTGCTTTAGGTGCGTCACAAGCATTAAAGCAATATGGAAAAAAAAATTAAATTACTTTTTCCAACAACAATATTATTTTAGCCCCAAATTTTGCATTTTCAGAAGGGTAACAGGAGAAAATGGATTGCACAATTTCTTGTGAAATTCCTCCTGCCAATGTGTGGTGGAAAATCAGTCTTTGGGTGCACAGAGGGGTCTCGGAAAGGAAGGAGCGCTATTTAAGTTTTGGAGCTCAAAATTCGCTGGAATAGATAGCAGATGCAATGACACATGTGCAGAGCCCTGATGTTTCTTAACACTGGAAATTCAGTACAAGTGACCCGATCTTTTAAAGCCACAAAAATGTTTTAGCACAAAATAATTTATTTTCACAAGGCCAAACAGGAGAAAAGGGATATATATGTATAATTTGTATATACTGTGTATATATGTATGTGTGTGTACATATATCTCAATCATTTAAAGAGTATGGTAATTGCAGTTGTCACCAGGACTGTGGAGTCGGTAAGCCAAACCACCAACTCTTCAATTTACCTGAATCCGACTTCGCTTCCCTCATACAAGTGATAAATGTATTGTTCTACAATGGTAACATCAGGCTTTTAATCATTATTATGATACAATAATCAAGATATTGAGACAGAACATAATAACAATTCATAAAAATAATATTTTGCATACATTGCATTCAACTATACACAATTCATTATATATTTTAGGGGTCGGAGTAGGTCCCTTTTACTCTGACTAAACCAAAATGGGCACCGACTACATGACTCCGACTCAACAGCCCTGGTTTTCACAGTTTCACTGACCAGAGTAGTAATTATACAGGACCATTGCTTTGATTTCTTGATCTAGTAGTATAGGAACATGTGTAGTGATTAGTGATGAGCAAGTATACTCGTTATAGTGCAGTATTCATGATACTCGTTACTCTGCGAGTGTTTTGGATTTTACTCTAGATATTCGAGTGAGCTGTCTAGCATGTTTGCTGTCCGATTTTCAGCCAAGAAACATGCTGGGATCCCTTGCCAGTCATAGTAATGTCATATTCATCTTTCATAATGGCATTATTGTGATTTGCAGGCGCAGTATAACCAAAGAAAAAAATATGCTCTAACTGAATAGCAAGGACGTCTGGGGGGCTGTAAAAAGGCAGAGATGGATGAGAACATGCTATGGGAAGGGTATGCAAGACATGATGTAGATCATCTATGCATGCTGTTCTGCTATACAGTTGTCTGCTCTGAGTGACAGGACCTAGTGAATAAAAGTAAAAAAATAGGGGGGGGGAAACAAGAGGCGCAATAGTGCCCTATCACTAGTGACACTAATGTATGCGGTGGGTATGAATTCACTCACCTAGCACAGTTGTGAGACCCACAACTGGTGTAAAAGCATTTGGCATTAAATGCAGCTGCTGCAGGACTTCCACCTTCCACATGCACGTGGGAATCATCCAGAAGTTACCTCAGGGGAAATGGTGTATCAGTGTCCGCGCTGCTGAAAACCCAAGAAAACGATCCGGAAACCATATGTAGGTTGCATCAATATCCATTTATTCCTTTCCTACGCGTTTCAACACTGTCCTAGTGTCTTCCTCAGGGATCCCTGAGGAAGACACTAGGACAGTGTTGAAACGCGTAGGAAAGGAATAAATGGATGATTGATGCAACCTACATATGGTTTCCGGATCGTTTTCTTGGGATTTCAGCAGCGCGGACACTGATACACCATTTCCCCTGAGGTAACTTCAGGACCTAGTGAAGATAGATAGATGGTAGAATAGATAGATCAGGCTTTCCATTCTCCTGCTGCTGCTTCCGGGGCCACTCATTAAGCTCCCTTGCATATTAACTGCACTGACTGACAAACAGCCAATGACAGACACTCAAACTCTGTGAGAACCTCTGTGATTGACTGCTACAGTCAGACTGCATTTTCTCAATCTGGATGGTGATTGTACTTGGTTGCCATACAGATTAGTGCATGGCAACCAACCTGCTAATAAATAATTTAAAAAAACGAGACCTGCTGTATAGTAAGGGGTGAGGTCACCATTGCCACAGCAACAGTGGTTTCTATGGCAACGGTGACTTCACTGCTTACTGTATGACAGCGCTGAGACCTGCGCTTTATCGCTTTACTATAGCGCAGGTCTCAGCTCTGACATATAGTTAATGGTGAGGTCACTCTTGCCATAGTAGCCGCTAATAGCTGTGCCAACGGTAACCTCATGGCTTAGTGTATGACAGCGCTGAGATCTACACTATAGTAAAGCGGAAAAGTGCAGATCTTAGCACTGTCATAGGGTAAGCGGTGAGGTGAAGACTGCCATAGCTATTAGCAGTTACTATGGCAGCGACAACCTCACTGTTTCAGCGTTTTCATATAGTAAACAATGAGGATGCCGTTGCCATTGTAACTGCTAATAGTTGTTGCAACGGTGACCTCATGGCTTACTATATGACAGCGCTGAGACCTGTGCTATAGTAAAGCACAGGTCTCAGCGCTGTTATATAGTAAGCGGTGAGGTCACCATTGCCATAGTAACCACTAATAGCTATTATTAATATTATTATTATGGTGATGGTGACCTCATGATTTAGTATATGACAGTGCTGAGACCTGCGCTATAGTAAAGTGGTAAACTACAGGTCTCAGCGCTGTAATATAGTAAGCGGTGAGGTCACAGTTGCCATAGTAACCACTAATAGCTATGGCAACGTTGACCTCACAGCTTACTATATGACAGCGCTGAGACCTGTTCTTTACCCAAGCGCAGGTCTTGGTGCTGTCATATAGTAAGCCATGAGGTCACTGTTGCCATTGCTATTAGTGGTTAGTATGGCAACAGTGACCTCAACGCTTATTATATAACAGCGCTGAGACTTGCGCTTTACCGCTTTACTATAGTGCAGGTCTCAACACTATTTTATAGTAAGTGGTGAGGTCACTGTTGCCATAGTAAATGCTGTTGCTATGGCAATGGTGACCTCACCACTTACTATACCGCAGGTCTCAGCGCTGTCATTCAGTGATCAGAGACCATGGGGAGCAAAAGTGTTTTTCCTCTTCATGGTCTCTGATGTAGCAGAGCTGCGTGTGTCCAGGAAGGCAGTAGATGAAGATTGTGGATGGGTATGAGGGTGAGGAGGGGTAATAAAGATGGATTCACTAAGTGTCTCTGTGTTTTTATTTCTAATAAAATGATTTTTCTCTGTATGGTGTCTTTTTTAAATATTTATTTGAGATTCTTAATGGCCAGGTCTAACTTGTTCTGACATTAAGAATCTCGGGGCTTAATACCAACTGGCAATTTTAACACCTTATTACCCAGCGTGACACTGCCACCAGGGCCGCTGGAAGAGTCTGGTAAAGTGCCTGGAAATGGCTCTATGATGAAAGTGCCATTTTCAGGGGCGGCTGCGGGCTGCTATTCTTTAGCATGTGGGGGGCCCTAAAACAATTGACCCTCACCCCGCTGAGAATTACAGCCATCAGCTACTTAATTTTACTTTGGCTGGCAATTAAAAATACGTTGGAGCCCACCTATTTTTTTGCCAAGGTAAAATTTCGCAGCTGAGGGTGGCAGCTCACAGCTGTCCGCTTTCACTGGGCTAGACTTAAAAATACTGCAAAGCCCCATACGGTTTTTTTGTTTATTATTATTTATTAAATTATCATGCAAAATTACTGTCCAGACTGAGGAAAGCAGTCTAACTGCAACAACCAATCAGAGGCTCTCACAGACTGTGAGCATCTGTGATTGGCCATTTGCAAGTCAGTGCACTGAATATGCAAAAACCTTAATGGGCCCTGGAAGTAATTGAGTGGGAGCGCGGGAGACTGAGCTGATCCGGAAGCAGCAGAAAAAGTCTGGTAAGCTCGATCTACCTATTCTACCATCTATTTATCTATCTATCTATCTATTAGAAAAAACCTTTGAGCAGCACCAGGTTTTTGGGTGCAAAATCTGTCCAGCAATCCAATCCTTGCTTATATACCACAACAAACGACAGCAGCACTCCAATCCTAGGTCTTTAGATGCCTTTAATCAGGCCCACAGGGCGACCACGCGACGTTTCAGTGTCTAGTCAAATATCTATCTATCTATTTACGGTTTAAGAACAGGGTCCACATCACTTCCGTCTGATGCAGCAAGGGTTTGTTATTAATCCAGCTCAGGAACAATACATGGCAATGTTTCGAGCCCAGCTGGAGAAAGAGCTTGTTGGGCTCGAAACGTTGCCATGTATTGTGCCTGAGCTGGATTAATAACAAACCCTTGCTGCATCAGACGGAAGTGATGTGGACCCTTTTCTTAAACCGTATGTAACACAAGGGACTAGGGGGAGTTCCTGGGGATGCTTTGTACTCCATATAAATCCAGCATACACCGCTGCTTCTGTTTTTCTCATATCTATCTATCCATCTATCTATCTTCACTAGGTCGTGTCACTCAGAGCAGATAGCTGTATGGCAGAACAGTATGCAGTCTACATTATGTCTGCATACTGTTCCCATGCACTTTGAGCACGTTTTCATACATCTCTGCCTTTTTACAGCCCCCCAGACCTCATCGCTATTCAGTGAGAGCATCTTTTTTTCCTTTGGTCATGCTGTGCCTGCAAATCACAGTAATGCCATTATCAAAGATGAATATGGCATTACTATATCCAGCAGAAAATTACTTGCATTTCTCATTGACTTACATTGTACTTGTTTTTTGAATCAGATACATTTTTATTATAGATTATAGGTACAATTTATTCAATAGCACATCAATTCACAGTTTAACCAAAGATACATAGATTTGTTCCCTCAAGATCCCCTCCCTCCCGCTTCCCCAGACAGCACATCCCTACTTGAAATCCTCCAGCAGCCGTTCTGTTTAATAAGTACAATTAACATTACAAACATTGTCATTATAGGTCTTGGACTAAAAGAAAAAAAAAGGTAAAACTCACTATGTCTTTCCCAAAATTTAAATCAGTTGTTTAAAGCCTCTTCCTCAGCCATACTGCAACCAGGGAGACCACATTTTCAGTTCTCCCTTTTGTCATAGATTCCCCTCTCTAGTCTGAGCATACATTCCACCTGTCTTACAAACTCTCCTCTGGTCGGCGGATGCTCCTTTATCCAGTGCCTGGTGATCAATTTCCTAGTAGTCTGGCAATAGCTGTCTTCTACGCATTCTTAATTTCTATCCCCTGGACATAACCCATCAGACACACCAAGGGTTCCCTGGGGACCACACAACCATATGCCCCTTCTATTCTATTAATGACTATTATCCAGAATGGGGACAGTCTCGGACAAGACCACATCATATGGAAAATTTCGGCTTTATCTCCTCTGCATCTGGGGCATTCCGAGTCAGTCCTGAGCCCTGCTCTAAACATTACCTCTGAGGATCTATATACTCTATGAATTACATAGAGATGAGACAGTCTGGCTGGTTCACACATGGACAATTTATGTACGTATTCCAGAATACTTTCCCATACTTCATCTGTCATGCTCCCTATCTCCTCTTCCCATTTAGGTTGAGATTTGATAGGGTATGTAAGGTGAAAAATATACAAAAGATCTCTGTATATGTTCAAGATTACCCCTCTTGTAATCCCGTCACCAAATACATAATCCAATACTATATCTCTTTGAATACTCAGGCCCCCAGCACCGCCTTGTGTGTTTACTGCGTGCTGCATTTGCATAGATTAGTACCATCCACAATTCTCCTCGCATCTGCAAGAAGGGCTTCAAACCATGTCTATCAACTACCTGATGCATAAATAATATTCCTTTATGTATCTAGTCTGTCAGTCTGCCCATTTTTTTGATCTCAGGAAGATTCCCATTATCCTCTCATCTGCTTGATCTTATCCCATAGTCTATGCATGAGATCTAGTGTGGGATACATCTTCCCCAGTAGGCCCACGGACCCATCCTTCAGTTCAGCTATCAGGGGAATCTGTCCACTATGATTTCCAGTATCTTAAGGGTTGGATTCTTACCTGCCTCACTCGTCCACCCGCTCAGGTGTTGGCATTGAGCTGCGAGATAGTATATTCCCGGGTGAGGCAGCGCCAATTTCCCATCATCCTTGGGTCTCTGTAATGTCTACAATTAGATTCTAGGCTGTCTCTTGCCCCACACCAGATCTCTAAATAAGGCATTAACGGGTTTAAGTTTCCATTGAGAAATCCATACAGGGGCATTGTGCAGCACATAAAGTATCTTGACCATTAAGATCATTTTAATCAAGTTAATTCTCCCCACTATGGACAAGTGTAATTTATTCCAAGCATTTACCTTAGCTCTTAGTTTTTTCAGCAAAGGTGCAAAATTAATTTGAAGATAATCAGTTATGGGTAGGGAAACCCGAATGCTCAAGTATTTCAACTGGTCTACCTTCTGCAATTTTGTTGCCCCACCGTTCCTCACTGTTTTCCCCCTCCATCCTATCAACCTCAAATAAATTTGATTTATTCCAATTTATAATTAGTCCTGAGAGTGTCCCAAACCTCTCAATTATCTGCATGGCACGATCCAATGAGACCTCCTGATGTTCTAGAAACAACAAGATATCATCTGCATATAGTGCGATTTTTTTCCTCAACCTTCCCATATTTGAAACCCACAACCGCTTTAGACTTTCTAATAGTGGCTGCTAAGGGCTCTACAGCGAGAGCAAAGAGCAGGGGCGATAGTGGACAGACCTGTCTAGTTCCACTTTGTAATTCAACCTTTTTGGAGTCCATCCCATTAATCCGTATCTTAGTGGAAGGGTTAGCATACAGGAGTTGTACCCACAATATAAACTGTGGGCAAAAACCCATATAGTGCAATACATCCCAGAGATACTCCCACTCCATGCTGTCAAAAGCTTTGTGAGTTGCCTTCGGGCGTAAATATACTTAGATCAAAAGTTTTTCCATATATGTATACCTTTGTATACCTTTGTAACTCTCAATAAAAATAATTGTTCAAAAAAAAAAAGCTTTGTGAGCGTCTAGCGATGCTATGACCCTCTGGCCAGCACTATCAGACGGCAGTTGTAGATTCAAAAACAGTCTCTGTAAGTTCACCGCAGTAGATCTGTTAGGCATAAAGCCAGACTGGTCTGGATGTATTAGGCTAGAAATCACCATTGTTAACCAATTCGACAACACTTTGGCCAGAAGCTTCACATCTGCCGTTAACAGCGATATGGGTCTATATGACTCTGGTAATCTAGAATCTTTTTCCTCCTTAGGGATCACTATTGTTATGGCTTCTCTGTTATGGAAGCCGGTAACTCTCCTCTCTCTTTAGCCTCTACAAAAATTCCCTGCAGCTTCGGCAGTAAGATTTCCTCCACATGTTTATACACCTCTATTGGCAATCCATCAGACCCTGGGGCCTTGTCATTGGCCATGCCTTTGCAGAGCCTCTCCCAGTTCGGTTACCGTGATAGGGGCCTCCTATTGCTCTCTTTCCTCATTAGACAATGTGGGTAATGATGCTGCCTCTAGAAAGTCTGTCACCTCTCTCCCCTGTGACCCCATCCGAGAAGTGTACAGTTCGCTATAAAATTTTGTAAAGACCTCCAAGATGTCCCCTGAGTCGGTGACCTGTGCTCCTCCCTCCTTTTCCAAACAATGGACATAGGAATTCCCTCTCTGAGTCACCGCTGTCAATGATAATAGGTGTCCCACCTTTTCTCCCTCCTCATAGAACTTCAGTTTCTGGAATGCCTTCTTTTGATCTGCTGTCCCCACTAACACTCTGTTGACCTCCTCCTGTGCCAACCTCAGTCATCTCCTGGATTCTGGCATAGCCAGTATCACTGTTTCCATCTCTGCCTTTCTCAGAGCCTCTAGGCAGTCTTTTTTAGCCTGTTTGGCCTGCGACTTACACTTACACACATCTCGGAATAGAAGTCCCCTCAGGTATGCCTTCATGGCATCTCATACCATCAAGGCATCAGCGCTACCATCATTAATAGTGAAATATTCCTCTAATTCTCTCCCCAAATTAACCATGTTAATGTTTCGTAGCCGTACTGGATGTATCTTCCACTCTCTTATACTCCTCCTGTGTGTCCAGTCTTCGAATGGATACAAGTATTGGACTGTGGTCCGAAACTGCCCGCATCAGGTATTCGACCTCTCCCACCACCGCATCCATCAGCCCATTCCCAAGGGCCATATCAATCCGGGAAAGTGAGTCATGTGAAGGCGAGTAGCATGAAAAACAGTTTTTCCCTTCATTTCTTATCCTCCATATGTCTACCATCCCGATTTCTTGGATAAAGGTTCCAAATGCAGTTATAGAGCCATCCCGTTCCCCATCGGTTCGCCTACTTCTGTCCCAATAGGAATCAGCAACATTGTTAAAATCCCCTATAAGTAAGAATGGCACTGCCCCCTTCCTCTCAGCTATTTCCTGTACTTCCCTTATCTTGGTGCTGGAATACGGTGGTGGGATGTATATAGCCACAATACAGATCAACTGACCAAACAACCTACACTTACATTGTACTTTCTATTCGGAACGAATATGCGAGTATTACAAAGTACTCATTAGGAAAGTAAGGATTATAAATATTTCGCTACTTGCTCATCCCTAGTAGTGACGTATCGTATGCCAGTCAAGCATATCTGCATTGATTTCTGTCTGTAAAAGGTGCTCCTCATGTGTAGCATTTGTGGACTAGCCTCACCATCCAGCTGTTTCTCATGCAATCCGTCTAATTTAAATAGTGAAGGAGATAATTGTACTCTGTGAACGCTGTTTGCTGTCTTTCAACGTGAGGCAATGCTTATTAATCTCCCTCTGGCCACAGCTTTATGTGCTCTCCATAAAGTGCTGAGAGAGACATCTTGAGAGAGATTAATATCAAAAGCAAATCCTTTTCTCCCTTCCAAGAGATTTAACTGCTTGTAGAATAATGGCTAAATAACCATATCCCTTAGGAGGAAAGTTTAATCAGAAGAACCTGTTGTTCTGTGACATTTTCTTACAAAATTTATTTCAAGTCCATGGAACCAGTTTAAGAATGGTCTCAGGTGTCGGATGAGGAAGCAGACACTTATCTTAGGAGGCATACACCTTGCTAGATATTTACAGGAAATGTATAGATGATTTGTTGTACTTGCATCAAAGGGCATTATTTATGGAAATCTCCATGTCTGCAATGTCAGCAATTCTAGTATTGCCACAGGCAGGAGATAGGAAAACCCTGAGACAATACACTGTAATACAATAGTAGTGCAGCTTTTCATAACAGATTGATTTCTTTACTTCCCTAGTAAAATAAATGTACAGAACAATTTAAAGGGGTTGTTCACTATTTGAACAACCCCTTGTCATTACCCATGTTTGTGTGTTGTTAGTCACTACTCATGGACAAGCCGTAAAGCAGGGTAGTCAAATGTTCTGGGGTCAGATACCAAGAGAGCATGTCGTGAACTAACGGCAAAGACAAAGGCGTAGTCAGGTCAGGGTCCGGGTTATAATACCAAGTGAATAGCAGATCAAAGTAAAGGAAGAGGTAAGGCAAACGGATGGTCAAAGGTGGTTCTAGGTCTGACAGCAATGAACCCAAAAAGAGAACACAGATGAAGAGGCCAACATGCACCAATGAACAAATGCTCTGACTGGCAGTGATCTGGGGTTGACTGCTCAGCTACGTAGCTGGGCAATCACTCAGAACAGAAAACACCTGAAGAAGCCCAGCATCTCCCAGTCTTAGATTGGACTACTGGGCTGTGAATTAATATACCGTCAGTTCAGGAGACCCCTGCAATAAATTGGACGATTGAGCTGTCGCTCACTAAATTGACAGCTCCGCACAGCCCTTATTCCATAGAGCAGCAACACTGCAATTCACAGCGTCCAAGACACGTATGGTGCGGGAATCATGACAGTTTGTCTCTGTTAAAATAAAAAAAGATTATACTCACCTCCCCTGCTGGCACAGTTCCTGCGATGTTGGCACTCGCTCTGCCGGGGCTCACGTGAGATTGTTACATCATGTAAACCCTGCACCAAATCACTAAAAAATTTTCAAGGGCGACAAGGGAGAATTTTTTTCAGTATTCAATACTATAGTACTGCTGTATATTGTACAAGCAATCAGACGATTGCAGATTCAAGCTCTCTTAAGCAGTCTAATAATTAAACAGTTGAGAAAAAAGTTTTTAAAAATAGAAGGAAATTAAAACTTAAATCACTACCCTTTTTTCCACAGTTAACAATAAATAAGTGTAATTAATATACATATTGGCTATTACTGTTTCCAGAAAGGTGCTATCAATCAAATCAGTAAACGCTGCAAATAAAAAAACATCAAAATGCCAGAATTGCTGTTTTTCATGTCACCACAATGATAGAATTATAATCCATTTGTTTCCACAAATAACTTAGTTGCCATTTTTCAGTATGTGGCAAGGTAAATTAGTGGGACCATAAAGCTGTGTGCTACAATGAGTTTTTGGTGAGTTTTTGATACTGTGTATTTTTGCGGCATCATAACTGCAGCGTCTTAAAGTTCCAGCAAAATGGATGGAATTTATAGAAATGTTATGCCATTTGTGCTACTTTTTTACTCAGTGTAAACTGAGTGTCTCAAATCCGCAGCAGTTTGTTTCCCTTGCAGATACCCTGAGATTTCTGTGCAGATTTTCCCATAGAATTGCATTAGATGCAGAAAATCTGCAGGAAAAATTCATGTGCATTTTTGCTGTGGGAACACAATAAAAATGTATGTATTCTGCACATGGAGTTTTGCCAAAACCAAATATCAGCAAGTATCAAAATGAAGCAGTTTTACTGTATTTAAAACATACTATACCAAGAAGTGACAAAAAGCGAGGGGTGCCGTGCTGGCGCATTGCCCTGCCTCCTGGGTTACGTCACCGCTTATACCCGCCCTGCTCCATGTTAACCATGGGGCAGGGCGGGGAAAGGCGGTGATGTCATGGCAGGAGGCGGGGCAATGCGCCAGCACAGCACGCATCGCTTTGTGTTATGCAGCAGGCGAGGGACACAATGAGGGAGGCGGCAGTGGGTGGATTAAAGATACAGGGGGCGTAAAATTCCCCTGTGAGAGAAATGGCTCCAGCTACAAGTCACCTATTTGGCTCCAGTATGTAAGTTTTCAAAGTCTATTATCTCGGGGTACAGAGGGACTAAAGGGATGGGGGACCCCTTGCCTGAATGCAGCAGACATGCTGCATTCAGTGCTGTAGTTAGATCATCATGCATGGTTGGTGACAGGTCCTCTTTAATTTTAAATGACGCCACCCGCAGGTTGCGGGTATAGATGGACGCCACTGCACGATACTTCTCCTAGGGGCCGATGGTTGGGAGGCAGCAACGTTCTTAAGCCCTTTATGGATACGGCTCACCCCCAGGGTAGCAGAAGGTACCTGAGTGAGTTGGTAGTCCTGTTTCTGGTGCTTTTGATACATTAAGAAAGTTCACAGACAGCGGGTTGCAATCTTCAGTTCTTTTACTCACAGTCTTTGTGTAACAGCCCGCTGAGCACTGGGTTCTCGGAGGCAGGGATCCAGCTACTCCCAGATAAGAGGATGACACATAACTGGCACCCCTTCTCTGTCCTTTCTTAGCCTCTTTACATTGTGCTTGCCTCGCCCATCCTGCCTTGCGCATTACCACACAGAGCTCTGAGCCAGTGACTGTGGGCTTTTCTTAGGGGTAACCTGCAGTGTCTCCCTTAGCCCTATGGTTGCCACCTTTTCAGCAGATGTGCGCGGTTGTCGACTGTGTCACCTTGGAAGTGCCACACAGTCTCTTGGTTGCTAGCTGAGCCTTGTTTATATTCGCCACTAGTCTTGGGGTTCCGGTGCCCCTGTTCTTCAGCCTACTCCATCCACTGCCTGCGCTTGACAATGGATACAAGTCCCACGGGTGGAGTGGTCACTACCCGTGCCTATGGGACCCTCTCTTCCTCCTGGAGCCACCTGGCTCTCCTTCTCTGCTCCTCAGTCTGGCCTCCAGACACTTCTCTCAAATTCTTTTCTTTCTGTGACAGGCTTTCTTTCTTTAGCTTCCCTCCAACTCGACTCTAGCTACTTTACTCTCCTTTCCTCTCTCTGCAGCAACTTTCCTCTCTGCTGTTCAACTGTCTCTCCTGCGTTCTAGATCTTTCCCACTCTCTTTATAGCCTTTGTCACGTGTCCCACATCCTCTACATGTGTTCTTCTTAACTGAACTCCTCCCCAGATGCTCCCTTTAACTACTTGCTTCACCACCCATCCCCACTACAATGGTTCCTAGTGTGGTCTGGGGGTCCTGGCACCGGTCTGTTACCCCTGAGTGGGATACTACACCCTAACAGGGGTGTAGTACCTCTGTGGCAACTGGATCCGCAGGGTCGCCACACTGCATCCAACACACAGTGCCTCCAGGTCATGAGCACACAGCCTTAGGCCTATTTAACACATCCGTGCCTACATGCCAGAGGCAGGGACATATGGGGAGACATGATCCTCTATGGCCTCATTCAGATGTCCATTATTCAGCACAGACCGTGTCGCCATGTAGAGCAGATGCGTGTCTGTGTGCCAAACACGGCAACATGTCCATTTTTCAGCAGAAGCACAAGCCCACGAACCCATTCAGGTCAATGGTTCCATGCAAAAATGTCCCGCACACGGATGTCATCCATATGACATCCGTGTGCACAGACCAGAACCAAGATTTGTAAGTTAAAAAACAAAGAATTTTATACCTCCCTCTGGCGCTGTCTGCTCCTCTAATTTCTGAGGCCGCTCATTACACTCATCTAATATTCACTGCTCTCAGAGCTGCAGTGGGCCCCGGAAAAGAGAGGAACAGGCAGAGCTGAAGGGAGGTGAGTATGAAATGACAGGCTGTCCGTGTGCTATCCACAGATAGCACACAGACATCACACATGTCACACGATGCGTGACACCACAGAAGCACCGCCCCCAAAAATGGCCTGTCTCACACATCCATGTTTTGCACGGATGTGTCAAACAGGCCTAAAACATACAGAAATGGTAACCGTGTTTCTATTATATATTTCCTCTGACTGCTCCTCTCCTGGTTTGGCTTACAGATACTGAGGTAAAAATCTCACCAAATACTCAAGTGGCTTTTGGCGTCATTTAAAAAGGTATCCATTTTATACCTGCTAAACATCAATTTAAAGGAGGTGACACGCCCACTCCAAGGCCAGGAAGACTCGGGAACAAGGCGGTTACTCATTGTTCTACTTCACCTCTCTTCAGTTCTTTTTACGGGGACCGAGAGTTGGTCCCGTGACCCTGGCGGTGTCATTTAAAATAAATGGGGAATGATGTCAGGGAAAGTCTGAGGGTATAAGGTGTATTCGTGACGCCACCTGCGGTATGTGGTTAGGACGGCTGCCACTGCTGCAGAACCTCTAAGGACGATGACCGGCAGCTTGGATGGTGTCGCTCCCCGCAGGTGGAGCATAGTCCCCAGGGCAGTGGAGTGGTTCCCCCGGCTCGTACTTTGGCAGATGTGCACTCTGTCAACAATATCCTCGGTGTTTCAGGCAGCCTCTGCGGCCGGTGGTCGCCGCTCAAGAAAGTCAAACAGACACCACAGCTGCAGTTACATTACTTTTACTTCGGTGTTAAAACATGGCCACCGGGTACGCTCCTTGACACTCTCCGGTACAGCACTTTCTCCAGAGCTAGGTTAGTACAGTCAAGCCATGGTGAGTGCCCTTTCCTTCCTTCCTAAGTGTCTCAGTCTCTGGTGGTCTGTCTCTTTCACAGCATTATTAGGGGTAGTTCTCCTCTGAAGCGAACACAGCATCGCTCTACCCTCCAGGCTCTCAATGCTATTCGCAGCACAGAGCTCAAGTACCGATGGCCACAGGTGCTATTGTGTCCCGGGTGCCATTAGGTTCTCTATCGGTCACTGCTCCCTAGTTCAGCCACCTTCCCCAAGATGTGTCGGGTGTTTGGCCACAGCTCTTATCAGAAGTCAGGGGCTTTCGGACTTACGGCTCGGGCATGAAGTATCCGCACCGTGTTCAGGGCCGGGTCCCTGTGTCGTCTATCAACCCCTCTGTCTCGTCAGATTTAGGTGTACAGGGGTCAATGCCTCATCCGCACCCTTAGGGCTCTTCTCTCTCTCCATCTGTCAGTCCTTCCCTCCTGTGTGCGAGTGGGGTGGCATTGCTCCAACCCACGGGAGTCGGCACCACACCGCCTCGACTACCACTCCTCGACATTCGATGTTACTCTTCCGTTCTCCTTCTACAGTCTCCCCTTAAAGGCCACTTTACACACACAGATATCTGTGACCAACTTCTGAACAGATCTCTGGTTGCAGTGAAATCATGGCTGTGTACAAAATGGAGCAATGTGTCCATGATTTCACTGCAACCAGAGATCTGTTCAGAAGTTGGTCACAGATATCTGTGTGTGTAAAGTGGCCTTTACACTTCCTGTTTCCCCTTTTTGTGTCCTAGGCCCTCCCTCCGGGTCCTCCCATTGCCCCAGGGCCTGTCGCTGCATGTGTGTGTTTTTGTTTTGGGCTCAACTGCACCATCCCAGCACCAGGAGAAACAGGGGCACTACACTCCCTACCCGCAGAGTGCAGTGCCTTTGGTGGCGGCTTATCCGGTGGGGCGCCACAGAGGAAATACTGGTTTTAAATGGAGAGCATTTTTTAATTTCAGTGACACAAAGCAAAGGCAGAGCTGAAGATTAAACATTACATTTCTATTAAATCACAGATTCTTAAGGTAATCTGTCTGCCACGGGTGTGAAATTATTTCCCAAAATGATCTATTTCTGCCATAAAATGAAAAAAAAAAATTTTTTTTTTCAAAGGCTATTTAATAGGCTGCACCTATGATGCTGCTTATATCTTTACACCGAGATCTTTCCGCCTGAAAGTTGCAATGCTGAAATAAATATCCCAGTACTCACATGATTATTACACTGATCACTTATGCAGGTTTTCTCATCCCTGCCTGGGATGCCTCCCAGGTATTGATTGCGAATGATGAATGCAGCTTGCTATTAATTACACTGCCAAAGCTAGAAAGCAGCTCAGATCCTGTGGTTCTCTACCACTTTCCTTTGATGAATTGCCAAAAGGGACCTCAGCACATGAGTTTTAACTGATAATACTTTGCATTTTGGAGCATGAGAGGCATGCAAATTGCCCTGTAAAATATTCAGTATGCTGCTTTCATTTATTTCTTTATTAATTTTATTTCTGTAGCTGAAATGGATTGAATTTGCCCAGAACTGTAAATGGTAGTCAGTTTTGGACCAATTTTATTATGTGTTGTATATTATTAAGTAATCTTCTAGTTTATGCTATTCTTAATGGATTCCCATTTGGCATGGGGATTATTTGTGCTTAAAAAATTCTTAGATATCTTCTCAGATATTTCATAATTGTCAGGTTTTTTTCACTCCTACATCACAGTATGTGGGTTGAACAAAACATAGCTGTCATTATTAGTAGACAATCGGCTTGTTCAGTGGCTGAGTGCATCAACCGTTTGCATGATGTTGGGCAGTCACCGACAGCTACTGGCAGACAGAGAAAGCACATGACAGCTGTCAGATAATCACATCTCTGTGGCCCGGATACATGTAATTTTTCCATAATTCTGGCATAAATTGCATTCGACAAATTAAAATGTTTTTGAGAAGCACTAAGTTGCATAAAAACGTAGCGACTTTTGGCAAAGTCATAACAGTTTATCTCAGATGCATGGGGCGGGATGAGGATGTAACACCAGAGCTCATCTAATTCATGATAAGCAATGGAGTTCCTTACACCAAAATCTTACTCCAATCAGGGAGTGAAGTAAGATTTTTTTCTGGTTTATGGCACAAATGCATATGCCACTCGTCAGATGCTCTTGGTTCATTAAGAGACATGACTTAAAGGGAATTAATCAGATCAAAAATCCATGGGTAACTGATATAATTTTCTAATTCCTTTTTCTAAACTCTCTCTATTTATGTATTTCTATTATTTATGCTTCCCTTCTATTCTGTGTAAAGTTAAAAATAAAGATTAATTCATCTGTCAATCACTCTGAGTTCTCTGCTGCCCACTCCCCAAGGAATGAATATTTATGCATCATTACACTGTCCTGCCCTCTGATCTGTATGCAGACAGAAGAGAAAGGAGGGTGGAGGAGGTGTGTTGTCTCAGTAAATGCAGCTCTGAGATCATCATTGCATGTATCTGAGGCATGTGTGTAGTGTGTGCAGTTTGACCTATTTCTATGTGATTATAAGAACATTTGACTATTTGCTCAGCAGATACACGCATTACATGTATGCAGGAAAACCAATGTTCATATAAACAGAAATCGTTTAGAGATAACACAGACTGTAGTGTTATTACAAGAGTTGTAGCACAAAACACCTCCCCCTCTCAGTGTAACAGCACAGAGGGAAGGGAGAGAATACCAGCTTGGATAGGTTATTTAAATAACATTTACACAGCCGGACTATTGAATGTAATGGACAGGACTAATGCACCAGCTGCCTGCAAGGATGCTTATAGCAAGAGAATGATTTTTACAATTTCCGGAAGGTCTATCCAAGCATTATTCAAGGGTTTCATTACCTGACATTACAAGACCTGACAGTCTTTTTTAATGAATCAGGAGTGTCTGACTTCAATACACCTCCTTATCAAGACTAGCAATAATGTACCACCACCAGGGATCTGGTTTCAACATTGGCATTGCCTACCTCATAGGGGGTGATGTCACACCTGGAAGTAAAAAGGGGTTCTCTATTTAGGTGGCACAGCATCCAATACTTTCCTGTCTCCAGACCAGAAGGGTTAGCTCTAGAACCCGGCTTAAGGGGAGCTTCCCTATATAAATTCTAGCTTGGAGATGGGGTTAGTCAGATCAGCCATGGAGTGAGTCTGAGGAGAAAGGAGAGGAGAGCCTGGGGAACCGAGCAGCGTCATGCTCACCCCAGAGGAAAAGTGCCAGGAATAGGACACCGGGTCCGAGACTGTACAGGGTCTAATGTCCCGGCAGCCAATACCGGAGGGTGGGGACCCAATCCACACCAAAGTGCCTGGAGACAAAGCAGCATACTAGAGCCCAGGGAGCGACCCCTGAAACAGGACCACCGAGGAGCGACCCCTGAAACTGGACTCGAGCTGCCTGTCATACTGGCAGGCACAGGAGAGAGAGGGTCATCAGCTTAGCTTCAAGCAGCAGCAGGGACCCACAGGAGAACACGCAAAGAAGAGGCCTCCAACCCACCTGGCTAGGTGAATCCCCTGATTTTTTCCAGGCCACACGGGTCCACAGTAACATCTAAACTGGTGCCCCGGACTGTAACTGTAACATACAACTGAAGGTAAAGGAACATTTCACTGCTGTGGCCTCCAGTTATTTGTGCAGCCACCATCCTGCATCCTACACCCTTCAACACTACCCCGGGGATCAGTTCCGCCCATGGGGAGCCGCTCCATCCCAGCTGCCCGTCATTTTCCCCCAGAGGTTCTGCAGCAGCGGTGGCCACAGGTGGGGTCACAAACCAATTCCTTTCAACATAATATAGAAGCTGTGGGCTGTGTATATATAATATAGATGTTTTGGGTGGGCTCTATGTATAATATTGAGGCTGTGCAAGGCTGCATATATAATATTCTTCTGGGCTATATATATAATATGGAGACTGCAAAGCTGTATAAATAGTATAGAGGCTGTTGCTGGGCTGTTTGTTTAATATAAAGGTTGCAGGCTGTATATATTTAGAGGCTGTGCTGGGCTGTATATACATAGTAAAGAGGCTCTGGGCTGTGTATATTATTTGGAGGCTGCTGCTGTGCTGTATATAACATTTGGAGGCTCTGCTGTATATATTATTTGGAGCTGTGTTGGGCTGTATATATTATTTGGATGCTATGGCAGTCCAGCAGCAACCTCCAATATATACAGCCCAATGCCCAGCACAGCATCCAAATAATAAATATAGCTAAGCACAGCCTCCATATTATATATACAGCAAAGCCTCCAAATACTATATACAGCACAGCCTCCAAATACTATGTACAGCACAGCCTCTAAATACTATGAACAGCACAGCAGCAGTCTCCATATTATGTATACAGCTCAACACAGCCTCCAAATAATATATACAGGCTGCCTCAAAATAATATATAAAGCAAAGCACAGCCTCCATATTATATATACATCACAGCACAGTCTCCAAATAACATATACAGCACAGCCTCTATTTTATATGTACATTACAGTCTCCAAATAACATATACAGCACAGCACACCCTCCATATTATATATAAAGCCCAGCACAGCCTGCAAATAATATATACAGCCCAGCTCAGCCTCCAAATAATATATATAGCCCAGCACAGCCTCCAAATTCTATATACAGCACAACCTCAAAAAAATATATACAGCACATCTTCCATATTATATATATAGCCCATCAGCAGCCTCCATATAGACCAGCAGCAACCTTCATAGCACTGCCTCTACAGCCCAGCAGCAACATCCATAGCTTGAAGCAGCCTCCATATAGCCCAGCAGCAGCCTCCATAGCCTAGCACCCATAGCCCAGCAGCAGCCTCCATAGCCTAGCCTCCATAGCCCAGCAGCAGCCTCCAAAGCCTCCATAGCCCAGCAGCAGCCTCCATAGCACAGCATCCATAGCCCAGCACAACCTCCATATCCGAGCAACAGCCTCCATAGCATAGCAGCAGCCTCCATAGTCCAGCAGCAGACTCTATAGCACAGCCTCCATATACCTCAACATCAGTCTCCATATCTCAGCCTCCATAACCCAATAGCAGCCTCTATGTCCCAGCAGTAGCCTCCATAGCACAGTTTCCATATACCCCAGCAGCACCCTCCATAGGAAGAGCCTCCATATATCTCAGCAGCAGCCTCCATAGCACAGCCTCCATAACCCAGCAGCAGCCTCCACAGCCCAGTACAGCCTCCAAGCAGCCTAGTGACCGCCTCCTTAATCCCCCATCATGCTGCACATAGTAAAAAAAAAAAGATTATGCTCACCTTCCCACCGCTCCCCTGGAGCTCCTGTCTTTCTCAGTTGCTGTGTCCCTGCCGCATCCTTGCAGCAGGCTCCCGTCCACGCTTCTCCTCACTGCCAGCAGGGCTGCAGCAGTGTGATGAAGTCACAGGGTGATGACTCATCACTCTGCTGCAGTCAGCTGAGGAGGAAGCGCAGGTGGGAGCTGGCACATGACTAATTTGAATCGCATTCAAATTAGCCATGTGACCTGGCAGCACTGCGGGAGCACTCAGTTGCCTGAGTGTCCCGTCTGCTGGGCCCCTCCTTGTCAGGTCTGCCTTCCATGATGGGCCCTTGGCCGTCAGGGCTGCTTGTCCCTGATGGCCAGTGGGCCCCCCAGCTGCTCAGGGCCCCAGCACTTGCCCGGGTACGCCGGGTGCTGAAGCCGACCCTGACTGGTTTTGTTGAGTTGGGACCTTAGTGCTTCTCTTGCATTGATCTGGTAGCTTTCTAATTTAGTATTACACTCTGATCATCATACCTAAGGGCAAGTGCAGACGGCCGTACTTCCTGTCCTGTGTGATCCGTTAAAACACCGGATCACCCGTAGAGCATTTTATGGAGCCATGAACATGTCAGATTTTTTTCCTCGGACAGTGTCTGTCCTAGGAAGAAATCCCTATATGTCCGAGTTTAATTCGATATTTGGATTGCACTTAACCATGCAAGTCATTGAGTGAATGGGAAACATTGAACTGCTCTTTAATGACATCTGAGTACAGTCCAATTTGCGTGGACCCATAGAATGGACAACGTGGAGAAATGTTGTTCTCCATCTTCTCCTCACAGTGAGCAATTCTCTAATCTGACAGAATTGGAGCACACTATGCTGATACTCTAATTAGTTTGATACGAGTGTCGTATGCATAATCGTCACGATTCTCTCATTTGAAAGAATCTACGGCTGACTGCACAAACCCTGATAATATGATGATAATTCTTGTTCTGTAGAAGCTTCTTTTTATTAGTTATTTCTTATATAATTTCATATGTATAAAAGATAACATAGGCCTTGTTCACACATACCAATCCGTTTTTTAAGCCCTTAGAAAAACCAGATACGTTTTTCTAAGGGTGCTAATAGTGTCCCCTGAGGTTCTGAACGGTTTTTGGAACTTTTAGGACTTAGTAATTTTTTCACCAAAAACGCATGCAAAAACGCACTCGTTAACGCATGGTACCTATATGTGCCATGAAAAACGCATACGTTTCCCATAGGGCCCCATGTTAAAAAAACACATGCATTTTTTTACAGCTCCCAAAAACGCTGCATGCAGTGTTTTTTGGGATGCTGAACAGAAACGCATGTGTTGTTAAAAAACGCATTGACACTTAAGTGCACCATGCGTTAACGCATATGCGTTTTTGGACTTTGTAAAAAAAAACAGTCCAAAATGTTCCCAAAAACGGATTTAAGGCAAAAACGGATGGTATGTGTGAACAAGGCCATATTTATGACTGAATCCACCAATCACAATTGCTAAATTCATTTTTCCATATGATCATATTTCATATGATCATTCACATGGGTAACATACTGCTAAAGCCACTCTATGGGCTACCATTGTAATTGTGTGTTCCCTAGGCACTTTCAGCACACAGCTGCCAAGGAGCTGGCTGTTATTTCAGACACTGGTCTGTCTCATGCACATCTATTCTGTTCACTTTGCTCCACAGATTTAATCACCTCATTTCTGTATCTTTTATTCATCTAGACTATAGAGGTGGTTTCCTTCTTCATTTGTACACTTTTTTGACCCATAAGTGTTGCATTGTATTGACAAAGCCTCCTGAGGAGTTGGTTGTTATTTCAGACATAGAGTTTGCTTTATTTAAACAAGTTTGAACTGCTTCACTCCATTTGCCATATTTGTGTTCCTGGATCTGTGCTGTCTGTGTCTCGCCTGTGTCCCGATGTCCAACCTGTTCCCTGGGGTCCATCCTGTGATGACGTCTGTCCAAAGTTGGTGTCTGATGTTCTCCTGGTGTGCCAGTGCTACGCCTAAGGCCTGAAAGAGAGGTTCTCCTGATATGCCCGTGCCAGACGACCCTAGACTGCATCAATCTGTGATGACCTCTTGCCATCGCCTGACGTGCTTACTTGAGATGTTCCCCTTGCTTGATGTACGGAATTGGGTGCCTGGCATTCTCTGTAATGTCTTGTATTTTGTGCTGTGCCTATGTTAGTAAACTGTATGTTTTTTCATACCTGAAAATGCTCAGCTGCCACAGAGCATGGTCGCTGCCCTTCCCTAGTCCACGTAGTCCCAGCTTCCCCTGTAGTCCAGTGAGTCCACATTCTATCACCACCAGCGACGCACACCCCACGCCACCATGGCCTTGCGGCATGGGGCTTCTTTAATAGAAATTTTGTGCTTAGATTTCTAATATTGGGATTGTCTTATTTACCTTTTAGAGTTGTCCACTTCATTTTCCCAATATTATGCCCTGAATTATCAAAATGCTCCCTCTGATAGTGGTACCATGTATACCATCCACTTATACTGTATGTTGGTTCAGTGACACAATGTAAAGTCATTTGGAATTGTAGAAATGTTATTCTAGTCTTTGCTAATGACAATATTTTAAAATGCCGACATGTTTCTATTTATCTAAATGTCACTTTTCATAATCTTCTCCTACTATAAGAGTCTTATTACTATGTAGCTTTTATGTTTTTTTCAGTAATAGGATAGTAAAGTATCTAGCATTTTTTGTTCATAAAGATCAACAGTGTGCTGACTGTGCGATGATTGACGTTTTTGGAATCCAGCAATATATTAGGGTAATTTAGTTCAAACCAGGCTTTTAGCTGGAGTCGCGGGCTTTCAGAAGTGGCAGTATTGCCTGTGTAAGTATATTGGGTAATTGATGATATTGCAATAAAGATGGTGGTGTATCATCAGCATCAGCATCTCACACTGCCCTGTTAGTTCATGATTTTATGCATTTTTAAAACTAGTTCATTTTGAGTTTTTATCATTCTTAAGAGCAGACAATTATTCCATATAACTGTATTAAAACCAGTGACTGATTGCTCTACTTTGATTTCCTTCAATTGAAAAATTTCAATAAAGAAATATATAAAAAAAAAAAAACAGTGACTGAGACCCTGATTATAAAAATAATAAATGTAATAATCTACTTATATAATCGGGAGTTGGGAATTCGGGCGTTGTCACCGAATCCCAAGCCGCACTACTGTAACAACAAAAAAAAAACATTTCCTCACCTCTCCCCGAGCCCCCGCCGTCTTCCTCCAGGCTCCCGGTGGCTCCCGCAGGCTCCCGGTGCCTGCAGAGCTCTTCTACAGCAGTACAGGACCTGCGGTGATGTCAGAGTCACGTGACACCAGCTTACTCCATGGTAACCGTGGGTCACGTGACTCTGACATCACCGCAGGTCCTGAACTGCTGTAGAAGAGCTCTGCAGGCACCGGGAGCCTGCAGGAGCCACCGGGAGCCTGGAGGAAGACGGCGGGGGCTCGGGGTGAGGTGAGCATAATCTTTTTTTATTTTTTTTAACCCCTGCCTTGCAGGAGCGCCGGTGCATGTATACTCTGCCACCACCACACACGCCTATATACTCTGCCACCACCACAGACACCTGTATACTCTGCCACCACCACAGAGGCCTGTATACTCTCCCACCACCACAGACACCTGTATACTCTGCCGCCACCACCACAGATGCCTGTATACTCTCCCAAACCACAGACGCCTGTATACTCTGCCGCCACCACACACGCCTGTATACTGTGCCACCACCACACACACCTGTATACTCTGCCACCACCACAGCTGCCTGTATACTCTGCCACCACCACAGACCCCTGTATACTCTCCCACCACCACAGACACCTGTATACTCTGCCGCCACCACCACAGATGCCTGTATACTCTCCCACACCACAGACGCCTGTATACTCTGTCGCCACCACACACACCTGTATACTCTGCCACCACCACCACACACACCTGTATACTCTGCCACCACCACCACACACGCCTGTATACTCTGCCACCACCACACACGCCTGTATACTCTGCCACCACCACCACCACACACGCCTGTATACTCTGCCACCACCACCACACACGCCTGTATACTCTGCCGCCAACACAGACACCTGTATACTCTGCCGCCACCACACACGCCTGTATACTCTGCCAACACCACACACGCCTGTATACTCTGCCACACCACACACACCTGTATACTCTGCCACCACCACACACGCCTGTATACTCTGCCACCACCACAGACACCTGTATACTCTCCCAACACCACAGACACCTGTATACTCTGCCACCACCACAGACACCTGTATACTCTGTCGCCACCACCAAAGATGCCTGTATACTCTGCCGCCACCACCACAGACATCTCTATGCTCTGCTGCCACCACCACACACAACTGTATGCTCTGCCGCCACCACCACACACGCCTGTATACTCTTCCGCCACCACCACACACGCCTGTATACTCTGCCGCCACCACCACAGATGCCTCTATACTCTGTCGCCACCACCACAGATGCCTGTATACTCTGCCACCACCACACACGCCTGTATACTCTGCCACCACCACAGATGCCTGTATACTCTCCCGCCACCACCACACACGCCTGTATACTCTGCCACCACCACAGACGCATGTATACTCTGCCACCACCACAGACGCCTGTATACTCTGCAACCACCAAAGACGCCTGTATACTCTGTATACCTCCTCACCCGCAGCCTACTATAGGGGTGGCCATGCAGCATCCCCCCCCCACCCTCCGGTCCTCAGCAGCAACTAAAGGGGCGGCGGTGATGGCCTCTGACAGCACACCCCTCCGCCCCCACCACCACACCCGCCTGTATACTCTGCCACCACCACAGACACCTGTATACTCTGCCACCACCACAGACACCTGTATACTCTGCCACCACCACAGACACCTGTATACTCTGCCACCACCACAGACACCTGTATACTCTGCCACCACCACAGACACCTGTATACTCTGCCACCACCTCAGACACCTGTATACTCTGCCACCATCACAGACACCTGTATACTCTGCCACCACCACACATGCCTGTATACTCTGCCACCACCACAGATGCCTGTATACTCTGCCGCCACCACCAAAGATGCCTGTATACTCTGCCGCCACCACCACACAGGCCTGTATACTCTGCCGCCACCACCACAAACGCATGTATACTCTGCCACCACCACACACCGCCTGTACACTCTGCCACCACCACAGACGCCTGTACACTCTGCCACCACCACAGACGCCTGTACACTCTGCCACCACCACAGACGCCTGTATACTCTGCCACCACCACAGACGCCTGTATACTCTGCCACCACCACAGACGCCTGTAGACTCTGCCACCACCATACTCTGCCACCACCACAGATGCCTGTATACTCTGCCACCACCACAGATGCCTGTATACTCTGTCACCACCACACACGCCTGTATACTCTGTCACCACCACACACGCCTGTATACTCTGCCAACACCACACACGCCTGTATACTCTGCCAGCACCACGCACGCCTCTATACTCTGCCACCACTACACACGCCTGTATACTCTGCCACCACCACAGACACCTGTATACTCTGCCACCACCACACACACCTGTATACTCTGCCACCACCACAGACGCCTGTATACTCTCCCACCACCACAGACACCTGTATACTCTGCCACCACCACAGACACCTGTATACTCTGTCGCCACCACCAAAGATGCCTGTATACTCTGCCGCCACCACCACAGACATCTCTATGCTCTGCCGCCACCACCACACACAACTGTATGCTCTGCCGCCACCACCACACACGCCTGTATACTCTTCCGCCACCACCACACACGCCTGTATACTCTGCCGCCACCACCACAGATGCCTCTATACTCTGTCGCCACCACCACAGATGCCTGTATACTCTGCCACCACCACACACGCCTGTATACTCTGCCACCACCACAGATGCCTGTATACTCTCCCGCCACCACCACACACGCCTGTATACTCTGCCACCACCACAGACGCATGTATACTCTGCCACCACCACAGACGCCTGTATACTCTGCAACCACCAAAGATGCCTGTATACTCTGTATACCTCCTCACCCGCAGCCTACTATAGGGTGGCCATGCAGCATCCCCCCCCCCACCCTCCGGTCCTCAGCAGCGACTAAAGGGGCGGCGGTGATGGCCTCTGACAGCACCCCCCTCCGCCCCCACCACCACACCCGCCTGTATACTCTGCCACCACCACAGACACCTGTATACTCTGCCACCACCACAGACACCTGTATACTCTGCCACCACCACAGACACCTGTATACTCTGCCACCACCACAGACACCTGTATACTCTGCCACCACCACAGACACCTGTATACTCTGCCACCACCTCAGACACCTGTATACTCTGCCACCACCACAGACACCTGTATACTCTGCCACCACCACACATGCCTGTATACTCTGCCACCACCACAGATGCCTGTATACTCTGCCGCCACCACCAAAGATGCCTGTATACTCTGCTGCCACCACCACACACGCCTGTATACTCTGCCGCCACCACCACAAACGCATGTATACTCTGCCACCACCACACACGCCTGTACACTCTGCCACCACCACAGACGCCTGTACACTCTGCCACCACCACAGACACCTGTACACTCTGCCACCACCACAGACGCCTGTATACTCTGCCACCACCACAGACGCCTGTATACTCTGCCACCACCACAGACGCCTGTAGACTCTGCCACCACCATACTCTGCCACCACCACAGATGCCTGTATACTCTGCCACCACCACAGCCGCCTGTATACTCTGCCACCACCACAGTCACCTCTATACTCTGCTACCCGCAGAGCCGCCTGTATACTCTGATACCCACAGAGCCCTTTCTATACTCTGCTACCCACAGAGCCGCCTGTATACTCTGCTACCCACAGAGCCGCCTGTATACTCTGCTACCCACAGAGCCGCCTGTATACTCTGCTACCCACAGAGCCGCCTCTATACTCTGCTACCCACAGAGCCGCCTGTATACACTGCTACCCACAGAGCCGCCTGTATACTCTGCTACCCACAGAGCCGCCTCTATACTCTGCTACCCACAGAGCCGCCTGTATACTCTGCTACCCACAGACCCGCCTCTATACTCTGCTACTCACACAGCCGCCTGTATACTCTGCTACCCACAGAGCCACCTCTATACTCTGCTACCCACACAGCCACCTCTATACTCTGCTACCCACACAGCCGCCTCTATACTCTGCTACCCATAGAGCCACCTGTATACTCTGCTACCCACAGAGCCGCCTCGATACTCTGCTAACCACAGAGCCGCCTGTATACTCTGCTACCCACAGAGCCGCCTGTATACTCTGCTACCCACAGAGCCGCCTCTATACTCTGCTACCCACAGAGCCGCCTGTATACTCTGCTACCCACAGAGCCACCTGTACAATCTGCTACCCACAGAGCCTTCTCTATACTCTGCTACCCACACAGCGGCCTGTATAATCTGCTACCCACAAACCCGCCTGTATACTCTGCTACCCACAGACCCGCCTGTATACTCTGCTACCCACAGAGCCACCTGTATACTGTGCTACCCACAGAGCCGCCTGTATAATCTCCTACCTTCAGAGCCGTCTGTATACTCTGCTACCCACAGACCCGCCTGTATACTCTGCTACCCACAGAGCCCCCTGTATACTCTGCTACCCACTGACCCGCCTGTATACACACAATTCATTTCACCCTGCTCCCGATGCAATTGCATCGGGCCTTTTTACTAGTAAGATAAATAACCTGCACTATTGCAGTAGGAGCTACAATCTGATAGAGGATTGCGTGCTGGGAATGTCTTGACGAGACAACCGTTTTATTGCCATGTACGCAGGTTGAATATTGCATTGCACAAATTTTATGCACCAAATCTGCATCTCCGGGAAAAAGAAATGCATCAAAAACACAATGCTGGCTGTGCAAAAGACTTCTACAAACACACAGTAATGCTGTCTATACAAAGGTCTTCTACATACACACAGCTCTGCCATCTGTTCAAACTTTTTCTACATATACACAGCTCTGCTGTCTATACAAATGTCTTCTTCATACACACAGGTCTGCTGTACACACAGCCCTGCTGTACACACACAGCTCTGCCATCTGTACAGACGTAGGCCATGTTCACACTCACCTGCGTTTTTGGCACTCTCTGCGTTTTTCTTCAGTTTTTCAAAAACGCAGGTGCGTTAACGCAGGGTACATTTAAGTGTACATGTGTTTTTCAGCTCCACTTGCGTTTTTTCCCCAGTCCAAAAAACGCTGCATGCAGCGTTTTTTGGGTGCTGGAAAAAAACGCAGGGGTTGTTTCCAAAAATGCATGCGTTTTTTTAACATGGGGCCCTATGGGAAACGCATGCGTTTTTAAATGGCACATTTAGGCACCCTGCGTTAACGCTAGCGTTTTTGCATGCGTTTTTGGCCAAAAAATGACTAAGTCCAAAAAAGTGTCAAATCTTTTCAGACACACAAAGGGACACTTTTTGGCACTTTTAGAAAAACGCAGGTGTAGTTTTTCCCTGCTAAAAAAAAACGCAAATTGAGTGTGAACAAGGCCGTCTTCCACATACACACAGCTCTGCTGTCTATGCAAATGTCGTCTACATACACACAACTCTGTAGTCTATACAAACGTCTGCTACAAACACACAGCTCTGCGGTCTATACAAGTGTCCTCTACATACACACAACTCTGCTGTCTATACAAACGTCTTCTACATACACACAGCTCTGCTGTCTATACAGATGTCTTCTACATACACACAGCTCTGCTGTCTATACAAATGTTGTCTACATACACACAACTCTGTAGTTTATACAAACGTCTGCTACAAACACAGCTCGGCTGTCTATACAAATGTCTTATAAATACACACAACTCTGCTGTCTATACAAACGTCTTCTACATACACACAGCTCTGCTGTCTATACAAACGTCTTCTACATACACACAGCTCTGCTGTCTATACAAATGTCTACATATATACAACCCTACAGTCTATACAAACATCTGCTACAAACACACAGCTCTGCTGTCTATACAAGTGTCTTCTACATACACAAAACTCTGCTGTTTATACAAACGTCTTCTACATACACACAGCTCTGCTGCACACACAGCTCTGCCATCTGTACAGACATCTTCTACATACACACAGCTCTGCTGTCTGTACACACGTCTTCTACATACACACAGCTCTGCCATCTATACACACATCTACAAACACACAGCTCTACAGTCTATATACACATCTTCTGCATACACACAGCTCTGCCGTCTATACACACGTCATCCACATACACACAATACTGCTGTGTATACACACGTCTTCTACATACACACATTTCTGCTATCTATACACACGTCTTTAACATACACACTGTTCTGCTGTCTATACACACGTCTTCTACATACACACAGCTTTGCTATATATCCACACGTCTTTAACATAGGCCATGTTCACACACATGCGTTTTTTTGCCCATCCCTGTGTTTTTTGGGCTGTTAAAAAAACGCAGGTGCGTTAACGCAGGGTACATTTGAGTGTACATGCGTTTTTCAGCCCCACTTGCGTTTTTTTCCCCCAGTCCAAAAAACGCTGCATGCAGCGTTTTTGGGTGCTGTAAAAAAACGCATGTACGTTTTCCCAAAAACGCATGCTTTTTTTAACATGGGCCCCTATGGGAAACACTTTCAGACCCACAGGGGACACTATTTGGCACCCTTATAAAAATGCATCTGTTTTTCTAAGTGCTAAAAAACACGCATGGTATGTGTGAACAAGGCCATACACACAGTTCTGCTGTCTATACACACGTATTCTACAGACACACAGCTCTGATGTCTATACACACAGCTGTGCAGGCTATACACACATCTTCTAGATACAGTTCTGCTGTCTATACACACGTCTTCTATTTACACACAGCTTTGCTATCTATACACAGTCTAAAAAAAATGGTATTTCTTAAACCGGGTGTATCTGCCGCTGTGCTTCTGAATCCGGCATTATTTATCTCTTGTTCTTATGGCCTTGTCCACACACCTGCGCTGTCAGTATTTAACGCTTCCACGCTAAATACTTAGATTTTGTGAGAGAAGCGCAGGTGCGTGTGTGCGGGCGCTTTCTGCAGACGCTGTCCCTGGTTACCCGATGTGTATCGTGGTAACCAGTTCATACAGCAGGCTGCCTAGTGTCCGCTTATCCTGAGCGCACAGGGAAACGCTGCTAGCACAGGAAAACAGTGCAGACAATGTTTTCCTGTGCGTCCTGGATAAGCGCACTGCCTGGGGCTTCCTGTGAAGCTGTATCCATAGTAAACAGCAGGTTTCTATGGACCAGTGTTCAGAGCAAGCGCCCGACGTTAGTGGTCAGCGTTACAGCAGGCTGGGCTCTGCTGTACCGTCATCCGCCTAAATTGGCTGCACTGTTAAGGGTGGCCCTAGCCTTAAGGTACAGTCACACGTAGCAATGTTGCCTGCAACATTGCTGAAATTTAGTGTGTCAGCGAAGTTGCTGCAACAATGCTGGAGCATCGTGCTGTGTGACAGCGCGATAAATCGCTGGTTGCAAGTTGCCAGGTTTACTGACATTGTTCAGAAACCTGGCGATGTTGCACCAGCGATTTCGCAGCATATTGCTGTGTAACACCGCAACAGCGATGTTGCCAGCGATGCCGTCTATTCGCAACATTGCAGTATCGCTCGCTGGGTTTTTCCCAGCCTAGCGAGCGATCGCTGCTACAACATCGCAACGGCGTCGCAGGCAACATCTGCCCGTGTGACTGCTAAGGCAGCGATGTCGCAAGTGAGCGTGCACCCGCAGCATTGCTTCCGATATCGCTGCCACATTGACACGTGTAACGGTACCCTGAGTCAAACTAGTGTCATCATCATCAACTCTTCTCTGTCTTGTTGGGGACTATGCCCAGTTGGCTAATGAGGCAAGAATTATATATAGAAATAAAGGGACAGGAACAGAGAGGTGTAGGAGAAATAAAAAACAATTGCCAATAGTGGCATTTATCACTATGTAAAAAAAAATTCACTTATGATTCACAGTTAACAGGTGCTCTTCAATGCCACTACTACTAATGATCAAGAAGACAGGAGATAGGCCAGTGTCGCACTTGCGCATCAGTTTTTTCTAATTTCCAAAACCGGATTCTGTTTTTAGAAAATGCCATTTGTGCACCTAAAAAACGCTATGCGTTAATGCATGGTACCTATATGTACCATGCGTTAACGGATGCGTTTCCCATAGGGCCCCATGTTAAAATAATGCATGCTTTTTTTAGTGCACTTTAGACAATGCGTTTATTGCATTGGAGCCTATGGATCCGTTAACGCGTGCGCTTTCCACAAAATTCTAAGTTGAATAACTGATACTCTTAACGGATCCAAGGCTCAAGTGTGACCTTGGCCATAGCCAGTCACTGATAGAACGGTCTTCACTCACACCAGTATTGCACATCCTTGCAGAGGGGAATGCAGACTTAAAGAGTTGTATACAGTCTATGATGTCTATTTCCATACAAATCACAACTAAAGATCACTGTATATTTGTTCAGATTTGATATATGATTATGCTGTTAACATCTTCCCAAGTTGGACGTGATCTTCAGCGGGTCACAAAGTAATGTGCGCCCTCATTCCTGAGTTTGGGAGAGCAGTGTCCTATAATTTGGTCACATCCAGAGGACACTGTCTGCTTTGTTTATAGAGCATTATATATTCCATCATTAAATCTGAAAAGCAATGGAAGCTTAAACAAGCGCTGTTAATGAGCTAATAGAAAGCGAAAGCAAAGGGGGAGAGCGAGCGCGATTTCTCACACAGCCTTGCCTCCATTTCCACAATTTATACATTTATTGTGTAGCGTATAAGTAGTAAAACAAATAAAATATATTCTGTCATAAAAGTAGAAAATTGCACAATGAACAGCATGCCCTGCAAAAGCATTGACAGGCGTACCACGAGTGCTGTGTTTTTAATGAAACACAATTTCTATCTAAATATTATATTCATGAATGTAAAATACTCCATTTTATTTTGATATATAAAATAGTGCAGTTTGAGATTGAATAGAATTTTTACAATATGCGTTCTTTGTGTCTGCACATTGACGATATTGGATGGTAATGGTTAATAGACTGGGCTGTCTCTAATAGGCAAAGTGCCAGGCTATAAAGTATGTCTTTGTGGAATACTCGGCATATGCATTGGAAATGCTTTACGCAAATACCACAAACTACTTTCCTCACCGCGCTTTAATATTTATGGCAGACACATTTAAGCAGCAGTATGTATTGATGTCATAAGTATTTTTCCTCTGAGTAAAGGTTCCTATACACATTAGACAAGAGGTAATGAAATAGATAATTATACCCAAAACATATGTTTGTCAGGTAAATTAGTGATTGATAGTTTTTGCTGACTTATGGCACATCTCTTTGTCTTGAAAGAAGTTGATCTTGTTTAAAATATCGTATAACGATCGTTCATCATTCGCCATGTGTCTTTGACCATGAGCTTCCAGTTTAAACAACTCTAAAGGCCATTATGGACATATGCATATGACTGCATTACCAAAATGATTGTTGACCACCTTAAAACGTCAGTCTTATAATGCCAGTGTCCGTCTTACAATCATATATGTTGCTTATCCCTGTATATATACAGTATATATCCCCATCCTAGTACATAGCCCCTCCATCCTGGTACATGGTACCCGATCCTGGGATATAGCCCCCCATACCTTGATATGGCCCCCTTATCCTGGTACATGGCTCCCTTCCTGCATATGGCCCCCTTGTCCTGGATATCGCCCCCCTGTCAATCTATATGCACCCCTGCTGGCGCGCACACTAAAATAATAAATAATAAATGCTGTTAACTCACCCTCCGTCGCTCCCTGCTCCCAGCTCAGCAGTGTCTTCCTGTGTCTGTGCCTGGCATCCAGTCATGTGACCGGGGAACACCGATGACATCACTGTGCTGCACCAATCGCATGAACAGATGTCAGGCACAGACTCAGGAAGACAACTGCTGAGCTGGGAGCAGGGAGCGATTTAGGGTGAGTCAACAGCATCTATTATTTTAGTGTGCGCGCCAGCAGGGGGGCATATTGGGTGACGGGGGGCCATATCCAGGAAGGGAGGTGAGTGCACATGTAATGCCGATCTGTTTGTACCTAGTTTCCCCAGTGTTACTGTGCATGTCTTTGCTCTTAACCATTGCTTCTTCCCCCCCCTAACCAGCTGGGATACTTTAGTCTGTTACCTGTAAGGATGCTACTCAGTTCCCTGCTCTGCTGCTTAGACGTATGCATGTTGTGAGGTCTTCTGCTAAGCTGCAAGACCATCTGCATGTGTGGTCCCTTGCTGCCATTGTGGAAGCTATCTTTGGGTTGTGAGGTCCTTTGCTGCAGGTGCATGTCTTTCTACGTGTGTCCAGGCTTGCAGCCACTGCCAGGTGCCCTGGTCCTCAGATCCTGTGTTGTGTGTGTTGTTCCTGTCTGTGCCTAGGGTGCACGCGGCCACACCTTCCCTGCTTTTATTAGGAATGGTGTGCACCCTGAATTGCTGTCCCAAGCCTACTGCTGAGGGGTAGCTCCTATTTAAAGTCCTCTTAACTATTTGGCGTTGCCAGAGCTTCTCATTAGGTTGCAGAACCTGCTATGTTGGTTTGGTCCAGCATGCTGCTTCTGGTCTCCCATTGTCGGTCCTGCCTGCAACCAGTTTTTAGGATAGCTGATGTCTGCCTGTCTTTGTCCCTGAATCTGTCCTGTCTATGTGTTGGTACCAAAGTCCTTGCCCCTGCCTGTGTCCTAACGTTTGCAGCCTGGAATTCGTATCCGATGTCTGGTGCCTGATGACTGCTCCTGGTGCCAGGAGCTCATGTCCGATGTCCAGAGCCTGATGACCACTGCCTGGTGCTGGGAGCTCATGTCCGATGTCTGGAGCTTGTCCGCTTCCCGTAACAGCATGCTCATATAATATGCGCCGTTCCCCCCACCACCTATAGCACTGGCTTCAGCACTAAGGTTCTGGACAGGGGGATGCAGTGCAGATTAAATGAGCATAATGAGCGGGGTACGTGATTACGGGCCGCAGCATCGTCCTTCTCCATCCCCCGGACACCGCTCTAAAGCCGCCCCCTCCTACAGCGCAGCATGTAGATTTGGATTATAAAACGCTCCCACACTTTCCCCCAAAAGTTCCAAGAACAAAAGTGTGTTATATAATACGAAAATATGGTAATCTTCATGAATATTGGTGTGCAGACTCCAAAAATTACATCAGTTTCCTCCAACCGTGTTAGTTTTTCCCGCATAACGCTGGTCAGATGGGTTTCACAGATCTGGTCCAGTGCCTACTTACATCCTATGAATGCCGTCCTCCTCTCTGCTTTATGCGGGTGACGTGTCCTACGAGCCCGGCAACCACACAGTCTTCTTTACTGCGCTTTTTGAACACGTACTTCACTCTACCCTGCTGAGATCAAAGCAAGGTACTGTAATGTGCAGGTGCTGGGAAAGAACTTAACGAAGGGAAACTAAAGTAGCATAGTCAAAATAAAAAAATTTAGATTATCAGAACACCATAATTTAGCAAAGTTGAGTGATTAGCATAGACTGTGCAACTGCAGATCTAGGTATTAAGGAGACTCACTATGTAAGGAAACTTACATGTAGTGATGTAGCAGAAACCACAGAACAGCAAAGTGAGTGTTAATTGTAGTATTGAAGCAGTGTCTAGACACCAACTACCTAAATACACAGATGTTGGCACTGCTGAGCTGGTCTGTAAGGCTAAAACATCAGTTCAGAGGTTCATATCAAGTTACCATGATAATTTAATGCACACAGGAATAGAGAGAGAAGCTTCTGGGAATAAAGATGGAGAGCTGAAATGTGATGCACACATTAGTTTGCATCTTAACACCGTTAAGTAAATAGGAGAGAAAAGTAGTAGCTTAGAAAGACAAATAACCTTATACAAAGTTGTAGTCCTGGACAACCACTTTAAGTCCTTATTTGGATTATCATTCAGAACTTAAGTTTATTCCCAAAGGATTCACAGTCTCCTTTCCATACTTCACACAATAGCCGTGTTTCGTCACCCAAGCTCAGACCAGCGTTTTTCCGCGGGCCGCACCTGTCGCAGTGCCAAAACCGCACTTGCCGCTCTGCCACAAGCCACCTATACATTGTATGGCTGCCGTACTGTGCCGGACTGTGCCGCAAGTGCAGCCGGTATGCGGTAATCGCGCAGATGCGGTTTTCACGCATCTGCGCATTTCAAATAACGCTGATGTGAAGGGGCTTAACAGATAGCAAGCACATTACCATTAAAACACTGAGTGGTGGTCGTTGGAAATGGCGCCTATACACCTATTAGATATTGCATTAAAAAACAGATATTTGCAGCTAGAATAGTCATTACTACATTACAATGTATAGAGTGTATTTCGATTCTTTAATGTTAGCTTTATTGAAAAAAAATGTGCTTTTTTCAAATAAAGAATCTCTAAATGACCCAAACTTGGAACGTAGTGTGTAATATACAGAGGGGGGGTGCCATGTACGGATGGAGGACATATATGCTGATTATAGATGCACTGCATATAAGACGGACCATTTAACATTAAAATTATTTTTTTCTGCTGTTCCTCACCAAATTTGGCTATGCGTTTTATAATCCGGTGCTATAAAGCAAAAAATACGTAATTCAGGACTTATCGTGGGTCTCTCAGCAGCCTCATAGAATACGACAAATGAAATAAGTATTGAATATCACTAATTCTAATTAAATATAGTTCTAAAGTTGCTATTACTCGAATTTCTCATAGATGTTGGTAACAACTAATTCAATCCATACAGTCAAAGAAGTCAAACATATGTCCATAAATAAGTTACGTAATAATGAGAAATGACATAATGAAAATATTGACACTGCAGAATGAAGTAAAAAAAAGTCCTGGTATAATGTCCCCATCCTGTATATATGACCCATCCTGGTGTATATGTCTCATTCTGGTATATATGATTCTATCCTGTTTATATATGGGCCATCTGGTATATATGTCCCATTTGGTATATATGTTTCAATGCTGGTATATATGATTGTCTTAAAGGAAAAATTGATTGCACCATCTAGAATCTTGATTAAACTCTGGTTCTTATTTAATCATTAAAGTAAAATTTACATATTCCGGTAAACAAGCCCCCCTCACGCCTTACGTTCAGAAAGCAATCTTTCTTCATAGCTATATTTTGTGGCTGAACACGCATATATAGAGAACTTCTTACTACACACCCCTTCAATCACCTATGTGCAAACATTTAAACAATTAGCATGATCAACAGACATTTTTCTCTTTAGGAGAGATAAAAAGCAGACCATAACTTCATATAATCAATGTAAACTGTTTAAATACTCTTATATACATTTCAAACAGTTTACCACCTCAAGAGTCATGTAACAAGTGTTCATTTTTACAGAACACCATAAATGTTGTCACATTGTTAGTCCACTTGACTAGGGTAATTACAAAGATATTTCTTCATCACAAATATAAATGTAATATTATTTTGATCAGAGATATACAGTAAAACATAGTTTCAGACTCAAACTTGATGAATAGATACCAACTATCACAACAAAGCTCAAATCAAAGAATGTACTTAATCACATATTGTCAGCGCCCAGCTTATCAAAGCATGCGGTATATCTACTTAGAATACATAAAAAGACAGATTAGTAGAAATGTGATATATCCGTGCAGTTATTTAACCCTTCCGGGTATCGCACATTCTGTGCCAAGATACAGTGAGCTTCGCGACACATGAGTATCTGCTCCCAGGCCCCGCCCCTTAACGGTCTAGATACATGTTCAGTACCTTTCACTATCAGTGTGCCCATGTCACCTCCATGCACCTCTACGAAAGGATAAGCCAGATAGATTACTACGACTGGCTGCGTTATTTGGACTGGAGATGGTTATATACTCACTGATACGTTTTTAAAGTTCTACTAGTACAACCCACATACTGTTTATTGAATGCGGTGCATGAGGCTAAGTAAACAGTGTGGGTTGTATTGCAATTTATGTAAGCTTTTATTTTAAATTGCCGTTTTGTAACAGTATTAATAAATGTATCCGTTCTGTCTGTATAGGATCACAAGTTGCATCTTTTGCCCCTGCATCTGTATGAGCCTTTATGCTTAAGCCAAATAGGCTGTGCTTTCTCTCTCAAAAAATGCTTGGGGAAAGAATATTGCCCAAAGTACAGGATCTCTTAGGCACACATCTATCTCCTTTAATATTGTTAACAGCTTGTGATCCTGGTACAGGACTGGGAAATATTTATGCATAAGAGCAACAATACATGATAATCCTCAGTATATTCCGTTGAGAAAGTGGGAATTTATTTTTATTTTTATTTTTCACTGATTGAAATCGGTTTGCTCCAACACAATTGATATTATCAACTTGTTCTAATAAAGAATATCTAGATCTCTTATCAACAATTGCTGATGCCCTCTCAAGCACCCATTTTTTGTAGCCGCGATTGCTCAATCTTCGGCATGTTCGTTGATTTTCTCGATCAAGAGATAGCTGTGTGGAGCAAGATCTTTTAGCCCATATATACTCCCCCAATGGAATATTCCAGATAACGTGCTTTGGATGACAGCTGTCGGCGTGCCGTGTTGAATTGCCGCTGACAGCTTTGCGGTATAAGGAGATTCCAATTTTCCCCATGATTTAATTTACCTCTAGATTAATGTCCAGATATGCTGCTGAACTGCCATGCATATGATGTGTAAAGACAATATTCATATCTTTAGTATTAATATACTCAACAAACTCCTCCAATTTGTTTGATCTCTGGGGGGGCACATCGTCAGATCGTTGCCAGATGATAATGACATCATCGATATATCTCCCCAACCAAACCATCTCCGTCAGGAAGGGATTATTGATTGTATGGATATATTTGCGTTCCCACATATTCCTGTAAAGGTTCACAAGAGATGGTGAAAAATTTGCTCCCATAGGGCAGCCGCCTATCTGGAGATAATATAAGGAATCAAAGGTGAAAAAATTAGTTTTTAATAGATGTTCTATACTCATCATTAGAAAAGCTTTCTCCTCCGTAGTGTATATTGAAGTGTCATTCAGAACCTCGGACACAGCCATTAGAGCTTGGGAATGAGGTATGCAAGAATATAAAAAGTCAACGTCGCATGTAAGCCAAGCATAATTTTTTTCCCACTTAATGTTTTATATTGCACCCAATAAATGCTTGGTATCCTTTATATGCCAAACATTTCGCATAACCAAAGGCTGAAGATTTTTATCGACCCATTCTGACAACTTATCGTTTACACCACCTATTCTGGCCACAATAGTTTGGAATGGTGGTAGATAGGTCTGCTTATGTACCTTTGGAAAGGCATGAAATATTGGAGTTACTGGTTTTTCCACATACAGGTATTCAGAAACATTTTTAGAGATAACTCCCATTGCTAATCCTTCTCTTAGTAACACTTCCAGCTCTTTCTGCACCTTGTTAGTCGGATTAAGAGACAAGGGACGGTATGTGGCAGTGTCTGATAACATGTTCTTAATTTGCTCATAATAAAGGGAACTGTCCAACACTACCAAACAGTCATAAGTATCATTTATAAGAAATACAATAATTAAAGCAAAATTTATGACGACCCTGCTCATAAGAGCTTACAATCTACAATGAGGTGGGGGTGACACAAAGTACAGGTGCTTATTTACAATGATAATCTAGCCATCTTGAGGTAATGGGGGTAGATAAAAGCTGCTTGAATGGTCACCAGCCAATCTTTGTAGTGCTTTTGGGTCTGGTGGAGTTTGACAGAGAGTTATGTTCAGAGAAATAGTGAATAGGTTATGTCTATATGACTTCAATTAGGGAGCATGACAGGCCGCCCTAATAAGATGTGTTTTCCTAGAGCGACTAAAACTGTGTAAATTGTGGATAGTCATAATTTCTTGGGGTAGAGCATTCCAGAAAATTGGTGCAGCTCGAGAAAAGTCTTGAAGCTAGGAGTGGGAGGTTCAGATTAATGTAGATGTTATTCTAAAGTCGCTTCCAGAGTGAAGAGCACAAGTAGGGTGATAGAAAGAGATGAGGCTAGAGAGGTAGAGAGGTGCTGTGCTATGAAGAGCTTTGTGGTTGACAACAAGCAATTCACAGGCAGAGAGTGGAAGCATCTGAGTAACGGCTAGATAGGTGACTCTTGCTTTTGCATGTAGGATGGACTGGAGATGGGAACACCTAGTTAGGGGGAGGCTAATTAACAGAGAATTAGAATAAACAAGGTGGGAGTGGATCAGGGCCACAGTGAGGGTTTTTGTTGTTTCCATGGTGAGAAAAGGGCAATTTCTAGAATGGTATATATGATCCCCATCCTGGTATATATGTCCTCATCCTGGTATATATGGGGCATCCTGGTATATAGGTCCCCATCCTGGTATATACACTGTGTGCAGAATTATTAGGCAAGTTGTATTTTACAAGGATTATTTTTGTTATTGATCAACAACTATGTTCACAATCAACCCAAAAGACTCAAACATCAAAGCTTAATATTTTTGGAAGTTGGAGTGTTTTTTTTTAGATTTACATAGTAACATAGTAACATAGTTTTTAAGGTTGAAGGAAGACTTTAAGTCCATCTAGTTCAACCCATAGCCTAACATGTTGATCCAGAGGAAGGCAAAAAAAAACCCATGTGGCAACACTAAGCTCCACATTGGGGGAAAAAATTCCTTCCTGACTCCAGATACGGCAATCAGACTAATTCCCTGGATCAACGCCCTATCAAAGAATCTAGTATATATAACCGGTAATATTATAGTTTTCAAGAAAGGCATCCAGGCCCTTCTTAAATGTTAGTAGTGACTCACTCATTACAACATCATGTGGCAGAGAGTTCCATAGTCTCACTGCTCTTACAGTAAAGAATCCACGTCTGTGATTATGATTAAACCTTCTTCCCTCCAGACGTAGAGGATGCCCCCTTGTCCCAGTCTCAGGCCTAAGAGTAAAGAGATCATTAGAAAGGTCTCTGTACTGCCCCCTCATATATTTGTACATTATTATAAGATCACCCCTAAGCCTTCGTTTTTCCATTTGGCTATATTAGGAGGATATCTGTTTGTGCAGGTAACTATTACCCTATTACTGTGCAGAATTATTAGGCAACGTAATAAAAAACAAATATATTACCATCTCACTTGTTTATTTTCACCAGGTAAACAAATATAACTGCACAAAATGTAGGAAAAAAAAACATTTCTGACATGCAAAAACAAAACCCCAAAAAATGAGTGACCAATATAGCCACCTTTCTTTATGATGACACTCAACAGCCTTCCATCCATAGATTCTGTCAGTTGCTTGATCTGTTTATGATTAACATTGAGTGCAGCATCCACTACAGCCTCCCAGACACTGTTCCGAGAGGTGTACTGTTCTCCCTCCCTGTAGATCTCACATTTTAGGAGAGACCACAGGTTCTCTATGGGGTTCAGATCAGGTGAACAAGGGGGCCATTTCATTATTTTTTCTTCTTTCAGACCTTTACTGGCCAGCCACGCTGTGGAGTAGACGGATGCATGTGATGGAGCATTGTCCTGCATGAAAATAATGTTTTTCTTGAATGATACCGACTTCTACCTGTACCACTGCTTGAAGAAGTTGTCTTCCAGAAACTGGCAGTAGGTCCGGGAGTTGAGCTTCACTCCATCCTCAACCCGAAAAGGTCCCACAAGTTCATCTTTGATGATACCAGCCCATACTAGTAACCCACCTCCATCTTGCTGGCGTCTGAGTCGGAGTGGAGCTCTTTGCCCTTTACTGATCCAGCCTCTGGCCCATCCATTTGGCCCATCAAGAGTCACTCTCTTTTCATCAGTCCATAAAACCTTTGAAAAATCAGTCTTAAGATATTTCTTGGCCCAGTCTTGACGTTTTATCTTATGTTCCTTGTTCAAAGGTGGTCATTTTTCAGCCTTCCTTACCTTGGCCATGTCCCTGAGTATAGCACACCTTGTGCTTTTTGACACTCCAGCTTGCAGCTCTGAAATATGGCAAAACTGGTGGCAAATGGCATCTTGGCAGCTTCATGCTTGATTTTCCTCAATTCATGGGCAGTTATTTTGCACCTTTCTTGCCCAGCACGCTTCTTGCGACCCTGTTGTCTATTTACCATGAAACGCTTGATTGTTCGGTGATCACGCTTCAAAAGTTTGGCAATTTCATGACTGCTGCATCCCTCTGCAAGACATCTCACAATTGTGGACTTTTCACAGCCCGTCAAATCTCTCTTCTGACCCATTTTTTAGGAAAGGCATTTGCCTAATAATTAAGCACACCTTATATAGGGTGTTGATGTCATTACACCACACCCCTCCTCAGTACAGAGATGCACATCACCTGATTTTACTTAATTGGTAGTTGGCTCTCAAGCCTATACAGCTTGGAGTAGGGCAACATGTATAAAAAGTATCATGTGTTCAAAATACTCATTTGCAAAATAATTCTGCACACAGTGTATGTCTCACATCCTGGTATATATGTTCTCCATCCTGATATATATGGGGCATCCACGTATATAAGTCCCCATTATGGTATTTATTATCTCCATCGTGGTATATATGTCCCCCATCCTGGTATATATGCCCCCCATCCTGGAATATATGTCCCTCATCCTGGTATACCGTATATGATCCCCTTCCTGGTATATATGTCCCCATTCTGGTATATATGGACACCATCCTGATATATTTCTCCCCATCTTATATAAAAATATATATGTCTCCCAGCCTGGTTTATATGTCTTTATCCTGCTTTACATGACCCCATCTTTCTATACATGATCCCCATCCTGGTATATATGGTCCCCATCCTAGAATATTAGTATATATTCTGCTCACCCTTCCCTCCGTTCCCACGTCACCCAGTGTCCCCTGGAGCAGCACACAGCCCGACCACTGACATCGGAGTGCGTGGCAAACTTCACGACGTCACTAGCATGCGTTGCCCCTGTGCCTGCACTGCCGACATCAGCCCACAGCCGCTGTGCCAGCAACGTGTATCACATACAGAGACTCAACGGGTCTCTACACCGCAAATCATTTCAGCTGGATCTGCATCCTTGATGATCTGATGCAGGTGCTAGGGGTTGGCGGGCCCCTGTACCTCCAGGCCCGGTTGCGGCAGCGAACTTTGTGACTTCAGTCATTTTGCCTTTGCTACTGAAGATTTCAGTAAACACTGTTGGGTGTACCTAATTATAATCAGGCAATGGAAAGGACATAATTTTACCCTAAACCGAACCCGACCAGGTGCTTCCACAAGGTTTCAGACAGAAGAGTGAAAGATTTTTCAGAAGGGTTATCCAAAAGCCAAAGATCACCTCAGGAGAGCTACAGAAAGGCTTTAAGTCAGCAGGTACAATTGTTTCAAAGAAAACAAAAAGTAATGTGCTCAACCTCCTGTATGCATGCTCACCAAACAAGACTCCATTACTGAACAAAAAGCATGTCAAAGCACGTTTTAAGTTTGTTTCACAACATTGAAACAAGCCTGTGAGATACTAGAAGAATATAGTCTGGTCAGATGAGACCAAAATTGAAGTCTTTGGATGCCAGAACAGACACCATGTTTGAAGCCCAAAATGTACTGCATAAGAAAAAGAGGGGGGGATCCCTGATGAAGGTGCCAGGTGGGCACTGAAACGCGTAGGAGGATATCCCTGATGAAGGTGCCAGGTGGGCACTGAAACGCGTAGAAGGAGAATAAAGGAAGGTTTGGATCAAATATCGATTACTGGCTTTTCTTTGATGTGATTGAACCTGGCAGCGCGGACCGAACAACACCGATTTTCCCTGGATTCTTAAAATGTACTGCATGTCACCCCAAAAACACTATACCAGAGGTCCCCAACTCCAGGCCTCAAGGGCCGCCAACAGTGCAGGTTTTCAGGATTTCCTTAGTATTGCACAGGTGCTAATGTGATCATCTGCACAGGTAATGATTCCAAGCCCTGTACAATACTAAGGAAATCCTGAAAACCTGCACTGTTGGCAGCCCTTGAGGCCTGGATTTGGGGACCTCTGCACTATACCAACATTGAAGTTTGGAGGTGGGAACATCATTGAATAAGTGTTTTTTAGTATATGGCACTGGCAACCTTGGTATAATTGAAGGAACGATGAATGGACAAATGTACAGAGACACTGTTGATAAAAATCTGTTGCCATCTACCAAGATGATGAAGATGAAATAAAGGTAAACATTTCAGCAAGACAATGATCTCAAACAGACAGCCAAGGCAACTCTCAATTGATTTCAGAGAAAGCAAATCCACTAGAATAACCCTTTTATATGATGGCATACTCTGCTTTATTCCTCTCCATGGGTTTTTTTGTCTCTCTGCCTTTATAAACTCCATTTAAACAGAAAAATTACGACCAAACGTCTTGTATTTGCAGAAAGTGAGAATTTATTAAAAACACAGGTGAATGGACAAACAAACAGGTTCACCAACCCGTGGTGAGTGGGCCCCTCTAGTGTACTTGGTCAAAGGGTATAGTTGTATGCATGTACATTTACGTAATACAAAGGACTGAGATAGTATTCACAAGCATAGAAGATACAACTACATGCACACAATTGAGCATAACTATTAGTACAAAGTAGAATACTCCATAATACAATGAGTATGGAAATAAGGTTACATGCTCAGTGGCTCAAACAGTATATACATTGACCATACATTTTCCCAATTGATTGCAACAATAGGTGGTTTCACATATACTACATCTTAGGAAATGTAATGGATTCACATGCAAGTGGATCAATCATCAGTTACTAGGACAGTGTTACATGTCCAGTATAATTACCAGTCACTTAGCAGAGTGGAGCCACAGACCCCTACGATCGTTTCGTTGGCCTTCATCAGGGGGCACCTTATGGCAGTGAAGATTCAGTTTAAAAAGGCTTCCCTATTAGTTGGATACTCGTGTCAGCTGTTTAGGCGGCGTGCGCGTCACATGAGTGCGACTCGGAGCGCGAGGCCGACTCTCAGCATCGGCAGGCGCGGCCTCGCATGTGACCCACACCAGCCAATGCGAGTGCCCGCACTCGCGCGCACGTGACCGCACATGTGGTGGCGTCACATCCGGTCCGCCCGCGTCAGCATAGGAGCGCCCACAAGTTTGCGGATGCTACACCATGGAGACAGCGGGCGTGACCAGGATGCGGCGCCTGCCAGTAAGACGCTTCCGCCGCCATCTTAAATAAGGGCACAAATTTGTTGTAGTTGCTGCAGCAACATATTGTTGTCTCCAGGACAACAAAGAAAGTGGAAATATCCCAGATCTTTATAAAAAGGAAGGGAATGAATAAATATTCAATTTAAATAACAAGCTTTGTACAACATAGATACATCAATAATCATTTTGAAATCAATACATTTTGGAATGGTAATATCCAGTATGAATGGAAATATGCAATCACCTTTAGGTTTATATATATCACACCAGAGCAATTCCCTAGCAGGATACAAATGATTTAAAAATGCATCCATGTATACATACAGATGCTACATTTGTACAATACAATAAATAGGAAACCGAAGTTTCAATATCATTCCACAGTTTCTGTCCTGGTGATGATTTTACTCCTTAGATGTCATTCATTAATTAGGATATGGTGGTTCCAACACATATAGGGAAAGCCTATTAAAATGTAAAAAGAGAAAACCTGATTAGGTCATCCAATTATTACAGCCAGAGTATGCAGAGTCAAAGAAATGGGGCGAAACTGATCTTTTCATTAAGTCCCCCAGGCTGAAGAGTACCAAGAGTCCAAATCCACCTTGATTCCAACATGGCTAGTTTTTTTGCCAACGGACCTCCCCGAATGCCTAGGTCTACCACATCTATCTCCAGCAAATCCTGTTTGGTTCTCCAGCATCTGCTTATCAGAGGTTCAGCTACCCCCATCTTCTTCCAGCCCCTCTTCAGTTTCCAAGCTGCTTAGTGTTTTTTCTTTGCTTCTATTCCTGCATGCCAGCCAAGTGTCACATAAAATTGTTTGTTGTACAAGTTCTCTCTAGTTTCCTCGTGTTGTACTAATGTAGTAGCAGTGTTCAGGACTTTAGATTAAACTGCTCTGCATCTAGTATTGAACTTGTATTTCAGAGACTTCCGTTCCCAGGCCTCCTGGGTGTGAACTGTGTTCATTGACTGTTGCTACTGCTTCCCTCAGAGTGAACTTTGCCTAAAGACTTTTCTGCTTACAGCATCTCCTACTGTGTACAGAGCTCAAAGACTGTTCTGCTACTCTGCATCTACCTGTGGGGCTATTTCAGAGACTTTTCTGTAAAGGATTTTCCTATAGATTAGTATTGTGTATTTATTAACTTTGATGTTGTGCTGCACTTTTTCTTTGCCTAATTACTAAATGTCACTGTGTTGCCCCAGGGTATCGGGTACTCGGGTATCAGGCGGCAGAAGGGGTTAACTGTGTCACGGGTAATGGCGGCCGCGCCTGATCCCGTCTCCCGGGGGACGGTTCTCTTGAAAAGAGGTATTTACAAGGGATTATGTACAAGTTTATAGTTTGTCATCATGCGACCTGCAGTACCTGGTGAGATGTCACCAGCGCCGTTCCAGTCCTCCGGAGGTCGGTGGTATTGCGGCAGAGATGGTAAAGTCCTCCGCAGGCAGGACTGGACCTCCGGGGCAGCGATTCTGTGAAAAGAATGAGTTCATGCAAAGAAGATGCAGCAGAGTCAAAAGTCACTTCACCGGGTACTTTACTGGAACTTTAGCAGAGTCATTACAGTCCTCAGTGCAGTAAGGTGTTAAAATGACAAGTGGCTGCGGGTGGCTGCAAGCGGATCTCTGGTAGCTGGACATAACCCCCAGTGTGTCTTGTTCCTTCTCTTCCCTGCTTCCCAGTAGCTTGTGTGAAATCTGATGTCATGTAGTAGATCTGACCTCCTGCTGTCTTCTTTCCTTCCCTCGCTCCCGTCGGGTAACCCTCTAATGAACACTGCGGCTCTTTGGGCACTGCGACTCCTTGCACAGCAGTTAGCCAGCCGTGTCTGGTACCCTCTAATGGTCACTTGAGAATCAGGGCCGTATACAAATATACCCCCGTGCATCGGATTTTCTGTAGTCCTTAAAGGTTACCACAGGTGCGGGCTCCGGAAACCCGGTAATCTGCCTGGGTTGGACTCCCTCCAAGCCTCCTCTTCCCCAAGGCTAGCTGTCTTCGCCTGGGAAACTTTCCTTTCTCCTGGGTCCTCAGCCGAGGAACCCTCCTTCCTCCCTCAGGCCCACTGCCTGGCTCCTCAGTCCTAGACTTGACTCCGACCACAGACCTCTCTAGTTCCCCCTGGAGGTGACTGTATACCCTCCCGGGCTCCCTCCCACTCTGCTCTAATGTGGGATGTGGGTTTTAGGGTTCCACCTACCATCCTAAAATCTTCTTGCAGCTGGAGTTTCTGCACCACTTTTATGGGTGCAGTACCCCTCTGGGGCACCTACATGGTGGGACGCCACATGACACTATAGGCTTTCTCACCAATAAACCTTGTTTCAATTGTGTCTTTGCCTCATTCTAAAAGATTCCTGAGTTATCCATTATAGTTATTACACAATGCATGTGACCAGTTTCTCCATACAGATGGCATCTTGAAGCTTCATCACCATCAAAGGCTCTTGTATGAAATATTAAATACATTTCAGTAAGTGTGCACAATACTTTTTTATGCGTCATTTCTCATTATTACACGTAACTTAATTTATGGACATCTATGGTTGATTTCTTTGCCTGTGTGGGTTGAATGTGTTGTTATTGACATCTGGTGAGAATTACACCAAATTCATGTTAAAAGCACCTTTAGAAAATTGGTGACGTGTTCAATACAGTTTCATAGGAAAGTACTGTAAGTTCTTGTTGGTGTTTGGGATAAGGAAACGAGATGAGCGGACCAAACAAAAATAGAATTTGACTGTTGATACAGATATTCTGGAAAATTTCTTCAGTAGAATTTAATGTCCATTAGAAATGTAAGCTATAAAGATTGGAAAAATAAGTACTCATACTAAATTTTCTTACGTCTGAATCCCTCCACTCTTTACTGTTGCCTGTGTGTCTCCTGCAGCCAGTGCTAAACCCCTGGACATCTGGCTCTAATGAGGTCAGGGATGACTCTGACCAAGGGCATGTAAGGTATGACTTGAGCTATGAGCTTGCACGCCCATGTGTAGAGTATGCTACTTTGAGGGGTCAGAGAGATAAATGCTAAAGTGAGTATCATTTTTTTTCAATTTAGCCTTTTGATGTCTGTTCATGATTCAGAAATTTGGTGGTTACCATTTTGCTGAATCTGCAAAGTGCAAAATAATCTGCATTTTGGCGAATTTTATAATATTCAAATAGAATTCAATTACATTGGAATGGATTGGCTCATCTCCAGTAAGCAGAGTAGCGGGAGGCTAACGTTTCCTTTTGCTGTTAGTGAACTGCCCTACTTTATTCTCATGAATAGTGGTTCATCTTTCAAAATGATATCCAGTGGTGTTCATTTGAAACTGGTTTTACATTGCAAGATATCAGCAGCATATTCAGGGTTTCCAGCACCGGGACATACATTTCACGCCTTGCATCTCATTCCATTTTACAGACATTTTCCTAAGCAGCATTACACTTTTTCATCTTTGATGAAAATCATTTTCAGTCTTTTTTGAAAGATTTTTAAAGCTTGACCACCGGGGAAAAATTGTCTGGTCCTGTAGTTAAAAATATCACTTTGATGGGCAGTTCTGCTTTTTTTTCTTACCAATAAAACCCTACGCCTTTACACCCAAGGGCATGGTAAACTGATTCCAAATGTCCTATTGATTGTGCCATATGTTAGCACTAATTATATTAGAAGCTAATGTAAAATACAACATTCTGAGCCGAGAACGCTAAAGGATACACTTCAAAGGCGGCTTCACAGTAATTGTCTGCTGGAAGAAATTGCTAACTGTATGGAATACAAACATATGTTCACATTTTTCTATTATCCACTTCTCACTTCTTACTGTAAGTGCATGTTTTATGTCGTATTGGTTTGATTTCATTGTTTCAGCTTGCATACGGCTGCGGCTACTGGAATGTTGTGTACTCTTCACATATAAGCTTCTATTTGTACTTCAATGATGATGTAAATATAATTGAAAGGACATGTTTTAATTTTTTGTTATTTTATCAGATATTTTCAACATGCTGATTGGATTGATTAACAAAGCGGCAAAAGCTGCAGTGCAGAAAGTGATGGCATTGGAAACTTGTTCTGTACAGGCTATCTACGTTCAATAATATTCTTTAATGCTTGTGGGTCTATGAACCTACAGTGCACACAGACACTTTACACATTCGCACATCCGCTTCCTATTGATTTGAATAGGAGGTGGATGTGCAGTAACCTCCTGCGTTCGTCAACACACGACCAAGTGGCACCGGTACTGAGCACTTCCTGTAATCTTCTGCTGACACTGAGAACAGCTAATCGGCGGAGGTGCGGATGTCGGACCATGGCCAATCAGACATTGATGACCTAGGTAGGGATAGGTTATAAATGTTAAAGTAGTGGACAACCTCTTTAATATACACATGCACAAGTAAGCTATGCATCCAATATACAAACATATAAATAAATATGCACAAGCACACACTTCAGGGCAAAGTACCCACATTTGCCCATCTTGTTTTATTCGCAAGTTCTTCAAAAACTGTGCAATTGCTTTGATGTTGGCTTAAAGACATAGAGTCACAAAAGTCACACCACATAGTGATATGATTTAGATTTTTCCTTTCCTAACTCACTTTGAATTTTATTACTTGTTAAAAATAAACAATTGTATGGGGGAGTAGCAACTCTCCTTGTGGAGATTTAATCCTGCTTGCCAGCAGTGAAGAGACTTTTAGCGCAATGCTCCTCTGGGAAATATGCAAATTGTAGGCGAACTCTAGTGCCACCTATGAACGTAGCAATCCTAAAACTCATAGTTGACTCTTTAGCAAGCTTTTTCATATGACTAAGGATTTATGCCAGATCAAAACCAGGGCGTAACGGTAGGGCTCGCGACTGTGACAGGGCTGGAGGTACAGGAGCTCTAGCTTGCCAATCCCAGAACCTGCATCACATGGCTGTGCGTCCCTGAGGACTCACATCCATGTGTCGGCGCTGCACACCACATGGCCACTTTGCCCATATGTCAGTGAGCCTCCTGCATCCTACTGCTGCTGCCCTCACCCATCGCTTCCTTTTAGCACTTGCGTTCCACTGTGGAATGCATGTAACAGGCTGCTGCCACCTCCTCCACACTAGGAGTAGGCAGCACCTGCTACTATATGCATTCCACACATGTATTTTTTTTAAATAAGTGAATGCACGGTGGCCGGAGGATTATGAAGTGGGTGTGGCTACAAGAGGTGGTTGTGGTTGTGTGAGGTGGGCGTGGCTATGTGGAGTGGGCAGGGCTTGATACATACACACTCAACTGTATATTTTAGTTGGAGGACTATGAAGCTGCATTATATTGTATGGAGGGCTATGAAGCTGCATTATACTATTATACCATATGAAAGATAATGGGGGTGCATTATAATAATTGGAGGACAATGGGGGTGGGAGAAGGAGGACCATATATAGCAGGATAAGGGGCATGAATACATAATGAAGGGGGAGAGATGTCAATTTGTGAGTTTTTATAGGATGTAGAACGTAACACAGGGCCCCGTACATCTGACCAATGTGTGCTTGGAGGGACAGGTCTGAATTTCGCACCAGGGTCTATCGAACTCTAGTTACGCCTCTGATCAGAACCCCAATCTACTGACGATGCGTTTTGGGGTGATTGCCCCTCATCAGCGCAGTGGATCTGTTCTGGCTGTATGAGAGGCTAAGACAAAGTCTGGGGAAACAGCCAGAAGTGAGGAGACTTTTAGCTGCAATGTTCCTCTGGGAAATAACCCAAATAAATAATGAATAAATAATAATAAATATTTCCCAGAGGAGCATCGCGGCTAAAAGTCTCTTCACTTCTGGCAACAGGATTAATCTCCATAAGAAGAATAGCTGTTTCCCCAGACCTCGTTTTAGCCTGTCATGCGGCCATATCAGATCCCATACTTGAGCAATCACCCCGAAGTGCAGCGTCTGCAGTTTGGGGTTCTGAACTGACATAATCCTAAATCATATGGAAAAGCTTGTTAAAGAGTCAATTATGACTTTTAGGATTGCTACTTTCAATAGGTGGCATTAGCATTTGTCTACAGTACTTACTCCCTCAAGTGACAATTTGCAAATAAACAATTAACACTTATTTTTTAAAGCATTATTACTTTGTTTCTTTTTTCCACACCTGCCTAAAACTTTAGCACAGAACTGTGTATGTGTGTATATATAGCAGGGTTTTGCTATGTAATCTGAAGACCGCATGCTGTAAGGGTTACCAGAGATTTCAGCAATGCGTCTCTTATCACAAAGTGTATTTTTGTTTACCTGTTATGTTAGTTTAAACTTTAGTAGCTTTATCATTAGTAGGACTGAGGAACACGTGAGTTCTGGTCCGACTTCACCCTATCTTTGATTAGCAGCTTCTGTCTATAGAAATGTACACTGTAAGTCTGGTGTAAGTGGGGTTAGCGTTTTCAGCTCTGCTACTTAGCTAAAACTAAAACCTTTGATTGTGTCCGAACGGCTGCACCCATCTAAGTGATACCTCATGGGATTCAGGGCCTCTGCCTCTTCATCATGATGCTTTCAGATGAGGTAGTAAAAAGCTGCTGACCTATTCCCTTTACATACTATAATATTGCCTAGTTGCTATTTGTGTATCATGGTTTGAATATTGTAATATTTTCCTGATTTACCCATATGATTTGCTACTTTTCAAAAAGTTGCAATTTTGGTGAAATATCACCCAAGAAAAGATGTGACATAAAATATTTATTTTTCTAGTTAAAAACAGATACCCATTTCTGAAGACAGTTACAACAAATCTATAACTCCTCATGCACTTTTAGATACATTTGTATCAATTTCTGTTACTGATAAATGAAGTGTCCAACAAAAAAACTTACCGTACTTTAAAGATTATTCTGATGATACATTTTTTGCAGAGTTTTAAATGCTTTTATTACTACCTGTTTCTTAAAAAGAAAAAAAATCACTGGAACTGCTGAAAGTGTCAGCTTTTGTGAACACATTTGTATAGTTTATAAGGAGCCTTATTAAAAATAAACACGACGCACAAGATCAGATATGTTGTATTACTCTCCTCAGTACGGTAATCAGTGTGAAAAATCTAGTGTGGAGACATGAGGGAGTCATCTGTGGGAAGATTGATGGACGTTGCTTCATATGTTAATTAGTTAACTTGTCTCTCTTGCTTCTGCACATAAAAATAAGTAGAGTAGAACCTCCCAAAGCAAAAAAAAATAAGTTCTGGTGTTCTTAAAGTTACATGAGATAAGATGGATCCACATGAAACATTCCCCCCAGTCACAAGCCTCTCAGCCAAATCAGATCTGCTATGCATTGAGAAGTGGCAACACCCCAAAACACGTGTCTGGAAATTAAATTTGTAACAAGGCTTATTAAAGGGTCAATATTGTCTTTTAAGAGTACTACATCCAGTAGGTGATGCCAGAGCTTAAAGGGAACCTGTCACCTGGATCTAAGCCCCTACACTATCACTACCTGTCCCTGCACCTTCCTAGCTGCTCCCTATCTATCCATCTCTGAGCTAAATCCGCCCTATAAAACTGCAGAAAAATAACTTATAACTTACAGAAGTCCCTGAGGCTGGGGACTGAGAAGGCGGCGCCAGGCTCCATTCAGCCCCTCCTCCATGTAGCAGCACACACCCCACTGGGCGGCGTTATTCTTTCTTCATCGCCGCCTCCTCCATTTGGAATCTCCTGCCTGCTTTACACCTATCATGTTGTGGTGATGCGACCTCGATGTGTCCCCTGACCGAGACACAGCATATGTGAGATTGTATCTTCTGCTCGGTAGCAGCACACACAGGGTGAGCTGCTACTGGAGCTAAGTGCTGATTGAAAGCACAGACGCCCAGGTGTGCGGGTGAATAGGAGATGATATGAGCTGCCCTGGGCTGTGGGGAGGGGGTGGAGTGTCTCAGGACAGCAGCAGGAGCTGCTGGGATTGTATGAGGTTCTACTCGGCTGCGCCCCGATGTAACAGGCCAGACTAACCCCCCCGACCAGAATATACTCGGGGTTAAAGTGGCCTAGGCCAGATTATACCCCTCCGTATACCACAGCAGCTGTAGATCAGGGCTCCAAGCAACACATGGGGGCCCGAGGCAGCACAAAGTGGCCCCAGGCAGCAGAAAGTGGCCCTACGCAACATACAGGGGCCCCAGGCAGTGCTAGGGCCCCAGGCAGTGCTAGGGGCCCCAGGCAGTGCACAGGGCCCCAGGCAGCACAAAGTGGCCCCAAGCAGCACAAAGAGGCCCCAGGCAACATACAGGGGCCCCAGGCAGTACTAGGGGCCACAAGCTACACACAGGATCCCAGGCTACACACAGGGGCCCCATGCAGCATACAAGGACCCCAGGCAGTGCACGGGGCCCCAGGCAGTGCACGGGGCCCTAGGCAGCACAAAGTGGCCCCAGGCAGCACAAAGTGGCCCCAGGCAACATACAGGGGCCCCAGGCAGTACCAGGGGCCCCAGGCTACACACAGGATCCCAGGCTACACACAGGATCCCAGGCTACACACAAGGGCTCCATGCAGCATACAAGGGCCCCAGGCAGCACACAGGGGCCCCAGGCAGCACAAAGTGACCACAGGCAATATACAGGGGCCCCAGGCAGTGGGCCACCCGGGGCCACTTTGTGCTGCCTGGGGCCCCTGTGTGCTGCCTCTGGCCCCCATGCGCTGCCTGGGACCCCTTTGTACTGCCTGGGGCCCTTGTATGCTGCATGGGGCCCCTGTATGTAGCCTGGGACCCTGTGTGTAGCCTGGGGCCCCTAGTACTGCCTGGGGCCCCTGTATGTTGCCTGGGGCCACTTTGTGCTGCCTGGGGCCACTTTGTGCTGCCTGGGGCCTGTGCACTGCCTGGGGCCCCGTGCACTGCCTGGGGCCCCGTGCACTCCCTGGGGCCCCGTGCACTGCCTGGGGTCTTTGTATGCTGCATGGGGCCCCTGTGTGTAGCCTGGGATCCTGTGTGTAGCTTGTGGCCCCTAGTACTGCCTGGCGCCCCTGTATGTTGCTTGGGGCCTCTTTGTGCTGCCTGGGGCCCTGTGCACTGCCTGGGGCCCCGTGCACTGCCTGGGGCCCCTAGCACTGCCTGGGGCCCCTAGCACTGCCTGGGGCCCTAGCACTGCCTGGGGCCCCTGTATGTTGCGTAGGGCCACTTTCTGCTGCCTGGGGCCACTTTGTGCTGCCTCGGGCCCCCATGTGTTGCTTGGAGCCCTGATCTAAAGCTGCTGTGGTATACGGAGGGGTATAATCTGGCCTAGGCCACTTTAACCCCGAGTATATTCTGGTAAGGGGGGGTTAGTCTGGCCTGTTACACCGGGGCACAGCCGAGTAGAACCTCATGCAATCCCAGCAGCTCCTGCTGCTGTCCTGACACACTCCACCCCCTCCCCACAGCCCAGGGCAGCACATATCATCTCCTATTCACCCGCACACCTGGGGGTCAGTGATTTCAATCAGCACTTAGCTCCAGTAGCAGCTCACCCTGTGTGTGCTGCTACCAAGCAGAAGATACAATCTCCCATATGCTGGGTCTCGGTCAGGGGACACATCGAGGTCGCATCACCACAACATGATAGGTGTAAAGCACAGATTCCAAATGGAGAAGGCGGCGATGAAGAAAGAATAACGCCGCCCAGCGGGGCGTGTGCTGCTGCATGGAGGAGGGGCAGAATGGAGCCTGGCGCCGCCTTCTCAGTCCTCAGCCTCAGGGACTTCTGTAAGTTATAAGTTATTTTTCTGCAGTTTTATAGGGCGGATTTAGCTCAGAGAGGGATAGATAGGGAGCAGCTAGGAAGGTGCAGGGACAGGTAGTGATAGTGTAGGGGCTTAGATCCAGGTGACAGGTTCCCTTTAAGTCTTCTTATTCTGAAGAGGTTATTTGCCTATTTAAATTACCAGTGGAGCATTGCAAGTCATGTAAGTCTCCTTACACTGATATGGATTAATATTTTATAATATTAATTAGTTGCCTGCTCCTGGCCTAATTGATATAGACCAAGTGCCAGCGATGAAAGTATAACACCAGACACACAGAGTCAGTTATACACTCTCCTTGGTCATTCCAAAGTGTGGCTCCAAGTGAGGTTTATTTAAATATTCATGAAAATATAAAACCTCAGTAAGGGGCTCGGCCAGCCCTACTCAGATGTATTCATTGGTTAGTGGGTTGGTTAATGAGCTAGTCCATGGGCGGATACATGAAGTCATCAGGGGTGTGGTTTTGATCGAGGGTCTCCAGGTGATGTGGTATTCTGTGATTTCTGTGATTGGTCAGTCCTTCTATAGAATTCAACTTCCTCCAGGAACTTCTCATTAGAAACAGGATGTTGCCATAGATCCAGTCACCATCTTGCATACCATGGCATGGTGTGATCAAAGAGGAAATGTTAGCCATGTTTAAGTCACAATTAAGCTTATGCAATGTAAAATAATATACTCTGGGTTGTTTCTCTCAAGCCCTTATGTCTTAAAGGGAACCTGTCAAGTGGTTTATGCTCCCCCAGCTATCATTGTCTGTACCTGCAGTTTCATAGTACTATTCTACTCATTCCTGTCTGAGCTCAGAGTGTAATGTTAAAAGTGAAAAAAAGCATTTATAGATATACATTTCAGTCTACACCGTAGACTACCGTCTACTACCTGTCTGGCAGGATAATAGTTAAATCACTATTAACTTACATGGCTAAAGGACCTGTGTGATGTAACGATCATGTGACCATAGTGGGCAGATCTAAGCTAGCAAACTTATTATGTTCTATGGGGACTTAGCTCCACCTATTTTAGTCACATTGTTATGACATCACATCAGGTCTCCCAACATGTTCTAATATAAGGCTGAAATGTTAATTATTAACTTGCTAGTCTCCGTCCTCCAAGCTGGAGACTGACTGCCTCATGACATAAGGAAATGTAAGTGTATAAATGCTTTTTTTCATCTATAACATTACACTATGAGCTCAGACAGGGATGATTATACTAGTATTATAAAGCTACAGGTACAGATAGTGATAGCTGGGGGGGCATACACGACCTCACAGGTTTACTTTAAGGTTAATTAAGTATTTGATCCTATGGCACTCCTCAACAACACTTTTTGTCTTCCTCTGGAACAGGGGTCCCTAATTCCAGGCCTCGAGGGCCACCAACAGTGCAGATTTTCAGGATTTCCATAGTATTGCACAGGGGCTGGAATCATCACCTGTGCAGATGATCACATTACCACCTGTGCAATACCAAGGAAATCCTGAAAACATGCACTGTTGGCGGCCCTTGAGGCCTGGAGTTGGGGACCTCTGCTCTGGAACAACATATTAGGCTATGGGTTTAAAGGGAACCTGTCACCTCCTAAAAGCCACCTAACCTATAATACATGTCCCTGCACCTCCCTATTACCATATAACTATTCCTCTCTTTGCTAAATGCTTGTCTTCAATGTTGTTAAAAAAACGTTTTTATACTTACTCATTAGGATGATAATGAAGTGGGGGCTGTATGCAATAGTTCCCCTGGGCATATTGGTTTGTGCCTCCATGATCCTTTATCACGCCGCGATGGGCGTGATATTGTAATAAGATTCATCTGTGGCCCAGCCTCTCTGTGCTGCTTTTGCTGTGATGGCTCTGCCCTCCTCCTCTCTGTCACTCACAGCATGCAAATCATTTGTCCTGATGTCAGCTCCAGAGTCCTGCCCTGACAAAGCATAAACAGCACAGCAGAAGCAACACAGAGAGGCAGTGGGGGATGGAATGACCACAGTCAATCAAGCTCCCTCCAGTCACAGTGACTACCTCCATTCCCTGAATGCAGCAGACATGCTGCATTCAGTGCTGCATTTAGATTGCCACGCAGCAGGGGGTGACAGGTCCTCTCTTTAACTAGATGAGCTTAAAGTCTAACCTTAAAAACTATGAAACTTGGCACTCTCCTCATAGAGAAACATTCCTCTTAGGCTGGTTTAACATTGCGATTTTTTCCTGTCCATGGGGATCCTTTTTGCAGGACCCCACAGACAGGAAAGGACAGGATCGCATGTGTGCCTCCTGGTGCTATTTCTGTGTCCGGGTCCGTGATTTTCACGGACCTGGACACAGAAAGAGCTGGGAGGAGGCAAGCGGGGCACTTTCACTTCTGTAATGTATATACATACATTGCGGAAATGAAATTAAGTAAAAGCAAGTGTTAAAAATAAAAAATATATATGCTCACCTCTCCAGCGAGTCCCCCGATGTGCTCCATCTAGCTCGCGAGGGTTGAAGGACCTGTATGTATATACATTGCGGAAGTGAAATTAGATGGTAAAGAGCAGTTTTAGTGTACTGAGCATGCTCAGTACACTAAAATCGGGTCCAGGAAACGATCCATGTTTTCACGGATCCGTGCTCCATAGGCCCCCATGTTATTTGCGCGGATCGGGTAGATCTGATTCGGTCCGATTTGATCTGTCTCTGATTTTGGGTAGAGCAAAAAATTGGACACAATCGGATCCGACACAAATCAGATGGCATTAAAGGTACCTTTGCACGCCGCTACGGAAGGTTAGAAACAACCGGGTGTCGGAGACAAATGTATCTTGCACCGTCAAATCAACCCGAGATAGAGGCGTGTAAACTAGCTTGTTGCCACCTGTCACTGTCGACACCTGTTTCAGAGCAGTGCTCTAAAACAGGTTGGTTTCAACCCGATGGTAGCGGCGTCTAATAAGGTACGGTAAGGTTTTTTCGCCACCTAGTTAACTCCCTGGGGCGTGACACAGCCTCCGGGAAACCGCCCCCTTTCAGCGATCATTGGTGGAAGCTCCTGCGTTACGATTGGTTGTCGCTGCATAGGGCAGCATATTTAAGGAGCTGACCAGTCACACTACACAATTGCAATAGCGTGATGTATTAGTCAGCCTTCCTGCGCTGGCTGGCCAATCATGATGTTATTGCATTGTCCAATCATCGTACGAGTGTCTCGTAATCCACAACTCTGGCACGCCTATGTGTTGTCCCTGCTGCACCAGGTCCTCCCATATTACCTTCTGTAGCGGCGTGTAAATAAGGGAAGGTGCTCTAAGAAGGTAACTTGTGGCACCCGGCGGTGCCTCCAGAGATAGATTAAACCTTCTGTAGAGCACCTTGTAGCGGCGTGTAAAGGCGGTATCGGGTACCGTTTGCAACCGTTGGTACGTGCTCGTGCACGTGAGACACCCGGTTGTTTCCAACCTTCTGTAGCAGCATGTAAAGGTACCTTAAGGGATACATGGCCAAATCGGATCCGTGGCTGTCCTTTTTACAACGGACAGCCATGGATCTCAAAAATTTCCAATGTGAAAGCAGCCTTAGACTCTAAAGTCAGAGACCTCTCACCTAGCCAAATCCCTGGTTCTGGTTTGGCTTCTTGTCTAAGTTTTGTGGCAAGGCTCTTTAAGGGTTATATTGACTTTTAGGGTTATTCTGAAAGGCTGTTTGCATATAACATACCAGTTAGGACATACACTTTTCTTTTATTATGTTGATATCTCTTTTGCTTATTATTGTGTTAGGGTAGGGTCACATTGAAAACCTAAATTGCATTCACCGCATCCGGATACGTCGTTAAAGGGCGTGGCTAACTATGTGCCGAGGTTAGCACACGCCTTTAACGACGTATCCGCCTCACAACAGTGATTACGGCAGAGGGGCGGCCATCACATGAAGCGGGCGGAGCTGCTGCCACAGCCCCGCCTATGGATTTCGCTGGACTCTGCCTACAATTACATGCTGTAAGTATAAACTTACATTGCGAGTGATAAAATCCTTTTTGGACTACATCATTAATGCATCATTGTAATACAGGGGTGTATGCACCCCTGTATAGTGATACGGGGGGGGGGGGGGGCACTTTGCTCCGAAGAGCCGTGCCATTGTGAAATTGTACAAGAACACTGTATAAGTGGTCGGCCGGTCTGTAGGGGGTCTAAGCCCCCCTACAGACCTTAAACAGTCATTGAGATCAACAATTTAACTCTTATTAGGTTGCGGATCCGCCAATAGCCGGATCCGCAAACTCTGCAGTTACGGATGGCTCAGGATTACACATCCTGAGCATCCGGTGACCGCAGTGCGGTCCGGCAAACGCTGCGAAAATGCTGCCTGCATGATTTTAAACGCAGGCAGCAGTGCCGGATCGGCCACGGATGGCTTGTGAAGCATCCGGTGTTTTGCATAGGCTTCTATCAGGAGCTTTCCTGGTCCGGTTTTGAGCTTTTTTAAAGCTCAAAACCGGATCAGGATTTTAAACAAAAAACGCCGATGTGACCCTAGCCTTAGTCTTCTCATGCTGCCCAAACAGTTCTAACCTACTGCTGAGGCATGGACACCATAAGACGTCTAAGGTATGTGCAGACGATCTGGAGACACTGCGTCCAGGATGGAGCATCTCGGATCTGAGGAAGCAGTGACTGAACACAGGGAGAATGCTGCTGCCCTGTGCCCATAATCGGCGTTCGGGGCAGAATGGTTCTTCCCTGTATTCACTCATGAGATCGCTTCTGACTCCACAGCAATAGTTTAACATGCTATTGAGATGCGTAAGCGCGGCAACCTGCATCGCAAGTGAGATAACCCTGCATGAAAAAGACAACCCCAATAGGTGAGTGGCTTCAGCCCCCCTCTCCACATATTTAAAAAAACATTAGGTGCTTCACATCTGCGCCCCTTTTTCTTTATGTTTTAACAGCGTAAAAAAGAAGCACAGTGGGCAAGGTATTTCTAGAAATCCCATCCACTGTGCTTTCATTGTTGAACGCAGCGTTTTGGACGTAGCGGTAATAACGCCATGTCCAAAAAGCTATTATTGATCATGTGCATGCAGCTAAAGCAGGTATTTTTTAAGAGAAAGCAAGAGCAAGAACCCTTATTAGGTCCCTCATATGTTGGGTCACAGGGCTAAGATGACAAGCAGGCAGGAGTAGGCAACCAACTGCGGCAGAACAAGCAGGAAAGGCGCTTCATTTTAGTTTAAAAAGAGAAAAGTTTGAGGCACTGCATTGCTTAAAGGGAACCTGTCATGTCCTTTTTTGTTTTTAGATCATGCACTGTGCATCACTAACCTGATTTTACAAAAAACAAAAATGTATTTATCATAAAAAAGCATTTTAGTTGCTTAGATGTTTGTATTATTTACATCTGCAAAACAGTCATCGTGGGTGTTTTTTTGCTGGTAACAGTCACATCTATCCACTTAGTTCATGCAGTCATTAAAATGTAGTCACACCCCCTGCATTGTAATACATTCACATCACTAAGTGCAGAAACACACATTATAGGAAGGACTGTGGTATTGTCACGACCATGTGACTAATGAGAGGAGCTAACCCCAAAGAGTCTTTGAATTTAGACTTGCTTAGCTCCACCCATTACAGTCACATGGTCATGACATCACCACAGGTCCTTCAGCATCAGCAGAAACATTCAGTAATTGATATCAGTATATTACACTGCAAGGGGTGTTACTACGTTTAAGAAACTGCATGGCTAAATGTGTGAATTGCACCTGCAGTATCCACATCGATGCTGTTTGTGCAGGTACATAATGTAAACACATAAACATCCAAAGTGCTTTTTTATGATAAATACAAGGATTTTTTTAATACCAGATTAATGAAGCACAGTGCATGATCTAAATAATATTGGGGGCAGTTTAAAAACAAAAAAGGACATACTAGGTTCACTTTAACATCATATATGCCATGTCTTTCCTTTGCAGAAAAATGCACCAAGGAGTGCCTCCCTCAGATTAATGCAAGCATCATTAGGACGGGAAGACCAAGGCAGTGAGAGCAGTTGCTGGCTCAGGCTGAAAACACACTGGCGAGTGGAAAAACGGTCCGATTGATGGATCCGAGAGTCGAACGAGTGTCCTCTGAGTTTTGCTCTGTTTTGCATGCATCTGCTATACTACTGACCGACATTTTCTTGAATCACATCAGAGTGCTGTCCGTGTGTTGTGCTTGTGTAATGCGATTTTAACATGGCATTTCTCATTCTGTATAAAGTGAGAAAAGAGTTGATAGAATAGAGTGATTGAATACAATAGACAGATACATGGATGCTAGAATAGCTGGATAGGGTTCACCTGTCTCCCGCTGCTACTTCCGGGGCCGCCTATTAGGCCAATTACATATTCACTGCACTGTCAGACAAACAGCCAATCAAAGAAGCTCACACTTTTTGAGAGCTTCTGTGATTGGCTGTTGTAGTCAGAGTGCTTTTCCTCAATCTGGACAGTGATTTTGCTTGGTTGCCGTACGCATTAGTGTGGGGCAACCAACCTGGCATTATAGGGTGTGAAATTAATAAATATTTAAAAAAAAAATGTGTGGGACTTCGCAGCAATTTTAAGTCTAGCCCCATAAAAGCAGACAGCTGTGAGCTGCCACCCTCAGCTGCCTAATTTTCCCTTGGCTGGCAAAAAAAGGTGTGAGGGCTTTGTCCTATTTTTCAATGCCAGCCAAGGTAAAACTAGGCAGCTGAGGGCTGGTATTCCCAGTGGGGTGAGGGCCCATTGTTATAGGGCCCCCACGCTAAAGAACAACAGCCCACAGCCGCCCCTGAAAATGGCGCATTAAGAAGCGCCATTTCCAGGCACCTTACCAGGCTCTTCCAGTGGCCCTGGTGGCGGTGGCATGCTGGGTAATAAAGGGGTTAATACCAGCTGTGTAATATCTCAGGTATTAAGCCTGAGATTCTTAATGTCAGGCCAAGTTTGACCCGGCCATTAAGAATCTCCAATAAAGAGTTAAAAAAAAACACCACACAGAGGAAAAAGTATTTATTAGAAATAAAGATACAGACACCCTTAGGGACTCCATCTTTATTATTCCTCTTTACAGACCTCCAGGATCCTGGTCTTCTTTCTTCTCTTTTCTTTCTTCTGTCTTCTTTCTTCTCCAAATGTTTAGCTCTGCTACATCACAAATCAGGAGGAGGAAGAAAGCTTCCTCCCCCTCCTTTGTGATCACTGAATGAGCAGAGTCAGCAGCGGCTAAGTGATGATGTCATCGCTGACAACCTTGCCATAGTAACCTAATAAGCGGTTACTATGGCAATTATGGCCGGCGACAGAAGAGCTTCTCCTGAATGAGCGGCTCATACAGGAGCCGCAGGAGTTAAGGCCCTGCTGACCGGCGCTGCTTACCGATAACAGCAGCGCTAGCAAGCAGGGAGTTAACTCTGCTCTCACCGCTGCTCCTCTATGTGCTGCTCATACTGGAGCAGTGGTGATAGCAGAATTCCCTTAAAGGGGTTGTCTGGTCTTGCAGGCTCTCTATGTGATTGCAGACTTATGAGTTCTTACAGTGTGCACTGCCCACTGTCAGCATTATGTAGTGCCACAGGTGAAAGCAGGCTGTTATGTGAATGCAAAGATGTAATATGCCGACAAGATGTACTCGTCCTCGCTTAGTACAAGTGAATTGAAAGAAGGCGAGTGTCTAGTTGGAATATGGCCAGAAATATGCAAATAGCATCCATGTGGTCACATTACCACCTGCCCTTGCCAGCGACAATGGAGTGTGAGTATAAACTCTCATTAGAAGACTGGCTGTGGAGTCGGAAAGCCAAACATCCGACTCGGACTCTTTGCCTGAATCCAACTCCGCCTTCAACTCGATCAAGATGGACACTGACTCTGTCTCCATGACTCCGACTCCACAACCAGGGCTGTGAAATCAGTAAGCCAAACATCTGACTCTGACTCCTCAATTTCCCAGAATTCTACTCCGACAACACCCAAAATGGACACTAACTCAGACTCTGACTCCACAACTCCAACTCTACAGCCCTGCTGGAAAACCCCTTTATCTTTGCTTCTCTCCCCTCAGTTCTTTCTATCAACGCAAAAACGTTACAAGTCTCTGACGTGGTAACACAAATGAAAGTGTTTTTAACAGACTTGTGAATTTTATTCATCACATATCTTTGCAAATTTGGTATTCACATAGTTGTATCAACATGGAGAAGCACTGGTAATTTTTACCTCAATATAATAAACAAATGAAAAATGATTGCAGAGTTGGTATTGTTTCACCATTTCATCTTGCTTGATTTTTTTTCCACTTTTTAGTACATGCTATGATAGATGTTTTTTTTTTAAAACTACGACTCGTACCACACAAAGACTGCTATGTCAACAGAAGTATAAAAAGGTTTTGGCTCTTGGGATTAGGTAAGGAACTAGGAAAGCACAAAAACAAAAAAAAAATGTCTAGTTCTTAAAGGAGTGGTCCGCTGGCAAAGGATAGTTCATTCTAAATCACTATTTTCTTATAAACCATGTTCCTCAATATTATGCAAAATGATTTTAAAGGGAACCAACCACCCCAAATGACCCCCCCGGACTATTAATATGGTTCCCTACACCCAGCACATACATGTGCTGCAAGCTTTTTTGCTAAAAAAACTGTTTTTTATAAGTTAAGATATAGCTTTTGAAAGTTTATAACGAAAGGACGGATGGGCGTTACTTAGCTCCTTCTAAAGCCGAGATTCTGCTGCCAGTCATCATCCTGTCCTGGTCACAGCAGTAACGGCCAGCCCTTTTTTCAGCGTCCCAGGCTGGTGCACGGGATGTCATGCCCGTGCACACGTCATCAGCTACAGCCGGGTCGCGAGCACACGCTCTGACTTCCACAGCTGAGCGCAGGAAGTCAGAGCGCGCGCTCGCGACCCGGCTGTAGCTGATGACGTGTGCACGGGCATGACATCCCGTGCACCAGCCTGGGACGCTGAAAAAAGGGCTGGCCGTTACTGCTGTGACCAGGACAGGATGATGACTGGCAGCAGAATCTCGGCTTTAGAAGGAGCTAAGTAACGCCCATCCGTCCTTTCGTTATAAACTTTCAAAAGCTATATCTTAACTTATAAAAAACTGTTTTTTTAGCAAAAAAGCTTGCAGCACATGTATGTGCTGGGTGTAGGGAACCATATTAATAGTCCGGGGGGGTCATTTGGGGTGGTTGGTTCCCTTTAAGTGTCATAAGTTTTTTTTAATTTTTTTTCCAATGAAACCCATTGATGGTATTGTGTCTCAGGGTTCTTTGGATCACTGAAATCAATCTCAGATACCTGTGATAATTAGTTTGGCAGGTGAGCCCAGTAAAAGGAAAACTGGATGTTCCACAATATTAGGCAGGCCACAGTTTTCAGGTAATATGGGAAAGAAAAAGGATCTCTCTGCTGTCGAAAAGCAAGAAATAGTGCAATGCCTTGGACATGGGATGAACACATTAGATATTGCACGAAAACGTAAGCGTGATCATCCTACTGTGAAGAGATTTGTGGCTGATTCTGGGCACAGATGTGTTTGTGCAGATAAAAGCAGAATGAGGAAGGTTTCTGCCAGGCAAGTTATTCAGATTAAGAGAGCAGCTGCTAGAAAGGCCTTACAAACCAGCAAACAGATATATGAAGCTGCTGGTGCCTCTGGAATCCCTCGAACCTCAAGGTGTAGGATCCTTCAAAGGCTTTTCGGCCACCCCTAAGCAGTGCTCACAAGCAGAAGCGGTTGCAGTGGGCCCAGACATATATGAAGACTAATTTTCAAACAGTTTTGTTTACTGATCAGTGCCGAGCACCCTTGGATGGTCCAGATGTATGGAGTAGTGGATGGTTGAATGTCCCAACAAGGCTGCAACGTCAGCAAGAAGGTGGAGGAGTCATGTTTTGGGCCGAAATCATTGAGAAACAGCTGGTAGGCCCCTTTAAGGTTCCTGAAGGTGTGAAAATGACCTCTGCAAAGTATATAGAGTTTCTGACTGAGAACTTTCTTCCATGGTACAAAAAGCAAAAGCATGCCTTCAGGAGCAAAATCATCTTCATGCATGACAATGCACCATCTCATGCTGCAAAGAATACCTCTGTGTCATTGGATATATAGATATGTATATATAATAGCAATTAGATAGTGTAGTTAGGGAACTGTAGGGAATATATATTGCAAGTATATTACAAAATAGCTGTTTGCTGTGCTACTGGCTTGGAGCGTCATGCACCGCGATTGGCTGCCTAATTAATTGGGTCCTTATAAAAGGGTCACCTATTCTTCACACACCCACCACTGCCCCTGAGGAAGCACAAAAAAATGTGTTGGGCCTTCTCCCTGACACTTTGGATGGTACTACACATCGATCTAGGTATGATACATGAACTATATATGTGCAACTAAGGTTTTATTCATTATTGGAATGCTTATCTACTTGTCTCTGGGTGCAGGGATTTATCCCATTCTGCATACACTGTTGTTTCTATAATAATTTTCAATGCAGTATGGGATATAATTGACCCGCCCCAGGGCCTTGGGGTACCCGGATGTAGTTCACGGGGGATGTCACTGGGGCCTATGCCCCATCCCGTGGTCATGGTGGTCGCTGTAAAGAGTCAATAAAAATAAAATGAAAGAGTTTTGTGATGCTACCTACAGTTACGGTAATGTTACCGGCGCTGCGGGACAGACCTCCAGGGTGATGGTGGAACACCAAGATGGTTACTCTCCCCATAGGTGGAGCGGTATCGCCGGGGCAGTAGTGGAAGTTTATGATTTCACACAGGGACGCAGCTTACACCAGGGCTTGTCACTTGTCCTCTCCCTGCTGAGGTCGGCGGCTCTTTAGGTGAAGATAAATAAGTACCCCACACAGTCTTTTCACTCTGTACTGGTTTACTGGCAGTTCTTTAAAGCTGGTTGACAAATAGCACAGTCTTTTTGGGTCTGCCTGGCCTGGGTAGTCACTGGGAACCAGGATGCTTTATTCAGGACCTTTGGTGATATGCCTGTCATTCCTGTTCCGGTCCCTCACTGTGCTCTCTCACTGTCTCCTTCAGCGCTCCCGCACGCAGAGCCTCCAGCCAGCTCCCACGGATCCTCTCTGGAGGACTCCTCTCCAGGTCCTCCGGACGCTATATGGGGCCTTTTTAAGGGTGCGTCGGTCATTTGGCTGCAACTTCCTCTAGAAGCTCGGGCCTCCGGTTTAATGACTCGGGGATAAACACCCAGACCGTGCTCAGAGCCAGTCCTCTGTTCCGGGACAGATCCCGCTGGTCAATAGATGTACCGGGTTCGGATTCAGGTGCACCGCACTACCTGGTGCCCTTAGGATTCACTTCTGTCCTGACAGCTTCTCCGCAGTCCTGCATTCCTCACTCCCCAATGGAGCTCCCCCTCAGACTCACTGTCTGTGCTACTCTACTCTGTGTTTCGCTCCTCAAACCCACACACTTTTCTACCCTGTCACTCCCATGGGACTGGGTCCTCCCTACATCGGGTCCACCCAAGGTCCCCTACCTAGGGTGTGTGTGGATGTGTGTTATGAGGATCATTTGTGCGACATCCCTATTCCCTAGTCACAGGAATACTAAACACTCTTATATGGGTGCAGTACCCCTACGTGGCGTCCCGACTAGTGGGGTGCCACATTCCCCTTCGGCTAAACTCACTCGTCCGTGATTGACCTGTTTCCGGTACAGAGTAAAATTTTATATTTTTATTAACATGCAAACAACAGCATTACTCAGTGCTTTTCTTCCCTTACGGGAGGTACTTTTACTTCTAACGTTTCCGGGTCAACGGGACCAACAGGTAATCACAAGTCAAAAACACACTACCGGCCTATAACAGGGCTGGGTTTCAATACAGCATCGGTGGTCATTGTTCTTCATTCTCGCAGTGTCCTTTACACCACCGGGCTGTTTTATTACACACACTTTACCTGGGGCGGACCGCGACCCTGGGGGCCCTGGTGCAGCCGCCACGGTGAGGAGCGGGGGGGTGCTGCCGGCCGTCGTTGCGGCACGAGGGGGTGCTGCTGGCGGGCGCTGGGTGTTTGCGCCGGCTCTCCTACCTGGTGAGCTGCGCCGGGGATGTTTTTAGCTGTTGACTCGCAGAGGAGGGGAGGGGCAGGGTCAGGCAAGGGAAGCAGGAAGCTTTCTGCCTCCCTTGCCTGACCCTCCTCTCCTTTGACAACGGCTTACGGGGGTCAGCTGGTGGGCCCCCTGCAGGCTTGAAGGGGCCCCCTAGCTGGTCGGGGCCCTTGTGCAGCTGAATCAGCGGCACCACGGTAGTTCACCCCTGCACTTTACTTAGTCCATGGCTTAATTTTTTTCATTCCAGGCTCAACATAATAAACAGTTCACAAATTGCCATCAGCATCATAAAGCAGTATACAACTAAAACTTTATACATTGGGTTTATCTTCTTATTTCTCTACCAGTTTATAAACCCACAGAGCATACCACCCCCTGGGACCTAGGTGCCGCTCATAGTTCACCTTGTTGTGGCGGTACAAGTCTCTGTTCGGGTGCCCATTGGGAAGGTCTGCTTCCACGTCCCTTCTGCTCACAAAAATCTCCTCCTTGAGCCCCGGCTCCCGGATGAAACCCCACTCATTGTCCAAATGAAATGCCACCACAGTACCTGTTTTACTGTGTTCTCGGAAACTGGTGGCATTTCTCAGGCTCGGTTCCTTGCCAGGAGGTTCTCCTGTTCCTGGACCCATGAACGCTCGCAGCAGCGCTGCCTCTCCGCCTGGTTGGCCATGAACCTCTGTTGGACGTAGTCAGGCTTCTCTGGAGCTGGAGCATGGTCCTGCGCCCCAGTCATGGTGGTGGCACTGACTCGTCCTACTGGTCTGTGTGGTTAGTGCTCCCACTGCCCAATGCGGGGCCCGGATGCCCCGACTTCCTCGATGCTGCCGGTCTTATCCTCCGCGGTTTTGTCCTTCTCCTCCACGGGAATCCAAGTAGTGGGCTGGCTCCTCCGTCTTAGCTTTCACCACTACTTCGGGCATCTCCGCGGGAATCTCCGGGACATCTTCCTTGGGCTCGGTGTTGGTTGCTTCATCAGGGGCAGGCACTCCGGGGACCTCTGGCTCAGCTGCTTAACTTACTCCCTCCTTGAGTACGGGCTGCGGGTCCCACTGCTGGTTGCTACTGACAACCTCGGGCTCACCCATGGATCACTGGACTCCCGATGCCCTGCTTGCTGGGTCAGAGCAAGGTATGTGTCGGCACTGCAGGCAGCGCCTGAAGACCTAGTCCAAGGTTTCATTTAACTGGGTCCATAGGTCTCCTAGGGCATCTTCCCAAAACACGGCTTCTCCTTCGCGCGAAAGGATTGAGGCGGCACCCTGCTCAGCAGTTTCAGGTCTGCCTGCTTCCTCCACCTCGCAGGCCAGGTTTCTTTGGTTGCTTGCTGTCATTGTTACAGACCCGTGGACCACACCTGTGCTTCGCCTCTGTTGACTTATTTTAGCCCCGCCCTTCCTGCCACCATTTATATCTTTCGTCAGCAACACTTTAATCTCAGGCCCGCCCCCTTGGTTTTTCCTTGGCAACTCTGGGGGGTCTGGATTTTCGCACCCCATGACGAGGGGCTGAGGCACGCCCCCGGGCCTGCGCATGGCGTTAAGTCTCTGACCCCGCCATTTTGGGGTTCAACAATAAAGTTTGTATTAAAGCAAAGTTCAAGGTGCACAGTACCCGTTTTTTCCGGGCACGGGATCCTGTTTGTGATTCCAAAAGCTGACTCGCCCCAGGGCATTGGGGTACCCGGTCACGGGCGTTGTAGTTCACGGGGAATGTCACTGGGCCTGTGCCCAGTCCTCTGGCCCTAGTGGTTTCTGAAAAGAGTCAATAAAAATAAAATAAAAGAGTTTCGTGATGCCACCTATGGTTCCGGTAATGTTACCGGTGCTGTGAGACAAACCTCCGGGGTGATGGTGGAGCAGCAAGATGGTTACGCTCCCCGTAGGTGGAGCGGGATCCCTGGGGCAGTAGTGGAAGTTTATGATTTCACACAGGGACGCAGCTTATATCAGGCCTTGTCACTTGGCCTCTCCCTGCTGCGGTCGACGGCTCCTTAGGTGAAGATAAATAAGTACACCACACAGTCTTTTCACTCTGTACTGGTTTATTGGCAGTTTTTTAAGGCAGGTTCACAAATAGCACAGTCTTTTTGGGTCTGCTTGGCCTGGGTAGTCACTGAGGAACCAGGATGCTTTACTCAGGAACCTCGGTGGTATGCCTGCCATTCCTGTCTGGTCCGTCACTGCGCTCTCTTACCGTCTCCTTCAGCGCTCCCGCGCGCAGAGCCTCCAGCCAGCTCCCACGGATCCTCTCTGGAGGACTCCTCTCCAGGTTCTCCAGACCCTATACGTGGCCTTCTTAAGGGTGCGCCGGGCGTTCGGCCGCGACCTCCTCTAGAAGCTCCGGCCTCCAGCTCGACGGCTCAGGGATAGACACCTGTACCATGCTCAGAGCCGGTCCCCTGTTCCAGGACAGATCCCTCCGGCCGGTAGACGTACCGGGTTCGGATTCAGGCGCACTGCACTACCTGGTGCCCTTCTGTCCTGACGGCTTCTCCGCCATCCTGCACTCCTCACTCCCCAACGGAGCTCTCCACTCAGACTCAGTGTCTGTGCTACTCTACTCTGCCTCTTGCTTCTCCCACCCACACACACTTTTCTACCCTGTCACTACTCCCATGAGACTGGGTCCTCCCTACAGCAGGTCGACCCACGGTTCCCAACCTAGGGTGTGTGGATGTGCTATGAGGGTCCTTTGTGCGACATCCCTATTCCCTAGTCATAGGAATAATACACACTCATATATGGGTGCAGCACCCCTACATGGCATCCCGACCAGTGGGGTGCCACATAATAATTGGGAGTTATTCAAGCCTCTACCATGAGAGTGTACATGTATTAATGTGTTCCTGATAGCCTGATAGTGTTAGTCTGTAATATGGTTGCAATTGTAATTTCAGCCCTATCATTGTCAAAGGTGATCTGGCACCATTGTGTCTTGTCTCACAAAAACTGCCATGTCTGTTCTATGTAACATTAATTGTAATTTAGTCTGTTTCTTTGCTTCTTGTGTTCAAATATTGTGTATTAAACTTTTGTATTCTTTGCATAAGAGCAGTGGTTTGTTCCATACTTTATTTAGATATTGTCCACACTCTTTTATTGGTTCTTGGTTTATTTATGTAAAATAATGTAGAGTAGGACTACCCCATTGAGATTTGCTGTGACGTTGGTACGGTGACCCAAATTATTCATCAATAATTTGCTAAAAATCTAATTTTATATTTATGAAATGAAAGAAAGCAGCACAGTTTCTTTAGGGTGCAATTCAGTCCATTTTATATTTAAGTACAGTTTGGAATCAATATGTGCATTTTTAATTTTTGTATTGCATGCTAACCTTAAGCAATGCTTCCACCCCTTTCATATGTATATGGGGGTTGTGTAGGCTCAAGCTGTATATCGATGGTTGTATGTGGACTTAAGCTGTATATAGGGGGCTGTGTGTGGGCTCATACTGTCTATGTAGTCAGCTTTGTGCGGGATCATACTGCATATGGCGAGGCTCATCTCAAACTGTTTATAGGGGCAGCAGTGATAAGTGTGATATTTTGGCAGTAACCCTTTAAAGAGGACCTGTCACCCCCTGGTGCTATGCTAACTGAATGCAACACTGAATGCAGAGTGTCTGCTGCATTCAGGGAAGGGGTCCCCCATGTTTCTAGCCCCCCGGTAAGTTGTTAAAAAGACTTTCGAAAGTGTACAGATAAGGAGTCCGGAGGGACTTACTCAGTAATGAGTCCTCGCTGCTCCCTGGTGTCCTCCCCGCCTCCAGCCCTCTCTGTGCCACCTCCAGCCCTCAGTGATGACAAATACAGGAGGCTGAACAAGAGAGGGCTGGAGGCGGGGAGGACACCAGCAACAGTGATGACACATAGGGGAGGCTGGGCAAGAGAGGGCTGGAGGTGGCACAGAGAAGGCTGAAGGCGGCATAGAGGGGGCTGGAGGCTGGGAGGACACCAGCAACAGCGATGACTCATTACTGAGTAAGTCCCTCTGGACTCCTTATCTGTACACTTTATAAAGTATTTTTAACAGCTTACAGGGGGGCTAGAGAAATAGGGGACCCCTTTCCCTGAATGCAGCAGACATACTGCATTCAGTGCTGAATTCAGTTAGCATAGCACCAGGGGGGTGACAGGTCATCTTTAATTGGTCATATGTGTCGGTATAAAGGTGGGTCGCATGTCTTGGTGCTTCTGCTACAACATTACTGCACGATACAAGTGCATGCGGTTCGATTTTTTGTGACTTGATGGTGGTCATCTCAGTACCTTTGGGGTTGCAATGTGACATGTGTTGTAACCCGTTGTAGCCTCACCCTAAATCTGCAGCTCAAGATATGTGGTACTAGGAATAGTTGTTGATAATACTGTTTGCCTCTCCCCATACAAATATTGAAGTACAGTATATCATCTTAACCTTAGCTTATAACTGTGAAAACTGACTGCCTTCCAAAATGCAAAGCTAAACAACTTGCTCTCTTTGCAATAACATATCCATCTTTATGTTGAGAGAAGACAGTCATTACTTACTCTGGCTCGACAGTTGTGATTAATGGCAATTGTTTGGTAAAATGAGATAAAGCAGATAAATGACAGTCACTCAATTCACATATTTCTAGTGTACTTCACCATGATTTATCCAAGTTGGCCAACGATGAGCCGTCTATGCATTTCAATGTGCTTCATTTCAGTAAAGTACGATAAGACAGTTTTGTAAGTTTTGCTGTTGCTCTTGAATGTTAAATAAGGAAAAAAATACTAAAAAATGCAGGAATAGTGCTTTGAAAAATATTTATATCTCTTGAACTTTTCCACATTTTTTTTTGTTACACCCACAAACTTAAATGTATTTTATTGGTATTTTCTGTCATATACCAACACTGAGGCTGCATGCTCACAGTCAGTAGATGCAATGTTTTGGAAGCAGCGTCTTGCCGCTGCGTCCAAACACTGCGTCGTACAGTACCAGCACAGTAGGTGGGATTTTAAGAAATCGCATGCTCACTATGCTTAACCCGACCGCAGCGTTCTTTTAGCTGCGGTGCGGGTTGCTGGCATTACACTCCTCGGAGTCGGACGCTGCTGCCATCGTGTGCAGGGACAAGCTACCCTGCACCCACCGCACATTGTGAGTACAGTACGGCTGTGGTCTCCCTGCGGGCACCCACAGTTTTACTCGGGTCCGGAGGAGCGGCGTCCAACACACAGGTCCTCCGAAACGTCAGCACATACCCTTAGTAATAAGTATTGGTAAAGTGTAAAGGAAATCATATAATTTAAAAAAAAATATTTTAAAAATACAAAACTGAAAATTGTGACGTGCACTTGTATTCAGACCCCCTATAGTCTCCTACACCTAAACAAACTTCAGAAAACTTCACAAAACAACTCTAGGTTATACTGAGAAAAAATTACACACAGGTGGACTCAATTTACTACTTAGTTGACTTCTGGAGGAAATTGATCACTCAGGATTTAATTTAGGGGTATTGAAGGCCTCACAGGTTTGTTTCGGGGTATCAGACTATGAGGGGGTTGAATACAAATGTATATCATAATTTTCAGATTTTCATAACAATGTATGGTTTCCTTTACACTCCAAAAATAATTATTAATTTGTGTTCCTATATCAAATAATATCCCAATAAAATAAATTTAAGTTTATGGGTGCAACATTAAATAATTTGTAAAGTTATGAATACTTTGCAATTAATGTAGCCTCGACTATAGAGTAAGCGTTCACCCTTCTAACCTGCACTCAACATTGAATGTATGCAGGCTTGCTTGAAAAATTGTTTATTTAAGTCCCTTCTTGTTACAACTTTCAGACCTCCACCCCATTACATTTTCTCTTGATCATCTGTATATTTTTCATATATATACGTTATATCATTTTTACCCAATCTTAGAGACCAATGATATGTTAAATGATTCCCTGAACATACTAATTTCAGAGCAATAGAACTCGCTGACTCCATCTACCTGCATTTCCTGACCATTAACACTGTGTGCTTATTCTACAGTTTATTCCATTCCATGAGATTTTAGTTCGGCCTGGCTGTCTGCCTTCTGCTTGTAAGAGCTGACAGGGAGAAACCTTTCACAGGCTGAAGCTATTAGTTTGCTTGAGCTTAATACTGCAGACTCTGAAGTGTGAGTTAGAGGACAGAAATATTCTACTACTGTATTGCTGCTATTAGGAATCATCCCCTAAGTCTTTAGAAGCCAGAGGCATAATCATAAATGTAGGCACCATTAGGGGAACCATACAGGAGGTGAAGAAGAATCCAAATGGCAGACAAACCGCAATTGTCACAGCAATTATACAGATATACACTATGCCTCCACAACAACATTTTACATTATTCTGTAAAAGGGTTCCCATTACTTTGATATTGTTGACCTATCAGATGGTACCGCAGATTAGCTAATCTTTGAATAGTAGCTGATCTGAAGTACCTGGCTGCGACCAGTGATGGAGCGATTGCGTTTTTCACCATACACTGTTTACATCCATCCACTGCCTTCAGTTATAACAGCTGATCTGTGGCGGTGCTGGGTGGCGGTTTCCCACTTTTCTCATATGGAGAATCTATCCTGAGAATAGCTTATCTATAGCAATGTAGTGGAAAACCCCTTTTACAAATAATTTATAACAGTAAAAATGTTGCAGAGCTTCTTTAATATTATATTAATTTTATGCTTGGAGTCTTTAGCTTGTTATTAATTTTGCAGCTTGTTTTCTGTCTATGGAGACTCAGTGAAATTATGTAATCACAATCTTTTCTGACATTAATACAGTGTGACTGTTCTATCACAATGTGAGTGACAGCGTCACATCTCTTCATGTGTAGACTTAGTATTTCTTATGTACTCAAGTTATTTACTTGCTTTAGGGTAATCTATCCTAAATGTGACTGTATTATAAGCATAAATGGCAGTGGAGGTGGAAATAGCCAAAAATTGTGAATTATATTTATTGTAAGTAGTTTTGGCATAACAGCACTAGTTTAATTTACAAAATATTTTTACTGCTTATTCATAGTTTCTCCAAGATGTGCTAAATACTGCTAAATTCACTACAATGTAAGCATGACAGGCCTTGCCATAGGTTACATCTGTCTTCCCCGTGACTGCTTATATCAATTGAAATGTGCAGAAATGAGCAATGCTCCTTAGGCTATGTTCACATTTGTGTTGATGGCTCCATTTAGAGTCTATGCAAAGTGCCCTGGATAAAGCTGCACCTCCTACACTTAGAACAACTCAGCACCGACAGCGGCAACCATGGCCACACTGCAAACACGGTTTCTCCAGCGGTGCTCCAGGTGTGCAGAACGTCTCTGGAGAAAATCCAATCTGGCCTGAAGTTTTCATCCATTATAAGTTTATGCTGAAAACGTACAACACCGCCCTTCACCTCTCCAAACAAGCTTACTTCAACACCCTCATCACATCATTAGCCAACAATCCTAAACGACTCTTTGACACTTTCCATTCCCTCCTCAGCCCAAGAGTGTAGGCCCCAACCACCAGCCTCAGTCCTGACAATCTGGCCAACTATTTTAAGGACAAAATTGACCACATACAACAGGAAATTTTCTTACAGCCTCAGAACATCATGCATTTTCTTCCCTCCTGCACTTCATCCAAGTCACTTTCTGTCTTTGATCCGGTCACATAGGAAGAAGTCACCCAGTTTCTTGCATCATCTCGCTCTGCTACATGCACCAGCGACCCTATTCCCTTATATCTCCTTCAATCCCTTTCCCCAGCTATCACATCTCGCCTAACTAAAATATTTAATCTTTCCCTTTCATCTGGTGTTTTCCCCTCCTCCTTCAAACATGCCAGCATACATCCATTATTAAAAAACATCCCTTGACCAGAACTCTGCTGCTAACTGCAGACCTGTCTCAAATCTTCCCTTCATCTCTAAACTCCTGGAACGCTTGGTCCACTCCCGTATGATCCGCTAGCTCTCTGACAATTCTCTTCTTGAGCCTCTACAATCCGGCTTCCGCTTTTTACATTCTACTGAAACTGCACTCACTAAAGTCTCTAATGATCTACTAACAGCTAAATTTAATGGTCACTACTCCCTGTTGATCCTCCTGGATCTCTCCACTGCATTCGATATGGTGGATCACCAGCTCCTTCTCTCTGTGCTCCGCTCTATTGGGCTCAAGGACACCACTCTCTTGGTTCGCCTCCTATCTCTCCGACCATTCCTTCACTATATCTTTCAACGGCTCCTCTTCCTCTCCTCTTCCTCTCATGGTTGGAGATCCTCGGGGTTCAGTCCTAGGTTCCCTTCTCTTCTCTCTATACACTGCCCCTATTGGACAAACCATAAGTAGATTTGGTTTTCAGTACCATCTCTATTTTCTGATGACACCCAATTATACACATTTTCTCTTGACATCACCTCCACATTACTACAAAATACCAGTGATTGTCTGTCTGCTGTCTCTAACATCATGTCTTCTCTCTACCTTAAATTTAATCTGTCAAAAACTGAACTTCTCATGTTTCCTTCCTCTCCTAATCTTCCGAAACCTAATATTGCCATTTCTGTATGTGGTTCTACCATTACTCCTCAGCAGCACGCTAGCTGTCTTGGGGTTATATTTGACTCGGATCTCTCCTTCTCTCTCCACATCCGGTCACTCGCTCGCTCATCTCACCTACACCTCAAAAACATCTCTAGAATTTGACCCTTTCTTACTGTTAATTCTGCAAAAACTCTAACTGTTGCCCTTATTTATTCTCACATGCATTACTGCAATTCTCTATTAATCGGTCTCCCTTTTACTAAACCCTCTCCTCTCCAATCCATCCTCAATACAGCAGCCAGGATCGTATTTCTCTCCAACCGCTTCACCGATGCCTCTATCCTGTGCCAGTCATTGCACTGGTTGTCAATCTGCTATAGAGTACAATATAAAATTATCACTCTCACCCACAAAGCCCTCCACAATTCTGCACCGCCCTACATCTCCTCCCTCATCTCTGTCTATCGCCCTACACGTGCCCTCCATTCCGCAAGTAACCTAAGACTGACATCAGCTACAATTCGAACCTCCCACTGCCGTCTCCAAGACTTCTCACGAGCTGCATCAATTCTCTAGAATGGGTTACCAAAAACAATTCAATCAATTCTCAATACCAATAGTTTTAAGCGAGCCTTAAAAACACATCTCTTTAGATTGGCCTATCACCTCACATCACTCATCTAACTATCTTCCCTTTTCCAAATCTGACCTCTTGTGTCCTCAGTCTGCACCTGCAGACTGTCTGTCTGTCTGTCCCCCATGCAGAGTATAGAACTTCATCTGTACTTGTACAGATCCCGACCGGTGACTGATTCATGCAGTGTTACGTGAATCCCCTATTTATTATATTGATGGCTGGACTATATTTGACGGCACTTTTTACCATTTACCTTTTGCACCTCCCCCTATTTCCTCATAGATTGTAAGCTTGCTAGCAGGGACCTCACTTCTCATGGTTTTTTGAATTTTTGTTACTCTGTGTTGTCTCATATTGTTTGTATATGTCCCCTTTGAATTGTAAAGTGCTACGTAATATGTTGGCGCTATATAAATAAAATTATTACTATTATTATTATTATTATGTTGCAGTAGATGCAATAGATGTGGTATTGGGCTAAATTGAGTGGCAGTGTCTATGGGATTCTTGGGCTTTCTCCTCTTTAACCTGTGAACAAAGATGTAGACTTTGCTGCATGGAATCTCTAGGTTGGTATCTCAGGAGTAGTCTGGAGGTTTGTTCACATACATGACCTACAACTGATTGCATGGGAATAGCTGCAGCCAGAAGGAAAACATAAGTGGCCGAGAGACGAACACCGGGCAAAGCATAGGGGATTAGTGCAGCGAAACATCTGTGGTCTCTAAAATGATTGACAATCTTCAGTTACAAAGAAAAAGAGCAGCTCTGAAACATTACAATTTACTTTAAGAATTAAAATAAGCAGCTATTAGATTACTATAATCTTAGGCTGCTTTCACATCTGCGATTAGTGTAATTTGTGGCAGATCCGGAAGATGTCACCACATTTGCTGTGTAATGACCAGCTTGCGGCACCGATCCGGCAAGCCCCTTTCATTCTCTATGGGGCTTGCCGTCGGGTACGGCAAGTGCGGTTTTGCCAGATCCTGCACTTGTGGCCGCTCAAAAAAACGTTGCTAGCAGCTTTTTTTTGCAGTACTGTACATGCCGGATCTGGCAAAACTGCACTTGCCGCACCGTCCACGAGCCCCATAGAGAATGAAAGGGGCTTTCCGGATCGGTGCCACAAGTCGGTCGTTACACGGCAGATCTAGCAGATGCGACCAAATCTACCGGATCTGCCGCGAATTACACCCTACAGTAAATATGAAAGCAGCCTTAGGCACTATTTTTAGAAACATGATTCATGTAGAACACAGATAAAGATACATTGTGAAGTCTATTGCCTTCCTGTAACTCTTAAAGGAGTTGTCCATTACCATACAACCCCTTAAGAACGCCACCAATATGCTGATTACAAATGTATACTCCAGTTCTGGCACCACTCCTCTGCTCTGAGCGTTGTGTCTCACAGCAATCTCTCAACATAAACAAGGTCACGTGACCCATCCAGCCTATCAAAAGTTGCCGTCCGGTTGCCCCTTCACAATTCCATCAGAGTCAAGAGATCTCCGATGGTCACAAGACACAGAGAAAAGGAGCAGCACTAGTCCAAGAGGTGAATATACATCTTTTAAAACATTTTATGAAATTCATTGGTGACCAATACAAGGGCTAGTCCAGGAGAGGACAACCTCTTTTGGCAGTTTGGGCTAGATAATGAATTGATACACTTATCCTTCAGTGTCACATTGCCGTGTCCTAATGTGCATATGTAATTATGCTATATGGAATATATTGAATTATAATTTTATTGGTATCTTTAGCAGATGGACTGATGTCGACATTAAAGCCTCTTTTGCCTATGATGTTAACATCAAAGTGTCAGCTTTGAGATGTACATCAAAGTGTTGTCAACGTTTGTGTTAACATTGAGCATAATTTGAGTGCAGGATAAAACTTTGCTGTCAGCATATGTGAAATGTAAATAGGAGGCCATTGTCGGGGTCAATATGCACGAGCAGAATGAATGCTTAATAGAAGATTCACTTAATCTAAAGTACAAGAGTTTTTAAACATTGCCTGTGATGAGCCCTCGACTACCTGTTATATAGAATAAACTAACTAACTTTACTACAAAGACTCTGTAAGGGCAAGACAATCAGGTAAAGGTACCATTAGCATTTTATGTAACGGAACTGAGGTCCGGAACTTTTTTTGGAATCAGATGGCTGATTGGCTATAGCCAGAACCACAACAAAAATAGAATTGATGGTAACGCAATATGTACCACAGTGCAAGAGCAAACAACTGTGAAAAGTTTCCCGACAGTGTAAACCTACAGAGGAACCCACAAACTGGGTAGGACCTACACGTGAAGTCAAACATGTCTACATCACAATCAGCACTTCCTTTCATATTCAATAATCAGCATACAGGCAGATACTAAACATTTTGTTGGATAAACATTTGCATTTCGAATTCTTCTAGTTTTTGCTTATGGAGCTACCAGAGTTAGAAACGTGTAGATTTTCCTACCCTAGTGTTAGTGTCTTTCCATATGCCGTTTTACTGAATATGAAATAAAGATGTTTGTAAAATAATAAAGGAAGTGCTGGATTAGTTTATGGAACTTTTTCGTTTCATTTATATTCCACAGTGCTTTATATTTCAGAGGATAAGGCCCTGTGCACACAGTGCATTTTTATCACTTTATTAATGCGTTTTTTTGTAGTGCAGTATTGTCACAAAACTTGTCACGATGGTCTCTCTTATTTCATAGACATATGACAGGTTTTGGACCTGAGTCTCATTTCTTTAGTGAGACTCTTCATATGAAAAGTGTTTTCTTTTCTTTTGGTACTCAATAGGTTAATGCTAGCAAGTTCCTTGGCGATATGTTAAGGTGTGGCTACTCTGACCACTCCCATCTACTTCAAATAATCACATGATCCATCAGCTAGGGTTGGTGATTGAATCTCATTCATTGCAAGCCACCTGCATGGAAGGAGCTCTTGGTGAACTGACCGGTACCAAGCCATGTGCTGGCTAGGAGTATGGCCGCAGTCATGAAGTTGCTTTTATTCCTTGGAGTTTCTGCTGTCTGTCCTTCATTCCCTTAGTGTTGTATTAGTTCAGTGTTGGGACTAGTGCTCTCGCGAGCCAGCTCCCTAGTGAGCGATAAGAGTAGGGTTAGGGTGGGACTAGGTATCCTGCTCTGCAACGGGGTGAAAGAACCAATATAGGGAAGATAGGGACATCAAGAAACAGCCTCAGGGGAGTGCAAGAGGTGTCCCTTCCCACGTTCCCTACCGACAGGGCCCACTTTTGTTATTGTGTCCCCAGTGTCCCCTTATGTGTTGTGTACTGTGCCGGACACCTGTTTGTCCAGGCATTACTGTCATGCGGTGCATTCAGACACACGCCAGTTTGTTCTTGACAAAACTGCATGCAAATCCTTATGCTAGCAAAGTCAATGAGAATCCTGAGGTTTTGTGCACATGTTGCTTGCTCTTTCCTTGCAGATTTGGTGCAGAAATAAATCTGCTGAATATCAATTATTGCATTGTCTCTTCAGTGTTTGAATGCATGAAAAAATGTAGTAAAGTTAACAGGGTATGAATACTTTTTCAAGGCACTGTACGTAAGCTTTTGGGATCTATGGTGTGGACACAGATCTCTCTGAGAATCTATCTCCAGAGCTAATTTTAAAGGGGTTGTCTACTACTCTGACAACCCCATTTTCAATCACCATGTTTGCCCCCATTAAAATACCAATGCTTTTAATTATCTCCAGAAGCGGGACTCCAGTGGTGATGGTACTTGCTCTCATGGAGCGCATGTGACATTTTTACGTTATTCATATAAGGAATACGAGTGCACGGCTGGAATCAGATATGATAAAGTGTATCGGGATGCTGTGTGCCAATGCAATTAAATGATTAAAAGAAAGAAAAGAATTGGCATAAAGTACAGCACTCCACTAGAAATAAAAAGTAGCAATCTTTATTCAGGACACACAACAACAATAAAATATTTAAAAATAGTTGAAAATTCGGAGAAGGCCTTTGATCGCCTCTCCTCGCCTTTCCTTTTTGGAACAGTGCGGGCCTTTGGTGTCTTTGGTGGCTTCATGACTGCCCTCCAGGCAATATATAACCATCCTACAGAGTCAGTTAAACTGCCCCTTTATACATCTAAACCTTTCACTTTTTCAAACGGCACCAGGCAAGGATGCCCTCTGTCTCCTCTCTTATTTGCTCTTTGTATTGAGCCTTTGGCCGCAGCTATCCGGAGGGATCCCAATATCTCGGGGGTGACATTTGGGAGCAAGTCATTCAAGATTGCGTTGTTTGCGGACGATGTACTCTTGACTCTTACTAACCTCCATATTTCCCTCTCAAACCTTATGGAGGCTTTAAAGATATATGGAGCCCTTTCCGGCTACAAAATTAACTCAAGCAAAACAGAAGCCATGCCCTTGAACATTCCCCCGAGGTCTGGGATCACCTACGCCTGAATTTTAAATTCATATGGAAGTTGGTTGTGGTTAAGTACTTGGGAGTGCAGATTACATCCACATATGACACATTATACAAACACAATTTCCCCACCCTATTCTGCGAATTGAGAGTGTGCTTGACAAAATGACTATCGCTTCCCATATCATGGATGGGTCGACTGGCGGCGGTAAAGATGACCCTACTCCCTAAGTTAATTTATGCTATTGAAACCCTACCAGTCGCGGTCCCTCTTTCTAAGTTAAAATCCCTGCAGGCTGCTATTATTAGGTTCATTTGGCACCATAAGAGGCATAGAGTGGCCAGGGAGGTCTTGCTAACCCATAAATTCAAAGGGGGGCTGTCGGTACCAGATGTGCTTAACCTTCGTCCGGCTGAGTAGGTACAATTGTAACTATTCCGTTTTTAAAATTGCAATAACTTTTTTTCAAAAAGCCGTAGAGGGCTGAAATTTCGTGACATCTCTGCAGTTTTGGTCCAGAATATATTGGTCAAATTTCAATAATAATATATGAAGGTACAATTGTACCTCTGCAGCCTGTTAACGTTGTAAAATTATGGAGCCTGACGAAGGTTAAATATTACTGGGCAGCACATCTGAGGAGAATTCCTTGCTGGTCTTCCCTATGGCCATACAGGAATGAGGTGGAGAAACTCTGGATTGCCCCTGTGCATCCCAATTCCCTTCTGTGGTCACCTGCCCAATTTAATCCTACCTCTCCTCTATTGGGTCCCATGCAGTTTATGCGTGAGTTATGGATTAGCTGCACTAAAAGATTTGCCCTCATGTCTCCATGCTCCCCTCTGGTGTCCTTTCAGCCGCTGCTCCCAAGTAGTATGGAGTCTCCCATGGTGCATCCCTGGCTGAAAGCTGGATTATTCCGATTTGCTGATATTATTGATGGGAGGACCATGGAGATGCATACTTTTGATTTCCTTAAACAACATTTCTCCCTTTCTAACAGGGAATTCTTCCAATATTTACAAATCGGAGACCTAGCTAATTCCTTGTTTGGTAAGAGGGGTCTCTATTCCTACAGAGTTTGTGCAGGGTGAGTACAGACACCAGGGGTCTGATATTAGCAATGTATAGATTACTTTCTGACCCACAGGAAGGACAGGACAAACCATTTCTATACATGGCAAAATGGGTATCCGCCCAGGGAAGGAGGATCTCTACTAGAGATTGGGTGACCATATGGAGAAATGCTGCTAAATCTTCGGTATGCACCTGATACAAAGAGAACATTTATAAAATTATGATGCTGTGGTATCACACTCCTGAATTTCTTTATGGGATGGACCCTACCATATCTTCGACTTGCTGGAGATGTGGGAGGGATTTAGGGTCCACATTGCATATATTCTGGTCATGCCCAAAGATCATTCCTTTCTTGGGTACAAGTTATATCTATAATAGACAAGGTGTTGTATGCTGATGTCAACTTAGACCCCATATTGTTTCTCTTGGGCTCTGGGGCTCCTGGTATGGGTAAGCTGTCCTCCAGACTAATGATCCACATCCTCACGGCAGCCAGGTGCCTGATAGTATAGAACTGAAAACAGTCGAGCGCGCCCTCACTCCAAAGCCTCAGGTACAGAATCTTAGATGTTAGACGCATGGAACATATCACGGCTTTTCTTAACGACTCGGTGGAAAGATTCTTGGCAGTCTAGTCTCCTTGGGTTTACTATGCTGCAAATCTTGACCTATACATTTTTTCAACGATAACACAATGGTCAAAACGATTCCCCCATACCTTTTTACCCCATGTACCTGTCTTGTATTTGTATTTGTCTATTTTGTTTATATGTTACTAATGTTGTTATGAAACTTCTCAGGTTATTCCCTTGTCTCACCTGTGAATGGGTTGGTTAAACCATCCGCACAATCTTGCGTTGAAATCTCTTGTCAATATTTCTTTTCCGTCCACATTTAGGGAGGTTAGCCACAGTGCCATGGGCTTTAAAACGTCTTGATGACACTGCACACGGTAGACACAGGAACATTCAGGTCTTTGGAGATGGACTTGTAGCCTTGAGATTGCTCATGCTTCCTCACAATTTGGTTTCTCAAGTTCTCAGACAGTTCTTTGGTCTTCTTTCTTTTCTCTATGCTTAATGTGGTACACACAAGGACACAGGACAGAGGTTGAGTCAGCTTTAATCCATATCAACTGGCTGCAAGTGTGATTTAGTTATTGCCAACACCTGTTAGGTGCCACATGTAAGTTACAGGTGCTGTTAATTACACAAATTAGAGAAGCATCACATGATTTTTTTAAGGGTGCCAATACTTTTGTCCACCCCCTTTTTTATGTTTGGTGTGTAATTATATCCAATTTGGGTTTAGGACAATTCTTTTTGTGTTTTTTTCATTGAAGACAAATTAAATGAAGATAATAATACCAAAGATTTTGTGATTGCAATCATTTTCAGGAAGAAACTGAGTATTATCTGACAGAGTTGCAGGGGTGTCAATACTTTTGGCCATGACTGTATGCCCACCTGAGTGGTTGGAAGGTCTCTAGGGGGAGTGGGCACCCCCTAGAGACATTATACAAACATTTATTAATCAAATTAAAAGTTTAAACAAACACAGAACAGTTTGTTCATCCCTGCGGCAGCAGGGATGAGAAAACTATCCGGTATCCGGATTGCTCAGGATTACACATCCTGAGCAATCCGGTTACCGGATTGCTGCTTCAGCAATCCGGTTCCCGGATAGCTGCTTGTCGGAAGACAATTGCGTTCACCGCATCCGGATCTGGATGCGGTGAACGCAATCCTATATTCAAGTGTGACCCTAGCCATAGACCACAATAGCAACTATAGACAGGGCATAAAATGCTGGCAAGGTATAATATAGTCAGACAGCTAAACAATGGATAAAGATACATATGAATATCACCATCAAGAGATTGATGGATTAATTGAGGAACGGCTATCTGAGGACTGAGGGAGAGGAGGATCTTCCCCAGTGTATATGCCAGTACACAAAAACAAGTCACAATGTGGCACAAGATCGTGGTGCCTTTCTGCAACCACATGTAGAGAATATAAAACAGTCAATCAGAGTGACTAAAAGCATGTCAAAGCGTATAGGAAATAGGAGAGAATCCTTACATTAGCAGAAGAATGAGAGCCCTCTAAAGAAGAAATAAGCAATGTGCCTAAAAATGTAGGTGGACCCAGGAGTCCAATTAGAGAGAAAAAATGCTGCGTACCTTGTATGTCACAATAGCTGCATGAAAGACCGTAGACCATAGGGGACTGAGGGTCCCAGTCCCACTCATATCGCCGCAATGGCGGCTTCGTCAGGGAGGCAGATCTTATAGGGCCAAATGATTACACAATGATTGCTAGTGTTATTCAAGCCCTGCCTTCCAATGTATCAAATTTTAAGAGGAAGTGAGTCCAGACACATCTCTGATTTCCTCTTGATGTTTGATTTGTCCGCAGGTGGATAGAGTGATGGCAGCGCTGGTTGGGTGCATGGCTCATGGAATGTAACAATAAAGTGAGTCCCGGCAGAGTAAGTGCCGCACCCGCTGGAATTGCGCTGACACTGGAGATAAGTATAAGGGTTGTTATTTCAATGGAGGCAAATATTGTCATTGAGAAGATGTTGTCCGAGTTGTGGACAACCTCTTAAAGGAAAGGTGTTACTACCAATGTGAGACATGTAGATCAGGAGAGCAAGTTGTCAATCATTACATGTCTCACACTGGTAACTCCCCTTCTATTTCTTTCATCTAGAATAAGCTCTGAAGACAGATTCACAGGGAGATCTACGTTCATCTCATAGATTTTACCAGATCAATAACATATTTGAAAATACTGGATTTATTTGGAATAAGACTTCGGATCGCAGATATCATATTATGTCCATGTAGACAGCTTAGGAGGGTTGATCCTTCTGACAGATTCCTTTTAAGAGTATATTAGTAGGTGATACTCATGTAAATCTCATAAGGGATCTCTGCAGTGAAAATGTGAAAGTTTGCTATTCAAGGGATATGGGCAATCGATGGTCAGCATTTCTATGGATACTGCATGTAACCCATGATGCAGCCATGGCATCCAGCAGATCAGCTTTTCCAATACTGGTATTCTTCGTGTGATGAGCTGCCTACTGCATTCATTCATGCTAATATATGTTTATTGCTCCTCTGACATTACCCATGTCACAGTTTAAATACTGAGAGCTTTTATTACAAATATGATGGACATGTCTGCTAACACAGACTAAATAAGCTGTCAGTTTATGTCAATTGTTATGGTGTTTTATGATGTACATGCTTGTCCACTTAAAACTGGACTCTGACAGCAAGTTACATTATACAGGTCAGTGATCAGCCATTAGGAGATAATGACTTCTGGTCCCTAATGAGCACCGCCAGATTTATGACATCTTTACTTCTCTGTCAATCCTTTGCAGGCTAACAAGCAGGCAGTACTGCACCATTGGGCATTGGGTATCCATCTCCTCTGGCCATTCCTATAGGCACAAATCTACACTTTCCTATGAGGTTTCTCTTGCGGATAATTGAGTCATTCCCTATATTCATATATATATGGCAGAGACCTTTCCCCTTTAATCAGACCTCACAACTATTTAGTCTTATGATCACAGTATTGTAATCTAATTGTTAACTACAGTAGCATCTACACATATGGCAGCAAAGAATGTAGTCTAGGGATTTCCTAGTAGGTATCATACACTGACAAGCAAAAGGGTAGCAATATTTGGAACTTTTGACTTTCAGGCTCCATATCTCACCATCCACTACAACTTTGAGTATGAGACTACCTTCATTTTATAGACAATCATCTTGGATATGTTTTTTCAATAGAAACCATTGGGCTCAAAAACACATGCGTTTTTACCAAGTTTTTTGCGAAAACACATTGAAAATGCAATGCGTTCAAAACACAAAGCACAGCTCTGATGTGCACTGGGTCTAACCTAATTGTTCTATGTGCATTTAAAATCTGCATATGGGGGCAGTTAGGATCATGGCTACAATAAGATAGTGGACACATTATGGCCATGGGGCAGGGGTGCTCATCATAAAATAATTTACTAACAATATATGAAAAAACTGACTGGCAACACCAATGTGAACAGGTGCCAGCTGAAAAAACACATGTATAGGGAAGCATATAACTGCAATCTGGGACACAAGAAAAAGGAAAACATGATCTAGCAAAACTACTGTGAAAATACTAGATAAGGCAAATACATGAAAATATAGAATCTAATAAAGGAAGTGAGGTAGGCATACCAAAACTGCTTAGGAATATATGAAAACGGAGAAACTTAGCTGATGTAATAGCCAACCCATGTGAGCCCGATAACTGGTGTTCTCCTGTATCTTGTACCTAACCTAATGCCTCTTTGTGCAATTTAAATCTGCATATGTGGGCAGTTAGGAACCTAGCTAAAATAAGATGGTGGACAGAGGTGGGGCAAGGGTGCTTAGTCAGAAAAAAATATACTAAGAATATATGAAAAAATATCGCACATAGACGCATTAGGTTACGTACCCGATACAGGAAAAACACCTTGTTGTTGGTTATCAGGTTCACATGGATTGGCTATTACATCAGGTAAGTTTCTCCATTGTCAGATATTCCTAAGCACTTTTGCTATGCCTCATTTCCTTTGTTACATTCTACATTAGCTTCATGTATTTGTCTTATCTAGTATTTTCGTGCAGCTGTATGCTTCCCTATATATGTGTTTTTTTAAGCTGGCATCTGTTCACATTAGTGTTGCCAGTCAGTTTTTTCATGTATCATGTTCTGTCTTGTGTCACATCTTTTAACCATTTCATGCTTCGGACCCCCTGTTTTGTTTAAGAGAAGTAAACAATCCATTCTTCCTTTTCAAAGCCTCCTGATCTTGAAAGTACAGAGTAAAAGACACTGCTAAAGGAGTACACCATTGGTTTTACAGATTTTAAAAATAAGCTTATGGTGGTCTGAAAATATATTCACCTGCAAGATAGGGCTGTGGAGTTGGGGATGTGGAGTCAGTGTCCATTTTGGTGAAGTCGGATTCAGGGAAATTGAGAAGTTGAAGTCGGAATCGAATGTTTGCCTTACTGATTTCACAGCCATGGTTGTGGAGTCGCTGTTCATTTTGGTGGGGTTGGAGTCAGAGTCGGATTCTGGGAAATTGAGGAGTTGGATGTTTGGCTTACCGAATCCACAGCCCTGCTGCCAGGGTCTTGATTTTCTGGTGTCCAAATAAACATTTACTCACTTGTCAGACACCTTGAAACTACTGCCCATGTCTTCTGTGTTTCTCTTTACTTTTACGTCTGCTGGGGGGATGTTATGGGACCACTGCAGACACTGATTGGCTGCAGAGGTCATGTGACATCCCCCGCAGTAGGAGAAATTAAGGAGAAGACTGGGTGGTGATCAGCAGTACTGAGGATCAGTCTGATAGGTGAGTATATGGCTTTTTTCTTTTCTTTTCTGGCCACCATGGATATACCCCTTTGAGGAACCACAGACACAATAGTTTTGTGAATAATGTCATATCTAGACCAAAATGAAATAAATTTAAAGTTAATTGTTGGAAGTAAGAATACTCGTTTTACTGCTGGTAATGTGTGAAGAAAATCTATAATGACAACACACGGGTACTCTGTGTGGTTGTGCTGAAAGCCTTCATTTCCATGAGCGCTTTGCATCTCAATCATCATCTCTGAAGGCAATTACTGCAGTTTACATATTCTGCTCCAGATAATAACCTAACAGTGGAGACTGCATTGTTTATTCCTAGATTCCTACATCTGTGTCTTATGAGTATTAGAGGTTCTGATTTCTGCAGAGCTGCCATTAGAAATATCCATGGGTATATGGTCAGTTCCCCGTCTCGCCACCTTCATGTGTCCTATTGTAGATTTGTTCTGAGGTCATTGACCAATGAGAAAGCAGTGAAGTCATCTCTGGAAAAAGGTAAATTGTTGCAATATATATTGTAGGGGGACTGGATGGGAAGAGCCCTGATGAATCTTCATAAGCAGTCACTTTGATTGAAAAAAAATGGAACCTTTATAAATAAAATGCGGTAGAGTCAACAAGTGCACAGAATATCTGACGAAAATAATCTTCATCACGGTTTACTATATCGGTCTAAGATGTTTAGTACATTTGTACATTTAAGGAAAATTCTGCTTCAGAGTAAAGGATCAGTGAATGTTTTGTGTTCAGCTAGTCCACAGAGTGCAGCAAGTGCTTATTCTTAGCCTCGTCTTTTCGTTAGGTCTTTCATCACTCATTTGTGTCTGCTTTTGCTAACAGCTTTTTCTCATCCATCCATGATCTAGTGCTGCTTTGGGACTCTGCGACTACAGTCAATCAGCCTTCGATTGAGTCTTTTTAAGAATGTCTTTATTGATTTATTTTTCTTATAAGAAACACCAAAGAATGCTTGCACACAAAATTATATTTAAATTTCAAACCGGAGGCTGTGTATCCCGTGATGTGAGTCGTAGGACACCCTGCATTTCAAGTAGAGCCTTACATATGCTTCATATTCTAGCCAATACTGCCCTATAGCAATCTACTCCAACATGTTCTTTGGTGTGATTTTCCTGGGAGATTTGGAAAAATAGCTGTCTGTTTTGCTACCATGCTTTTTGTTATAATTAGTGTCACCTAATTTACACATGACCCCCATAGACTTATACAAATGTACCCCTTCCAGACCCTTGGCCCACCCCCTGGGCCATGGAATGATCAGGCTCCTGCAGGTCGAGTGAGGGTGTCACTGACCTGTCACTCGGCCTGCAGGTACATGGGGAGTTGTACAACACCCCAGGGGGGGTTGATTTGCCCCCACCTCCACCCCCCCGGCTACAGGCGCGGTGATTGGCACTCAAAAGTGAAAGTGAAAATCACCGCGCCTGTAATGCTTCCCTGCCTGCCGCTGCTATCCCTACCCTCCAATCTTCTCCCCTGTCATCCTCTAACTGCCCCCCTGTCCCCCACCTCTCTTTCCTGCCCCCTCTTCATCTTTCTTACCCCCCGCTTCCTTTTCCTGCCACCTGCTTCCTGTCCCTGCCGCCTGCTTCCTCTTCCTGCTGCCCGCTTCCTCCTGCCTGCCCCCGCTTCCTCCTAAGTGCCCCCCTACTTCTCCTGTCACCCCCCCTCTTCCCTCTTCCTGCCCCCCCGATCACCAGAGCGGCGATCGCCTCTCCCACTCACCCCTCCGGCGGCCGCTCTGTCTCCACTGCGTCCCCTCCTCCTCCTCCTCTTCACCGCCTCCGGATCTGACAGCTCTGTGCTGGAGCTGCCAGATCACTTTCTACAGCTAGATCCTGAGGATCCAGCTGTAGAAAGTGATCTGACAGCTCCAGCATAGTGATCCACAGTGACCATTATGTGATCACTGTGGATCACTGTGCTGGATCTGTCAGATCACTTTCTACAGCTGGATCCTGAGCTGCAGGAAGTGATCTGACAGCTCCAGCACAGTGATTCACAGTGACCATTATGTGATCATTGTGGATCACTGTGCTGGATCTGTCAGATCACTTTCTACGGCTGGATCCTGAGGATCTAGCTGCAGGAAATGATCTGACAGCTACAGCACAGTGATCCACAGTGACCATTATGTGATCACTGTGCTGGATCTGTCAGATCACTTTCTACAGCTGGATCCTGAGGATCTAGCTGCAGGAAGTGATCGTGGGACCTTCGTTATGGACGACGTTGGAGCGATCGAGCGTCGTGGGACCTTCGTTGTGGACTACGTCGGATCTTTTCATAATAAAGATGGAGTCCGAATTGTGTCTGTGTTTTTTTTTCTCAAATAAAAAGATTTTTCTCTGTGTGTATTTATTGACTATTTACCGTACTAGAGATTCCTAATGGCGGGTCTAACATTGGCCCTATATTATGAATCTCGGGCTTAGTGCCAGCTGCCAATAAAAAGCTGGCATTAACCCCTTTATTACCCAGTTAGCCACCGGCACCAGGGCAACTGGAAGAGCGTGGGTACAGCGCCAGAAAATGGCACTTCAATGAATGCGCCATTTTCTGGGGCGGTTGCAGGCTGCAATTCGCAGCATGGGGGGCCCAAAACGCTTGGGCCTCTCTATGCTGAGGATTCCAGCCCCCAGCTGCCTAGTTGTACCTGGCTGGACCAAAAATATGGCGGAGCCCCACGTAATTTTTTTTCTAGAATTAGTTCTAGAAATTGAAAAAGGGCTTCGCTGTATTTTTGGTTCCAGCCAGGTACAATGAGGCAGCTGGGGGCTGGTGGCAGTCCGTAGCTGCCAAGTTGTACCTGGCTGGACCAAAAATATGGCAGAGCCCCATGTCATTTTTTTTTTAAATTCTACAAATAAAATGACATGGAGCTTTGCCGTATTTTTGGTTGCCAGCCAGGTACAACTTGGCAGCTAGGGGGCTGGAATCCTCAGCATGGGGAGACCCAAATGTATAGGGTCCCCTATGCTGCGAATTGTAACTACTAGACTAGTATGTTTTTTCACAAAAAGTTTCTTTATTCATTTTTACGTCTCAATTTGTGAAGCACATGGGGGTTCAAAGTGCTCTCTGTGCATCTAGATATGTTCCCTGGGGGTCTAGTTTCCAAAATGGGGTCACTTGTGGGGGAGCTCAAATGTTTAGGCACACAGGGGCTCTCCATATGCGACCTGGTGTCCACTAAGAATTCCAATTGTTGGCAAACACCAGGTTGTGTATGGAGAGCCCCTGTGTGCCTAAACATTGGAGCTCCCCCACAAGTGACCCCATTTTGGAAACTAGACCCCCCCAAGGAACCTGTCTAGATGCATAGTGAGCACTTTGAATCCCCAGGTGCTTCACAAACTGATCCATAATAAGGTAAAAATACTTTTTTTTCACACAAATTTTCTTTTTTAATTTGTACGGATCAATTTGTGAAGCACCTGGGGGTTCAAAGTGCTCACTATGCATCTAGATATGTTCCCTGGGGGGTCTAGTTTCCAAAATGGGGTCACTTGTGGTGGAACCCCAATGTTTAGGCACACAGGGGCTCTCCAAATGCGATATGGTGTCCGCTAACAATTTGAGGTGATTTTCCATTCAAATTGTTAGCGGACACGATGTCGCATTTGGAGAGCCCCTGTGTGCCTAAACTTTGGAGCTCCCCCACAAGTGAACCCATTTTGGAAACTAGACCCCCCAGGGAACATATCTAGATGGGTGGTGAGCATATTGAACCCCCACATGCTTTACAAATTGATCTGTGAATATGGAAAAAGTACTTTTTTTTCAAAAAATGTTCTTTTAGCCTCAATTCTTTCATTTTCACATGGGTAACAGGATAAAATTCATCTTAAAATTTGTTGGGCAATTTCTCCTGAGTACACCGATACCTCATATGTGGTCATAAACCACTGTTTTGACGCGCGGCAGGGCTCAGAAGTGAAGGAGCGCCATATCACTTTTTGAATGGAAAATTAGCTCCAAAAGTCAAATTGCTCTCTTTCCCTTCAGAGCCCTGCTGTGAGCCCAAACCGTGGTTTATGACCACATATGTGGTATCGATATACTCAGGAGAAATTGCCCAACAAATTTTAGGATCCATTTTATCTTTTTGCCCATGTGAAAATGAAAAAATTGAGGATAAAAGAACATTTGTGTTAGAAAAATTAAAATATCCATTTTTTTGTTTCCAATTTGCTTAGTTCCTGTGAAGCACCTGAAGGGTTAATAATCTTCTTGAATGTAGTTTTGAGTAGCTTGAGAGGTGCAGTTTTTGGAATGGTGTCACTATTGGGTGTTTTCTGTCATGTACACCCCTCAAAGGGACTTCAAATGGGATGTGGTCACTAAAAAAATGGTTTTGTAAATTTTGGTGGAGAAATGAAAAATTGCTCATGAACTTTGAACCCTTATAACTTCCTAACAATTTTTTTTTTTTTTCCAAAATTGTGCTGATGTAAAGTAGACATGTGGGAAATATTATTTCATAACTATTTTGTGTCACATAACTCTCTGGTTTACCGGAAGAAAAATTCAAAATTTGAAAATTGCAAAATTTTCAAAATTTTTGCCATATTTTTGATTTTTTCACAAATAAACGCAAAAATTATCGACCTAAATTTAATACTATCATGAAGCCCAATATGTCACGAAAAAACAATCTCAGAATCGCTAGGATCCGTTAAAGCGTTCCCGAGTTATAACCTCATAAGGGGACACTGGTCAGAATTGCAAAAAATGGCAAGGTCATGAAGGGGTTAATATTAATTATCCGGAATTTCATGCATCTTACAACGATCATAGTTTAAAGCAAGTTATTACCTATTCATTGGAAAGGTGATAATTAGAGATGAGCAGACTCGTGGCAATTTGGGTTATGGGGGCTCAGCGGCACTTTATAAAAAGTTCTATACTTGACCCAAACCCCATTGGAAGTCAATGATTGGGCAGTTCTTCTCTTCGCCCACATACAGCCAGCTAGACAGAAAGCACTTCTGGGGGATGGAGGGAGGGCAGGGTTATTTTTTTTTTGTACATACCATATCCGATAATGCTGATTTTACTCCAGTGTGAGCCATACAAACACTGCAAGCGGCTCACACTGGGTCGAGCACCAAGCATACGTGAAGCTCAGTGATGCAGAATCCAGTGGCACCCGAACACTGGACATTTTTGTAAGGTCTGTGTTCGATACGAACACCAAACTTTAAAGTCCGTCTGGATGATCCCTAGTGATAATAACATGATCCATGGGTTACCCACTTTTAATCCCGCTATAATGGAGCTGCAGTGCACATGTCCAATCACTTCTACTTTCATTGCATATGGGGCTGCCAAGCACTTCACTCAACGTTTTCTCACAACCCCATAAAAAATTAATGAAGCAGCAGTCTGGCATCCACCCTTCTACTACAGGAGGATAAAAATTTGTCTATCTGCCTATCGATGCAGGTACCAGCTTTGGAACATCCACCAATCACTGATCTTGTGCATTGAAAATGCTTTTCACTGGAAAATACTTAGGGCCCTTTCACATCAGCGTTTTTTGAAATTTGCGGCAGATGCGGTGAAAAAAACGCATCTGCCGCAATTACCGCATACCGGCTCCACTTGTGGCGCGGTTGCGGTAAACACAATGCAAAGTATAGGCGTACTTGCGGCAGGTGCGGCAAGTGCGGTTTTGCACTTGCGGCAGGTGCGGCAGGTGCGGCAGCGAAAAAAAACGCGGTCAGCCGCAAGTGCAGAACCGCACTTGCCGCACCTGCCGCAAGTACGCCTATACTTTGCATTGCGTTTACCGCGCCGCAAGTGGAGCCGGTATGCGGTAATTGCGGCAGATGCGGTTTTTTCACCGCATCTGCCGCAAATTTAAAAAAACGCTGATGTAAAAGGGCCCTTAGAGAGTAACTGTCATTTTAATTTGTATTTTCATAAATCAATAGAGCACATGAAAATAAGCAACTTTGTAATATATCTTATAAAAAAAAATTAGCTTCTTTCTCTGCCAGAATTGATCAATCATTATCAAAAGTCTCAATTCTGAGGTAAAATCTGTATACGCTGAAGACTTTCCCATTACTGTGAATGGAGACACAAGTTATGTTGAGATTGTATTTAGAGTAAAGAGGGAGGAGGGGCGGAGCACTGAGTCTTGCTCCTCCCTCTGCCTGTTGCTCCTCCCGCTTCAGTCTACATATAATCTCATCAGGAACAACTGCTTTCTCCTATCTCAGTAATGGGAAAGTCCTTACCGAATACAGATTTACCTCAGAATTGAGAATTTTAACAATGACTGATCAATTCCGGTAGAGAATACAGAAAATTTGTGATAAGGTATATTACAAAGTTGCTTTTTTCCAGGGGTAACTATTGATTTAGGAAATGAATATTTAAAACAACAGGCTTTGAATACGGAATAAAGAAAAAAAATGCAGCCTTCCATATTCGGTGCTAGTAGTTTGGATATAGTCCGATGCCAGGTCGACCAGACTAAATACAAGAAGTCAAATAAAAAGAAGAAGGAATGGTAGACTCCAGCATATATCTAAAATCACGTTTTACTGAAAAATCATTAACTCTTCTGTTCTGTTCGGTCAAAAATGACCAAATTTGAAATGTTTAATTTGATTTTTCATTTGGTTATGAACAGCCATGTTCACATACAGTATAATGAAGCGACAAGTATTTAAAGAAAACACTTAAATTACGGTAGCTAAAAATCAAGACTTTCAAAAATGAACGGATTATTATAAGCGTATAGTAGACCCGAACAGAACAGCAAGGTTCAACTTATGTTGAAACAAAAGCCATAAAATCCATAGGCAAGAGTACCTTACTCATGTCCTTAATCTACTCTATAATTGCCGTAGGCAAAATCGTGTCGGACCCCGAAATCGCCGTGGCTTTGTCACTCTGTGACGTCACCACGAGCGAAGCATTGGCCGCGTAGCGGCCAATGCGAGTCGTTAGCCTGCGCGAGCAATGGCCGCGAAGCCATTGCGAGTCGCTGGCTGAGTGCGTGCAATGGCCGCGAAGCGGCCATTGCGAGTCGCTGGCCGAAAATCGAACCAGAGGCTTGGCCACAAAGTTAGCGATTTACCGCTCAGGTAGCGAGTCGCTGCCTGAGCGGTAAATCGCTAACTTTGTGGCCGAGCCTCTGGTTCGATTTTCGGCCACAAAGTTAGCGATTTCCCGCTCACCCCCCCAATAAGTATTCACACCCCCCCAAAAAGTATTCACACCCCCCCCAAAAAGTATTCAACCCCCCCAAAAAGTATTCACCCCCCCCAAAAAGTATTCACACACCCCCAAAAAGTATTCAACCCCCCAAAAAGTATTCAACCCCCCAAAAAAGTATTCAACCCCCCCAAAAAGTATTCAACCCCCCCAAAAAGTATTCACACACCCCCAAAAAGTATTCAACCCCCCCAAAAAGTATTCAACCCCCCCCCAAAAAGTATTCAACCCCCCCAAAAAGTATTCACACACCCCCAAAAAGTATTCACACACCCCACAAAAGTATTCAACCCCCACCAAAAAGTATTCAACCCCCCCAAAAAGTATTCACACACCCCCAAAAAGTATTCAACCCCCCCAAAAAGTATTCAACCCCCCAAAAAAGTATTCACACACCCCCAAAAAGTATTCAACCCCCCAAAAAGTATTCACACACCCCCAAAAAGTATTCAACCCCCACCAAAAAGTATTCAACCCCCCCAAAAAAGTATTCACACCCCCCCAAAAAGTATTCACACACCCCCAAAAAGTATTCAACCCCCCCAAAAAGTATTCAACCCCCCCAAAAAAAATATTCACACACCCCAAAAAGTATTCAACCCCCCCAAAAAGTATTCACACACCCCCAAAAAGTATTCAACCCCCCCAAAAAAGTATTCACACACCCCAAAAAGTATTCAAACCCCCCATAAAATTATTGAACCCCCCCAAAAAAACTATTCACACCCCCCAAAAAGTATTTACACACCCCCAAAAAGTATTCAACCCCCACCAAAAAGTATGCAAACCCCCCAAAAAGGTATTCAACCCCCCAAAAAAGTTTTCACACCCCCACAAAAAGTATTCACACCCCCCCAAAAAGTATTCAACCACCCCCAAAAAATATTCACACCCCCCCAAAAAGTATTCACACACCCCCAAAAAGTATTCAACCCCCCCAAAAAGTATTCACACACCCCAAAAAGTATTCACACACCCCCAAAAAGTATTCAACCCCCCCAAAAAGTATTCACACCCCCCAAAAAGTATTCACACACCCCCAAAAAGTATTCAACCCCCCCAAAAAGTATTCACACACCCCCCAAAAAGTATTCACACCCCCCCCAAAAAGTATTCAACCCCCCCAAAAAACTATTCACACCCCCCAAAAAGTATTCAACCCCCCAAAAAAAGTATTCACACCCCCCAAAAAATATTCACACACCCCCAAAAAGTATTCAACACCCACCAAAAAGTATGCAACCCCCCCAAAAAAGTATTCAACCCCCCCAAAAAGTATTCACACACCCCCCAAAAAGTATTCACACCCCCCCAAAAAGTATTCAACCCCCCCAAAAAAATATTCACACACCCCCAAAAAGTATTCACACCCCCCCTAAAAGTATTCAAACCCCCCAAAAAAGTATTGAACCCCCCAAAAACTATTCACACACCCCCAAAAAGTATTCACACCCCCCCAAAAAGTATTCACACACCCCCAAAAAGTCCTCACACACCCCCAAAAAAATACTCAAACCCCCCCAAAAAGTACTCACACCAGCTATAACTACTATAAAATTAATGCACGTTCTAGAATCCCGATGCATTTGCATCAGGCTCACAGCTAGTCATTAATAATCATTAAGGAAAACATTTCATAATCCTAAACATATAGGGTGCCCTTGTCTATTGATTTTATGGCTTTTGTTTCAACATGATTTTAATGATTTTTCTATAAAATGTGATTTTATATATATTTTCTGGGTGCTGGAGTCTACCATTCCTTCTTTTTTTTATTAGGCTTTAATTACATTGGAAAAGGCTAAATTATATCTGTAAAAGTTATAATCCTCAATGGGTTTGTTCACTTAAAAAAAAAGTTAACCTGTATTGTTGTTCGTCCAATCTGGACATTGCAGTGTATGTACTGAGAACAGGTACATCACAGGTTTAGTCATTTATATCTGGTCCTGCACATTTTCCTGATCATGTTACACAGTGGGCACTAGATAATTGTATTTGGTTTAATTCATAGGCTTCCCTAATGGTAAGATTAATCTTATTTTTACAAAGTGTGCATTATCAGCAATTTGACCAGCGTGAAATACAGTGAGGATTCTTCAATGCAAACAATTAAGCTTTACTCAGAAACAATGTGGATACAGAGGAAACAGTACAAAAGTCAAGCTACAAACAAGGGGAGAAGTGTCTACTGACAGGGTGTTTCCTTCCAGGATCTTCCCTTTCTTCTTGTCTTGAATAGCAGATCTCCCCCTTTTATGCATATTCTGAAAGATCACAAAATGGAGCCTTGTGTGTGTGAACATGTGTGACGTTATCTGCTGCACTAATTACTCACCCTCCCCACGCTCCCACGGTGATCTCCAGCGATGTTCTTATTCCTGGGGGCTGCAGTACCCGTGAGTTGTGTGTTGGGGGCCTCTAGAACCTGCACATGTGACTGAGTGATGTTACTCAGTCACATGATGTAGTGCCCGGTCCTAGAAGGGAATGAGAATGATGAGCCCAGTTCAAGGGGTACACGGATACTGGGCCTGGGTTTGATGGATTTAACTGGGGAATCACAGGTGGTCGGGTTCCCGGTTCTGTGCCCTGGCTGTCATTTGTTAGATGGGGGAAATATTTACAGGGATAAAGAGTACGTGACGCCACCTGTGGATCCCAGTAACTTGGATACCGGCGCTGCAGGCTGGCTGCTGAGGTGATAATCGGTGCAGCTCAGTGTGGTCCAGCTCCCCACAGGTGGAGCTTTTACCTCAGGGCAGCAATGATGGAGGATGAGAGGAGTAGTTGTTCGTATCCTTCCGGTGGGATGCTGATGATGCTGAAGCCCTCCGGGTGCCGGCGGTAAGAAAGACAGAGACCGATTCAACTTCAACTCCACTTTAGGGTACCTTTACATGCGGCAACTTTTCTAGGAATTTCACTGGCAACTTACTGGTTGCAGTGAAATCATGGACACATTGTTCTATCTTGTTGCTGTGTACAAATGGAACAATGTCTCCATGATTTCACTGCAACCAGCAAATTGCCAGTGAAATTCCTAGAAAAGTTGCCGCATGTAAAGGTACCTTAACTGGTATCGGCAGATGTTATTGAGAACACGGTACAGTCTGGTTTAACGGGTACTAGTTGTCGGTTCAGGATACCCCTATGGAGTCTCCAGAAGTTCCTTTCTGATAGTCTCTCAGGGTCTAATTCTGTCCTTCTCTCTATTTAACCACCCTTGCAGAGGTCTCCCACTAGTCCCCTGGTCCCATACGCAGGAGCACGGGTTTTCCTTTACCGGTATGGACGGGAGTAGCATAAGTTCACTATCTCTCCTGCCACTGGAGTCTGGACCATTACTCCTGTAATCTTGGACCGATTTTGGGCCTGAGGGGCGAGGTACCTTCTTGTGGCGCCTGCGGCTACCCAGTTTCAGAGTGCCCGCGACTCGTTGGTTTACGGCCAGGGATGAACCGCTGACCGCCTCGGCTTCCGTGTTGCCAGTGTTCCCCAGACGTTACCAGCCGGCTCCAACCGATGCTGGTCCGTCCCCTACTGTCCTGGGACACCCTCCTGGAGATGGGTGATCCCTCCTTTCACAGAGCTGTCAGAAGCGTCCTGAATGACTGCTCTTCCCAGCCCTGTCTGACTAGAATTCTCTCTACTTCCTGGTTTTCCCACTCTAACCTAGGCTCCAACCCCTTTTGGACCTACTGAATAATCAGTCCTTACTCTAATGTGGCCTAGTGTTGTGTGTAAATTCAGACTCCATAGGTTAAACGCTAAACCCACAGCTATTGAGGCACTACATTAATTTGCAAAGTGTAATACCTCCCTGTGGCGCCTAACCATAGGTGCGCCACAAGAACACCGCTTGAGGTCACCGTGGGAGCTCGGGGAAGGTGAGCAATTAGCGTAACAGATAACGCCACAGAAATTGATATTGCTCATTCTTTGTGAGGATCCATTTTTGAGCTAAAAAATAGATCCTCACAAAATGTCCCGTCTGAATGCAAAATTGTGAAATACATTGACTTGTCTGGGACTGCTAACGTCACTGCATTTCACTGCAAATGGCGGATCTGCCAAAAACGCAGCAATAACAGTGCACTAGCGCATCGTAGGAGTGTAGCCTTAGGTTGTGCCTTACCACTGACTTGTCAACTATTTAAAGGGTATATCTGGGATTTTTATTAAAAAAAAAAATGTGCCCAAGTAGTATCAGACAGGTTGTTGTTACCTCCCTGCCTGTTGTGCCCGTGGCCGTTCACCACCGCCACAGAGCGGTCACAAAGCTTTCCTGCCAAGGATGCAGTGACTTTTCCACTCTGCTTTGTAAAAGGGGAGGAACAGCCAACATTATGCTGATTGACACCTGACTCCTCAACACCTAATTGGGGGAGCTAGTTATCAATAAGCATGACATTGGCTATGACACCCGTCAACAAGACCAGAGAAGCTGCCACTCTGTTGACGTGACATAATCGGAGGCTGCAGAATCTCTGACAGAAGAGGTCTAAAACCGCTCTGCGTTGTGTTAGTGTGGCACCCCTGCGTGGGATTGCCACAGGGTTCACCAGTGCAAGGAAGGAATTACACCTTGGTTAGCACAGCACACCACACCTTCCACCCAGACCTGAAGGAGGAGCTCTACTGGTTGCCTTAAGTCAGTTCCCCTTTAAGAACATCCAGGCCTGAGGGGAGGAGTTAGTCAGTCCCAGAAGTCAGTCTAGAGTCTGCAGTGTGAGAGGGAAGAGAGAGGAGACAGAAGAGCTGGTTGCTGGGAGAGATCCAGTCCCAGGACCAGGGACCACTGACCACTGTGTGCACCCTAGGAATGGGTCGGAGGCAAGTGGAGAAAGAAGGGAACTAAGAAAAGGGAACTGGTTGCTACAGCCCTTTAGTACACCCGGACACCGGAGTCAGACGCCGCTAGCATTTAGTGCTACAGCAAAAGCCCGGAAGACTCAGGAGGAGACCAGCCCTGAGAAGTAAGAGACGCTAAACTGACCAAGTATAGGGCCAGGGGCCATAGGAGGAACAGGAACCCCGCAGAAGGACCTCATTGCCAGTTTAGGACAAAGCCCAGAGAGGGAGAAGAAGCGGTGGGTTCAGGCTCAGGCAGGACTTACCCCACACCACAGAGCACAAAGACAGAGGAGGCCTCATAACTTTCTAAGGTGGAAGTCCCAAGTTGCATCGGGGACCTGGTTATTACTCTGGACTGTACCTGTTACATTGTCACCAGTAAAAGGTACCAAAACAACAATCCCTTTGTGTCTGTGTGCCTGTCTAACCGCCGCAATTTACCACCTTGTTTGCAGAGACGCAACTACTACCTACCCCATCCATCCCCGCTGCCCTGAGGTAAAGCTCCACCTGTGGGGAGCTGTACCATACTCTTGTGCACCCACCATCCCCTCAGCAGCCGGCTGCAGCACTGGTATACCCGTTACCAGGTACCATAGGTGGCGTCACATTATCAATCCCCTTATCCCCCACCGTTCCCCGCCATTGAGGGTCCAGGGCACGGGACCAGGGATCAACCAGCTGTGATCCCCCATCAAAGCCGCCATCAGCCCCGGTTCCCGAGTACCCCCTACCCTGTCGACCGCCTCATTTGCAGTGAACAGCTCCGGGCTGCAACCTGCCTGTTAGTGCTTAGGCACATTTTTTAATTATTATTTTATTTTATTTTTTTAAATCCTGGATATCCCTTTTAAAGAGAATCTGTCAGCACAGAATAACTGTTTAAGCAAAGTAGAGGCGCTCGGTGCATCATGGTGGGTTTATTCCTTTAAATGCACCTTCCTATCTGCTTGTTTTCCCTCCAATCCACCCCCCCACTTCTTTGATTGACAGCTTTGACTTCATAGATCAAGAGAAGGGCGGAGAAAAATTCATAATGAGCAGGTGGTAGGATGCACTGAAATATCTGGCCACACATCGGTACACTGAGGGCCTGTACTTGGTTTGTATTTCAATTTTGGGAATGGATTTATATTGCTTACTCACTCAAGTTGGCATAGTGTCATGGGAACATCAGCCTCACTTGAACCTGCAAATAAATCGGTACAAAACTACTAAGACTCAGACTGGTGTGCAATAAAAATCGGACATGAAAGCTGTATTAAATAATATTAAAAATATTTTGTTTAAGGGATCCTGTCACCTCCAGAACGCCTCCTAAGCTAGCAAATCATGTGTCAGCAGCATCCCATCACTAATCTCACACTCCTTTTGTCTCCTAAAAGCATCCTGTGAAAGTGCATAAAAACGTTTTAATACTTACTCATTAGTGATTATAATTAGCAGGGGCTTTATTCTTTAGTCACCAGGGCGGGCTGTTTTGCAGTTCCAGGATCCACCCTCTCTCTGTCTGTGTGCTTTGCTTGTGCAGGCTTTACCCTCCCCCCTCTCTATCACTCACAGAATGCAAATCATTAGTCCTGCCTTCAGCTCCACATCACAGCAGCACAGACAGAGAGAGGGTGGATCCTCGAGGCTTCAAAACAACATGCCCTGTTGACTAAAGAATATAGCCCCTGCTAATTATAATCACTAATGAGTAAGTATTAAAACGTTTTTATGCAATTTCACAGGATGCTTTTAGGAGACAAAAGGAGTGTGAGATTAGTGATGGGATGCTGCAGGGACATGTTTTGCTAGCTTAGGAGACGTTCTGGAGATGACAGGATTCTTTTAAATTCTCTTTTAATACCAAACCATCAAATATGAACATACCACCATATCTTTCCAAAATGTAAAGACATCCATTACAATAAATAAGACCAAAATCATTTTAAAACCTTGGCATATTTTTGTCCCTCTAATAAACCTCACGACATAGAACAATAAAAGCATATAATACATAGAAGAATAAAAGTATAAATACAATGGTCATTGATCAAACAGAGGTACTTAAATAGACACAAAGCCTTATATTAGTTGTTTTTTTGGGGGGGGGTACCCACTGTAAAAACAGATTTGTTTCCAAGAAAATTCTTGCCATCTCCCTTTTATTTATCTATTTTTCTTTTTTTTTTTACCTACCCTCTGCTTTCATTTATTAGCCCCCACCTTTTCCCGCAAATGTCATTGACCAATGGTCATACACCTAAAACCATGACATTACATTGGCTGACCCTCAACCAATCAGTTATGGCCACTTTACACGCGGCTACATTTCTAGCTTATCCACAGGTAACTTACTGGCTGCAGTGAAATCATGGAGACATTATTCCATTTGTACACAGCAACAAGATAGAACCATGTCTCCATGATTTCACTGCAGCCAGTAAGTTACCTGTGGATAAGCTAGAAATGTAGCCGCGTGTAAAGTGGCCATTAGAGTTACTATGAAAAATAGATATTAATAACCCTATTAAACCCTATTGTTAACATAAGAGCCTGTGTTACCATGCTATCCCCTGTTATTCACTTAGGGGATTTAATAATAATATTTATTCATTCAATTTATAGAGCTCTACTAATTCAACAGTACTTTATATGCATCACTATTAGTGTGCATTCACATCTGCGGTAGGCTGTAATTCGCAGCAGTTCCGACAGATGTCGCAGGATCTGCCACGTAATGGCCGACTTGTGGCACCAATCTGGAAAGCCCTACTCATACTCTGTGGGGCTCGCGGTCGAGTGCGACAAGTGCGGTTTTGCTGTATCTGGCATGTGCCACCGCAAGAAAAACGCTGCTAGCAGCATTTTTTTTGTGCAGCCGCAAGTGCCGGATCTTCACTTGCCGCACCTGACCGCAAGCCCCATAGAGAATGGGGCTTGCCAGATTGGTGCCGCAAGTCAGCTATTACGTGGCAGATCCTGCGACATCTGCGGGATCTGCCACGAATTGCACTTATCGCAGATGTGAAAGCAACCTTATAGTCCCAATTGGGGCTCACAGTTTAAAGGGATCCTGTCACCTCCAAAACGCCTCCTAAGCTAGCAAAACATGTCCCTGCAGCATATTATCACTAATCTCACACTTCTTTTGTCTCCTAAAAGCATCCTGTGAAAGTGCATAAAAACATTTTAATACTTACGCATTAGTGATTATAATTAACGATGGCTATATTCTTTAGTCACCAGGGCGGGCTGTTTTGCAGGCTCCAGGATCCTCCCTCTCTGTCTGTGCTGCTGTGATATGGAGCTGAAGGCAGGACTAATGATTTGCTTTCTGTGAGTGATAGAGAGGGGGAGGGCAATGCCTGCACATCACAGCAAACACACAGAGACAGGGTGGATCCTGGAGCTGCAAAACAGCCAGCCCTGGTGACTAAAGAATATAACCCCTGCTAATTATAATCACTAATGAGTAAGTATTAAAATGTTTTTATACACTTTCACAGGATGCTTTTAGGAGACAAAAGGAATGTGAGATTAGTGATACTATGCTGCAGGGACATGTTTTGCTAGCTTAGGAGGTGTTTTGGAGGTGACAGGATCCCTTTAAATATTCTATCAGTGTATCTTTTTAATGTGAAAGGAAACCAGAGAACCTGGAGGAAACCCAAACAAACACGGGGAGAACATACAAACTCCTTGCAGATATCATCCTTGGTGGGATTTGAACCCAAAACTGCAGCGCTGCAAGATTTAACATTAATTTGACTGTTTCATTTACGAAGTTGTTGGATGCAGAAATGGAGATGTGTTGGACAAGTATGGTGGTGTAAAATGATTCTGTATTACTTGCACTTAACCTTTGACTGTGTGAAGAACTTTCAAAAATGGCGAGTTATCGTTATCAAAGCAGGTAATGTCGTGAATGGAACCTAAGTTTCACTGATTCAGAAAGTGCGAGAAATATGTTACTGCAGTGAACAATAATATAAGAATAATTTATTTCCTTTTCAATATTTATTTTAGATATTATGTCGTGCTATTATTACATACATCCAGGCTGTCATTGAAATACTATTTCTGCTCCAAATAAAGAAGACATTTCCATCTGTCATCACCTGTTGCATTTCTTTAAGTAAAATATTATATACAGTACTAAAAGTAAATGCTGCCTAAAATCCCTATGTTACAGAATCCCACATGACCGTCTCAACACCTCCACAAATTCAACAAGACTGACATTTAAAGCCATATTATAAGAAAGACAAAGCGTCCCGGCTCAGATTGTTTAGATTGTATCATGTCGGTATAAATAGCCGTGATTGACTGTTTCGGGGAGCACATGTGGAAGTCATTTGTGGCATTCCAGCTAGATTAAAGCATAGTTACAGAGAATCTCCCTTAATTTTTGTTTCCAGCCAGTGTGAATAACGTTTCAAAGGGGATTTTGCTTTTGTTTCTTTTAAAAGGTACCACGGCGGAGTCAAATGCAGGGCAAATGGATGAAGTGGCCTTCGCTTGCCAAGAAAACCTTGAGGAAGGGGAAAAATAAAAACAATTGAAGTGCGTCCTGATAGTTATACAGTAATCGCACCATTACTTAAGTGAGATTCTAGACCTGGAGAGTGTGACACCTGGTGCTTCATAGGAAAGCGCCAGCTAAACCCGATTACCATATGAAAAGCAGATGTTGTATATTAATATGAATGAATTACTCTGCAGTCACTCGAGGTCAGGCCCTGACAGGGCAATACTTACACTTATTAAAGATTAGCTCATTTCACTACATGTCTGAGTGATTTGTATTACAATGGCAATGTGATACTACAGGCAGCTACGCTGGAAAAGGGCTCGGCTTCTTTTAATAATTAGGCTCCAATAAAAGATCTCTAGACAACATGGATACATATTCTCAATGCCTGCTCCGGACTATATGTCTTCAAATGTTGGAGGAGTCCAGGGTGAACTGCTGTGCACCAATGGTCATGGGACTAATAGTATGGTAGGAACATTTGAAAGTGAATATACTGTATATGCAATGATAGGAGGCTGGATGGGCTGATGGGCACACTGTTCCAGGGACACCAGACCTACTGTGCCTAACTAAAGGAATTTTGGCTTTTGAATTGTGCTTGGAAAGGAGACACTCCGGGAAAATCAAAGGGAATATTGCAGAAGGTACTAGATATTTTGAGGCCCAGTTTAGGCACACATTATAAAGTCAAACATGACTTAGGCCACTTTCACATCAGTAGTTTTCGCTGATCGCGGCAGTTGTGGTGAAAAAAACGCGTTTTTTTCGCGGGCGCACCTGCCGCAAGTGCCGAAACCGCACCTGCCGCATACTTACCGCAAGCCCCATAGACATTGCACGGGGCTTGCCGCAAGTGAACCGCAAGTGCGGCAGTTGCGTTTTTTTCACCACAACTGCCGCGATCAGCGTAAAACGCTGATGTGAAAGGACCCTTACAGTGTTTCCTACTTGATAGACTGGAGTACACGATGGCAGACAATCCTGAAGAGAATCTATCAGCATGATTTTGCTATGTAAGCTTAGTACAGCATGTTGTAAGCACTAAAAAAACAAAAACAGCAACTGTCCTCTTCTCTGTGTGTGGGCTATTGTTTACCTAAACTAAAGGGTTTATTAACCTGTGATTAGCCTTACATGACTAGAAATTCACATGCATGGCAGTCCGACCCTGCTGTGATTGACTCCTCTCAGTCAATGCACAATCTCTTTTGGGAGCCTAGTGCTCAGCTACATGCTTAAAACTCAATTCTTTGATAGTGTCAAAATTGCTGTACCCAGTAATCTATGTGATACATTATTGGATTCAGAATCTCTCTGCATACATTATGTTGCATTCAGATGAGGTAGCCAAAACTGCTGACAGATTCCCTTTTAAGGGAATCTGTCAGCAGTTTTGGCTACCTCATCTGAGAGCAGCTTGATGCAAGCAAAAAAACCTTGAATCTGATGATGTATCACTTAGATTACTGGGTGCAGCAGTTCTTACACAAAGCTTTTAGTTTTAGCAACAAAGCTGAAATAGCTGGAACCTTGGGAGAGAGGGGTTGCAGCCCCAAGATAGTCTCATCTCTTTTTGCTACTGTGTGATGAGAACTTACCGTTTCAGATCAAAGGGCAGTTAACAAGCAAAGGGGTGGAAAGGCCTAGGAAAAATCAACTGGAGGGCCATTTGTACTGGATAGCAAAACCGAGACCTTTAACCATGAACACATTTTGATCTTCGCCATTGAGCTCACTATAGTGCAAGTGAAAATTAATAAATTAGAATATCATCTAAAAGATAATTTTTTTTCAGTAATTCTATACATAGAGTGAAACACATAATATATAGTCATTACAAGCAGAACAATCTATTTCAAGTTTTTAATTCTGTAACTGTTGATGATTATGGCTGACAGTCAATGAAAACCCAAAAGTCATTATGTCAGAAAATTGGAGTATTATAGAAGACCAAAAGAAAAAATGATTTTGAACTCATAAATGTTGGCCTAATGAAAAGTATGTACAGTAAATGTACTCAATACTTGGTCGGGGCTCCTTTCGCATGAATTACTGCATTAACGCGGCGTGGCATGGAGGCAATCAGCCTTGTGGCACTGCTGAGGTGTTATAGAAGCCCAGGTTGCTTTGACAGCAGCCTTCATCTCGTATGCATTGTTGGGTCTGGTGTCTCTCATCTTCCTCTTGACAATACGCCATAGATTGTCTATGGGGTTTAGATCAGGCGAGTTTGCTGGCCAATCAAGCTCAGTAATACTGTGGTTATTAAACCAAGTATTGGTACTTTTGGCAGCGTGGACAGGTGCCAAGTCCTACTGGAAAATTAAATCTCTATCTCCAAAAAGCTTGTTGGCAGAGGGAAGCATGAAGTGCTCTAACATTTCCTTGTAGTGCTGCCTTTGGTCTTGATAAAACACAGTGGACCTACATCAGTAGATGACATGGCTCCCCAAACCATCACTGAGTGTGGAAACTTCACACTAGACCTCATGCAGCTTGGATTGTAGCCTCTCCACTCTTCATCCAGACTTTGGGACCTTGATTTCCAAATTAAATCTATTTCATCTGAAAACAACACCTTGGACAACTGAGGAACAGTCCAGTTCATTTTCTCCTTGGCCCAGGTAAGGGTCTTCTTGCGTTGTCTATTGCTCATAAGTGGCTTGACACAAGGAATGCGACACTTGTAGCCCATGTCCTGGTTACGTCTGTGTGTGGTGGCTTTTGAAGCACTGACTCCAGTAGCAGTCCTTTCCTTATGAATCTCCCCAAATTTTTGAATGGCCTTTTCTTGACAATACTTTCAAGGCTGCGGTTATCCCGGTTCCTTGTGCACCTTTTTCTACTACACCTTTTCCTTCCACTCAACTTTCCATTAATATGCTTCCATACAGCACTCTGAACAGCCAGCTTCTTTAGCAATGACCTTTTGTGTTTTACCCTCCTTGTAGACTGCCTTCTGGACATCTGTCAAGTAAGCAGTCTTCCCCATGATTGTGTAGCCTACTGAACCAGAGTAAGGGACTATTTTAAATGCTTAGTAAGCCTTTGCAGGTGTTTTGTGGTAATTATTCTAATTTTCTGAGATAATGACCTTTGGGTTTTCATTGGCTGTAAGCCGTAAACATCAGCATTACAAGAAATCAACACTTGAAATAGATCACTGTGTGTGTAATGACTCTATATACCAGGGGTCTCAAACTCCAGGCCTCGAGGGCTGCACACAGTCCAGGTTTTCAGGATTTCCATAGTATTTGACAGTTGGTAATCACATGACCAACTGTCAAATTCCAGGGAAATCCTGAAAACCTGCACTGTGTGCGGCCCTCGAGGCCTGGAGTTTGAGACCCCTGCTATATACTATATGTGTTTCACTTTATGTAATGAATTACTAAAATAAATAATCATTTAGATGATATTCTAATTTATTGAGATGCACTTGTACATCACGTCACAATTTAAGGGTTTGTCTCTGAAGAAAGTCTTATAGCTTGCAGTCAATATAGAATAAAGACATCAAACTTGGAAAAGGGAGTGCTCGCTTTAGCATTACCTGTGTAAACAGCATTGGGTAATATTCATTGAAGTTCCCCCCTTATCCCCATTCTTTATTGACTATTCATGCTCATGTTAACCATTAGCAGATAAACCTGCTGAAAATACTGATGTGTTGACAGAAAGCGCCGCATAAAATATGTATGTTTTTGATGCATTATTTGAGTGTTTAGAGTCTCTAAAGTCTCCTCCCTTTCATTAGAATGGGTAAAAATCACTGAAAGAATTTACACACTGCAGATGTGAAAGTGTTTAAAATCCGCAAGGAAAAAACAAGCAGCATGTCCATAAGATTTTAGAAATCTCTATCATTTTGCTGGTACTCTAAGGGTATGTGCACATCAGTCGTTTTGTGGGCTGTTTTTTACCGGTTTCCATCGGCGTTTTCCGCTCAGTTTTATGTTAATTTATGTTAATCCTAGCCACCGGCTGGATTAACATGATACTCAATGGAGTTTAGAAAACGCTGTCTTCATTAGAACGTTTTTTTTCTGGTCGTTTTCAGTTTTTCCACCGGTTTTCCACCGGTTTTCAAAAATAGAGCAAGTGACTTCTTTTGGTCGTTTTTCCAGCGGTTCCAGTTTACAAGTGCACAAAAAACTCAGTTTTTAAAACGCTCAGAAAAACCGCCGACAAAACGCTGTATAAAACGAGCAAAAAACGAGCAAAAAACGAGGGACTCTGCTGAGCACAGAAAACTCAGTTTCTGCCAGTGTCCACCGGTTCCCGGTCGGTCTGCAGAGATGCACAAACGTCTGATGTGCACATACCCTAAAAAGCTGCGCTTCTTTCTCAACCAAAACCCACGGAAACAAATAGTTGCCAAAACGTAATATGTACAGAGCACATAAGGCTGCTTTCACACTAGCGTTTTTTTCAAATCGCGGCACATGCGGTGAAAAAAACGCATCTGCCGTGATTACCGCATACCGGCTGCACTTGCGGCACGGTTGCGGCGCTGTTGCGGTAAACGCCATACAAGGTATAGGCGGACTTGCGGCAGGTGCGGCAAGTGCGGTTTTGGCACTTGCGGCAGGTGCGGCCGCGAAAAAAAATGCTGTCAGCCGCGGTTTTTTTTCGCGGCCGCACCTGCCGCAAGTGCCAAAACCGCACTTGCCGCACCTGCCGCAAGTCCGCCTATACCTTGTATGGCGTTTACCGCAACCGTGCCGCAAGTGCAGCCGGTATGCGGTAATCGCGGCAGATGCGTTTTTTTCACCGCATCTGCCGCGATTTGAAAAAAAACGCTGATGTGAAAGGGCCCTTAGCCAAGTGACCAATGCGGTCTGTCAGTCCAAACAGCATTGATGCCAGTAAGTGCAGCATGTGAGGTCAGTGATTGGTTGGAGTGGTCACTGGTAGGACATCATCAGATTTGGAGTATATAAACAAAGGCGACAGTAGAGGAACAACTGGAACATTGTCACTAGAATAACATTTATTACTGCTAGCAACATACATTATACATTATACTCAGTATATAGCAATCAATGTACTTATCTATTTGTAATCACCAGTATAAGGGCTTTGGAGTCGGTAAGCCAAACCTCTAACTCCTCAAATTTCCTGATCCAACTCCCTCATACATGGCTCATATTTAATGGAGTTGTCCGGGCTATTTATAAAATCTCTGTGCATGTAGGCTGCAAAATGATGACAGTTTGTAATTTACACCCTGTCAGCATTTTTGCATAGTTACCTAGATATCATGATTCAGTGAGTGGGGGAGTACCCTCAACTCCCGACTAGAGGCATGTTTGTTTTGGAGCCTGGCTGTAACATCACAAATTGTCGTTTAGGGCTTGGACACACTTTCCTAGTTACATCAGACTTTGACTGAGGAGACTCTGAAAGGGCTGGAGCAGTGACCCTGAACGGCCTCTCCCTCTCTGGACGGGGAGTCTGGAGCTGCACAAAAACACAATCAGCTGACAGTCCCGTCCAGATAGGGAGAAGCCGTTCAGGGTCACTGCTCCAGCCCTTTCCGAGTCTCCTCAGTGAAACTCTGATGAGTGTGTCCGAGCCCTTACACCCAGACTCCTACAAGCACGCCCCAGACTCCAACAATTTCCCTCCTGTCTCCAATATGACCACCCACCCCCATTCATCTATGTAAACTCTGAACCGCATTGCACTGAGCGGTCATCTCCCTCTCTCCACAACACTGTGCCAAATCCGCAGCTCTGTGAAGGACGTGAAAGTAGTGTGCAGTGCTGCGGTTCATTCTGCTTCACAGAGAGGGTGGGGCAGCTGTGAGGATCACATCAATTAGTGTGGGCACAGGGGATGGAGTTGAGCACGTACACCCCGCAGCACAGCACACCATGTTCATCTCCTTCACACAGCTGCAAATTTGGCACAGTGTTGCACTCAGTGCATTGCGGTTCAGAGTTTACATAGGTGAATGGTCATATTGGAGACTTAGGGAGGTGGCCTTTTTGGAGTCCTAGGTGCCTGGGCTTGTAGGAGTCTGGGTGCTTGTAGGAGACTGGGTGTAAACAACCAGCTGTGACTTTACAGCCAGGCTTCAAAACAACATGCTCCTAGTCAGGGGCTGAGCTGCCCCTTCACATGCCGAACTGTCATATCTAGGTAACAATGCAAAATGCTGACAGGGTGTAAATTACAAACTGTCAACATTTTTGCAGCCTAGATACATACACTGATTTTATAAAAAGCCCGGACAACCCCTTTAGGTGATACATTTACTGTATTACAATATTATTATCAGGCATTTAATTACTATTATGATACAATAATCAAGATATTTAGATAGAAGATAATAATTCATAATAATAATATTCATTACATACTACATTGAACTACTGTACACAATTTATTATATATTATAGGAGTCTGATAGTGATGGGCGAATCCTAAATTACTCGGAATCGCTTGACTCTAGCGAGTCCGAGCCCGGGACTCGCTACTCGTTGCGAGTCTAGCGAGTCCAATGTTAATGAATGGGGAAGCGAGTAATAGCGAGTAGTGTGCGATTTACAAATCACAGATGTGTCTCGGAAGCTTCAGCCTGAAGCAATCCTAGTTTTGCCATTGATTTGCATTGGACTCGTTTACTTTGCAAGTAATCACTGGGAAACTCACACAGATAAGAGTCCTGTCTGCTCTGTGTGCTGGCTGCTGCAGCTCCAGGGTCCTAGAGCCCGCCTGCTGCCTGATGTAGCAGAGCTGAGATTGTTCTCAGTCTGCTCATTCCCTGTGCATAGACATCTATATCTATGCACAGGGATGAGCAGAGAGGACATCGTGTTTTGGACTGCGTCGGACGGAAGAGGATTTTTTTAATTAAAGATGGAGTCCCTAATGGCTTTTTTTTTTATTTCTAATAAAAAATTTTCTCTGTGTTGTGTTTTTTTTTAAAACAATTTAATAGAAATTCATGGCGGTCATGTCTAATATTGGCGTGACCGCCATAAATTTCGGGCTTAGGGCCAGGTGGAAGAGCGGGGTTCAGCGCCAGAGGATGGCGCTTCAAAGAACGTGCCATCTTCTGGGGCGGCTGCGGGCTGCAATTTGCAGCGGGGGGTGCCCAGAAAGCTTGGGCATCCCTGCGCTGCGGATTCCAGCCCCCAGCTGCTCAGCTGTACCTGGCCAGACATAGAAATTGCGCGGAGCCCCACGCATTTTTTTTTATTATTTCATGAAATTCATGAAATAATAAAAAAAAAGGGCTCCCCTATATTCTTGTGTCTGGCCAGGTACAAATAGGCACCTGGGGGTAGGGGGCAGCCCGTCGCTGCCTGCTGGATCCGGCTGGTTCCAGAAATACGGCGAAGCCCATGTAATTTTTTTTCTGAATAATCAATAAAACAATCCTAAAAAAGGGACTGCATCTTTATTAACCCCTCGCCCATGGTCCAGGGGTTAATAAAGATGCAGTCCCTTTTATTTACATTGTTTTATGGATTTGTCAGAAAAAAATTTCACGTGGGCTTCGCCGTATTTCTGGAACCAGCCGGATCCAGCAGGCAGCGACGGGCTGCCCCCAACCCCCAGGTGCCTATTTGTACCTGGCCGGACACAAGAATATAGGGGAGCCCTTTTTTTTAATTATTTCATGAATTTCATGAAATAATAAAAAAAAAATGCGTGGGGCTCTGCGCAATTTCTATGTCTAGCCAGGTACAGCTAAGCAGCTGGGGGCTGGAATCCGCAGCGCAGGGAGGCCCAAGCTTTCTGGGCACCCCCCGTTGCAAATTGCAGCCCTCAGCCGCCCCAGAAGATGGCGCGTTCATTGAAGCGCCATCCTCTGGCGCTGAACCCGCTCTTCCAGCGGCCCTGGTGGCGGTGGCACGCTGGGTAATAAAGGGGTTAATACCAGCTTTGTTATACAAGCTGGTATTAAGCCCGAGATTCTTAATGTCAGGCCACGTTTGACCCAGCCACTAAGAATCTCCAATAAAGGGTTAAAAAAACACAACACAGAGAAAAATTTTTATTTGAAATAAAAAAAAAAAAGCCATTAGGGACTCAATCTTTAATTAAAAAAATCCTCTTCTGTCCGACGCAGTCCAAAACGCGATGTCCTCTCTGCTACATCCCCTGTGCATAGATATAGATGTCTATGCACAGGGAATGAGCAGACTGAGAACAATCTCAGCACTGCTACATCATCTCTGTGAGCAGGCGGGCTCTAGGACCCTGGAGCTGCGGCAGCCTGCACAGAGAAGACAGCTGGACTAGGCTCGCAAAGTAACAGCAGTTACTTTGTGAGTTTCCCTGCTATCACTGGCACAGTAGCCGAGTCTAATGCAAGACAATGGCAATCCTAGTTTTGTCAGCGTTTGCCATTGATTTGCATTGGACTCGTGCGAGTAAACGCTGGGAAACTCTCAGAGTGCCGAGTCCTGCAAGTCCCTTACTACTCGCCGAGTAACGAGTCCTAGCGAGTAGATTCGCCCATCCCTAGAGTCTGAGTCAGCCCATTTTATACTGACTCAACCAAAAAGGACACTGACTTCAACTCCACAGTCCTGGCCAGTATACAGTTTTCCATTTTGCTTGTCATTTCCATGAAAAAGAACTGAATTTGTATTTTTTATTCAAAAATGATTTTCTTGCACCAAATGAGCCTATAAGTTGACTTTATCTGAGTGGGTGGAGGAGAGTCATTATTTCTGGCTTTATTATTTCAGGTCTTTGCTTCTTTTGAGTGTATGTGTTAGTGATATTCCTCAGGACACTATTTAATCCCATTGAAATGAAAAGCAGATGTTTAAAGAGCGGGTCACCTGCCTAATGTGAGGGGTTAGAGGTAGGTTAGTACGGGAGGTTTTCTTTAACTCGTTCATTAATTTGGAGTAGACACTAAACATGGATCTTGTAATAACTGTCAGATGTGTAAATAGAATAAAGATACACATGTTCAGGTCAGTATATTGGTTTGTTAGGTAGACACAGGATCAGAATTTATCAGTGTGCCGACTGGTAATCACTTACTTAACTTTAATAAAATTAGTGAATACATCAGTTTTATGCACACAAGATGAAGTTTACTAATGTTTTATCAGCTTGCAGCACATGTTCCAGTACAATCATAAATGATTGGAAGATCTGTCAACAGAATACAGGCAGCACTGATTGTAACAAACAAGAGCCTGAAAATACCGTACATGAGAAGCCATTTACCTGTCAGTCTAGACTTTCTGCTCCCAAAAAAATGTTGGGGAATGTTCACATGTTAAGGCTGGCTTCACATCACTGTTTTGTTCCTGTTCGTGGGATCCTGTTGTTTGCAGGACCACACAGACAGGAACGGACAGGCACGGATTGTAAACTCCGGATGCTATTTCTCTGTCCAGATGCAGGATTTTGAGGGATCTGGACACAGAAAGAGCTGGGAGGAGCCGAGCCAGACAAGTGGTGTCGGTGTGGTTACTTTCACTTTAGCAGTGTACCTACATACACTGCTAAAGTGAAATTAAATAAAGAAATGGTTAAAAATAAAAAAAATAAATGCTCACCTGTCCGCCAAGGGTCCCGCGATGTGAGTCATCTACCTCCGATGGCTGCAGGACCTTAATCAGCTGACTGGGAAGGGGCAGGGCACCCTGATCAGCAGATGCATCACATGACCGCATCAGCTGAGCAGTTTATATTGCCTGCAAAACCAATCGGGCAATTTATACCACTCAGCTGATGCTGTCATGTGACGTATCTGCTGATAGGGTTGCCCCGCCCCTTCCTGGTTAGGTGTTTAAGGTCCTTCAGCCATCGGAGGTGGATGTCCTGCATCGCGGACAGGTGAGCATTTATTTTTTATTTTTAACCATTTCTTTATTTAATTTCACTTTAACAGTGTATGTAGGTACTCTGCTAAAGTGAAATTACGGGAACAGTGCAGTTTTAGTATACTGAGCCTGCTCAGTATATTAAAACTGGATCCGGGAAACAATCCTGTTCTTTCCCACATCTGGCACCCATAGATTCCCATGCTATGTGCACTGGATCGCCCCGGATTTGTTTCTGTCCGGTTTGGTCTTGTTTTTTCACCAGAGCCCAAAATTGGAGCAGTTCAGTCCCAAAATCGTTTCTGTCCTGTTTTTGTCCAAGCCCAAAATCGGAGACTGCTCCGATTTTGGGCTCTGGTGAAAAAACAGGACAGAAACTAATCTGGGAATGAACTGGCAGAATCGGATGGCCATTTATGGCCAATCCGGCACCATATGGTTACATGGGAGGCAAAAACGGATCATTTTCTGTCTTTTTCAAAATGGACAGAACAAGATCCCAAAAAATGTGGTGTGAAGCCAGCCTAAGGCTCCCTTCATTTTTTCCTGTCCGTGGCGATCCTGTTTTTTGCAGGACCCCACGGACAGGAATGGATAGGCCCGGATGTAAACTCCGGATGCCATTTCTGTGTCCGGATCCATAATTTTGAGGGATCCGGACACAGAGCTGGGAGGAGCCCGAGCCTGCAAAGTGCAGGCAAGTGGTGTTGACGCTGTGATGTCATACGGGGGGAGGAAGAATCCTGTGTTCCTCCCCCTGTGTGATGCTGAAGTTTTGCTTTCCCAGTGTATCTATATACACTGTGAAAGCAAAATAAAAGAGATAAAAATGTACTAAAAAAAAATAAATGCTCACCTCTCCGCCGGCTGTCCGGGAGCCGAAGAGAAGACGTTCGATTGCTACCAGGACCTTAAAGATGTGATTGGCTAGTAACGATCATGTGATATGTCACATGACATACCACCTGATTACTACTGGCCAATCACATTTTAAGGTCCTGCCAGCATTCGGACGTCTTCATCTGGACAGCTGGCGGAGAGGTGAGTGTTTATTTTTTTTTATTTTTAATACATTGCTTTATTTCATTTCCCTTTAGCAGTGTATGTAGATACACTGTTAAAGTGAAATTACACTGAACAGAGCAGTTTTAGTGTACTGAGCATGCTAAGTACACTCAAATCGGATCCAGAAAACAATCCTGTTTCCATAGACCCCCATGTGATTTGAATCGGACAGCGTCGTATCCGATTCTGTCCGATTCTGTCTGCTGTGCCCAAAATTGGAGCAGTCTCCGATTTTGGGGACATGCAGTCTCCGATTTTGGGGACATGAAAACAGCAGACACAATTGGATCCCTGCATACACGGATGGCTATTAAGCACCAATCCGTGCCCATCCGTGCCCATAGGGATACATGGGGGGCAAATCGGATCCGTGGCTATCCATTTTACAACGGATAGCCACGGATCCACAAAAATCGAGATATGAGATTGCTGCAGACATTTCACCATCAAAAACTTGTCACTTGGTAGGAAAAATGCTGCATAAAAACGAGTGTTTCCTCACGTTTTTAATTTTTTTTAAATTATTTTCCTTGTCATTAGAATGAAGCATACATGTATAAAATGCCAGACAAATTGACATGCTACAGGTCTGAAACAGCTACAAATCTGCAAGGAAAAAATAAGCTAAGTACATAAGTAGATTCGGAAATCTTATTCACTGGAACAGTAAAATGCTGCATTTTGTGTGGCAAAAATGCATGGGAAAAACACAACGTCTGAACGTACCATAGTAGTCTTTGATCATACAGTGCAGTTTGGTGTAGTCCTGATACTTTGGAGTTTTAGACCAAAAAAGTAGTAGAAGGTAAAAAAACCCTGATGATATATTTGGGACATACTCAATGTATATTTATGTAAATTAAAAAGTGGTAAAAATATATACTGTAATGCTCCCATACATTCCGGGGTAAATGCTAATTGCTTTTCTCAAGTCATTGTGGGGATGAAATATTCTATATTTAAAGGGAGTCCGTCAACACAAAATGATTGTGCAAACTAAGCACAGGTGTTGAGTGCACCTTTGGTGTGGCCGTCCAGTTCGGTGAACCTTCCCATCTACTTGTCTTCGATCTACCTTCGCCTTCTTCTGCATCATTTAAAGCCAGGGCTGTCAATCAAGGAAGCAGGAAGATAGATGGAAAACAGTAACTGAAGGTGCAAGGAACTGTTTGGCCTTTCTTAGGCTATGTCCACACAATCCAGAAACACTGTGTTCCAGATGCAGTGTCTCCTCCTACAGGGAAGCCATTGTTCTCCATGGGTGAATGCAACCACCTGAGTCCGTGGTCAGAGTTCAGGGTGCGGCAGCTTTTCCCTGAATTCACCCACAGAGATCGCATCCAGTTCCGCAGCAATATTTTGACATGCTGCTCGGGAAGCCGTCCGCATGTCAGTTGACACTGACAAGAAAACAAGCACTGTAGACATGGGATTTCTATAAATCCATCCACTATGCTTGTACTGTACAGTGCAGCGTTTTGGACTTAGCGTGTTGTTGCTGCATCCAAAACGCTGCAAACACTGATCGTGGGAACATACCGTTAGGGTGTACTGAGCGCCTGTTCTTGCAGCCATAATATACTCTCTAAAATGCATGCTCTATACTCAAATGGGGCACAGTCTTAATAATGGTGTTCAAGAAAAAAGGCTTCAGCGTGTCCGGATTTCCTCTTAAATTCTTGGTGTTATGTAGCTAGTCTAATGTATAGAATTGTGTAGGCATTTTATATGTACTGTGGATCTTTAAGAAACCTCTTTACATGAAGCAGTGGAGGTGCACATATGTGCATATAGTAGAAGGGGTTAAAAGCTTTCATTTGCCGAGAATAGCCGGTTAGGCATGTATCTATATTTATTTAAAGTACAACAAACAGGTTTTAGATTTAATATGTTTGTCACTTTGACAGCTGCACCCGGGAATTGTTACAATCCAGTTGCTTTTCAATTTGATGCTGTATATATTGTGTCAAGGAAAAACATGCTGTCACCTTCAAACAACAGGCTGGCTTGGTCACAGGAGATTTCGGTCACAGAACTTTAAAAGCCTTTACAGAATGTGACAAATAAATAGTATTATCCGCACGCAGTCCAGTCTCTGTTAGCGCATGATAAGTAAGTTCAAAGACAGTGCAACAGAAAGCTACGTGAAGTGTGTAGGTATAGAGGACGTCTCTTCTCTCAATGAACTTTAAACTAAAGCCCTCTACTTAATACTTCAGCGATGGTACTTTTAGCTTAAAGGGGTTGCCTGTGGAGTAAACAAAGCTTCTTATCTCACCGATTCCCCCACCCCTCGTGCTTTAACTACCTAATGTAGCAATGACATTCCGTCACAGGGACATGTCACCCAAGGGGCAATGCCTGCAGGTACCACTTGAGACCTCGAGAGATGAGTGATTGCTTCGCTCAACCCCAATCCACAATCCAGGTAAGGCCATGTCACAGGCAAATATAATTTGCCACTCATTAGTAAGTGTAATAGAAAAAATCATGTAATTGTTTTGGTCCAAAGGTAGTGTTTAGGTGTAACGTTTTGGTCAACTTGACCTTTATCGAACATGCACAGTTATGTATGTCAAGTTGACCAAAACAATACACCCATAAAATGCCTTTGGAGTAAAACTGTTAAAGACTTTTTTTTTTTATTACACATACCTATGGGTACTGGATTCTTTGATATTGATGGACTGAAATCTTAACCAAGTATCCACATCATCTAAGAGTGCTATATTTCACCATTATACAGCTCTTTGCCCGTAGACAGGAGCTGCAGGAATTTCATTAACCTCCAGTATTTCAGGCTCAATTTATGATTAGTTGCGATAGTGAGAAGTCACCTATGTACTGCACAGATGATGCCAATCTGGGGAATCAAACACCGCCTAGAGGGGCGGAACTAATAAACTTATGAAAAACACATACCTCGTGTCTATGGTCAGAAAACACTGACTTGGACTAAAGACTGGGGTTGCAGGAAGCAATCAGCTAATCTCTAGGGATCACTAGGATCAGTGATTTTCTGGAATAGTCACAGGTATGGAGATCACTAAGACCAGTGATCTTCTGGTATAGTCACATGCATGGAGATCACTAAGACTAGTGACCTTATGGTAGAGTCATGTGCATGGAGATCACTAAAACCAGTGTTCTCCTGCTATAGTCATGTGTATGGAAATCACTAAGAGTAGTGATCTTCTGGTATAATCACGTGCATGGAGGTCACTAAGACCAGTGATCTTCTGGTATAGTCACGTGCATGGAGATCAGTGAAACCAGTCCTCTTCAGGTATAGTCACATGCATGGAGATTACTAAGACCAATGACCTTCTGGTATAGTCACATACATGGAGATCACTAAGACCAGTGATCATTATTATTATTATTATTTTTAAATTATTATTATTATTATTTATATAGCGCCATTAGATTCCAAGTACAATATATATGGACAATCAGGTCGTTCGGATACAGGAAGGGAGAGGACCCTGTCCGCGAGGGCTCACAGTCTAAGAGGGAAGGGTGGGGGATGCAGTAGGAGGGGGTAGTGCCTATAGTGAGACGGTGCGGTGAACCAGGTCTCATTGTATGTTGTAGGCTTGACGGAAGAGGTGGGTCTTCAGGTTTCTTTTGAAGGTTCCCAGGGTAGGAGAGTCTCTGATGTGTTGGGGGAGAGAGTTCCAGAGTATAGTAGATGCGTGGGAGAAATCTTGTATGCGGTTGTGAGAGGAGGAGACAAGATGGGAGAAGAGAAAGAGCTCTTGGGAGGATCGCAGGGTGCGTAAGGGTAGGTATCGGGAAACCATGTCAGAGATGTATGGAGAGGACAGGTTGTGGATGGCCTTGTATGTCATGGTTAGTGTTTTAAACTGGGATCTCTGAGATGTTGGGAGCCAGTGAAGGGCTTTGCAGAGGGGGGAGACAGTGGAGTAGCTGGGAGACAGGTGGATTAGTCGGGCAGCAAAGTTTAGGATGGATTGGAAAGTTGCAAGGGAGGTAGCGGGGAGGTCGTTAACCAGGAGGTTGCAGTAGTCAAGGCGGGAGATGATGAGAGCATGAATAAGTGTTTTAGCAGTGTCGTGGTCAAGGAAAGTGCGAATCCGGGAAATGTTTTTGAGCTGAAGTCGGCAGGAGGTGGCGAGGGCCTGGATGTGAGGCGTGAAGGAGAGGGAAGAGTCAAGGATTATTCCGAGACTTTTGGGGACTGGGGAGAGTGAGCAGTTATTGATTAGGATGGATACGTCGGACAGTAGGGGAGAACGACTTGGGGGAAAGACGATGAACTCAGTTTTGTCCATGTTCAGTTTAAGGAAGCGAGCAGAGAAGAAGGATAAGATGGTGGACAGGCAATGTGGGATTTTGGATAGTAGGAAGGTGATGTGAGGCCCAGACAGGTAGATCTGGGTGTCGTCGGCGTAGAGATGGTACTGGAGGCCATGGGACTCAATGAGTGATCTTCTGGTATATCACATGCATGGAGATCATTAAGGTCAGTGATCTTCTGGTACATCACATGCCTGTAGATCACTAAGAGTAGTGATCTTCTGGTATACCACATGCATGTAGATCACTAGGACTAGTGATCTTCTGGTAGAATCACGTGCATGGAGATCATTAAGACCAATGATCTTCTGGTATTTCACATGCATGGAGATCATCAAGACTAGTGATCTTCCAGTAGAGTAATGTGTATGGAGATTACTAAGACCAGTGATCTTCTGGTATATCACATGCATATAGATCACTAAGACTAGTGATCTTCTGGTAGAGTCACGTGCATGGAGATCATTAAGACCAGTGATCTTCTGGTATATTATGTGCATGGTGATCATTAAGACTAGTGATCTTCTGGTAGAGTCATGTGTATGGAGATCACTAAGACCAGTGATCTTTTGGTATATCACATGCATGGACCACATGTTATCAATGTAAGGCGGCCGTCAAACGCACAGATATCTTGCCCGATATCGTTTAAGCGATCTCCTTTTTGATCGCTTAAGCGATATCGGGCTTAAAATCGATGCATGTAATCAAGCGATTTACGATGTTAAATCGCTTGATCGTGACATCGCAGATCTGAGGTCCGGTTCTCAGATCTAGCGATGAACGATGCCACGATCTGCTTCATCGTGGTGTATAACACCACGATGAACGATCTCCCAGCGGCAGAGCCTATGCTGGGAGATGGAAACTATGGTACACGTCGGGTAACTAAGCGACGCGCGGCGCCTAGTTACCCGATGTGTACCATAGTAACGAGCGAGATCGCGGCTCCGCATCGCTGGTGAGTCTGTCTGTGTGACATCTCACCAGCGATGTGAGCGATATTGTAAGCGATTGCGCGTGCACGTGATCGCTTACAATATTGCTAAAGATATCTGTGCGTGTGACGGCCGCCTAAAGTATATGTAGCACAGTGGAGACCACTGGAGTGGCAGCACTGAAGCCACTGGGGCTTTAAAAGGTGAGCCCCTATTCTGCTTTTGTAAATTCAGCAGGTCATCCTATATCTTGGACAGCCTATTTAAAATCCATATAAGTGTTGCTTGTTGTTAGTCCTCATAAACCCATGAAGCTTGAGGATAAAAGCATATTTTTCTATCATATGTGACTTATGTTTTCTTCCTTCTTTTTACACAGATTGTCATCCGTCCAGGAATAGAATTGGATTTTCTGTTAAGCAACAATTTTGGAAATTATTCTGCAGGGTAACAATAGAATAACTTGTTGGTATAGATACAAAAACATTTTAAGGTATGTAATTAGCACTTTTAGCATTTTTTTCCTATTCTCTGTAATAATACTTGTCAGATAGCTCAAAGTGAGGCTGTGTTCACATAGGACAGATTCTTGAAGCAGTTGTATTCTGGTGAAAAATTGTTTGAAATGTCTCAAAAATTTTCCACAACTCCCAGTTTTGAAAAAATGTTGACTTTGGGCATTTTAATGCCAGTCCCAAGCAGCCCTGACCATTTTTTGGAAAAGAAGGCAGAGCTTGGAAAGGGCTAAGCATAGCCAACATTTGCATAATAATTTCTGTCACAAAAGGGGTAAATTCCGATAGAAATGTATGAAGGCCCCTGACAGGTGTACATTTATGGCGGTGGTACATGGCAGTTTTATAATGCAGCAAATATCATGATTGAGGCATATGCATCTTAATGAAATTGGGGAATCTTACTCCAGTGCTCGATCTGTAAGACTGACATATACCAGTGTATAAGCATAAGTTGGCCCCAAGATGAATGTCTTTCAGCATTTTGCTATACAGGTATAAAATGTTGTACAAATGTATTCTATCCTGCAGAATGGGAAAATCATACTTTTGGCATCATTTTGGTGAATGGTGTATTATAATAACAAAGGTAATTTTTCCTTCTTTTTTTACTTTCATACTCTATATACATATATAAACACACAATTGATACTGCTTTGGACTGAATACACAATTGCTGTATACACGATGGATAATACAAAATAGACTGCTGCTGGCTGTATACATAATAGAGAATATACACTAGAGACTTCTGCAGGTTGTATACACAGTGGAGACTGCTGCAGGACGTACACACATTAGAGACTGCTTGCCGTATGCACATTAGAGACTCCTGGCCATATGCACATTAGAGACTGCCGGCTGTATGCACATTAGAGACTGTTGGCTGGATACACATTAGAGACTGACAGCCATGTACAGATTAGAGACTGACGGTATTATACACATTAGAGACTGACTGCTGTATACACATTATAGACTAACGTCTGTATACACATTAGAGACTATTTCCTGTATATGTTGTATACACAGCACTATACTATATATACAGGTCCACACTATATAGATACAGTTTATAGACACACTAATACAGAGAGACACACAGAGACAGACAGACTCACACACATCATACTCAATCTCCATCCTTCTAATCCCGCTGGTGCCATCGCTGTGCAGTGACTTCTGGTTTGTACTGCACATGTCAGCTTATTAGGCGCATGTGCAGTACAAACCTGGCTGAGACTGACCTCACTGAAGATGTCAGTCTTGACCAGGCCAGCCCCCTCTGATTCGGTGGCTGCGGTGCTGAATGACAGAAGAGGGGGTCTGTACAAGAGGGGAGGGGGTGGTGCCCGGAGGTGATTGGCAGGAGGGAGAGCGGGCCCATAGAAGAGATGAGGGTGTAGGGCCCAGATAAAATTGTGCCCTGCCCCCTCACCTCTTCTGCAAGCCCCCTCTCCAGTCACCGCAGGTTCTTTCACAGGAGTAAAAGCATTCATGCCCTGATGGTGGCACATGAGCGTAACTATATTGGGGTTGTTAAAATTACCATTGTGGTGACTGCAATTGTTTCTAAACATATTGGCGAAGTCTATGTCGGAGAGGATCGCCTCAGATACATTCTTAGAATAGTCCATTCATGCACCCGAGCACTACTGGAAAAACTTTGCTGTAATGTTCACATTAAAATTTCATCTGTTTTTTTACACATGATTTTATTTTGTTTCTGTATGCTGTGAAGAATAATGTTCCACACATCATTTCACTTGAGAAACTGATGCAAATCTACCATCACAGCTTGGTCTAATGGGGTCATATTTGCTGTGCATTCTGGTGGTTCGATACTCAGCTGAAAGACGGGAAATAATCCATCTCATTGTTAGCATGGAACTTTTCCTTTATAGTTCAATCGGCTCTTGGTCTGAGTTTGTCATGCCTGACAGGTTTTTTCTTGAACACGAGGAATTCTTTTCTTTCATCTTTTTTCCTCCTATATCTTCTTTACAATTCCATTTTATACTATCTTTATGGCTGAAATATGGGTTGGTTGTTATTAATATTATTATACTATTATTAGATTGTCATGTTCCACAAGACACTTTCCATTGCAGCGTACAATCTAGTTTCCTCATGAACAGATGCGTATACAGAGGACCTGGGCAAAGAGTAGGTGACTGTAAGCCATTCATTCTAACGTCTTTTACATATGCAAAAAATGGTCACTTCATCTTTGGATCTGAGTTTCCTCAGGTTTGGTCAGCGTTTTTCAGTGTTCGCCATCGGTGTTTCATAAATGATAAAAACAAATGACACAGCTTCTCCCATACATGGGAACATAGGGCACACCGCTCCCCACCACCCAACATACACAGTCGAATAATGACTCCAGATGATGACTGACAAAAGAAGGCCGTAAGACTTTAACTAAGGGTAACTAAAAGCGGTACAAAATAAATAATTAATTCAACCTTTCCATACATTAATATTCATAAATACCCTATTTGTACTGCTAAACAACCATAAAACACCCAATTCAATTGGGCACATTTTACCCTCAAAATAAAGCCAAACGACAAGTGAATGCTGCTCTTCAAATCCAGGGTGATGGGCAGGCGTCTCTTCTCCAGTCGCCAAGTGAAGTCAGCTCCAGTCCCGACATAAATACCCCCATTTTCTGCATTTTTTTCCACCAATCATTGATGTTTGTTCAGGCAGGCAAGCGACCAATCCCCTTACACTTGCCTCTTGTTACTATACCACTAACCCTTTGGCTATAACCAAGTCATGTATGAGGATATTTCATGCGGATTAAAACCTGTGAAAACTACCTTTCCTCAGCCAGCTGAAAGAAAGGGGACGTGGTGGTCCCATGCAGCCTCATCCACTATCCACTATCAAGTATATGATATGGCGTTTGCTGCAATGGAAGCAAAATTTATTTCAATAAAAAAATGCAATTTGGGAAATATTCTTAATGCATTTTATATTTTCCATTTTTCTCTTTCGAAATTATTTTGAGTAAATATATCACCACAACAGTCTGATAAAAATTGCAGCTACAGATGTGAAATGTGTGCTTTAGGGCATTGAAGAACATGTTTCCCCTTTATCAGCCCATATGATTGTTTGATTATGATGAACGCCTGACAACACCACCAAAAGCACCGCTAAAAATACTGGATTTACGAGTGTATGCCGGCCGAGGGCAGTCTGTTCCACCTTATATTCACTCTATCTACTACACAAAGCAAAAATTCACTCTATCTACTATATAATCGTCTAAGGTTCTCTGTCTGTCACGGAAATCGCGCGCCAGCGCCAGGGCTGGCGGCCACCAATGAGCGAGGAGTATGCAAAACAGCCACGCGCATTCAAAATTCGCGCCAAGCTGAAACCTGGAGACAACGCCGCTATCGCAAGGATATACGTGTCCGGCCACGGCCATCGTCGGGAGAACAGTGGCGTTAGCTGCTGATGTCCCGGCTGGCTCGCCGCGGACCTCGGGGCGCAGTAGATGAGCCGCGAATATCGTCGGGAGATTGGCGTCTGCGGCTCATTTACTGCGCTGCGAGGTCCGTGGCGAGCGTCAGCTGGTCATCTCCCGGCTGCTTGCCACGGTAGTACCCTGACCGCCATATTGGAACACCCACAGAATGGGTATTCCTATATGGTGGCATAGCGGCAAACACACGCAGAATCTCTGATTGGTCACCGCCAGCCCCGAAGACCAATCAGAGACACGGCTTTCAAACCGGCGCGTGTTTGAAAACTGCGTACCATTCAAATTGCGCGCCAAGCCGTGCGCCACATCTCCGATTGGTCGCCGCCAGCCGTGGCGACCAATGAGAGACTTGCCGCGCGGTATGAATGCCGCGTCTCTGATTGGTTGGCGTGGCTGGCGGCGACCAATGAGAGATTGCGGCGCGAGATTTGAATGCTGCGAGCTCTCAATGGTCGCCGCCATCCGCGCCAACCAACCAGAGACGCTGCATTCAAACCGCGCACCAAGTCTCTCATTGGTCGCCACCAGCTGTGGCCACCAATGAGCGTCGCGGTATTCAAATTGCGATATTGGCGTGCAATTTGAAGTGCCGCTCATGCAGTTTACTCCTGTCTACAAGGTCTGTCAGTCAGTGTGACGCAGTTTTGCTCCTGTCTACCAGGTCTGTCAGTCAGTGTGATGCAGTTTACTCCTGTCTATAAGGTCTGTCAGTCAGTGTGATGCAGTTTACTTCTGTCTATAAGGTCTGTCAGTGTGACGCAGTTTACTCCTGTCTATAAGGTCTGTCAGTCAGTGTGACACTGTTTACTCCTGTATACAAGGTCTGTCAGTCAGTGTGACGCAGTTTACTCCTGTCTACAAGGCTGTCAGTCAGTGTGACGTCCTTCACTCCTGTCTAAAAGGCTGTCAGTCAGTTTGACATCCTTTACTCCTATCTACAAGGCTGTCAGTCTGTGTGACGTCCTTCACTCCTGTCTACAAGGCTGTCAGTCATATGTGTGACGCAGTTTACTCCTGTCTACAAGGCTGTCAGTCAGTCTGACGAACTTCACTCCTTTCTACAAGGCTGTCAGCCTTGTAGACAGGAGTGAACGATGTCACACTGACAGCCTTGTAGAAAGGAGTGAAGTTCGTCACACTATGACTGACAGCCTTGTAGACAGGAGTGAAGGACGTCACACTGTCAGTCATAGTGTGACGAACTTTACTCCTGTCTACTAGGTCTGTCAGTCAGTGTGACGTCCTTCATTCCTGTCTACAAGGCTGTCAGTCATAGTGTGACGAAACTTTACTCCTGTCTACTAGGTCTGTCAATCAGTGTGACGTCCTTCACTCCTGTCTACAAGGCTGTCAGTCAGTGTGACGAACTTCACTCCTGTCTACAAGGTATGTCAGTCAGTGTGACGTCCTTCACTTCTGTCTACAAGGCTGTTAGTCAGTGTAACGAAGTTTACTCCTGTCTATAAGGCTGTCAGTCAGTGTGACGTCCTTCACTCCTGTCTACAAGATATGTCAGTCAGTGTGATGTCCTTCACTCCTGTTTCTAGGTCTGTCAGTCAGTGTGACGTCCTTCACTCCTGTCTACAAGGCTGTTAGTCAGTGTGACGAACTTCACTACTGTCTACAAGGCTGTCAGTCAGTGTGAACGAACTTCACTACTGTCTACAAGGCTGTCAGTCAGTGTGATGTCCTTCACTCCTGTCTACAAGTTATGTCAGTCAGTGTGACATCCTTCACTCCTGTGTACAAGCATGTCAGTCATAGTGTGACAAACTTACTCCTGTCTACAAAGGTTTGTCAGTCAGTGTGAAACAGTTTACTCCTGTCTACAAAACTGTCAGTCAGTGTGACGTCCTTCACTGCTGTCTACAAGGTATGTCAGTCAGTGTGACATCCTTTACTCCTGTCTACAAGGCTGTCAGTCAGTGTGATGTCCTTCACTCCTGTCTACAAGTTATGTCAGTCAGTGTGACATCCTTCACTCCTGTGTACAAGGCTGTCAGTCATAGTGTGACAAACTTTACTCCTGTCTACAAGGTTTGTCAGTCAGTGTGACACAGTTTACTCCTGTCTACAAAACTGTCAGTCAGTGTGACGTCCTTCACCTCCTGTCTAAAAGGCTGTCAGTCAGCTTGACATCCTTTACTCCTATCTACAAGGCTGTCAGTCTGTGTGTGACGTCCTTCACTCCTGTCTACAAGGCTGTCAGTCATATGTGTGACGCAGTTTACTCCTGTCTACAAGGCTGTCAGTCAGTCTGACGAACTTCACTCCTTTCTACAAGGCTGTCAGCCTTGTAGACAGGAGTGAACGATGTCACACTGACAGCCTTGTAGAAAGGAGTGAAGTTCGTCAACACTATGACTGACAGCCTTGTAGACAGGAGTGAAGGACGTCACACTGTCAGTCATAGTGTGACGAACTTTACTCCTGTCTACTAGGTCTGTCAGTCAGTGTGACGTCCTTCATTCCTGTCTACAAGGCTTGTCAGTCATAGTGGTGACGAACTTTACTCCGTGTCTACTAGGTCTGTCAATCAGTGTGACGTCCTTCACTCCTGTCTACAAGGCTGTCAGTCAGTGTGACGAACTTCACTCCTGTCTACAAGGTATGTCAGTCAGTGTGACGTCCTTCACTTCTGTCTACAAGGCTGTTAGTCAGTGTAATGTCAGTCATATGTGTGACGCAGTTTACTCCTGTCTACAAGGCTGTCAGTCAGTCTGACGAACTTCACTCCTTTCTACAAGGCTGTCAGCCTTGTAACAAGTTTAACGTCCTGTCTATCAGGGTGTAGTCAGGTGGACGTCCTTCACTCCTGTCTACAAGATATGTCAGTCAGTTGTGTGACGTCCCTTTCACTCCTGTTTCTAGGTCTGTCAGTCAGTGTGACGTCCTTCACTCCTGTCTACAAGGCTGTCAGTCATGTGTGACGAACTTCTACTACTGTCTACAAGGCTGTCAGTCAGTGTGACGACTTCACTACTGTCTACAAGGCTGTCAGTCAGTGTGATGTCACTTCACTCCTGTCTACAAGTTATGTCAGTCAGTGTGACATCCTTCACTCCTGTGTACAAGGCTGTCAGTCATAGTGTACAAATTTACTCCTGTCTACAAGGTTTGTCAGTCAGTGTGAACGTTTACTCCTGTCTACAAAATGTCAGTCAGTGTGACGTCCTTCACTGCTGTTACAAAGGTTGTCAGTCAGTGTGACAGTCCTGTCACTCCTGTCTTTTACACTGTTCATGTCCAGTGTGACATCTTCACTACTGTCTACAAGCTTTTCAGTCAGGTGTGACACTTCACTACTCGTCTACAAGGCTGTCAGTCATGTGTGACAACTTTACTCCTGTCTACAAGTTGTCAGTCAGTGTGACGTTTACTCCTGTCTAAGAAATCAGTATCACGTTCCCTTTACTCCTGCTACAAGGTGTCAGTCAAGGTGCTTACTCTGTTACAGTCTTAGTCATGTGACGATCCTTTCACTCCCTGTACTACAAGGTTGTCAGTCAGTGTGACAACGTTTACTCCTGTCTACAAAGTGTCAGTCAGTGTGACGTCCTTCACTGCTGTCTACAAGGTTGTCAGTCAGTGTGACTCCTTTACTCCTGTTACAAGGCTGTCCAGGATCATAGTGTGATGGAACCTTTACTCCTGTTCAGTAGTGTGCACTTGTCTCTGTACTTGTTTCAACTTCGCTGTCACATATGTAGACAGCTGTCAGTCATAGTGTGAGAACTTTTCATTCACATGGCTGTCAGTACATAGTGAGAGTTCATTCCGTTACAAGGTGTCAGTCATAGTGTGACGTAGTTCACTCCTGTTTACAAGGCTGTCAGTCAGAGAGTGACGCAGTTCACTCCTGTTTACAAGGTATTCTAGAATACCCGATGTGTTAGAATCGGGCCACCATCTAGTATTAGATATATTTATGTTACATAAAATCAGATGAGTGTTTATAAAAGCCAAAGGAGTTTTCACATCTCATAAAGTTAAGGTGTATTTCTAGGATGTACCAAAACTTTGCCTCATGTCAACGGACCTTGAGGGTCTCTTTTAGTCCTGGAATGAACAGTAGAAAGCAAGGCTGTGGAGTTGGAGTCGGTGCCCAATTTGATGGACTCGGATTCGATATAAAATGAACCGACTTCGGCTCCTAAAATATCTAATAAATTGGGTAGAGTAATTCAATACAACATATGCTGAATATTATATTATGCTCTATCTAAATATCCTGAGTATTATAGCATAATAATGATTAAAAGCCTGATAATCACATTGTACTGCAATAATGTATCACTTAAACATGAGCCATGTATGAGGGAGTCAGAGGCGTTGAGTGTGATCTTGCGAAATTGATGAGTTGGAGCTGGATGTTTGGCTTACCGACTCCACAACACTGGTAGAAAGCATTCATGTCACTGCATCCCTTTTTAAGCTTCCTCTGATTTGTTCACACCTCTACACCATTGGCTGGGGTGCCACTGTGCAGACCTTGGAAGGGATGCAATGCCAGATCAGTGTAGGGCTGCCAAGGGTCGGACCCACATTGTTCCTGGCAGAATGCTGTCATTTGATGGGATGGGTAAACACCTTTTTATTTTGTCATGACATCATAAATAAATGCGTCATCAATTTCAAGATATTGACCTTCATATAGATATAGATTTTCTAATTCCTTTCTCTAAGCTTTCTCTATTGATATATTTCTTTTATGTATATTTCCCTTCTACCCTCTATAAACTTCAAATAATAACGAGATTCATTCCATCTGTCAATCACAGTGAATGATCCACTTAGTTCTCTTCTAGTATGAATATTCATGCCACATATTCACATCACTACACAGGACATCAGTAGGGGGATGGGGGCTGTATCCTCCTCTCTGCTCCAGTTTGCAGCCAAGCAAGAGGTAAGTTAAAACACAGGATCTTTCACAGCACAGCAGGAATACCTGCTTAGAGAAAGAAAGGGAGTCTAGATCAGGTAAGGCAGATCTGCAACAGCTCTCTCCCTACATGTCCTCCACAGAACAGAAGCTCCTGATGGAAACTGAAACCTGACACTGCACTGATAGCAAAGGGAGGAGGGAGGAGAGAGCTGCTGAGAAGGAGTGCATAATGAATGAACAATTTAAGGCCCCTTTCACATAGGCGTTTTTTTGAAAATGAGGCAGATCCGGCAGATTTACCACATCTGCCACATCTTCCGCCAATGGCTGCACTTGCGGCACTGATCCGTCAAGCCCCATGCATTGTCTATGAGGCTTACGGCAAGTGAAGTTTTGCAGGTTGCGGCAGATGCAGCATTTGCAGCAGCGAAAAAAAATGCTGCTGACCGCGTTTTTTTTCACGGCCGCAAGTGCTGCATCTGCCGCAACCGGCAAAACCGCACTTGCCGCACCCGACCGCAAGCCACCTAGACATTGCGTGAGGCTTGCCAGATCGGTGCCACAAGTGTGGCCGTTAGGTGGAAGATGCGGCAGATGCGGTAAATCTGCCGGATCTGCTGCATTTTCAAAAAAACGCCAGTGTAAAAGCAGCCTAACACAGCTGGAATTTTCCTCTGTGAATATAATTGACAGGACTAATGCAGGAGCTCCCTGCAGGGTCTGAAAATGCTTATAAGAAGGAAAGTTTAAAAGGTAGAATAATTATTTAAAATGTTTTTAAAAGGTCTGCCCAGGCCCTATTCAAGGGTAGTATTAGTATCATACTGAAAAATGACCTGACAGTGTCCCTTTAAGTAATGTAGAGGAAGAGAGGGTATGGGGTAGAGTCACAAAGGCAGAAACATCCCTGTTATTTCACCAGTGTATTTGCAACAATCTTAATTTAATTTAAATAAATTATAATTCCGTATACAAGTTACGTTTCTCCCAAAAGAAAAAAAAACTGCAATGTTAGTACAATCTAGGGGACGTAGCAACCACTTAAATCAATGTTTTACACCTTGGCAAGACTTGTAACACGAAAACTACTTTTCCAGTGCCACGTATTGGAAGTAACTATCCTATAAATTTAAATGTTTATCCTTTATGGAGATTTGTAACAAGACCATTTTTCGTTGAAAGCTGTTTAAGGCGGCCGTCACACGCTACGATATCGCTAGCGATATTGTTAGCGATCACGTGCACGCGCGATCGCTTACAATATCGCTCACATCGCTAGTGAGATGTCACACAGATAGACTCACCAGCGATGTGGACCAGCGAGATCGCTGGTAACTATGGTACACATCGGGTTACTAGGCGCCGCGCATCGCTTAGTAACCCGACGTGTACCATAGTTACCATCTCCCAGCATAGGCCCTGCCGCTGGGAGATCGTTCATCGTGGTGTTATACACCACGATGAAGCTGTTTGTAAAATCGTTCATCGCAAGATCTGAGGTCCGGAGCTCAGATCTCGATCTTGCGATTTGAACACTTCTCGCTCGTCGTATCTTGCCGTCACACGCAGAGACATCGTTCACAGCGATTTTTAATCAGGCGCGTTCAAGCGATATCTTCCAAGATATCGTAGCGTGTGACGGCCGCCTTAGAGTGATCTACCCTCACTTTACAGAAAGTATTTGGTGCATGTATCATTGTAAATCTCCCCAAAAATGGTACCTTTAAAAAAGTTTGTTCTGCAAAACACTAGAGTTTGCTTGATTATATTGACAAGAAAAACTAAATATACTTGGCTTGTAATTCATAGTACAAAAAATAAAAACAATATACTGTATGTTTTTTAAAAGGATCTGTCACCAGGTCAAAAGCTGCCTGTTATTTTATCCCTGCTGCTTTCCTGAATGTTATTTTTTTGGTCTTTAATAAGGGGCATGGTTGATTGGATAATAAAGTAGAGCTGCCTAAAGACACGCCCCTGAGGAACACTGTGATCTACACCCCTTGATAAATGCTATAACATTTTGCATCAACTAAAAAGGTCCATATCTCTGGAACCGTATTGTGGATTTGGAAAAAAACAACAGAATACTCAAGAAAGCAGCGGAAATTAAATAAGAGCAAAAACAGGCATGTTTGATCCTGTCCTCCTTAAGGCCAAACATAACATACTGAAGGGGTTAACAGCTGCCCTTCTCATTACTGATTGTACCTGAAATTAGTTTGCTGTGCTTTGTAAGTAACCCGACTCTTTGTAGAAGATTATATTATTGCTCCTTTTATTTTTTAGCATAAAAATAAGAATGATAGTGATGCAGCTGCCATTGACAGCATAGTGCTGCCTAATTGGGGATCTCTATGACCGCTTCAATTAGACTCCCAATTACAGAGTTGGCAGTCAGAATATGCATTACCAAATTACTGCTCCCAGTTATAAAATCCTCAAAAATGTATACGTATATCATGTTCAATCACATTCATTATGCACCACGATGAATAAAACACATAGCACATTAAATCTACGGGGACAAAGCGGAATTATCTATTGTGATCCCAAAAATGAAATACACTAGAAATCCTTCCAGGCATCGATCAGTACGAAGCATCATCTGGAAATGTTGACACTCGCATGGTAAAATGGTGCCTGAACTTGGAGAATGTAATTGCTGCTTGTGATCCGCTGTAGATACGAGGTGTCGCTGCTTTTCCAGTGCAGTTAGTGTATCGCACAAGTCAAGGCCATTAAGACTCAGTTGGATGGTGAAGGAGTTCGTGAGCACAGTAGGAAAAAAAGCGATGCTGGTAAAATATGCATCCTCTATAACTCTTTTCATAACCTAAATTGCTGCGGCAAAAACAAGGTGGTGATGTGATGCACTCGAATGGTTTTATTGTCTCTGAAATAGACACTATTTTCATATGAGCCTTGGGGGGTTCTCGGAGATTATATGCGCTGGGTCTTCACATGCAGAGTATTTGGTAAATCTGTAAGCATAGTTTCTGCGACATTACATGCAGAAATGATAGGCGCTGCTTCACTGAATTATAAGTTCAGGAATTTGTGCTTAGAAACATCAGTATTACTTTTGTCAATTGCTTCCTCGGGCCATTGTATTTAGGGCAGGTTTCCTATTATCTGTTTTGTAATTTTGCTGTGTCTGCGCTAATGAAAACTGTAGCAGCATAGATTTTTTTTATAATATTGAAATGGGCTCAGCTCTAAAGCTAACGGGATTTAACCTACTAAAGGAGGACATTTCTTCTCTATCTGGGAACATTTAAATGGAATTTTCAGATGTTTAAAAAGTTAGGGTAGATAATGATACCATATACCATAATAGCCAGTGCTTACCTCTTCAATCCCCCACCTCTCCACCACCATCATTTCTCTGGTATATACAGTACCTTGTGAAAGTATTCGGCCCCTTGACCTTTTCAACCTTTTGCCACATTTCAGGCTTCAAACATAAAGATATAAATTCTTCTTTTTTTGTGAAGAATCAACAAGTCGGACACAGTCATGAAGTGGAATGAAATTTATTGCATATTTTAAAGTTTTTTAACCCTCCGTCACATACAATATCGGTTCTAACGAGTTCACATACAATGTGACTGTCAGGCGCAGGCTAGAAAAATACCTATAATATCTAATGTTTGCAATTTCAGTGCTCTAAAAGTGATCAGTGACCTTCATAGGGATGTAATAAAAGAGACTACACATAATCAGGTGCAAAAAAAACCCCTATTTACTTAACATAAAACTAATAACTCTGAAATACAAACATTTCAAAACTCCCGCCAAATAGAAGAGATGTGCCTGTCAGGCCTATTGTATGTGACTGTATGTGAACTGAAAAGTGGGGCATGCCACTTATTCGGCCCCCTTGAGTTAATACTTTGTAGTGCCACCTTTTGCTGCGATTACAGCTGCAGTCTCTTGGGGTATGTCTCTATCAGTTTTGCACATCGAGAGACTGAAATTCTTGCCCATTCTTCCTTGCAAAACAGCTCGAGCTCAGTGATGTTGGATGGAGAGCGTTTGTGAACAGCAGTTCTCAGCTCTTTCCACAGATTCTCGATTGGATTCAGGTCTGGACTTTGACTTGGCCATTCTAACACCTGGATACGTTTATTTTTGAACCATTCCATTGTAAATTTTGCTTTATGTTTGGGATCATTGTCTTGTTGGAATATAAATCTCCATCCCAGTCTCAGGTCTTTTGCAGACTCCAACAGGTTTTCTTCCAGAATGGTCCTGTATTTGGCTCCGTCCATCTTCCCATCAATTTTACCCATCTTCCCCGTCCCTGCAGAAGAAAAGCAGGCACAAACTATGATGCTGCCACCACCATGTTTGACAGTGGGGATGGTGTTTTGAGGGTGATGAGCTGTGTTGCTTTTACGCCAAACATATCGTTTTGCATTGTGGCCACAAAGTTCTATTTTGGTTTCATCTGACCAGAGCACCACATGTTTGTTGTGTATCCCAGGTGGCTTGTGGCAAACTTCAAATGAGACTTTTTATTGATATCTTTGAGAAATGGATTTTCTCTTGCCACTCTTCCATAAAGGCCAGATATGTGCAGTGTACGACTTATTGTTGTCCTATGCACAGACTCTCCCACCTCAGCTGTAGATATGTGCAGTTCATCCAGAGTGATCATGGGCCTTTTGGTTGCATCTCTGATCAGTCTTCTCCTTGTTCAAGATGAAAGTTTAGAGGGACAGCCAGGTCTTGGTAGATTTGCAGTGGTCTGATACTCCTGCCATTTCAATATGATCGCTTGCACAGTGCTCCTTGAGATGTTTAAAACTTGGGAAATCTTTTTGTATCCAAATCCGGCTTTTAACTTCACCACAACAGTATCTCGGACCTGCCTGGTGTGTTCCTTGGTCTTCATGATGCTTTCTGCACTTGAAACAGAACCCTGAGACTATCACAGAGCAGGTGCATTTATACGGAAAATTGATTACACACAGGTGGATTCTATTTATCATTACCAGTCATTCAGGACAACATTGGATCATTCAGAGATCTTCACTGAACTTCTGGAGTGAGTTTGCTGCACTGAAAGTATAGAAGCAGTATAATATTGCACGCTCCACTTTTCAGTCTTTTATTTGTTAAAAAAGTTCAAAATATCCAATAAATTTCGTTCCACTTCACGATTGTGTCCCACTTGTTGTTGATTCTTCACAAAAAAATATAATTTCTATCTTTATGTTTGAAGCCTGAAATGTGGCAAAAAGTTGAAAAATTCAAGGAGGCCGAATACTTTCACAAGGCACTGCATATATATATATATATTTATATTATATATACATATAATGTCAAACTTCCAGTGATGGTCTCCAGTCTCCTTGATGTGATAATTCCTTCATCGTGGTGCAGGAGCAGCCAGAAAATTGACTCGGTAGGTAAGGCTATTTCTTTACTTTTGTAACATTGTCTACTCTATTGCAGCTTTTTTAGTAAACCCGTTTTAAGCGTGCCTGTAGTTTCAGATTACTTAGTGAAATAAGCTGTCCAGCAAACCTGCAGTTTAAGTGGCCGGAAGTGAATGGCCGTGATATGGGGGAAATAATGCTTATTTCCTTACTTTATGAAACCTGAGGACTTGCCCATGGCATCAGTGTACTCTGGTTAGTCACGCCCACAACATGGGGCAGTTACGTCCTCTACATGTGAGCTCACATCCATCATTTTCGGGTGTTGGGTCATGCCCATTGTTTTTGTGCTTCTCCGCCCACTCACTCAGCTCCACCTCCCGTCACTTTCATTCACATCCGGGCACTTAAACTGCAAGCATGCCAATCTGTCCTGGGTGTGTACCTGAGGAATAACACTATTTCTGGCCGTTTTGACTTGTGTCCTTCATTTTTCCCTTATGTATGGCTTCAGAAGCATAAAAACAGTATACAGCGGTGCTACGTAGTGTAGATGTCAGTCCAACATTGCAGTGATGTGAAACACTTAATAGAAGAAGCAGGCAGACTGTGTGGTTTTCTATCTCTCTGTCACATCCCTACCTGAACCTGCCCCAGTTTTATCTGCTTCTTTCACCAGGTGCTGCTGTTTGTGTTCATTCTGTGGGTGCAGCTGGTGATGGAGGAGACAATGTAACCAATAGCTTTGGGCAGCATAGGCACTGACAAGCTAGTTTTACTGATTTTGCTGAAACCTGTGGTGCCACCAAGTCAGGCAGAATAGATGTGTGCACTGTCCAGCAGCTTTGCAGATGTAACCAGTTCCCTTCTCTGGCCAATAAGGCACTACCTTAATTAAACTCCTAGCATATATAAGAATTGCTAGTTAAAGGTTTTTTCTAAACCTGTTTTGTTTTTCCCGTTACCAGCTATCTGAGTCGGCTAATATGATACCTTTTGCCAACTCTCCGTTTACCTTACAATTCTGCCTCTGTCTCTGGCTAGGGTCAGATTAACGTTAAAGGTGGGTTGCGTTAAAAACATTGGGTTTGTCAGGCTAAAAGCAGTGCTACTGTCATGGTAGCGACGCGTTGACGCTGCCAATACTTACCTATGGTGACACGGCCCCTAGTGTGGCTCAAACGCTGGCATCTGAGTGAAATCTTGCGCTTTTTCCTAACGCGAGAAAATACGCTGTCTATGCTGAAATTGCTACATGATTCAGATATCCAGTGGCATTGAGGTTTTCATTGATGAAGAATGGCCCCACTATCTTTGTACCCCATATATCATACCATACCATCACTGTTTGTGTTCCAACAGTCTTGGAGGGATCTATCCACTGTGGGTTAGTGTCAGACCAATAGCCGTGGTTTTGTCTGTTAACTTCATATTCACAAAAAAGTTCACCCCATCACTCATCTGAAGGCAACAGACACTGGAAGCCTGTGCTAGCATTTCTTCTACAGTGTTGCTATCAATGTGTCAAGAGTGGGAGTAGATGTTTGCATTGACAATCCAACACAATGGGCAGCACTTTGAACACATTTTACAAGTGGTCATAAACTTGTAAATAACTTATGAAAGATAAACTTACATTAAAACCAAGCACACCATTGCTTTTCTTATGAAATTCTCAATATGTTTGATGTGTCACATGACCCTCTTCCCATTGAAAAAAATAAGGTTGGATCTAAAATGGCCAACTTCAAATTGGCCACCATGGTCACCACCCACCTGGAAAAGTTTTCCCCCTCCCATATACTAATGTGCCACAAACTGGAAGTTGATATCCAACCATTCCCATTTTATTTAGGTACATCCTTATAAATGGCCCACCCTGTACAGAGTTGGGAAGAAATTTTTCCCTGAATATGGGTCATGGATTTTTCCTTCCTTTGAATGAAAATATTTTTCTAATAATAATAAATGTATTTTTCATTTCTATCGCATCAACATATTCCACAGCACTTTACAATTCAGAGGGGACATGTACAGACAACATCAGACCTAAGGTCCCTTTCACATCAGCGTTTTTTTTAAATCGCGGCAGATGCGGTGAAAAAAACAGCATCTGCCGCGATTAACGCGAAAAAAAACGCTGCTGACTGCGTTTTTTTTGCGGCCGCACCTGCCGCAAGTGCCGATACCGCACCTGCCGCACCCTTACCGCAAGCCCCATAGGCATTGCATGGGGCTTGCCGCAACTGTGCCGCAAGTGTCGCGGTTATGCGTTAATCGCGGCAGATGTGGTTTTTTCACTCTGATGTGAAAGTGGCCTTAGGTCTGATGTTGTCTGTACATGTCCCCTCTGAATTGTAAAGTGCTGTACTTACATAGTAGCACAATTTAACAGACACAATGAGGAGTGAGGGCCCTACTCATAAACATACACTATTGTAGGTTGAACTTGATGGAGCTGTGCCTTTTTGCAACCTTAAAGGGAAACTGTCACCAGGTTTTTGCAACCTAATCTGAGAATAGCATAATATAGGACCCGAGATTCTGATTCCAGTGATGTGTCACTTACTGGGCTGCTCAGTGTAGTTTTGATAAAATCACTGTTTAATGAGCTGGAGATTATCATTAGCAGTCTACTTGGCCTGCTACCAAGTAGGCAGGCTTATTCACAGACTACTAAATCTGCAAACACAAATTTTATCAAAATGACAGCAAGCAGATCGGTAAGTGATACATCGCTGGAATCAGGGTCTCTGTCTCTACATTATGCTGCTCTCAGATGGGATGGCAAAAACCTGGTGACAGGTTCCCTTTAAAATAAACCTGTCATGTAAAGAAACACTACTAACCTGCATATATGGGGTTAATCTGCAGATTAACAGCATTCTGCTGCCGTTTGACCTCCACACCGAGAGGCCGGCTGCCTGGAGAAAATTAACTAATTGATTGATTCTTCCCAGCAGCCTTGGCCTTCAAACATAGGGGCGCGAAGGGTGCAACTTCAGCCACTCTTCAGGGCCTGGTCAGCAGCAGTCGTGACTATGCCCCCAGTACTTACTGACAGATAGCTCGGTACTGATTCATAAAATGGTAGAGTTGGAAGGGACCTCCTGGGTCATCTGGTCCAACCCCTGCTCAAAGCAGGATTCACTAAATTATCTCAGACAGATGTCTGTCTAGCCTCTGTTTGAAGACTTCCATTGAATGTGAATTCACCACCTCTTGTGGCAGCCTGTTCTACTTATTGATCACCCTCATTGTCAAAAAGTTTTTTCTGATACCTAATCTTTGTCTCCTATTCAGTTTCATCCCACTGCTTCTAGTCTTTCCTTATGCAAATGAGAATAAAGCTGATTCCTCTACAGTGTGACAGCCCTTGAGATATTTTAAGACAGCTATTAAGTCTCCTGTAAGTCTTCTTTTTTGCTAGCTAAACATTCCTAAATCCTGTAACTGTTCCTCATAGGACCTGGTTTGCAGACCGGTCACCATTCTGGTCACTCTTCTTTGAACTTGCTCCAGTTTGTTGATGTCTTTTTTTTTTTTTAAATGTGGTGCCGAGAACTGGACACAATTTTCCAGATGAGGTCTGACCAAAGAGGATCTAATGCTGATTCAGTTCTGGACTCAGAGTCACAGATGCCGCACACTAGGCCCTGAGTGTTGGCTGAAGCCAAGCCCTCCGCGTCCTTATGTCTAAAGACTGATGTTGCCGGAGGAATCAAGTGAATTTCCTCCAGGCAGCAGGGCTCTCAATGCAGCGGCCGCAAAACGATATTAAGGCTGCTTTCACATCAGCAGTTTTTGAAATTCGCGGCAGATACGGTGAAAAAAACGCATCTGCTGCGATTACCGCATAACCGCTGAACTTGCGGCACAGTTGCGGCAAGCCCCATGCAATGTCTATGGCGCTTGCCGTAAGGGTGCGGCAAGTGCGGTTTCGGCACTTGCGGCAGGTGCGACCATGAAAAAAACTGTGGTCAGCTGCGTTTTTTTGCGGCCGCACCTGCGGCAATTGCCGATACCGCACTTGCCGCACCTTCCGCAAGCCCCCATAAACTTTGTATGGGGCTTGCAGCACCCTGCTGCAAGTGCAGCGGTTATGCAGTAATCGCGGCAGATGCTGTTTTTTCACCGCATCTGCCGCGAATTTCAAAAACCGCTGATGTGAAAGGGGCCTAACTTGCTCATTAACCCCATATCGGCAGGTTAATAGCATTTTACATGACTATGAAAGTAAATCACATTTTCAGCATCTTGTTTGCATTGTGTTTACTGGTGTTTGTGCTCCTTCCAGTTTTGCTGCCTTCCTGGTAAATGAATGTTATATGGAGCAGAATCTGGAATGAAGATGTGACCAGGTATAGCACAGTAATCTATACCAGCATCGTGTGAGGGCAGGAGTACGATCCCCGCGGTAGATTTACTGCAGTGTTTACAGGCCCTTTTCTTTCTTGTGTTCCATTTTTTGCCCCATTTATTTGGATATATGCGTTTTCTATGTATGAGTGTAGGCAGTATTACTATTGTTATGCTTTTTATAGATACTAAAGCATACTCTATGGCCACGCGTAGTCACCACAGCTGAGCGCTTGCTATGCAGCTTACAGGAGCTACATTAATGTTTCATTGCTTCTGTATTGGAATTTTTTTGTGAATTATCCTCTGAACTCAGCACAATAAAACAATTCCCAACAAAAGCTGCAATAAAGTAGAATTATGACTGGCTCGACGGAGTAAATCTACCTGATTACTGCAAGTGAAGAGTTTATAATATTATAAAATCAAAATAAGAAAGGAGTTATGTTAAAGTGAAGCGGGGGACGGAGAGCGAATGTAAGCTCCTGTGAACCGTATCGGAGGGGCATAAATCATTCCCAACGATTTCATTACATCATCACATCGGAGGTAACGCTCCCCATCCATCCCACTGACTCCATTCCCCTAACCCGCCGCTGTTATACATGATGCAGACAGGTATGTGAGATGCTTTGAATTTTGATAGGATGGAACGATTCCTGCTGCTTTATACGGCCATAAATCTACATGGGAATATACATATTTTTATGACTTCTCAGATAATATTACAATAGGAATATTATAAGCTCATATGTTCTGAAAGATGAAGTGGTTTGAATTACTGCGCTTTAGACTATGGCTGGCATTTATAGCCCGACCTGTCACATGTTGGTTTAGAATCACTTTATTGGGAATTTGGTATATGGACGACCATTTGGGAACTGTAGTAAATATGCTTTAGTGGAGGTAAAATTTTAAATCTGCTTTACACCTGTACTTGCTTAGCATTTTTATGCATAACCATTAAAATTCAGTGCTACATATTTTCATGCATTCCCTCTGTCGAATTTATGCCTGTACTCTAGACCCCGATGAAGAAGGAACCTTATTTTTGGAGTTGTGCCAAAAACGGTACCAAGGTGTCTACTCTAAATAGCAATATTTATTGCTCTTAATGCTATTTATTATGTTATATGTCTATCTGTTATATTATGTGCTTGGGGGCAGATGCTAAGAGGACCTGGTTGCTATTACAGTCACGTGTGCACATTCGGATATCATGTGTGAACTGTGTCACTTTCCGTGACTCTAGGAGATGAATGCAACCATAAATCAAGGTCACTTTATTGGCAGTGCCATCCCCATTGTTGCTGTCCAGAGTTTTGTCCGGCTTTGGTACAATACCCTGTGTATCCTCTTGTTTATTTGCTGCGCTCGTCTTTGTTCTGTCTGAAACTTTGATTTATAACTTGATATTATTAATGACTCTGGGTTATAGCAAAGTCACCTCTCCTCCTCTTTTAATCTAGTTTTGCCTAAAAATCCAACCACTCTTCCTCCACTAGAAATGTGATTTTTTTTTCATCTCTCGCTCATCCAACACAAGGCTCTTAATCATCAAGTGAACCTTTTCTACTGCCTTAAAAACTGGATTGTGAAAGTTACACAAACAATGAGAACCACCTTAAAATGATTTATGACTATTCTTTTTAAGTAAGCTAATTTATTCCCCTCTCTTTCATTTGTTTTCATGCTTTCAATGTTTTTTTTTGTATTTTTCACAAGCAAGTGTGTTTAGGCTCTGTTCTTATACCACATATTCATATAATTTGCATTGTCCTTACTTTACTATATAGGTTGAAGAGCCATTTTGTTATGCAAAATCCATATCTTACCTATGCAAAAGAACTCACCATGGGTTTTCTTTGAAATTTAATGTAGTGTACAGAAGGCACAGATATTGTTATGGAGATTTAGGTGGTAGGCTGTCTTTATGGCGATGTTGCATGAGCACAAGCATGAACAAGTCAGTGTCCAGGCTTTTAATTTTTCAACTGTCAAACCAGAAAAGCCCATCTGTAGACCACACTATTATTATTCTTCCTTATCCTCCTCCTTTTCCTCTTCCTGAATGGTGTTTTAACTTAAAATGTCAGAATGAAGGCACTCATGGTTTCAATTGTACTTAGACATTATATTCAGCTGCAGCTTGTACTGAGCAGTGTGAGTTCTCAGCAACAGGAGGGACACTGAGGAGCAAATCGGGTCAAGTGGACGGAGGTAGAGTTAAACTTTAGCAAACAATTATACGGCCATTCGGATAAGAATTTTAAGGCTACATTCAGACTGTGCATTTTTATTTCTCTTCTGTTTTGCTGGGTTTTGACTGCAAAACAGGAGCAGTGGAAAAAACGCACCCAAAAAACTGATCTGTTAATGGATCCATTTATGGATCTGTTGTTTTTTTTTAAACCAATAATTTTTAATGATTTAGCTAATTTACAACAAGCATATCAGGGGGGAAAGGGAGACAGACAAGGGAACAAAGAGATGGAGAAAAATTGCAATAAGCAGGTTGCTCTGAGAGGTTCAAAACAATTGAAGGCATGTATAAGGTTACACATTTAAACAATAGGTGGAAAGTTTCCAAAGTTCCCACCAAGCAGAAATGTTTTGCTTCCTAGACAAATCATGGGCTAAAGTAGTTTCATACTGAAAGTGAAGATTTAAACGTGAGATCAGTTCTTCTTTAGTGGGAACAATATTTGTTTTCCAATGTTTAGCGATGCATTGTCTGGCAGCCATTATGATATTAATGACAATGGGGCGTAACGGAGATGGGACAACTTCCAGGTGCATGACCAAAATAGCAGACTGACCCGACAGTGAAAACAGGATGTGAATTATGTCAGATATCAGGGCTTCGGTTATGTGCCTGAAACGTTGTAGCACTGGGCATTCCCACCAAATGTGAACCATCGAGCCCAGGGCGCAACATCCCCTCCAGCAAAGAGGGAAGGTGGAGCCCGCGAACCTGGATAGTCGAAGAGGGGTTAGATACCAGCTAAGGTGAAGTTTTTTGGACTGCTCCAAATGATTAATACAAGAGGAGACCTTGTTGGCATGGATGAAAGCACTCCTCCACTCATCAAGTGAAGCTGAGAAGGATAGAGTAGTCTCCCAAGACAACATAAAGGGTAATTTAGTGTTGTCATCAGGGGCGATGAGGGCTTTGTACACAATAGAAACCCCATGAGAGGAGGGAGTGTTTGACTAAAAAAATCACTGTAAGCTTTCATTGAAGTAAGAGGTATCAGTACGCAGTAAATGACAGGTGTGAAGAACGTGCCGGAGCTGTAAATATTGATAAAAGGATCGATTTGGGAGATTAAATTGGAACGAGATATCGGCAAACTGTAGGATGGACCCATCTCAATCCAGCAGACTGTCTAAACTAGCAATACCCTTTTGTTTCCAGGTGGATAATGATAAACAGTCCACTGAGAGTTCAACGGCATCCAGGGAAATATATTTATACAAAAAGGGCAGGAGGTCCTTGCTGAAAAGAGACCAGGTCTCTAGTAAAGACGACATTGAGGGTAAAAGTGGCAATTGTTTAGGGAAACGGGGAAGGGCCATTTCCAAAAGGAGTCTAGTGGAGTGTTTGGGAGCAAAATGAGATTCGATTTGAAGCCACAAGGGGACATTCCTGCCTATCCACCATAGCTGTGCTTGTTCCAGGAGGGCAGCATGATGGTATGTGCGTACATCCGGAATGCCCAGGCCACCCCCGGAGTAAGGACGTGACATAAGGTGGCGCGAGATCCGGTGTGGTTTAATACTCCAAATAAACTGGTTAATAATAGTTTGAAATGTGGCTAGGGTCGAGCGAGGGAAGCGGAGGGGAAGGTAACGAAAGAGATAAATAATTTTGGGTAAGATTAACATTTTGATAAGTTGAATTTTTGCCATCCAGGAGAGAGTGTTAGAAGGATAGCGCGATAAGGCCGGGCGAATTTCTTGATTAAGCAGATCGCAGTTATGTTTAACTATCTTAGAAGTGTCGGTCATGAAAATTCCCAAGTGAAACCTGAGCTAGACCATTTAAAGGGGTATAAGTTTTGTAATGAAATTTGGGTGGTGTTGGGGAGGCCGAGAGGGTACACAATTGATTTAGATAAGTTAAGCTTGTTAAAGGATTCAGCAGAGAACTTGGATAGGACAGACATAACTTCTTTAAGGGAGTGTAAAACATTGGTGCAAGTTAAGGTAACATTGTAGGCGTATAACCCGATTTTGGTAATTTTGGAACCCACGGGTATTTTGTGAATATTTGGATTAGCTCTGATAGCAGCAGCCAGCGGCTCCATTATCAAGGCAAAAATCAGGGGAGAAAGGGGACAACCCTGCCTTGTGCCATTGGTAATGGGAAAGGGAGGAGAGAGAAAACCCGAGGCCCACACAGTGGCGTTGGGTTCCGAGTATAGAGCCATAATAGCAGAGAATACACTCCCTAAGAATCCGAATCCATGCAGCACCTCCGCAATGTACCTCCAGTGTACCCTGTCGAACGCTTTCTCTGCATCCAGGGACAGGAATACACTTGGGATGTGCCCCCTATCGACCCCACCAAGGAGATCCACTAAGCGTCTTGTTCCGTCCCTTGTTTGTCTCCCCGGGATGAAGCCTACCTGATCAGGGTCAACTAGGGAGGGGAGAACATTCAACAATCTATTGGCCCACATTTTAGCGTAAATCTTTGCATCACAGTTGAGCAAAGCTATGGGACGGAAGTTAGAAGGGGAGGTCATAGGCTTCCCTGGTTTGGGTAATGTAATTATATTGGCTTCAAGGCCTTCCTTTGTAATAGGTCCTGCAGTAACCCAAAAGGAAAACAGGCAAAGTAAATAAGGGGAGAGTATTGGGGCTAATTGCTCATAAAACTGAAAGGGAAAACCGTCCGGGCCAGGAGCTGAGGAAGATCTGGAGGTACGGATGGCTTGCAGTAGGGCTGGGCGATTAATCGAATTAATTCAATTAATTCGCCCCCCTGCTGTGTCCACGATTTGGATTTATGACATCGTTAAATTCGATTAAAAATGGCGGCCGGAGCGCTGCTTAGAAGATCCGGGCGGCTAAGAGTTAATGCGTGTTCGCGGCAGTGAGCGGGGCTGACAAGGAATCTCGCGACATTTGGCATGTTCGGCCAGCGCGATCTCACAGGCAGCGGCGGTCTATGTAGTGTGAGGCAGAGACGCCGGGTGGCGGTAAGAGGGAAACTGGGGGGTCACGGAGGGGGGGACAGCGCTACTGAAAGGACAACACAAGGAGATTGCAGAGGCCCAGCAGCTCATCACAATTTGCAGAGAGTACATAGTGGGATTCTGTCCGCCTGTGAGAAGAACCTCACTGACAACTACCAGCTCAACTACGACATGCACAACCCCTTCGACATCTGCGCCGCTTCTTACCGGCCGATATACCGGGGAAACCGGTGGAGAAATGCCCCCTGAGCGGAGCGTGCTACAGCCCGGAGTATAAAGGCCAGATCTGCAGGGTCACCACGGTGACAGAGATCGGGAAAGATGTAATCGGTTTGAGGATCAGCCCTCAGTTCCGTTAGGATCTCACAGCCTTATACATTCTGTCTTTTGTCCTCTATCTTGATTCTTAGTAGCCTCCGCCGTTCCCTAAGCTTATGAGTCGACATTCAAGGCCGCCTTCTACTAATTTGTAGCTCGGTAAATCAGTCCATGTGTGAAATAAGAATCTGAAACCATATACTTCTTTGAGCATCACTACACTGTATGCCGATCTATGAACTGAAGAATTTATATAAAATCAATAAAAACATTGTAACTGTGAAAGGACAACACAGCAGAGGCATCCTGTTGTGTGTGTATAATTGTGTTTAATCTATGTATAAACCGAGCTCTGTCCATATATAGCCCTCCCTCCGCTATATACTATATACCTGCTGTGTTCTATATCCCATACCCCTCCTTGTATATATACCAGTGTTCTATATCCCATCCCCCTCCCCTCCCTATATATTATATACCTGTGTCTGTGTCCTATATCCCTTCATATATTCTATACCTGTGTGTCCTATATCCCATCCTCCTCCCTATATATTCTATACCTGGGTCCTATATCTCTCCCCCTCCTTACAAATTATATAATACCTGGGTGACTGGTCCTATATCCCTCCCCCATCCTTATATATTCTATACCTGCTGGGTCCTATATCCCCTCGCCCTCCTTATATATTCTATAATATATATAAAAAAATAGAAAAAAATCGAGATTTAAATCGAAAATCGTCAATAGGTTTAAATAAAATCGAGATTTTGATTTTTCCCAAAATCGCCCAGCCCTAGCTTGCAGTATCTCCAACTCAGTTAGTGGGAAATTAAGAAAGGCCAGTTGAGAGGGAGAAAGTTTGGGGAGAGACGTTTTATGTAAGAACGATTCTATGGTTGTACGAGAAGGTTGAACAGTGGACGGGTCAGAACCGAGATTATATAGGAAGTTATAATAAGCTTCGAACTCAGCTGCGATGTCTATGGGGTTGCAGATTTGTGAGCCATTTGATTTGAGGAGGAAGTGAATTTTAGAGCTTGATTCAGCTGCTTTAAGCCTCTTGGCCAAGAGGGAACCGGCTCTGTCACCGAAAGCATAATACTTCGCTTTGCATTTCTTAAGTGCTTTTTCTTCTCTGGTTAGGAGTAGAGAACGGACTAAAAGATGGGCTTTAGTTAGGTCTTGAAGGGCAACATGGGCGGAGTTAAGTTTATGGCGGGATTCCAGATTTTGGAGGTTGGTTAGGGCTAGCTGTACTTTGTGATTAAATTGTCGTTTGGCCATGGTTGCTATTTTAATGAAAGTGCCTCTAAGAGCAGCTTTATGGGTATACCAGAGGATATCATCGGACACCTCCCCAGTGTCATTGAGGGTAAAAAATTCTCGAGGTTGGAGGTTAATAGAATCTGAGGTATCAGGGTTAGCTAATAAATATTCATTGAGTTTCCACCTTGTTGGAGGTCTTAAAGCTAGCGGATCCTCAACGCGGAGAGAAACTGGGGCATGATCGGACCATGTAATATTGCCGATTTCGGCCTCCAGACATTGAGGCAAAAGAACATTATCCACCAGGATTTAGTCTATCCTGCTGTATGATTGGTGGCGTGGTGACATATATGTAAAGTCTTTCTCCTCGCAATGAAGATACCGCCAGATATCATGCAGGTGAAAAGATGAAATCAGAGAGCCCATTTCTCTTCTAGAGTGAGAGGGGACTGAACAATCAATTGTTTCATGCATTAGAATATTGAAATCCCCAGCTAAAATTTTGTGGCCTCTAGTGATGGAGCATATTTTAGAGAGAAGAATTCGTAAAAATTTTAGTTGACCTGTATTGGGGGCATAAAGGGAGGTCAGTACATAGGGGACCGAGTTGATGTAGCAGGAAACTATAACAAACCTGACCTCTGGGTCTCCAACGGTATCAGTGTGCTGGAACGAGACAGATTTAGAAACAATGTTGCCGACCCCAGCCTTCTTCGCTTTACCACTTGCAAAAAATTGATGAGGATATAAACTAGAGGACATTCTGGTAGTGTCACTCTTGGAGACAGATGACGTCTGACTTTGATTTGTACAGATGCCTCCATACCAGAGAACACTTTCCTGGCGAATTAAGGCCGTTTGCATTTATGCAGAAAACTGATAAACTCATGTAAGGAGTATAGAAATGCCTGGTGGGACTCAGCAGCGCAGCCTAATCCATCAAAGCCAATCATCAAAACATTGCAAAGAGGGAGGAGGGATTGAGGGAAAGGGATAAGTAAACCATGTCCATAACAAAAATTAAAAAAACAGACCCCTAAAAAAGTAGGAGAAAGAGAAAAACTAAAAAAGGGGGTAAGAAGAGGAAAGCCCCCAGTGGAAAAAGTGACCAAAATACACTTGTAGGGCAACAAAGGAACGTCTGGATCCTAGAACGTTCCAAAAACAGTCAAAAAGTCCAGCTCCACAGCAGAAAAACCAGACGGTATCCGTATCCGCCGTAAAGTGGAGGTAGACAGTAATTAATCCAAATTATGGGAAAAACAAACCCGGCATTCAACGGGTATGCAGGCAAATCAGACCGTGGCCCATTCAGGGTAAATATAGCACCTGAGAGATCATGAAGCTGCAGGACTAGATGAGACGGACGGGCGATTATTTCGGGCGAGTACAGACCCCATTGGGCTAGTAACTTCCTTGCTTGTGCTTGAGTGTGGCAGATAGATGTAGAACCATGTCTCCGAACAATCAGCTTTTTTGGGGAATCCCCACCTTTAGGGAATTTCTTTATCTCGTAGAATTTGGGTGTGCTGCTGAAATGCTCTATGGAGAGCCAATGTGCAAGGCGAGAAATCCGGGAAAACAAAGAGATGCTGAAAAGACTCAGGGAGGGGTAGGGTGCCCCCTGAGAACCTGTAGGAATTCCTCTTTCATCTTGTAGAAATGTATGCGGGCGATGGTGTCCCTTGGGGGGTTGGGCTGAGATTAGCAGGTTTGGGGATTCTGTGGATGCGGTCAATTATGACATCCTTCTTTGTCACATGGGGGAGTGTAGCCACAATGAAGTCCTGCAGGAATGAACGCAGCTCCACAGTGGAAACCGACTCATCCACCCTTCTTATTCTGAAGTTATTTCTGCGTGATCGATCCTCTAAGTCCAGTGTTTTGGACTGGGTTTTGATCAATTCCTGCTGCAGAGTGTCATGAGCGTCCAGCAAATCATTATGTGATTTGATTAACTCAGTGAGCTTGCGCTCCAGTTTGTCAGTGCGGCCACCCAGAACTGCAATCTCCCCACTGAGGTCCGCGATCATCTCTTTCATATCCCCCTGTAGTGAGGACCTTAGTGAAGACAAAAGATCCCTCATAGCGCCATGAGTGATCAGTGTATCAGCTCCACCCGAGTCAGAGGCAAGGGTAGCTTGTGAGCTGCGGCGGGCAGCGTGCTCTGTGCTGGGAGACACAGGTGCCATATTGGAAGGAGCAGGTGACCTGTGGCCAGAGAAGAAGTCCGTAACTCTCCTAGGGAGGCTGCAGTGAGCAGGTCTCCCCTTTCCCATCTGACGCACCCTGTGCTCCGGACGCTGAGGTAAATAGGAAGGTGAGCGGTCCGTATAGGCCTGTGTAGAGCTGCTTTAGACACCGGGTTTGCTGGAGCTCCCGCTCTATGCGGCTACTGCCATCAGCGTCAAGCCACGCCCCCCCGGATCTGTTTTTTGATCTGTTTTTGACTGCTGCGTTTTTTTTCCCAATTTTGAAGGTCTCCTATGGGAAATACGCTGGAGAAAAACTCAGCACAAATTGACATGACATTTTCAAAAAACGATAATCCCTGAGGAAGGAGCAGAGGCTGCTCCGAAACACGTTGGAATAAATCTACACCATTACACCAGATGGGTCCTGGATTTTCTTGCCAGCAGCGTGGATCACCGACACTTCGTCCTGTTTCCAATCCATTTTCAAAATCGGAGCTCTCCTAAAGTGAATAAACAGATCACTTTAGAAGAGCACAGTCTGAATGGCAAAAATGAAAACCCATAGACTTGTCATTTGAGTGATCCGTTTTTTGCAGTGCTCTACAAAAAAAACGGATCAACGGCGCTGTCATTAAGCCCTTCTCATTCACAACTGTCAACTGGTAACTGTCACTTTTTCCCCATTATGTAGATAGGCGCAAAATTGTTTGGTGAATTGGAATGCGCGGGGTTAAAATTTCACCTCACAACATAGCCTATGACGCTCTCGGGGTCCAGACGTGTGTCTGTGCAAAATTTTGTGGCTGTAGTTGCGACGGTGTAGATGCCAATCCTGGACATACACACATTCAGCTTTATATATTAGATTGTACTGTAAAGTGGAATAAAAATTCCAAATGCTGCGAAACTGCAAAAAAGCGCATTTCTGCAATAGTTTTTTTTTTCATTTTACATATAAATATATACAGTTAAAACCAGATGCCAGCCTTCACATGATGACCGTCAGTGCCTGTTCCGAGACGCTTGCTGTATAATTCACTCTGTCACACATTGTCAACAGCATATAACAGGTCAACAGCCATGGACTGAGCTTCTCTGCAGTTTTGTCTGTTAGGGCCCTTTCACATCAGCGTTTTTTTCAAATCGCGGCAGATGCGGTGAAAAAAACTGCATCTGCCGCGATTACCGCATACCGGCTGCACTTGCGGCACGGTTGCGGCGCGGTTGCGGTAAACGCCATACAAGGTATAGGTGTACTTGCGGCAGGTGCGGCAAGTGCGGTTTTGGCACTTGCGGCAGGTGCGGCCGCGAAAAAAAATGCTGTCAGCCGCGTTTTTTTTCGCGGCCGCACCTGCCGCAAGTGCCAAAACTGCACTTGCCGCACCTGCCGCAAGTATGCCTATACCTTGTATGGCGTTTACCGCAACCGCACCGCAACCGTGCCGCAAGTGCAGCCGGTATGCGGTAATCGCGGCAGATGCGGTTTTTTCACCGCATCTGCCGCGATTTGAAAAAAACGCTGATGTGAAAGGGCCCTTAGAGGCAGATGATGGCTAGATAACAAAGCCATCAACATGCGGGCTCACAAAGTCAGGGAGTCGGCATATGATGTATGTCATATGTCTATATATTGTTAGGGGGGCAGCCAGTTTTAGCCTTTGTGACCAAACCCCATTTTTTAGGTGTGTGTTACTTTATGTGGTAATAATTCTGGAATGCTTCTACCTATTCCATGGAGGCTGAGATTCTTTTTTCATGTCACATTGTATTTTATATTAGTAATAAATTTAGTTTCATATGTTTTGCATTTATTGATACACATATCTAGAATGTGATGAAAAAATAGCTATGTTTAAAAATATTAAATCAGTTAATCAAGCCACAGAAAAAAGTTGATAACATATGTCTACTTTAGAAAATAATCATTTTTTTCAAGGAAACTTACACCTATCTTTTTTAAGGACCTATTCAATTTTAAGTGACTTTGGAAAAAAATAAATAAGTGATATTTTAAAAACTGTTCGCCTCAAAGTAATCAAGACTGCTGTCAGACAGTTTAACCCTCAAAGTTCTTCAGGGACTGAAAAGTGTAATGCATGTAGTAAAAAAAAAATCAGTTTTAGTACACTAGAAAGTTAGCAAGATTCCGGAAAGAGGGACGTGCGGCGCACCACATTAATCCTCTGGATTCACAGGAATCGGTGAGAATGCCTGACCAATTGTATTCAGCAAAAGGAGAAAAAAAACGCAGTAAGTATATAAATGCCTATGAGTAAGGACGTTAAATTCTGAAAGACATAAGGCGTGGCCCTATAGGGCTCGGAAATGATTGATTTTAGATGTTTGTCTATGAAAATTAAATAAAGTCTATGTTTTATGGAAGTTTGGAAGCTCCAATTTTTCTTCTTTCACTAAAAAGTTACTTTGAATAAGGGTGCTTTCACATCTGCGTTTTTCGTAATTCGCGGCAGATGCGGTGAAAAAACCGCATCTGCCGCGTTTGCCGCATAACGGTTCCACTTGCGGCACGGTTGCGGTTTTTTCCATAGGAAGTATAGGGGGACTTGCGGCAGATGCGGCAAGTGCGGTATTGCACTTGCGGCAGGTGCGGCAGAGAAAAAAACCGCATTAGCCGCATATCTGTCCGCAGACTTGTGATATTGTTTGTTACTACATAAAACATTACGATGTGTTGTACATTTTGCCTGATGCCTTTTTATCAATGGATGCAACGGTATAAAATGATATGCTTCTAAATACAGAAAAATGGGAATTGTTTGATTGAATATTTATGGAACAGATAAACCTGTCCCTATAAAGTTGATGTCCCTGCTGTTTAGTATTGTTTGTGCAGTAGAGATAATAATTACTGTCCATATGGCAGTTTGCATGTATGCTAGGTAATAGTTCTATATCTGGTTTGTATTAACTAAACAGTTTATTTTTATGACTATAGTACTGAGCTAAATTGGTACTTGCAGGAAATTTAATGTCTTCAAATTAGCTGGAAATTTCCTGCACTATTTGCACGTCCTACATTGTGTATTGTAATGCAGCCCAGGTTTTAATAACTTGATTTCTAATAAGAGTTTGACATTTTAGTCTTTATTGAGTTTTAAAATAAGGGATAATTGGTTTGGGAAATATTGTCTCGTAAAAAGGGACATTGTAGTAGTTGTGTCACACTTTCAGAAAATTCTTCTCCTATTCCATATAATAAATATTAAAAAAGTAAGTGAACACCACAATTAGTTGCAAAGTTTAGAATAAGTCTGATAGAAGTGAAAATACTATGTTAGAAACAAAATCTTCTTTATATATGTTAAAAATCTAGAAATCTCCTGTCTCCAAGACTTCTCGTGAGCTGCGCCAATTCTCTGGAACACACTACCAAAACAATTCAATGAATTCCCAATACCCTCCGATTTAAGCGGGCCCTAAAAACACATTTATTTAGACTAGCCTATCACCTCACCTCATTTATCTAACTATTCTCATTCTGACCATACAAAATTTTCTTCCAAATCTTGACCCTTGTGTCATCTGTTTACACCCTCCATGCACTTAATAACACTTTATCTGTACTTGTCTTGTACAGTGACCGATTCATGCGGCATTATGCAAATCCCCTATTTATTATATTAATGGCTGGACCTTATATGACGGCACTTTTTACCATTTACCTTTTGTAACTCCCCTATTTCTTCACAGACTGTAAGCTTACGAGCAGGGCCCTCACTCTTCTTGGTAGCTGTAGAATTGTATTAGGCTACATTCACACAGAGAATTTTGGCTGTGTTTTGTGAGGATCCGTTTTTGGTTCAGAATCTGCACCAAAACTGGATCCTCACAAAACGCAGCCGTGTGTGTGAAAATGTGTGGCGTTATATGCTGCGCTAATCACTAATACTCCCCGCGATCCCATGGTGATCTCCAGCGATGTTCTCAATCTCAGAGACTGCTAATCTGTTCGGTTACTCTAGGACCTGTGCATGTGACTTTGTAACCTCACTCAGTCACATGGTGCACTTGATGTTTATCACTGCATCTTTTTCACCTATAAACTGTGTTCTGTTGTGTCTTTGCTCCACGTAAAAACACTCCTGAGTTAACCATTATAATTATTACATAGACTCTCCTCTACAGCTCCAGTTGGTGAGAAGCCTAAGCAATGAACGATTGTGTTGTTACAGTGTAAAGAATGTAACCCTACACAAACGGTCGGTCAATGCAATTAAAGTAATGTGCTGTCATTGAATTCTTGACAGCAGTATGTGTCACTCAAAGGAAATTCATCAGAAAATGCAAGCCGTTTATGGTGATTGTGATGATGTGAGCACAGTGTGTAGTTGGGCCAGTAAGTTTAAAGATGGTGAAGTGAGAAGGTCTGACTTGCGTGACAAAGAAAGAGTTGGATGCCCTAAGACAGCAACCATGGACTTACACATGCAAATCGTTGTCAAACTGATTCAGGATAATCGTTGTATCACTCAGAAAGAAATTACAATCTTACTCGCTATTTCTACAAGAATGTGTAGATCACAATATTGCTTTGCTTAGTTATCGAAAGATCTGTGCACAATGGGTAACCTGGATGCTGACATCTGAAATGAAAATGATGAGCCCAGGGCTAGGGGTACTCGGATACCGGGCCTGGGTTTGGTGGATTTAAACTGGGGAATCACGGGTGGTCTGGTTCCTGGTTCCGTGCTCTGGCTGTCATTTGTTAGATGAGGGGGGAATATTTACAGGGGATAAGGTGAACGTGACGCCACCTGTGGATCCCGGTAATTTAGATACCGGCACTGCAGGCCCGCCGCTGAGGTGATGATGGGTGCAGCTCAGTGTGGCCCAGCTTCCCACAGGTGGAGCTTTTACCTCAGGGCAGCGGTGATGGAGGATGATGAGGGGGATGAGGGGAGTAGTAGTTCTTACCCCTCTGGTGAGATGATGATGATGCTGAGGCCCTCCAGGCACCGACAAGAAGAAAGGCAGAGACCGATTCAACTCCAACTCCAGTTTACTTGGTACCGGCAGATGTTAAGGTGAAACTCGGTACGGTCTGGTTTAAGGGTGATAGTTGTCAGCTCAGGGTCCCCCTATGCTGTCTCCCGATGTTCCTTCTTAAGTCTTTCAGGGTCTAATCTGTCCTTTTCACTATTTAACCTCCCTTGCAGAGCTCTCCCGCCAGTCCCCTGGTCTCATACAGTGAAGCACAGGTTTTTCCTTTACCGGTACGGACGGGAGCGACACCAGGCATATCCTCCTGCCACCGGAATCCGGACCGATACTTTTGTAATCTTGGACCGATTTTGGTACTGAGGGGCGAGGTTCCTTCTCGTGGCGCCTACAGCTATCCGGTGATTATGGGCCCGCGGCTCGTCAGTTTGTGGCCAGGGATAAACCACTGACCACCTCGGCTTCCTGTGTTGCCGGCGTTCCCAAGACTAAACCAGCCGGCTCCAACCGGTGCTGGTCCGTCTCCTACTCTCCTGGGTCCCCTCTTGGAGAGAGGTGCCCTCCTGTCATATATTTGTAAAGTGTAATACCTCTCTGTGGCGCCTAACCAGAGGGGCGCCACAAAAGCACATAAACTTAAAAATTGCCAGGAACTCTTCTCATGTTACAGGACTGAATGTGACACCTTTCTGCATTCAATTGTGACAGTAGACGAAACTGGGGTACACCACTACAAACTGTAGACGAAATGTCAGTTCATAGAATATCGACACAAAGGCTTGCCCCAGAAAAATAAATTCAAGACACAGTCCTCAGCTGGAAAAGTAGCCCTCCAAATAGTATAACAGCCTTCACATAGCCCTCAAAATATTGTAATTGCCCACATGTTTCCTTTCATATAGTATAATGGGTCCCCCATATCCCTCCATATCGTATAATGCATCCCCCATAGTCCTCCTTGTAATATAAAACACCCCCATGGTTGTCCATATAATATAATGCAGCTCCATAGTCCTCCATATAGTATAATGCACAGCCCACAGTCGTCTTTATTATGTAATGCACCCCATAGTCCTCCACATAATATAATGCACACCCCAAAGTCCTCCATATAGTATAATGCAAACCCTATAGTCCTCGATATAAAATTATGCACATCCCATAGCACTTCATATAATTAATCCACACCCCATAGTCCTCCATGTAATATAATGCTCACCCCATAGTCCTCCACATAATATAATGCACACCCCATAATCTTCCGTATAGTATAATGGTTACCCCATGGTCCTCCATATCATATAGTGCACACCCCATAGTTCTTCATCGCATTATGCTCACCCCATAGTTCTCTATGTTGTATAACACATTCCCATAGTCCTCCATTTAGTGTAATCCACTCCCCATAGTCCTTCATATAAAATACTTTACACAGCATAGTACTCTGTACAGTATAATGCACACTCCATAGTCCTCCATATAACATAATGCATACCCCATATTTCTCCATATAATACAGGACTATCCACAACTTGCATGGCTTCAGACGATCCCTAAAAACACATCTTTTTAAGGCGGCCTATCATACTCCCTAATAGAAGTCCATTGTACTGTAGACAGTGAATGGGCTATCCCTCTGGACATTACTCTTCTATAAACTCCACCAAACCAAAAAAGGTCTACACAGACTGTATAATGACCATCCATGTAAGCTTAGTTCTATGCCCCATTTCCTCAAGATGCCTGGACCATCAGTGCAATAAGCCCCTGTACCTTGTGCAACCCCTATCCCGTTGTAGATTGTAAGCTCTTTTGAGCAGGGTCACCTTCATTTCTTGCTTTATTTATTGTATTTTCTTTTTTACATTGATTCTATGCCTATTGTTTTGTATCCAATTATTGTACTGTATTTGTTCTCTACTGTAATTACTTACTGTATTATATTTTCTGTACTCTAACCCTGCATTGTAAAGCGCTGCGGAATATGTTGGCGCTATATAAATAAAGCTTTATTATTATTATTATTTTTAGTTTACACCCCATGCACCTCCATATCGTATATTGCACACGCCATATTTTTACATATCGTATAGTGCATCATCCATAGTCTTCCATATAGTATAATGCACACTCATAGGCCTCCATATTATATAATGCACAACCTATAGTCCTCCTATACATATAATAATACAATACTCCATAGTCATCCGTATAGTATTATGGCCACCAGTTTACTCCTTGATTAAAAAAAAAATATATATATATATAATATATACACTGCACATATAATTATATATATATCTATATATATACTCACCTCCTGTCATTCCCACGCTGCTCCTGTGTACATGGTGAGAGGTCTGTAGCTCTGCCCATCTCGGCACGGCAAGCTCACTCTAATGACATCATGGTGCCTGCTTCGCTAAAACATCAGACGACAAGGAAGAATGATGGAGCAGGGTGCGTCATTGCTTTCAAATGTATCAGCATACAGGAATATGATACAGTTAAATGTGTGGGGAGGCTTGGCGCTGACACAGGGCCCCTTCAACTCATGTCCCCATAGCGGCTGCGTGGCCTGCTGCTATTGGCAGTACGCCATTACATGTACACCAGTGCCTGTTTTTCTGTACATCACAACTGAAATTGCTTCGTGGATTTTTTGACTGAATTTACATCTGGGACTATGAACTGATTCTTCATCTTTCCTTTTTTTTTCTAGTTTGTTCTTTTTAATTCTTTTTAATGTATTTATTATAACTTCCTTACATGTTAAAATACAATACAATTAAGCTTGATATCTAGCAATTTCCAGTTTCTTCCTTCTGCTATCGATTTCTCACAATTATCAATTGCCTCCTATTAAGGAAGCAATTGATAATTGCGAATCTCAAACTCAATTGTATTGTATCTTAACATGCAAAGCTGGTGTAATACAGATCTTGGGAAAAAAGAGATGAGTTGTCACTTAGGGACTGATGCTTCAGTGACCATAGATGAGAAGGAACCAAAGTGATCCCACATTGGGATTATTCTTTCTCCATTTTGGATCTTCAAAGTGAGCCATTATACTTATTAATTTCCAATTGTATAAGTACTATGCTATCACGAAGATGTAACAAAGACACCGGGATGCTTTGTATAAGATCTTTTTCTGCTATATTTTCCGACGCGTTTCGGAGCTCAATATCCCAGCTCCTTCCTCAGGGAATTCCCTGAGGAAGGAGCTGGGATTTTGAGCTCCGAAACGCGTCGGAAAATATAGCAGAAAAAGATCTTATACAAAGCATCCCGGTGTCTTTGTTACATCTTCGAGGCAGCAGCACGGACTTGGAGTCACTTAGTCCTGGAGCCAAGTTTGAGCGATCAAGCTGGTTGTGAGTTTCACAACCAAACCAGGTGAGCAAATTCTGCAACTACCCGATACCAATCTCCTAAGTGGGATAAGACCTTATGCGCATTTTCATTTTTTAGATTACTATGCTATCAGGCAGGGATCTCTTTCTTTTCTGTTTCTCATTCACCCATGCTACTGGAATCATCATTATTTTTGATCAGGATATCATCCGTGTGTCCGTTTTTACAATCAGTGTGTTATCAGTGTTT